>JBAMBO010000108.1:0-600000 GCA_037044535.1 Lordiphosa magnipectinata | reverse complement strand
TCTGGTTTCTCTTTCTATTTTTTTAGAAACAGAATAAATAAAAAAAAAAAGATATCTTTCTATTTCTTGTGGTTGTTGTTGCTTAAGATATATTTTCTTCATTTGTATTGGTATTTACGCACACGTAAGCTGATTCTGGGCACCTCTATACTAGAGACATAATTCCGCCGGCTTATGTAACTATATGTCAAATACTTTCTGATGGCGAAATTTTGTCGCTTTTTTCTTGGCATCATTTAGACTTCTTGAATAACCAAACATTTTTCCAAAACTAGCCTTAAATCTTCAAAAAAACCAAAATGTTCTCAAAATTAGCTACAAAATGTTGGAAAAAAGTTCCCAAAATAAAATGAAATTTTTCCTAAAATGAACTCAAATTGTTCAACATAGAAAATGCTTCCAAAAGGTTTAAAAAACTTACACCAAATCGTTTATAAAGATCGAACAGCGGGCTTAAAAACAGTATTCATTAAATGACATGACTGTTCATGGTTCAAGAAAAAGCGGAATTAACCATCTTTTGTCAAGGAATGTACTTGATTTCGGTTGTTTAAGAACGAAATTGGGTCTGAGTGTATCAAAGCCAAGTTTTATCAGAATGAAGACGCTAAATACGAAACTGTTACTAACTTTATACACACAAAATATATCATGCTAAATGCCCTTCAAAGTATGCTACGTTTTGGTTTAGTTTGCTAAAGTGAAATATTAATAAAAACTATAAAATTTAATGATCTTTCTTTGTATTGCAAATTGAACAATAATCACTTAATAAGATAATTTTCAATCATTAACTGCTTCATTAATAAATTTCCTAATTGATTTACCATGAAGTAACCTAATGGAATGACTTGGCTTAGTCTCAGACGCTGATCTTTTATTTTCGCTCTCCAACCAAGTCAAGTGTCTCAGGCTAGTTGGAGTCAATGATTACTAATCACACTGATGGGCCTCCAGTATTTTTATGCTGCATCATTTGAAAAACCTTTCACAATTTAATTAGCCACACCACCGCCTCTCAGACATCGATTGCGCATGCAATCGGTCATGTCTAACCATGGATGGATCGTGCAAACGCCAGCAACAATAGTTCATTGGGCTTTTGCGAATCCGCATTGCAATGCATTGTCCGAAACAACAACAAAAAAAAACAAAATAATAATAAATAAATAAGAAATTAGAGAGAGGGAGAGGCGAAAGCTGTTGGCGTTGGCAAGGAAAGCGCTGAAGCTGACGCTGATGCTGATGATGCTCAAGGCAAACCGCAAAACGCTCCAAATTGATCAGCGATCCAGGAATCATATTGGCCAACCGGTTTCCATACCGCAACCGCAACAGAAAAAGGTGTTAACCCATTTCGATTTCGTAGGCGATTTCAACAGAAACCCCCCAGACCGGTGTTCGATATTTACACGAGACGAGGCAAACGAGCCGGGCGGGCGAGCGCGCGCTCTTGACGATAACTTTTAACATTTTGAATTATGTGCCGTTCGCTTTTTTTTCTCTTCTTCTGCCGTTGAACATGTTTCGACTTATTGTAAAGGTAGACAACTTCAACTTATTTTTAATTGCAACAGACGCCTAAAAATATGGGCTAGCCAATAAAATTACAATATTATGTGGGGGGGAGGGGATGCAAAAGGGGGTGGGGTTTTATTTTTAACTACAAGAAGTGCAAAATTGACAAACGTCTAACGTTCGAAAGCAATTAAAAATGTGAAGACACCACAATGCACCGCATTATCCCTTATGCTGTAGGTGGTGTAATGTGTACCAAGGCACAGTGGGTTGAGTGAAAATGAAAATGAAACCACCAGTTCGGTTAACAAACACACTGGGAACAATAGGAACCAAACTCTATAGAATAACAATAAATAGATCAAATTTATTGAGTTGTTCATGAGTGAGTGAACAACTCTGAGTTGCTCAAGTAAACAAGTTCTTCTCAATTGTGCTTTCTGTTCACTCAGTTGCTCCTTGAATCAGTTCAGTTACTATCTTTTTAGTGTCCGTTCACTCTGTTGTTCTTTGGCTGACTGATCTTTCAGTTCTCCTTTGACTCAGTTCGTTTCCTCCAGTGACTGTTTATCCTGTTGTTCCTTTTTATTCAGTGACTCATTGCTCAGTGACTTTTATTCAGTAACTGTTTATTCAGTTCTTCTTTGAATCACTTCAGTTTCTCTCCACTCAGTGACTGTTTACCCTGTTGCTGTGTTTTGTTCAGTGACTCATTGCTCAGTGACTTTTATTTAGTAACTGCTTATTCAGTTCTTCTTTGAATCACTTCAGTTACTCTCCACTCAGTGACTGTTTACCCTGTTGCTGTGTTTTGTTCAGTGACTCATTGCTCAGTGACTTTTATTTAGTAACTGCTTATTCAGTTCTTCTTTGAATCAGTTAAGTTACTCTCCACTGAATGAGTGACTTTTTTCTGTAACTGATTAATCAGTTCTTCTTTGAATCACGTCAGTTACTCTCCACTCAGTGATTGTTTACACTGTTGTTCTTTTTTGTTCAGTGACTCTTCTTTCTTATTCTTCTTTGAATCAGTTAAGTTACTGTCTACTCAGTGACTGTTTACTTTGTTCAGTGACTGATCACTCAGTTGAATCTTTACTCGTTTTAGTTACTCTTCATTCATTGACTGTTTACCCTGTTGTTCTTTGTTGTTCAGTAACTCATTGCTCAGGGACTTTAATTCAGTAACTGTTTATTCACTTCTTCTTTAGATCATTTTAGTTACTCTTTACTCAGTGACTGTTTACTTTTTTCAGTGACTGATCACTCAGTTGAATCTTGACTCGTTTTAGTTACTCTCCACTCAGTGACTATTTACCCTGTTGTTCATTTTTGTTCAGTGACTCATTGCTCAGTGGCTTTTGTTCATTTCTTCTTTAAATCAGTTAAGTTACTCTTCACTCAGTGATTTTATACTTTGTTCAGTGATTGATCACTCTGTTGAATCGTGACTCGTTCAACTTACTCTGCATTCATTCACTGTTTACCCTGTTGTTCTTTGTTGTTCAGTAACTCATTGCTCAGGGACTTTAATTCAGTAACTGTTTATTCAGTTTTTCTTTGAAACAGTTAATCAGTTCAGTTAATGGCTAATCAGTGACTCTTTACTCTGTTGTTCTTATTTGTTCAGTGACTTATTCTTCAGTGACTCATTGGTCAGTCACTTTTATTTAGTGACTTTTCACTTTGACTTTGTTCAGTTACTCTCCAATCAGGGACTGTTCACACTGTTGTTTTTAATCAGTGACTCAATGTTCAATGACTGTTCACTCAGATGTTCTTCGACTTAGTTCACTAAATCGCAACTCAGTGATTGTTCTTGATTTCCAAGGCGGAAACACAACTTCATGATCCCCTTTTACCCATTTTCAAAAGGTTATGCCAACCTACAAACGTCAGATTTCGGCTAGGTTCTATGATGTTTATAAAACTGCGGAATTATAACGTTTTGAAAAGACATAATCTTGCGGTGATCCATCGCGAATACTTCGCTTCAAACACTGCCATTTAACTAACGGCGGAAGTATGTGGTTTTCAACACGACATAATTCCATGGAGGAATTAATTCCATTTAAAATCTACATAATCTCCCTGTGAACCAAGGCAAAATATTTATGTAAATGTATTTTAAGCTGTGCTTGAAACTGCGGAATGCTTCTAATAGTTTTAAGATTATAAGGTAGGTCATTCCACAGACGAATTGAGAACTCTCTCTCATATATGATATATGGCATATGAAGTTGTGTGTTCTTTGTGAAAAAGCAGGTCTTAATTTATGATACATGTTGATAAAGGGGCCAGTGTAATTATAATTTTGTGAAGAAATGTTAGAGTCCTGACATCAATCCAAGACTTAAGGCTAACACTAAAGATCTTGTAGAATAAATGGGATATGCTGTCCATAGGTTCGACATTAAAAACATATCGGACAATTGAATTAAAGGCCACAACCAACCTGTGCATATCCCGAGAGTCACAATGGCCGAACACTTTCACACCAAAAAAAAGAGAGGGTATTAGGTAAGCTTTTAAGCTATGTATTTCATAGCTGCCATACAAAAGTTAGTTCAGAGAAAAAGTCTTAGTTAGAAAAACTTTTTTGTTTTCGATGCTATTGCTCTCAAACTTGTTACTGATCAAAACTATATGCTACCACACAATTCTACCCAGTTTGATTCAAATCGGATGACTATAGCATATAGCTGCCATAGGAACGATCGGTCGAAAAGTAGTTCTAATGAGAAAAACTTTTTTGTTTTCAACGCAAACGCCCCCAAACGTCGTATTTATAAGTTTTCTATGCTTTTACATAATTATACCAAGTTTGATAAAAATCGGTCATCTATATAGTATAGCTGCCATACAAAATATAGTTCTAAAAAAAAGTCTTAGTAGGAAAAACTTTTTTGTTTATAATACTATCACTACCAATCTTGTTACTCATCAATATTATATGCTACCACACAATTCTGCCAAGTTTGATCCAAACCGGATGACTATAGCATATAGCTGCCATAGGAACGATCGGTCGAAAAAGTTGTTCTAGTAAGAAAAACTGTTTTGTTTTCAACGCAAACGCCTCCAAAACTCGTATTTATAATTTTTCTATGCTTTTACATAATTTTACCAAGTTTAATAAGAATCGGTCAACTATATAGTATAGCTGCCATACAAAATATAGTTCTAAAAAAAAGTCTTAGTAGGAAAAACTTGTTTGTTGATAATACTATCACGACCAATCTTGTTACTCATCATTATTTTATGCTACCACACAATTCTGCCAAGTTTGATTTAAATCGGAAGACTATAGCATATAGCTGCCATAGGAACGATCGGTTGAAAAAGTAGTTATAGTGAGAAAAGCTTTTTTGTTTTCAATGCAAACGCCCCTAAACGACATATTTATAATTTTCTTATGCTTTTACATAATTCCACCAAGTTTGATAAAAATCGGTCAACTATATAGTATAGCTGCCATATAAAATATAGTTCTAAAAAAAAGTCTTAGTAGAAAAAACTTTTTTGTTTTCAATGCTATCGCTACCAAACGTGTTACTAATCAATATTATATGCTACCACACAATTCTGCCAAGTTTGATTCAAATCGGATGACTATAGCATATAGCTGCCATGGGAACGATCGGTCAAAAAACTAGTTTTAGTGAGAAAAACTTTTTTGTTTTCAATAGTAGCTTAAAGACGGCTTCCCAGTTATGAATATTATCGGTTTCCACACAATTGTGGGAAGTTTGGTCCAAATCTGATGAATCATGAATATATGAATATATATTGAAAAGTGTTAAAGTGTTAAGTAATTAACTGTCTATCAAGGCATCGTTGATTGAACAACAATAAAATTTTGTAATTTTTCCTACTTAGGGCGCACGCACACATGCGGCTGAAAGATGAACTGACGGCTGACCATGATATTTTAGCCGAAATAAACAAACATGCTTGATTGAAAGCTGAACTTACAACTGAATTTTAAAGATCAAACCAGTGCTTGTTGTCCTCACTTGCATGCACGAAGCATGGTTATTTGTCAAGATCAGCCTTAAGTTTTGCAGTCAGTACATCTTTCAGTCGCATGTGTGCGCGCGCCCTAAGAGATGGCATAAGCTTTGTTTGACTGATGTAGGATTTGGTAATGAAAGTGATATTAACTCCCACCTTTTATATTTCCAGCCTAAGTCACTTTCATTAAAAAGTTGTACATTTTTTAGCACAATCTTTACTCTGAACAATTTGTTGTACGTTTTGTCAGCCCTTCTGGCCTCTGACTGTGGCAATGTCAGTGTGCAGTTCAGTTAAACTAACTGCCATAGCGAATGTGAATGACTGATTAACTGTTGCTGTTGCTGTTGCTGCTGATGCTGGTGGTGCCGGGGCAACAGGTAACGGCTAATGGTTAACGTTTGCTGGTGGCGTCGCTTAACGATTGTGCGATTGACTGACTGACTGAATGAGTGAATGAATGACGTAGTTGTCGTCATTGTCTTGGAAAAGGCCACAAAACTTGACACAACTGTCGGCAGTTGCATTTGCACTTTATGCAATAGAAAGGGAGTGTTGCTGCTGCCGCTGGCGTTGCAGTTGCTGTTGCTGTTGCAGCGGGTGTGGCCTGCAATTTGTATTATAATTTGGCAATTCATTTGCCAAAAAACATCATCAGAGAAGACAAAAAATACTGCTTCAAAAGCAGCCAAGAGTCTCTTTCTCTCTTTGTGGAGGCCATTGACGTTGTCGAGAGGCAGTGAAGCAGCAACAGCAACAACAAAAGCCATGAAAATGTAAAGTAACGTCTTTAATTTTTTTGTTTGCATTGTTAAATAGATGCGTCGTCTTAGGTTTGTTGACTTGCCAATCTAGGCATAGTTGACCTTTCGCTCTCTCTCTCTCTCTCTCGCTCTGCTACAGTTGACCTTTTGCATAAAACTAACTTCATTGCCACGCCTTGATCATATATTGTACACAGCCAGGCACATTAGACATATTTCATGCATATTAACTGACTAACTAACTAACTGACTGACTGACTGATTGACTGTCTGTCTCTCTGTCTAACGACCCAAACAACACACACCATCAATGCAAGGCAAAAAACCCGTTGACCAAGGCCAACAGACTACCATGTTCCATGTTCATACAATACGTAAAACCAAATTCATGCATAGTTTTCACCATGCCACTGAAAGGCGACAAGACACACTTACATACATGCATAAGCAATTAAATAATGCTGCAATTTGCTTCTTAATTATAAAAATAAACAAATAAAAAAACACACATTTGTCTTGGAAAATTGTATAGCAAACATCAAACGCTGAACCGAACCAACAAAATTGTCAAAACGAAAACGGTTGAGTTAATTTCATAATGGTCAAAGTGACCACAGAACAGCTGATTACATTGTTTCAGTAGCGTAGATAGCTTTTTGCAATGGACGGGGGGGGATGAAGTCTAAATTTTAGAAATTCATACAAAATCCAAAATTTATCCAAATGTTTGTAAGGCATGGAAGAAAACATCGCCGACCACATAAAGTATATATAAGGTTGTCAAAAAAGTCTTGCGGTATTTCCGCAAGCTTGTCTTTGCAAGCGCGTAGTTCTAGTTGTATTCGTCGCATCGGTTCACGCTAGAGCTTTTTGGAAAGCTCTTTTCACGCGCTAACACGTGTTTGATTTATTGTTGTTTGTTTTTAGTCGTTCGTGAGTTATAGCGTCGCAAACATGGAGCAAAATAAAGAGAAAATACGGCATATTTTACAGTACTACTACGATAAAGGCAAAAATGCATCTCATGCTGCCAATAAAATTTGTGCAGTTTATGGACCCGATACAGTTTCCATTTCCACCGCACAACGATGGTTTCAACGTTTTCGTTCTGGTGCAGAGGTGATCGAAGATGCGCCACGGTCCGGAAGGCCTGTCGTCGAAAATTGCGATAAAATCGCTGAATTGATCGAAAGAGACCGGCATAGTAGCAGCCGTAGCATCGGCCAAGAGCTGGGCATGAGTCATCAAACCGTTATAAACCATTTGAAGAAGCTTGGATTCAAAAAGAAGCTCGATGTATGGGTGCCACCCGACTTGACGCAAAAAAACATTTTTGCCCATGGATGCATGCGAATCGCTTCGGAATCGCAACAAAATCGACCCGTTTTTGAAGCGGATGGTGACTGGCGATGAAAAGTGGGTCACTTACGACAACGTGAAGCGCAAACGGTCGTGGTCGAAAAGCGGTGAAGCTGCCCAGACGGTGGCCAAGCCTGGATTGACGGCCAGGAAGGTTCTTCTGTGTGTTTGGTGGGATTGGCAGGGAATCATCCACTATGAGCTGCTCCCCTATGGCCAAATGCTCAATTCGGACCTGTACTGCCAACAACTGGACCGCTTGAATGCAGCACTCATGCAGAAGAGGCCATCTTTGATCAACAGAGGCCGAATTGTCTTCCATCAGGACAACGCCAGGCCACACACATCTTTGGTGACGCGCCAGAAGCTCCGGGAGCTCGGATGGGAGGTTCTTTTGCATCCACCGTATAGTCCGGATCTCGCACCAAGTGATTACCACCCATGGCGAACGAGCTTGGTAGTCGGAAGTTGGCCACAAGAGAGTCCTGTGAAAATTGGCTCTCCGAGTTTTTTGCCAATAGGGAAGCGAGCTTCTATAAGAGGGGCATTATGAAGTTGGCATCTCGTTGGGAACTCGTCATCGAACAAAACGGCGCATATTTGACTTAAATCGCATTATTATAACCAATTTTATGAACAATTGAAAATTCAATAAAAATACCGCAAGACTTTTTTCTATATTCTTAATCAGCATGACTAACAGAGTTGATAAAGTCATGTAAGTCTGTTACAACGCTTTCTTCTCCATCAGTTTTAAAGCTATCTTAACCAAACTTTTGCACGAAGTCTTTAGGTACAAGTACACTGCACATTTGTCGAAATCGGACGGATCGGATGACTATAGCATATAGCTGCAATAGAAACCATTGGTCCAAAAACAAGTTTTAGTGAGAAAAACTTTTTTTGTTTTTAATGCTGCTAAAAACGTCTCAAAATCTCGTTTTTATATGTTTTCTGTGCTTTTCACAAGTCCACCAAGTTTGAAGAACATCGGACTACCATATAGTATAGCTGCCATACAAAAGATTTGTTTAAAAAAAAGTCTTGGTAAGAAAAACTTTTTTGATTTCAATGCTACCGCTCCCAAACTTGTTACTGATTAATATTCTATACTCCCGCATTATTCTGCGAAGAATGGTCCAAATCGGATGACTAAAGCATATAGCTGTCATCGGAACCATCGGTCCAAAAATTAGTTTTAATAAGACAAACTTTTTTATTTTCAGTGCAAATGTCTCCAAACCTCGTTTTTGTAAGTTTTCTATGCCTTTTCATTATTCCGCCAAGTTTGACCAAAATCGGGCAACTATATAGTATAGCTGCCATACAAAAGATAGGTCTAAAAAAAGTCTTAGTCAGAAAAACTGTTTTGTTTTTAATGCAAATGCCTCGTTTTTATAAGTTTTCTATGCTGTTTTTTATAATTCCACTAAGTTTGATGAAAATCGGACAACTATATAGTATAGCTGTATATAACTGTATAGCTGACATAGAAAAGATAGGTCTAAAATAAGTCTTAGTCAGAAAAACTATTTTGCTTTCAATACAAATATTTTCAAACCTCGTTTTTATAAGTTTTCTATGCTTTTTATAAGTCCACCAAGTTTGATGAAAATCGGACAACTATATAGTAGAGCTGCAAAAACATCAATATATCGAATAATTGGTTTTGGGTCACACTATTGATGGTAATTTTTGTGAGGGCAGATCGGTTTTAAGACTCGGATTAAGAAAATTATATGACGATAAGTTAATAGTTAACATTGCGCTTAGATGAGGATTGACTGGTGCTGGTAGCTCTGTAACTCAGTGCTCATCATCTGCAGTCTGTGGTGTTTTGCACAATTTGACTGGCATTACCAGAGCTATTACACACTAATGTCAATGGGTCAAATCTGGTAATGGCATAAACGGTCGCACAACATTATCATGTAGGAGAGCTTTTTATGTTGTTTACAGTGAGTTGAAAAAAAAAATTTTTCCATACCATTTTTGAGCGAATTTGAGGGTTCGAAACAAAGTTTTTAGATGAAGGTTTTGGTTTGAACCTTGTTTCAGCTCACTCTTTACCAAATTTAAATAGAAAATCAATTAATTTGTTGCATATACAAAATAATATTCCGAATTTCAATCATAGAACTTTTTAGCTGGCTCTAGGTCAATAAGTTATGATTTTGTAAAGCTGCCTTTACACTTATCTTATATCTCTAAAGAGACTCTCTGACGATAGTGTAATAGCAAAGCAAATAACTCTAAATATTTGGAAAATTTAGCCTTTTTTGATGTAATTTGACAGGTTTATTAATTTGATAAGAGTTTCTCTTAAGAGAATTTTGACAACCGACTATTTAGAGATATATGACAAGTGTAAAGGCAGCATAAGTAACATTTCTAGAAACAAGACAGGCACAACACTACAAATATTTCTATATATTTGATCGATGATGACTTAGAAAATCCGAAGGCCAATATAATATAAATAAACGCTTTCGCAGATATGTAACTTTCTAGATCGTCATCTTCTGAAAGTGAGATTAAAGTCATATTAAAGCTTTGTAGTCTATGAAATTGCTTTTGAGAATCATGTAGTAAACGTGGACACCAATTCGATACCTCTATCCAGAATTTTTATAAAGACGAGATATTTTAAAACTCTGACTATATCGACCAGATATAAAAACAAAATAAGTAAGAAAGTCGTTCAAGCCCGACTCTGTACCTCAAATAGCAGCCGAATGCAGCGCTGCTGAACAATAGATGGAGCCACTACTTGCATTGAACAATGAGGGATTTTCAAATTTGACCAATAGATGACGCCACTACTGCCAAGGCAGGGAAAGTAACTTTCTTTTGATCATAACTTGAGTATCGTTCATCCTATCTTCATAATTTCTTTGGCATATCGATAAATAATCTTGATGACTAAATATAACTAGAAGGAAAAAAACATCTATCTACAAAACTGTGGGAGATATGACGTTTTATTCAAATTGCGGGGACGGCAAGGGTCGTGGCAAAAATTGAAAATAAACTTGATCTGCCTGCAAGTA
Source organism: Lordiphosa magnipectinata (assembly GCA_037044535.1). Taxonomy (NCBI): domain Eukaryota; kingdom Metazoa; phylum Arthropoda; class Insecta; order Diptera; family Drosophilidae; genus Lordiphosa; species Lordiphosa magnipectinata. The sequence continues at coordinate 589,295 of JBAMBO010000108.1, read as the reverse complement.
TAAGAAGTTTATGTCCCATACATGTCAAACATGTATCTCTTACCATCTCTGAGATCTGTGCTTTCGTACAGACGGAAATGGCTTTATCGACTCGGCTGGATATGCTGTTCAAAAATATATTTATTTTATAGGGTAGGAAATTATATCTACTCACTATTACATACTTTTGCACAAACTTAATACCAAACTTAATATTCTGTGTACCTTTGGTATAGAGTATAAAAAATTGTTTTTCAGTACTTCAGACTTTTTAAAAGTATAACTTTTGTTGAACCGCACCGTTGACTTGTATTTGGAATAGGTTCAGAATCAATTATTTTTTTTGGTTCGTTGTGAAAAATGTGTCGGAAAATGTCGGAAAATTAGTCAAGGTTGCTTCTTCTTCGTCTAGCTTACAGCGTCTGAAGTCGACCCCTGCAACCGCAAAATTTTCTGGCTAACGTGAGCGTCAAACCCTAAATACCTTATAAACAGGGCCATTTGTGTTGGATGAAGCTTTCAACTATTGAGGGTAGAGAAATTCTGACAACAATGTTGTTAAACTAATCCCATCTTTAAGCTTTAAGAGAAGCTTGGCCCTGGCCCTCCTGGAGGTGCTGTTTGAGCCAATTTTTACAATCCCATCTTTAGGGCCTATACTCAGATGAGATATGTACAAATTTAGTTCGGCATTATATTTCATGCAGTTCAAAAGCAATCAGATTTCAAACTGTTCAAAATTGTTTCTATTTATGTGAAGCATCGTGCCGAACTAAATTTTTATCTCATCTGAGTACAGGGGCTTTAAACGAAATATAATGAAAATTATAGGTAAATTGCCTTGGAAACCAAGGTTCAATTTAAAACTGAGTTTTAAATATTCTCATAACTCAACCTGAAAATGTATTTTGGTTGCAAAAATTTGACATTTGTTTGTGTAACTAAATGATTACAAATTCGCGAGCTTTTAATTACTAAACTCAAAAAAAAGTACAACGAATAAATGGAGTTTAAACGTTTGGGAAAACAAATCTATTCGTTCTTCAGATTTTCAAGAAATTTGTTCATTAAATCGAGCTAAATTTGTTCTTTATTAAAGTTTTTATACTTTCTCTGTACCAAAGGTACATATAGCCATGCTCCCATTTTCACTTTCGCAAAACTTTTGCGATTTCAAACCTGTTTTTGAACCAAATTTGTACCCGAAATAGCAAACTTTTTGCGAAAGCGAAAACGGGAGCATGGCTGATAGAGCATATTAAGTATGTAACACGGAGAAGGAATCATTTCCAACCCTATCAAGTATATATATTCTTGATCCATGTCCGTTTGTCCGTCTGTATAAACGCACAGATCTCAGAGAAGGTAAGAGATAGAGGTTTGACATGTATGGGACATATATTTCTTATACTTGCAGGCAGATCAAGTTCATTTTACATTTTTACCACGCCCCCTCCCGCCGCCGCATTTTGGAAAAAACGTCATATCTCCCACAGTTTTTTAGATAGATGGTTCGTTCTTTCTAGACATATGTAGTAATCTAGATTATTTATCGATTTGCGGAAGGAATGATAAAGATCGGATGAACGATAGTCGAGTTATAAGGAAAACAAACAATTATGATGGGTTGCAACGGCCATGGGCAGCACTTCACATACTTTGTGTGGCTTCTAACTTAAATTGATCATATATATACAATTTTTGGAGGTACAGAGTATGCTATAGTCGGGCTTGACTTTCTTTATTTCTTGTTTTAGGAAAAAAGAACGAATAGAGAAAGCAAAGTTGGGATCTAAAGTTCATTCTCGGCCCAAGAAATTTGATCGCAATTTGGTTTTTTTAGAAAAGAATAACGAATAGATAAAGCAAAGTTGGAGGAAACAGCGTTCATGGGTTGAAAAGTTTATTCTCGTACTAAGAAAATTGCTCTTGGATTAAGTACTTTCATTCTTACATCAAACATTCTTGATACAAGTATAAAATTCCCTAGCTTGATGAGACAATTCAAGAAAAATGGAAAGTATTATCATTCCAACTTTCAATTTTCCCATAGAAAACACCAAATTTGGCATAGCATACTTATGGGAGTTTCATAATAATTTCTTTACTTACATTTTGAGCAGCATTTTGTTGTAATTTTATTTGATTGTGTTTATAATTGTTGTTGCTATTGCTGTTTATTTTTTGTTTGTTGTAGTTGTTGTTGTGGCTCCTGCAGCAGCTCACGTTGTAATTGTTGTATTATTAACAGCTTTTTGCGGCTTTTTGTGTGTTTGTTTTGTTTTATATTATTTGCACGTTTGAAAGCTATGGGGAGAGATAGAGAGAGAGAGAGAGAGGGGCGAAATAAACAAACAGAAAAAAATTGACAAAAATTGAAATGCACTTTTGTTCGAGTTTGTTTAAACATCGGCGGGTTATTCACTTTATTGATATTTATTTGGCTCTTTTTTGTGTGTAGTTGCACTTTCACTTTTCACTTTTTTTTTTCTTTTTTTTTTGCGATTACATTGTGTGTGTTTCTGTTTGTGTGTGTGTAAGTGTGTGAGTGTGATTGGGTTAATTTACAAAAGCAAAAAAAAATATGTTTAGCAGACAACAAAAAAAAACATAAAATAGTGTTTTATGCACCATACATACACGCACACTTCAACTGATTCAAACAAAACAAAAAAACCAAAAAAAAAAAACTAAAGACAATTTCTGCAGAGGAATAAGAGTTGGTGGTCGTCTTCGTCTTGGTACAAAATATCTTGGTTTGGCACAGCAGCAGCTCACGGAGCAGTCACTTTCGATTTCGCTGCCAGCTGAACGTGAAATGGCAAAATGATGAACGCCTCAACCATCGAAAACCGTTTGGCAGCTAAACTCAACGCGACTGCGCAGCTGGCTGATAGAGCCGATGGCATTAACCAGAGCACTGCTGAGAGAGACGACCATACACGACGATCGACGATCGACAGGAGTTGCACACACACACACACACGCACACACCTGTTTGCTGCTATTTTCAATGGCGTACGAGGAAGTTCACCTCAAAAACTGCACTAGTTTCGGGCTTCTTCGACATTCACTTGCATTTTGGCATTCTCTCCATCTCTATATATCTCGCTCTCTGTCTGTCTCTGTCTCTGTCGGTGGGTTATTTCATAAGAGCAAACTGGTTGGCAGCTGGTCTCAAGGCCGTCGTCGTCGCATTACACATACGCCGCTTGGGACGCTTTGGCTGCAATTAGCAGGGCACGCAACGTATCTCAAAATCATCATCAACATCATCTTCTCTCACTCACTCACGCACTCACTCTTTGATGTTATTATCCAATCTTTTGGCTTATTGATTAACCGTTGTTCATTTGCCTATTTATGCAATTTTTAGCTGCTTCTTTTGCTAGTTGAACCGAAGATGGATAATGGTTTTTGATGATTTTCTTTCATTATAACTTAAACTTTGAGTTTATTAAGTTGAAAACCTTTCTCCACATTCTTATAGAAACCTTATACGAGTTACTGAGAATTTTCGAAAATATTCAATGAGCCAAACCCGAGTTACTTGAGATCGGAACTCGAATTGCGCCTGATGTGGGATGGCCGCAGTAGTAAACGGCTGGTACAAGTTGGTATTTAAACTTTTGAAATGTGGGGGAAAGATTTTAAGGCTCTTGTTAGACTGCCTTATTACTCTTTGAGAAAATTGTTGAAAAGATTCTTGAGTTAGAAACTACTTTTTGGCCATATTCTTAAAAAAATGTCTTTTAAAATGAATATAAATGATGATTTTTAAAACTTCTTTTCTTCTTAGATAAGTTTAAACATATTTTTGAAAAAAAATAACATTTTTGAAGACTAAAATTTCGCGTAGAGAAAGAAATTCCGCAGATCTGGTTAATTAAGCTGGAATTAAGATCGATACGGGTTGGAGTTCCATATTTTAAGCCCAACAACGGGGAGAGAGTTATCTCAAGAGGGAGAGAGATAAATACAAAGAGCGTTTCTTCAAGTTTATGGGCTCTCTGCTTGTACAAGTATAAAAATGTGCCATAAAACAGCGATAGCCCCTGGGACACGAGCATACTCGTCAATTCACACCGAATGCTTGCCGAAGTCATGCATCACTGTGTGTTATACCCTTGTTCCACTGGCAAACATTCAATCACATTCTCAAAAAGTGGATTTTCCTTGTTCCACTGACGAATGTTGTATACGGTCACACTAACGTAAACAAAGAACAGCTGGTTAAATTGCTATGTCTGCAATTTTAAGTCAAAGTTTGCTATCCACCTGGTAGTCCCACCAGGACATAGCTACTTTGCGGAATTCACATGTACTTAAGAAATATTACTGCATTTTAACATTTTAAAGGAAAGAATGAAAGTCGGTTTTCGGTTTTCAATAAAGTGGGTCCATACACTTATCCCCCTTGTGTTAAACCACCATCCATGGCAACCGCCATTGACAGAGCAGCTGTTCCTATTGGTGACGATTGGCAAATTCGATAGCATATCGATAGATCGGAAAAAAGCTATATGTTGTGACAGCGGCTAGATGATCCGTGGCAGTGACTTGATCATCCGTCGTGGATGATCTACCGAATGGACATTTATCTCTTATGAGGAAATACACAGAGAGAATGAGTTCATTTAGATCATCCAGCGGATGACCTCTAGAATGTGCCAGTGAAGCAAGGGTATAAGAGATAGAGACACAGTCACATTTTCAAAATCATCTTTGATTTGCTCCGTAAGTTCAGTAATTGCTGTGAGGTTCAAAAGGTAATCGAAAGATATCGATTCTCATTTTGTTTATGTTTCATTCCCGCATTCCTCTAGTTAAGTAGTACCGTTAACAAAAGAAGTCCTGCTCCCCAAGAAAACCAAAATCCTTTGCTCCTACACTTACGTAAGTTCCGATCAGTAAAAAATCACCCACTAATCCATCATAACTATTCCATTCTTTTCCATAGACCAAATTCCATCAATCATTCATTTTCATCCATTTAAAAGAAAGCAAAGCTAATGAGCGCAGACGAACAGGAGGGATCTTCCAAATGCAAGGTGGGAAACAAGTACTGCTCGAATTGTCTTGCACATCAACACTCAGGAGATTCTTGCCAAAGCGGTGACAAGTGTTAAATATGCCAAGGGGATCATCATACCCTACTCCACTTGGGAGACGGCCGCAGAAGTCTGTTCCAAGCATCCCGTTCCGCTTCTCTGTCGGTAGCCACGCTGTTGCAGCACCGTAACCCCCAAGTGCCTTCTATCGCGTCCATTCTGATCTACAATGAATCCAGAGAGTACGATACGCGAGCCCTCATCGATCCATGCGAAGCTGTGTCTAGCATAAATGCAGCTCTAGCGAGAGCATGCCACCTTAACAGCGTATCGATCGGTGCAGAGGAAGCATGCACAGCCATGTGGTGATCGGAGGTGAACTGGAGGTGATCCTGAAATCTGACCTGAACCTTCACATGCGTACTCCGTCATCCCCTATTGATGGACGCGTAAGGCACAAGTTCGCATTACCCTGACCGATGAGAACTTTGAACGCCCAGCTACAGTGGCAATCGTGCTGGGAGCTGACATCTACTCAGTATAGCTTGTAAATAACTCTCAACCCTACTTTCAGTTCGCTCTGCTCACGTCACTGACCGAAAAACCAAAGAAAAAACGGGCTTGGGCTTCCCTCAATCAAATGTGTTTTGTTATAGCGCTCATTATTAAGTGGCTGTGGTTGAACATACAGCACTGATTGGTCTTAAATTGCACGCTTCTCGAAGACGAAACAGTCAAAATGTTATTTAAAAAGGTTGCAAACTCAAGAGTTTAACATACGTATGTATGCATCGGTGTGTAATGCTCAGCTAACAATATGAACGTATGCGATGAACTACATGCGCTTTTTCGTTCTCTCTCGCATTGACGCTCTCTCTCTGCTTATGTTAAACTCTTGAGTCTGCAACCTGCCGAAGAAGACCATTTGAATGCGTGAATTTTGCCAAAAGGGTGGCAGGCAGACCTGAGAGAAAAAAAAAATCAAAAATATGTATTTCTCTCCTCTCACAACCAAAGAGATGCAGTGACCGCTGTTAAACGGTTGTATTGGTACTTCTATTCAATGTCAAAGACCTATTTTTGCGACCTGTGCTACTCAGACATTTTCCGCACAGGAGTTCTGAACAAACACCCAGGGTCTGCCAGTGGCACACAACACTGTGTTTGGCTGGACACTTTCAGGTTCCTGTTGCGCCTGGTAAATTTGATGATGGATGACACATTATTTCTACCTTCTTGAAGTTCCTATTGCCCCTTGTTTGAATTTGCAACGATATTGCAGGCGCGGCGGAATGTTTATGTTTTATTCTCGCATTCCTCTAGTTAAGTAGTTCTAAGCAAAGAATCAAACCGGAACCGTATACCGAAAAGAACCGATTAAAACTCACAACCAGAACCGGAACTGGAACCGATATTTCAAATTTGTTGTGTACCGGTATACGAATACCGATATTTTTGGAACCTAAAAGACCGAAATGAACCTAAACCTTGTACAGGTACAGTTTCGGTTCTGAATGCAACAACTAGACTTCAAAGCTGGCACTTAGTTTTGGGGGACTTTTAAGCAATTTCCAACAATAAAAAGTCTGGCCTTTCAAAACTTTTGTATTGTAAAATAGAAAAACACGAGACCAGTCTCTTGAAAAATATTGCATGCAATAATGTCATGCTAATGCTAACCTCAAAACTGAAAAGAAATTGTGTTATCCATTTCTTACTTCAACTTAAAACTTAATGAGGAAAGCAGCACAAATACTTTAGAAGCAGGACACTACAAATTGTTCAGTATTTTCACAAAACTGATTAATGGCATCAATCGTGATCAACTTTTCTGAGCTTAAAACGTTTTCCAAATTGAAGCCTTGGGCACTATTTGAAAATGACCGCCAAGATGTATAAATGTATCGATATTTAAGTGTTAAGGTATTGGTACAAAATTGAATGATGGTCACACTGTATAGAGAATGAACGATGACGAAACCGAGAGTAGAACGCAGTAGATAGTAGAAGATGGACGAAGACAGAAGCTGTAATTAAAATGACAAGCAGACAGACAGAGAGACAGAAAGAAAAATCCATATCGACAAACCGTGAAGAGAAAAAACACGTATAGAGACATTGTAAATAGAAAACCGTGTTTAAATAGTGTGTAAAAAACCCTCGTTTATAAAACAAAGAAGATGAACATAAATGGTGGACAGAAAACTTGACAAAGTTTCCACAATTGTGTGGCCTTAGAGAAGGGCAAGTAAGCGTATAACTTTTATTATGTCTTTGCTAATAAATCGAATGGATGCATAACCAATGACCGCTCTTTCTTCATATTTTACCGTTTCATACCGGTACGTACCGGTACGGTACAGAAACAGAAGTATCGTTACGTACCTAAACAGGAACCGGAACCGAAATACGATTCGGTTTGATTCCCTGGTTCTAAGGTCTTTATAAGTATGTTGCTGCTAGTTTGACTCTTTGTTCAAACGTGAACATGACACTCGACCACAATCCTAACGTTGCGTTACATATCATAAGCCTATCATTCTTTGTAACATTAAATATTTAGCTTTTGTAATAGCATTTAATATTAATAGCCACAGTGACAAGGATCAGCCCAGCCCAGCAGACACACCACTTGAAAAGGATCAACCATGGGAACCACTTGAAAATGTCATGCGACTTCGACTTTTCCGGAAAATTGGAAAATAGCCAAGATTGTTCCATTACCAAAGGCAAACGACGAATATAGACCGATATCCATACTTCCCTTCATGTTTAAAGTATTTGAGCATCTTATGTTACAGCAGATTAGTAAATTTTTAAGCCTAAATCCAATGTTAAGTAATATGCAATCCGGTTTCCGGAAGCACAGAAATTGTTTCACGGCATTAATAAAGGTCACTGAAGATATTTGTAAGCAAGTTGATAACAGTCAGGTAATATTTCTGACATTACTTGACTTTAGCAAAGCCTTCGATACGGTAAACCATAAAATTTTATGTACCAAACTAGCCAAATTTTGTAATTTCTCAGAAACTGCCATCAAACTTATGTCTTCGTACCTATGTGGAAGAAGACAGACGGTGATTACCAATCTTGAGAAGTCAGCAGTTCTGTCTCTAAAACGTGGTGTACCTCAAGGGTCAATTCTTGGTCCACTTCTGTTCTCAATGTATGTAAACGATCTCCCTGTTTCATTGTCTAACTGTAATGTTCACATGTATGCCGATGATGTCCAGCTTTATGTGAGCTGTCCCTTAGAAAGAATAAATGAATGTGTAAATCTATGTAACAGAGAATTGTCTTATATTATTTGGTGGGCTATTTGTAATGGTTTGTCACTTAATCCGTCAAAATGTAAGTGTATTGTTATATACAAAAAACCGCTGAGTACTGAAAGCCTGCCGGACTTAATCGCTAAATCTCGGCATAATCATTAACAACACTCTATCATGGAGTGATCATGTGATTAAAGCAGAGATGGGCATGCACACATACACACACGCTGCCTCGTGTGCATTGGAACGTCGCGACGCGCCCATCTCTGGATTAAAGCCACCGGAAAGACCTTTGGACTTCTAAGACAGCTCTCACTAACCCAGTAGTTTTTACCTACCGATCTTAGGCTATTGATAGCAAAAACATATCTGTCACCTACGCTCTGCTATGGAATTGAGATATTTGGAAACTGCGATATAGCTTCTCAGCGTAGGCTTAATGTTACATTTAATAGTATTGCTAGATACGTCTAGAATGTCAAGCGAAGAGAACACATTACGGGGTTTGCTACACAAATCTATGAACTTAATTTTAAGTCTTGGACTGATTACAGAAGCATGATCATTGAAATAATAATAAAAATCTGTCTTGCTATGTATGTATAAGGTTAAGAAGAAGTAGGATTAATGATTTAAATACTATGATCTTTTTGTTTGCATGTGACTAGTGCATAAATGTAAAAGGTTATCCTTGTAGCACTGGGAATTAAGAAATTATTAAATAACAAGAAAGAAAGTCGGTCTAGCCCGACTATAACATACTCTGCACCCTTAATGTCGCAGCTCGCATTTGGTCACGAGTCAAACCGCCAGTTATAACACAACGCACAACGCAGTGCGCTCTCTAAGTCTCTCTCTCTCTCTCTCTCTCTCTCACTAAGATTGCTTCTGCTGAACGCAATTCTTAGGTTATGGGTGGGGTGGGTGGGGGGTGTTAACTGACCGTTTTTTGCTCATAGCTTGAGTATCGTTCATCCGATCTTTATCATTCCTTCAGCAAATCGATAAATAATTTTGAGTACTAGATATCTCTAGAAAGTACGAACCATCTATCATCAAAACTGTAGGAGATATGACGTTTTTTCCAAATTGCGGGGGCGCGAGGGGGCGTGGCAAAAATTGAAAATAAACTTGATCTGCCTGCAAGTATAAGAAATATATGTCCCATACATGTCAAACCTCTATCTCTTACCATCTCTGAGATCTCTACGTTCATACGGACAGACAGACGGACAGACAGACAGACGGACAGACGGACATGGCTATATCGACTCGGCTGTTGATGCTGATCAAGAATATATATACTTTATAGGGTCGGAAACGATTCCTTCTCCCTGTTACATACTTTTGCACAAACTTAATATACTCTATGTACCTTCGGTACAGAGTATAAAAATAAATGCATTTTTATATTTATACTACAAATACCGCCTTAGATAAGTTTTGAAGTTAAGGAATGAGAAATTCTTAATAAAAGGTAGCTCGCTCACCTTGAGCAAGTCAGTACAAATGAAATCTTACAACCGTGCTCAACTAAAAGTGTATAAGTCTATACACTCGTCAAAGTGAACAGATGTGTGTTCACACGCCCCTACAACGACGCTCAATCCCCAAAACTGTACCCTACCAAAACACATCTTAAACCTCTTCGTTCACGATTTCCTAGAAAAAATTCACCTCTCATTAAAAGTTATTGATGTTCAACATCGTTAAACACTAGTTCGAAATGGTCATACAATTGTTCAATTGTTTGTTATGAACTGTCAGTAAATGCGGCACCCATCTGGCTTATAGCTATTCTAAATGAAATCTCAATAGGTATGCCTACTAACTGAAGTAAACCAAGCATTTACACTCAAAGATGGTCTTTCATATCAAGGGAACTCCCCCTCCTCTATACATGATCTCGTTCATTCAATTTCGTTTATTGGCCCCCTTTCTGCTGACACCTTTTCGTGTGGTTTTGTAAGCTGCAAATGATGACTTGTTTTTGGTTTGGTCAACCTCTCTGCGTACTCTGTTTTTTTTTTTTTTTTTGTGCTTTCAAGCCATTGATCAATCGATTTTCTAATTAGCATTGATCGTTAAACTGGAACGCAAAGTTACTTAGCAATTGGCAAATATTTCATCAAAAAAATTTCGCGTATAAATAACAAACGGGGTAAGAAGCATTGGTGCGAATTGATTAAATATTTGTTAAGTGCAGTTTACCGAACCGGGAAACAAAATCCTGGTAACAACTGATGCTGCCGCTACGTATATACATATGTATGTGTACACCAACCAAACTCTTGTGTCCCAAGGGTGGCCTTGGTTGGCCTGCTTTTAAAAAAAATAATTTTCAAGCAGAACATCAAGTTATGCCGAGGTCAGGTTGATCAGGTTACACAGCGGACAAGTAATGAAAATGCAAAAAGTGGTTTGTAATTTCCAGGATGTGGCAACGAGGTCATAAAATAAACCGGAGCGAGTGTTAATGCCAGAGGGCGTGGCGAAGGACAGAAGGCAACAGTTGATGTGGATGATAATGATGTTAATCATTGGGGAGTGAATAATTTGGTAATTGCATAAGGCAATGGGACAGCAAAATGAGCCAGAGTTGTCAATCTATTTGGTGGTTGAAAATTCAATTAATGTTCTTTTTTCAGTAGGGTTGTCGCCTACTTTTTTTCAAATTTAATGGATCTACATTGAGCTATATCTACTTTTGAGTTATAATTCGCAAATCTAAAAAAGCACCTGGAGAAGATACGCTGAGAAAAAAAAATCAATCTAAAATCTAGATTGAAAATCTCTTTATCAAGAACCTTACAATCTTATAAAAGCAAGATTGAAAAACCTTGAAATGAGCTTAGAAATCTTAAAATCAAGATTTATCATCTCGCAACTTATCAGTTATATAGATTTATTTTGCTAAAAAAAAAAACAAAAAAAAAAACAATAATAAACAATTTTCGAGTGAAACTGGGATGTCTTCTGAGCCCCCTACTTTTCGAGCTGTATGTCGACGACATAACGTCATGTCTACCAGGGGGCGTTTATTTTGGGTTCAGAGCACATAAAAGTGTTAATGTACGCCGACGACATGGTCTTACTAGCCGAGAGACCTATAGTAAGGCAACAAATGATAAAATCTAACCCCACGCATGACGTTTCATAAGCACCTTTAAGAAAAACTCAGCGACTCCAAAATTGCCATAAATTCGTCATGGAAAATGCTGCTTAGAAAAAGGAACGTAAATCACAGCACCAAATACGCCCTATTTTTAGCCACTTCAAGAGCAATTATATGCTATTCTGCTCGTTCAATTGAAGACGTAGAAAAGCACCTTTGTTTTTTTGTCAACCGAGCGTTCTACCTACCCCAGTACTCCCCCCAACTACATCTAGAACATTTAGAAACAGGACTTCCCACTATGTCACTGTATACCATGCAAATACATTTCGACTACATTACCAAGACCATGCGGCGAATGCAATCCACTAGTCTCCCAATAGTTGTTACAACGTATCTGCTTGACACCAAAACGCAGTTTTTCCGCACTTGGGAATCCATGGCACTGGAACACAACATCGAATGCAATCTGAACGATTACAACACATGAAGCGTTTGGCAAGGTCAACATCTACGAAGTATTGAGCTTGCGTTAGCTTGAGTTAGTCAGTCCCGCATTACCTACGGTCAACTGCAGTACCACCTGTCGACTAGGAACTATTTTTTAAGATGACCTCGAAGCCACAACCATATCGGTTATTTTCCGAGCAACTATAACCCGTACAGTACCACGCCCAGCCAATGCACACTCTACAATACCGGAAAGAGGAAGGACACTGAACATTTTCTTGCCCGCTGCTTTTCTGCACTTGGGAAAATCAACCCTGTCGCGCCAGGAATCACACGCACTGGTGCACGGAAGCAATTGGCCCTCCCTTACTTCCTACTTGCGTGAGAGCCTTGAATATCGGCAAGGCTTCCTTATGGACTAAGGTGATATGTGATCTGGAAAACAGGAAAGCATCGAATCACATTTGTTAGGCTAACGGCTAACTGCCACTGCCTGTATTTCATTGTCTATTCAAATTTTGTAAATTGTTAAACTTCAGATACCTTTATACCTTTGTAGAGGGTATATTCAAATTGATCAGATGTTTGTTACGCATAGAAGGAAGTATCTCCGACCACATAAAGTATATATATTCTTGATCAGCATGACGAGCTGAGTTGATACAGCCATGTCCGTCTGTCCATCCGTCTGTCCGACTGTTGCTATCTTAACCAAACTTTACACAAAGTCTTTTGGTACAAAGACGCTGCACATTTGTCGAAACCGGCCGGATCGGATGACTACAGCATATAGCTGCCATAGGAACTATAAGTCGAAAAAGTAGTTTTAGTGAGAAAAACTTTTTGGTCTTCAACGCAAACATCCCCAAACTTCGTATTTATGAATTTTCTATACTTTTACATAATTTCTTCAAGTTTGATGAAAAGCAATCAACTAAATCAACTATATAGTATAGCTGCCATACAAAATATAGTTCTGAAAAAAGTCTTAGAAAGAAAAACTTTTTTGCTTTCAAAGCTATCGCTCCCAAACTTGTTACTGATCAATATTTTATGCTACCACACAGTTCTGCCAAGTTTAATCCAAATCGGATGACTATAGCGTATAGCTGCCATAGGAACGATCGGTCGAATAAGTAGTTCTAGTGAAAAAAACTTTTTGGTCTTCAACGCAAACGCCCCCAAACGTCGTATTTATAAATTTTCTATACTTTTACGTAATTCCACCAAGTTTGATAAAAATCGGTCAACTATATAGTATAGCTGCCATACAAAATATAGTTCAGAAAAAAAGTCTTATTAGGAAAAAATTTTTTATTTTCAATGCTATCGCTCCCAAACTTGTTACTGATCCATATTATATACTATCACACAATTCTGCCAAGTATGATCCAAATCGGATGACTATAGCATATAGCTGCCATAGGAACGATCGGTCGAAAAAGTAGTTCTAGTCAGAAAAACTTTTTTGTTTTCAGCGTCTTTTTACTTTTCAGTCATGAATATAGTCAGTTTTCACACAATTTTGGGAAGTTTGATCAAAATCTGAAGAATATATCGTATAGCTGTCATATAACAAACTGGCAAGCAAATGGTCATAGTAATGTCGCCATCTATAACTGAGTTTGGGAAAAACCTCAGCTAAGAATGTTCGACGAAGATCAATTCAAACCCTAATTTATATAAATTATACAAGCTACAAGGGTATAAAAACTTTGGTCGAGCCGAAGTTAGCTTTCCTTCATTTTTGTTTTGTTTTTTTCGGTCAGTGACGTGTGCAGAGCGAACTGAACAAAGGGTGTAGAGTAATTTACGAGCTATGGTTGTCACTGATGCAGAAGACACAGTTCAATGTAACACAACAGAGCTTAAATAGTTTCTTCTTAAGGGCGCTGTCCATGGGCACGAAAACGGCCGCGAAATGAAAAACTCTATATAAAAAAAAACTGCTAAGGAATTTTTGTGTGTGGCCGTTTCATATTCGGTTTCTACCAATCGCAAAAAATTCTTACGTATGCCACTACGTTTTGTTCAAACGCTGTTAAGTGCTTTAAGTGCTGTTAACGCCTCTTTTTTGCCATGACGTGAACAAAATAGGTTTTTATTCTAATTTGTGCAGCGAAATTGAATGGCCAAATTGAAAATGAGCGCATCTAAAAAAGATTCCTGCAGAAAGCGTCGCCTAATGGCACTTTCTATGGCGGGCAAGCTGAATTTAATAAACGTCGTGAAAGTGAGGAGCGAGGTGCTGGACTTGGCGGATAAGAAACACTCGGAAACCCGCCAGAAAACACCGGCGGACCGGAGCACGGTCTGCAACATCATGTGGCGTCTCCTGTCACCACAAACCAACAGCGAGGAGCTTAAAATCTATTTGGCCAGCATTCAAACACTTCACACTCCGGTCCCCTCAATCAGTTCGATTTCATTCGCCTCAACTATGTCTTCGATCACAGCTACCAGGCCAAAAGGAAAATCATTGAACAGACGCAGGTGCTCAATGATCGCGACAGTAAAACGGCCACAAACCAAATGCCCGCTCCCAGATAATTATATCAAGGTAAATGGGCGATCCAAACTGCAACTTTATAAATCACTTCCATTTCTTAACGTTTCCCTGACAGGGCCCCGACTACGTGGCCAAGTGCTATGTGACCACCCAGGGACCGCTGCCCAATACCATTTTCGTGTTCAGCGGAGCTATATACGCCGCCGAGTCACACATGCTACAGCAGTACATCCAGAAGATCATCATGCTGACCTGACCAACTTTACGGAGGCAAATCGACAGAAATGCGCGAATTACTTTGCAATCGAGATGAACGAAATCTTTGCCGTGGCAGCCAAGTGCGAGGTGTTCGTTAAGTGCCGCTGCTCGGGACTACATCGAACTGCATTAAATGCCAGACACAATTTTAAGGAAAATGTCGGCAGCTACCTACGTTCACTGCGCTAATACTGCAGATTGTCAAAAGTGATAATGATAAGAACAATTAATTTATTATAAATTTCATTTAATAATAAAAATATATTAAAATAGCACATTGAATATGTTATATTCATAATCCTGCCAGGTGTTGTTGTTTATAAGTTCGCGGACATATTTAACATCGACAGAGTAAATTGTGTTATCGTGTTATTAACATAGGCTTAGCAGACTCTGTTAAGAATTTGCGGAATAACAACTTTTTCACAAGAAATTTTTTGGCGACCCGTGGATACCGCCCTTTAATAAGTAAACAGTATTTTCAGAGGTTTTGTAAGTATTAGGGATGCCATCTATTCAAAAAGAAAAAGAGTAAATTTAACTTCTTTCTTGGCGCTTTTCTTCTACTAAGTGAATAATTATCAGTTTAAAGGGCAATGCCAAAATTAGGGTTGCCACCCACATAGAAATCACATTTAATCGCCAATTTAAGGTGCCAGTGAGTTAATTAAGTCTTTTCTTTTAAATAAGAGGTATAAATATTTACCATTTTTAGGCCTGATGTCGCAATTAGGGCTGCCATCTATTTAGAAAATGATGTCAGTGCAATTTAACAGAGCTTAAAAAGATTTTTAGGGGTTTTCTTCTGCGATAGGTGGATACTGAAGCATACATAATTATCAGATTTGGGCGTTCTGACAAAATTAGGATTGCCATCTATTAAGAAGTCACATTTAAGAGCCAATTTAAAGTGCCAATGATGTTCTTAGGGGTTATCTTGTGAATAAGAAAATGCTGAAGCATAAATATTTACCACTTTTAGGGCTGATGTCGCATTTAGGGTTGCCATCTATTTAGAAGATGATTTCAGTGCAATTTAACAGAACTTAAAAAGATTTTTAGGGGTTTTCTTTGAGAGCTGTAATTTATTTAGGGTTGTTACCTTATTTGAAAATACATTTCTAGTACATTTTATATAGCCAGAACACCTTCATAGAGGTTTTCTTTTATTTTTTTATTTTATTTATTTTCTTTATTTATTTTTCTTTATATTTTTATATTGAAATGTACAAGATTTTTAATTAAAAACTTGTCCTACTTTAAGAGTTGCCACAACTTTTCTAGGGCCTTTAAAAACTTAAAGAATTAGTACTTTTAGGGTTATATCAAGGCTCTTAAGCCGAAATGCAACCTTATTTTATGTAGAAATTAACCTTTTAGTTATATTATAAGACCGTATCTGAGAAGCGATATTCTGGGAATCAAAAAACACCATAATGGAGGGGGTGTATTGAAAACCTCTGGAGATTTTGGCCTCGGTTGTCTTGCAAAACGCTCGAAAATTCCTTCGGTTTCACAGAACTTTAAGTGATTTCATTTTCTTATTTGAAAATCTAGTTAGAATTCTTGTTATGTCCAATACAAAGTCCCATTTCTAAAACAGGGTTGTATCTTTCGCTAAAAAAAATTCCCATTTTCTATTTATAAGTTAGTTTGATGTTTAATTGAAACTTTTTAATTGTTTCATGAAGCATTTTTAAACTATAATTTAAATTTAAGTCATATTCTCCAAAAATAAAATGCAAATATATAAGAATATTTTCGCGCCAGACATGAAATATAACTTGGTAACTCTTAGCACTTGTTGGTACACAGATGGCGCCATCTGAGGTTGAGTGAAAGGTTGGATTCAGTTGGTTTGGTTCAGTTTGTAATATTAAAACAAACAACAACAAGGAGATTAAAATTGGAAACATAAGGTTTGGTATGAGTAGTTAATGCAGTTTTATATGCTTAAAATCAAATGCTATACAAATATATCCTAATCGCTGAGTTTGTGATCAGAATTTGTAATACTTCCTACTATGCAGATTGAGATTCGATCTTGATCGCTTGCACTTTAAAATGTTTAAAATTGTTGCCGTTGAAGATGATGCGTGTGGATGATGATGATGATGATGATGATGGGCTACTTGAAATTCGCCAAGTCGTTTTCGATTTAATTATGCATGCACTACTTAAAAATAAAACCCCAACCGGAAACTTTTGGGAAGGTCACCAAACTGCTCAACTTTAAAAGAAGCAACAAAAAGCCAAAAATTGAGAAAAAACCAAAAAAAAAACCAGAACGACAATTTGGCCAAGTGAATCATTTAATTGCAGCCTACGTGGAATCCATCAAGATGTGCTGACATGATTATTGACTGACGAAGGTGTTCTTGAGAGGCCATCGGCAAGTGGGGTACATTGAACCGGGGGACACTCCTAAGAACACACGAAAGAGTCATTAAAAATATTTTCATTAAAGCCGACGACAATCTTTTGGTACTACGTGTTCCGATTATGCGATGTGTCCGCCGTGTGTAGGGGTAGGGGTGGGGGTTGTGTATTCGGGTATTTCCTGATTGCTTGGCGAGAGGAGTCGCCTCCGAGACCAAGCAAAACCAAAGCAAAAGCAAAGCAACCAAAGCAGCCAACACCGTTCACAACTCTTGCATAATAATTGACAGTTATAAATTTTACTTTGACTCTGGGAGTGGAGAAACAAAATAAAAGAGATGGAGCCGGCGGAGAGAGTGTGGCTGGAGGGGGCGTTGTCGTCCCCTTTAATTCTTTTGGCAGTTGTCCAGTGAGTGTGTGTGTGTTTTGGGACCTTAACGCTCGCACTTAACTGAGTTCACGTAACCCAAGTCTGAGGCACCGTCTGAGTCTGGCTCAGCTCTGCCCACCTACAGACGGACGTGTGTGTGCCAAGTCTTTAAGTTTTGGAGTGGCTCTCGTCTCTCGTCTCAACGATTGCAGCGCATTAACATTCCATGTTGGCCACTCCTGTTTATATTTAAACACACACACACACTTCAGATGGGTTGAATAACAGTTGTTGTTATTTTTTTTATTTTTATTACAATTTTAAGTTGTTTATTTCTTTTTCTTTCTCAAGTAGTTGGGATTTTGACTGAGTAAAGTTCCTTTTAAGGCTCAATGAGTAAATCAAATAAGGGAAAACACTTTAAAAAAGTTACAAAAATGTTGATCTATACCAAAAAAGGCAACTCTAGCAGGGAATAATTGGTTTTGGGTTAAGGTTTTGCATACTGTAATAAAGCCCCTGAAAACTGGAGGCAACTCTTAACTAAGAGTCTTGTAAGTTTCAATGCAAAAATGTTAAAAGGAAACCCCCCAAAAATCGAATTAGTTTCTATAAAAATTATCCATTAATGTATTTTCAGATTAGTTGGCAATCCTATAATAATAATAACTCTTAGAGCGTTCAAATTTGTTTATCCGGCGTTCACTTATTAAGAAGAAAAGTCTCCAGTAACTTATTAAGCTCTATGAACTAATACTAAAGTTTGTTTTCTTTTTAAATGGCAACCCTACTGGTGGCAACCCCCCTAAAAGTGGTAACTTTTTAATCCTCAGCATTTACTTATATTGAAGAAACCCCTTAATAAACACCAAAATGTGTTTTCTGTATAAATGGCAACCCTAGTGGTGGCAACACTACTAAAAATGTTAACTAAAGTTTGTTTTCTGTACAAATGACAACCCTGGTGGTGGCAACCCCCCTAAAAATGGTAACTATATAAGCCTCAGCATTCACTTATATTGAAGAAACCCTTTAATAAATACCCAAATGTGTTTTCTCAACTAATGGCAACCCTAGTAGTGGCCACACTTTAAAAAGTGGCAACTACTTATTATTCAGCATGCACTTATTTTGAAGAAAAGTCCTTAGAGACTTATAAAACTCTCAGAATTGAAACTAAAATGTGTTTTCTGAATAAATGACAGCCCTAACAGTGGCATCACTCCTAAAAGTGATCATTATTTATGATTCATTAATCACTTATTGAAAAGAAAAGCTCTAAGAAACTTATCGAACTCTTTAAATGTGCAATAAAAAGTAACTACTAAATAGATGGCAACTCTAATTTTGGCTTAACCCCTAAAATCAGTAATTTTTTTATGCCTGAGCATTTATTTAGAAGGAAGAAAGGTTCTAAGAAACGTTTTAAGCTCTGTTAAATTGCATTGATATCATCTTCTTAACAGATGGCAACTCTAAGTGCGGGTTCAGCCCTAAAAGTGGTAACTGTAGAAGCCCCAGCATTCACTTGTATCAAAGAAACCTACAAATAAACATCAAAATGTGTTTTCTAAATTAATGGCAACCCTAATAGTGGCAACACCCCTACAAGTGGTCATTATTTATAATTCAACCTGCACTTTTTTTAAAGAAAAGTCATAAGAGACTTATAAAACTCTCAGAATTGAAACTAAAATGTGTTTTTGGAATAAATGGCAACCCTAATAGTGGCATCAGCCCCAAAAGTAATACTTATTTAGCCTTTATCAATCACTTATTGAAAAGAAAAGCCCAAAGAAACTTATTAAACTCTTTTAATGAGCAATAAAATGTGACTACTGAATAGATGGCAACTCTATTTTTGACATAACCCTTAAAATTTGTAGTTATTTATAGCTGAGCATTCACTGATTAAGAGGAAAAACCCCAAGAAGAAGTGAATTTTTTTTTTTAATTAGACGGCAACCCTAATACTTACAAAACCTTTAAAAGTAGTGATGAATTATGCTTCAGCATTTACCTATTTAGAATAAACTATTTAAGCTCAGTTAAGCATTCACTTATAAGGAAGAAAGGTCCTCAGAAACGTTTTAAGCTCTGTTAAAATGCATTAAAATTATCTACTTAACAGATGGCAACCCTAAGCGCGGGTTTAGCCCTAAGAGTGGTAAATATTTGTGACTTTTATTGAAAAAAAAAAGATCTTAGAAAATTATGAATGCTTCAGTATGCACTTATTAAGAAACACCCCCCAAGAAACTTATTAAACTCTGTTAAATTGCACTGAAATCATCTTCTAAATAGATGGCAACCCTAATTGCAGCATCAGCCCTAAAAGTGATAAATATTTATACCTCTTATTAAAAAGAAAAGACCTAATAAACTTATTGGCACTTTTAATTGGCACTAAACTGTGACTTCTCAATAGATGGCAACCCTAATTTTGGCATAACCCCTCGAACTAATAATTATTTATGCTTCGACATTCACTTTTTAAGAGAAAAAGCCCCAAAAAAGTTAGAAATTGTCAGTAAATGTTTTTTATTTTAACCAGCTGGCAACCCTAATACTTACAAAACCTTCAAAAGTAGTGAATAATTATGCTTCAGCGTTTACTAATTTAGAATAAACTATTTAAGCTCTGTTAAGCATTCACTTATAAGGAAGAAAGGTCCTAAGAAACGTTTTAAGCTGTGTTAAATTGCATTAAAATCATCTTCTTAACAGATGGCAACCCTAAGTGCAGGTTCAGCCCTAAAACTGGTAAATACATGGTTTTTTATTATAAAGAAAAGACCCAAGAAACTTAATGGCACTTTAAATTGACTCTAAAATGTGACTTCTTAATAGATGGCAACCCTAATTTATGCATAACCCCTTAAAACTAATAATTATTTATGTTTCGACATTCACTTTTTAAGAGGAAAAGCCTTTAAAAAGAAAGAAATTGTCACTAAAAGTTTTTTATTTTCAACAGATGGCAACCCTATTACTTGGAAAGCCTTTGAAAGTAGTGATTATTTATGCTTTAGCGTTTACTAATTAAGAAGAAACTTTTGAAGCTGTGTTACGTTACACGGAAATGTGTTTGTTAAATAAATGGCAACCCTATAAGTGGCATATCTCCTAAATCTGGTAATTATTTAGCTTCTTTATGGTGTCTTCTGAATAGATGGCAATTTTTGTTGGCTCCAGTGTTCACTTTTGAGAAAGAAAACCGCTTAGAAACTTATTACAAACCGTTCAAACTGAACTTTAACTTGTCTTTGAAAAAGGTGGCAGCTCCAAAAGTGCCAAATGTCTAAGAATAATTGTAAAAATAGTGTGTCTAAACCAGGCATGCCCAAAAGCAGCAAACGACAGAGCACTCACCAATACTCACAAAGATAAGCACCAATACCAATAATGAAATTGTTGTTGGTCAGTTTGCTTGCGCTCGCAAACACCAATCAAAGAAGGGGACAAAACCTGTTTTTGTTCTACGCGTCGCATACACACGAAATCGTTAGCATGTGTGTCGTTTCGTATGCCTCGCGCCCTGCATGTATACGATCATTGATTTCCTATGTTCCGTGCAATAACAATAACAAAACGTACCCAAAGAGCATACGGCTGGGCATCGCTGGTCTAAACACAAAGTAACCATGCCTCAAAAAGTTCTGATTTTGCTAATTTCAGCCATGCTTCCATTTTCACTTTCGCAAAACTTTTGCGATTTTAAACCGTTTTTTTGACCAAATTTGTACTCAAAATCGCAAAATTTTTGCGAAAGCGAAAATGGGAGCATGGCTGTATATAGCAAACTTTTTCAATAAAATAGCCAAGTTTTTAACTATAAAAACTAACCTACAGTTGGACTAAGAAAACCCCAAAAACTATATTTTAAAGGGTATCCAACTGGGGCATTTGTTGGTTCACATTTTGTGGGTTGTCCAAATTAATGACATTTGAGCATCATTTGGGGCTAAATGAACTTTTTACACATCATATTAAGCTTATACAAGAAGTCGACATCATTATTAAGCCCAAACTGGTCAGTAATCAGCCCCCCCCCCCCCCCTTCACCCTCTCACTTGTCTATGGACAATATCTCTTAATTCCCCCGCAATCGATCAATCAATATGCCATTGAAATTATGCATCGCCCAGCCCCAAAGCCAAAGTGCAAAACCAGAAAAAAAAAACCCCAATCACATACTTAAATTGATTATTAAATTATGATCAAGTTTTTTGTTAGTAGTAAATTTTGGAATTTTATATGGTGGTTTTTGACCCACTTCGGAATGCTGCTGTAGCTTTTATTTTTTATTACAAAATTTGTGTTTAATTTTTGTATTTTGTTTGTAGTTTTTTTCAAAAACTGTTTAACTTGAAATTGAGTCACGGCGTCCAAGTTACATAAAATGGCATTAAAACGAAAACGAACAGATTTGAGACAAAGTTGATCTGGCCAAGCGAAAACCTGAACAACCATTTGGCATTTGCATACAAGTGTGTGTGTGTGTGTGTGTGCGATCAGTGATCAGGTGAACATAAGCTGCAAGTGACGGCTCAAGCAAACTGTAAAAGGTGAACAACATTTTTTTTTTTTTCACTCACTTCTCTTTCAACTTTTCTCGGGTTTCTTTTCTGTTTTCGTTTTCTGCCGTTGGCATTTAACACTTTGACATTATTGCTCAAGTTAAGCCCTGATGATCAGTGATCACAAAACCCAAAAATGTGATTTGCATGCGGCAAGGCCGGCCCAAACCTTCGCATCGCTAACTAACTAGTTGAACTAGATTTTGGTTAGCTACTTAGAATCGGCCGATGGGTAAACCAACTGCCAATGGTTCGTGATCTACTTGTCAACACCTACACGCGGCAGCGTTGGCGAGCAGTTCCGGTTCGGAATCCCAAATTTGCCGATTTCTGACGTAAGCTCTGAAAATGATTAGTTTGGCATGCGAGTTGCATAGTTTGGGGGGGGGGGGGGAAAGATGGTCACCAAAAAAAACCAAACGTGAGGAGAGAAAGAAAGTGCATAGGTAGACGATGATGGTAAACTGTTTACATTTAATTGCAATGAAAGTTGAATGCGGTGCTTTATGATGGTACCGTAACTTAGGTCAAAGTGGGAGAAAAGCCAACTGATATAATAGATTCAATAAATTGGCATATCTTTAGGCATTAATCAAACGAAAGCAACAGTTTATCAAAGTGTCATAAGTTCAAATGATGGTATAATTTGAGAGACTTTTTTAATAAGACAGAATCTTTCAAATCTAGAGACTTAAAACGAATAGTGATATGTTTTTCTGTTCTGTCAATAATGTCAAATTTTGTAAAGCCCCGTACTCATAACGACAGAAAATTTCTTTCGTCACAGTATTTCATATAATTAGAAACAACTTTGCTTTGCTTTGATGCTCATGTGCTGTTAAAAAGTGTATATATTTATATGACGAAAGGAATTTTCTTTCGTTCTGAGTACGAGCCTTAATATTACAAATTTTCTTGGGTTCAAATTTGTTTCCAAGTAAGCTCATAAATTTATTCATAACTTACGAACAAACATAGCCAAATTTGAAAAGTAATATATTTAAGTCGAGAAGGCTAAGCTTAAGGTTTTAAATTATCGGAGTTTAAGAACGCAAACACTAAAATCAAACTAAGCTTCCGACCTATTGTCATCCAAATTCGAGCAAATTTTGATCAAAATTAACAATCAGAGAGTTTAAGAACGAGTTTAAGTCTAAAACAAAAAGTTTTTCTCACTAAGCCCCATTTTCCGACCGATTGATTCTATGTCAGCCATAAGATATAGTCATCCGATTTCTACCAAATTTCAGCAAATCTGTTTGAAAGCACTTAATATTAATAATGGAAGAGTTAAGGAACGCTAACATTGAAAACAAAACAGTTTTTCTCACTAGGATCCATTTGCCGACCGATCGGTTCTATGGCAGCCATAAGATATAGTCATCCGATTTCTACCAAACTTGGCCAATCTTCTTAAAAGCATATAAACATAATAATCCCGGAGTTTTAAAACGACAGAATTGAAAACAAAAAAGTTTTTTTTCACTAAGACCCATTTTTCAACGTTTCAACGATATTAATTATAACATTTTGGAATAGCAATTGGGTATGTCCGTACAACGATCGCTGTTTCGAGAATAACCAAATTCTCTCATCAGCGGACTTGTTTTGCTGTTCACACTACAAACAAACATCCAGTTAGTATTTAAACAACTGCAGGCGGCATAGGAATTCCAATGTTGTATATTCGCAGCCCGAATTTTGGCTATGGTTTTTTGTTGAAAGGTGTTTGGACATACACATTTACATATAAAAGCATTTATTAACAATAGTTTTTTGATATCTTTTTCTGGCTCCTTTCCCTAATTTAACGCTTAATACATTTTGGTCCTGCTTGAGTTATCTTCTGTTTAGATATTCGTGTTATTGTGTATTACGGTTTGTGAGTTGAGCTTTCTTACAAATTATTTGTACTGTTTTGTCTTGTTAGTGAGATTCGTTAATTTAAATTTCCCTTTTAGAAAGGTACTTAGGGTGAAATCTTTAAAGTCTTCTTTTCTATTTCCGGCCTTACTTGCTTCGTGGTCGCTGTAGTTTCCTAGCGAGGTAGGTGGTTTGTGTGAGCAGTCAGTCTTTCTGTATAGTCTCTGGCCTGCTTGTTAATAACATTGCCCACCTTAGCGACTTTAAGGTTTTCCTAAATAATTCTCGTCCTCATGTACTAATGAGCCCCGGTTATGCGTCTTAGGATTCTGGTCTGCAGGATCCTTATGCGATCTAGGTGCGACTTTGCTGCCTGAAGAAGACACCTGTAGTCCGTACCTCCATACAGGTGCGAGAATGAATTTATAAATGAGTACCTTGTTTCTTAGTGACAGTTTGCTCCTGGAGTTCAGCAGCTAGCTCATCTTTTTTGTGCCTTGAGTTGTATTGATTTGACCAGACCGCTTAGGTGCGACTTGAAGGTAAGCCTTCGGTCAAGAAAAACTGCAAGGTATAGGTATCCTGCAAGGTGATCCAACAGCTCTCCTTGGAGGAAAACTACTGGGCAATCGTCTTTTCTCAGCGTGTAGGTAACACTGGCACTCTTTGAAAGGCTTAGTCCTATATTCCATTTTGAGCACCAATTTCAGATTCTTACTAAATACTCTTGCATGGTGTCAGTAGCGGAATATATGCAGGGATCCCTTGCCAATATTGCTGTGTCGTCTGCAAAGGTGGCGATCATGAAATCGTTTCTGTCAACGATTTGGGGATTTCGGTTAGATGACATATCGTGAGTGAGAAGGGTGTAGAGCGTTGGGCCTAGGCATCTTCCTTGTGGGATACCAGCGCTGATAAGCTTTGTCTCTGATGCTTCTCCCTCTTGAACAACCGCGAAGGTCCTTTTAGTCAGAAAGCTCTTAACAAGCAGGTACAATTGAGGTGAGAGCAGCGATTTTATTTTGTAGAGTAGGCCATCATGCCAAACTGTTAAGAAATACAGCAACTGTATACTGCTTTGCTTCAAATCCTTCCAGTATGAAGTTTACAACCCTATTGAGTTGCTCCGGGGTTCCATGACTCCTTCGAAAACCGAACTGGAAGAGTGGAATTGCTTTTTTAATAGTATCGTTCAAAGGATACTGCGCAGCATGCACCTTTCAAAAATTTTGGACAGTAAGGGTGCTCCCATTATCGGTCTGTAAGAGTCTGGGCTAGTTTGGGACTTTCCAGGCTTGAGGATCATAAAGATCTGAGCTTTTTTCCATGGTTCTGGAAAATGATCAATTCTCAGTATGGCGTTATATAGCAGCAACATAAAACTCAGGGCCTTGGTTGGCAGAATCTTTAAAGTCGAAATCAAGTTAAAATTAAACAGATTTGCAAATTTTGTTCAAAAACGTACTATATCTTATAGTTGCCATGGAACCGAGCGGTCGGAAAATGGGTCTTAGTGAAAAAAACTTTTTTGTTTTCAATTTTATCGTTCTTAAACTCGGCGATTGTTAATTTGATATGTTTTCAAAAAGACAAAAAGAAAGAGAAATTTGGTCGAAAGCAGCATGTTTATTTGTTGGAAAATGTGTTTTAGTTAGAAAGATTTTTGATTTTTATGTAAACGTTCTTAAACTCTGACATTTCAAAAACAGCATTTGCAAGCGGTTAAAAACTTCGGCACAGACGAAGTTAGCTTGGCCTTCTCGTTTGCTTTATTGTTGATTTATACGGACTAAAATGAATCCCAAACGATGTCAGAAGTCAATCAACCCAGGATTTTTTCAAACCAAGTACGAGTGGATGGACTTTAATCCCAGAGTTCTTGCTTTGATCCCGATTTTAGCTCGGAACAGCTTGACTTTAGCTCGATAAAGGCATTTTTCAACAACACACGGGATTGATTTTATCTTGTCATTCGAGCTTGACTTGATCCCTTAGTCTGACTTGATCAAAAAGGTCTGACTTTGATTTAAACTGGATACTCTTACTTGATTTGATCTTGAAATCAGCTTGGTACAAGAATTTCCGAGATTCATATAAAGCTCGACATTCAACTATATTCCATCCGAATAAGTAATGCTGCAAAAATGCCCTATGTATAATTCCAAGGCAACATTAAAATGCAAAAAGTTTGTGTATGTATGTGTACCCAACTGTATTAGTACAGAATTCCCTATACTGAGTTAAAAGGCAACATAAAAGTGCAAAAAACCCAAGGTTGACATAAAAGTTTGTGTATGTGTGTGTACCCTTAGCTCAACTGTATTAGTAAGAGAGATTTTCATAGAAATGGCGTTTCAGGATACATTCATATTTCATTAAATTTGTATGCTATTTTGGTGCCCTTTTAGTTGAGCACAAACAGGCACGTGAAGGCACGAATTTGATTAACCATCTTGTTGAACATTTTGCCTACCCAAAATACCCTTAGGTAAAGAAAAGTGTATCACAAATCGAGTGTCATTTGTTTGTTTTTTTGTTTTGTATTTCAATTGCTTTTGCCAATTTCCAAAACAGTTGAACAATAATGAAAGTCGTATGATGGCCAAGCAACAAGTTTTCTAAACATTTCAAGTTACAGCCAGAGTCCAGATCAGGCCAATTCCAATTGGCCACCAAGGCCTCGCTGCACCTCGCCTCGCCTTGCCTTGTCTCGCCTTCTTTCAACAATTCAAGGCTAATTGTCTTTTGTGGCTGCTGTTGTTGTCGTTGTTGTTATGACTTTTTTGTTATTTTTTGAAAACGAAGATGAGAGGAAACGCCACTACACACTTTTGGTCTGGCTTTGATTCCGAGTTATGCCTCCAATTAAATGCCAACAATTAGCCACAAATAAAAAAACAAAAATGCAACTGAAAGTAAGAAGAAAATTAATTCGAGGAAATGAAAATGTGACTCTGTTTCAGAAATGGAAATGTAATGGATTGAATCTATTCGAACACACATTGCCAACTTGAAATACCAACAAAAAGTGAATCAGTGACAATTGCTTGACTTTTTCGTAACATTTACTGTTGCTTTACGCACACTGAAAACCGCTTTGAGATAAATGTTCCCTCAGACTTATTGTGCAGAATATTGACTTGATTCTCAAAAGATTACATTGACTTTGGTAAATGAAAAAAAACGGTATGGATTGTCCAAGAACCTGTATTATACCTCTTTCTAAAATCGAGGGGCAAGGTACATTTTTCGAATCATAAGAAGGTTCACGATTCATAAAAAAAAACAACAACCATTTTCTAGATCAATGAGAAAAATTTGGCTTTAACTTTGACAAACATAAACTAAGGTTAAAGAAAATTGGAGTTATGGATTCTTAAGAACCTTTATTATACTTCTCAAAGCCCACTTATTCTAAAATTGGAACATAAGGAACATTTTCTGAGGCTTAAGAGGGTGTGTGTGTACCATCAAAATAAAAGAACTTTAAGAACAAAGACCTTAAGCTGCACTAAAATCTCAACAAATATTGACCAAAGTTATTTGTCGATTATTAGAAACTATAATGTACTTTTAGATACCGACTTTAAGTAAAATCGGAACATAAGGTACATTTTCCGAGCCTTAAGACCGTGTACCAACTCATAACAAAAACACTTTAAAGAAAAGTCGACCTAACTCTGTTTATACCCGTTACTCGTAGAGTAAAAGGGTATACTTAAGTCGTGCAAATGTATGTAACAGGCAGAAGGAATCATTTCCGACCATATAAAGTATATATATTCTTGATCAGCATCAACAGCCGAGTCGATATAGACATGTCCGTCTGTCCGTCTGTCTGTATGAACACCTAGATCTCAGAGACTAGAAGAGCTAGAGCAACCAATTTTGAAATGTAGACTCCTATTGTCTGCACGCAGATCAAGTTAATTTCAAATTTTTGCCACGCCCACCCCCGCCCCCACAATAAAAAATGTTGAAATTTTCAAATTTAAAACTTAAGTTTATATTCGCAACATCTATAAGCCCTCCAATTTTCATCGAGATCGGATGATAAATAGCCGAGTTAAAAAAATGCTGCATACTTTTCGGCTGTCTCACCTCAGGCACACAGGATGGCTATTAAACATTTCTATGCATGAGTAACGGGTATATTGAAGTCGTTTAGATCCGACTTTAACTTACGCTCTCGTTTTAGTATTGACAAAAATCGACTTAGGTTAGGCAGAATTTTCCTGAAATCGTTAAGTTAGGTACTTTTTCCGTGCGTAAAAAAGATGTAACATTGCAAAAGAAAAATTACTTTCAAAATTAATGATCCTTAGGTTCGACAAATATCGACCTAGTTTAAGGAAAACTTGTGTTATAGAATCCTTAGAACCAGTACTATACCTCTACAAGTGGACTTTTCTTAAAACCGTAACGATAATTACGTTTTAGGGGCCTTAAACCTTCAAAAAATGAAACACTTTTAGTACCAATATTTGGAAATAACTTCGACATACATATATCGCTTCAAGTGTTATGGATTCCTTAAGTTCCTGAGGTCGAAGTAACTCTACAATAAATTTAAGTTCTTGTAAGTGTATATATCTTCGCTTTGCTCTCAAGTAACAAGAATAGAAAGTAAGCCATGACGCAACTATTAAGGTATGTCGGGCTCAGTGCGCTCTTTGCTCAATTCGCTAGTGCATACTGGGACGGAATGCAAAACTGAGCGGCAGAAATTCCAAAAATCCACCGGGTCCCGATGGAGTACCTGCTTGTGTACTTAGGTTTTGTGCTGATGCACTTTGTAAGCCTATTCATAAATTATTTGAATTGTCTCTTGAGTCATCCTCTTTCCCTGTGTTGTGGAAGGAATCTTATATCATTCGTCTCCATAAAAAAGGTAATAAGTCGGATGTTGAGAATTATAGAGGTATTTCCCAGTTGTCTGCAATTCCAAAAGCTTTTGAGAGAATTATGACATCTCAACTGCAACATTTATGTAGTTCCATTATTTCACCCTATCAACATGGATTTGTGAAGCGTCGATCTACGACCACTAACTTATTAGAGCTTACATCATTAGTGATCAAAGGGTTCTTTGGTAAGATGCAAACTGACGTCATTTATACTGATTTTAGTAAGGCTTTTGATTCTGTTAATCACTCCTTGTTGCTTCATAAACTGAGCTTAATTGGTTTCCCAACTAACCTTCTTAGTTGGATCTCTGATTACCTAAGTTCTAGAACACAAAAAGTTATATTTTGTAATTCATATTCGAAACTAATCCAGGTTACCTCTGGGGTACCCCAAGGTAGTCACTTGGGTCCATTGCATTTTACTCTCTTCATAAATGATCTACCGTCTGTCTTGACTCACTCTCGTGTGCTTATGTACGCCGATGATGTGAAACTATGTTTAACATATAACTATTTGGTTTCCCGCTATAATTTGCAAGCTGACTTGGATGCATTTCAGTCTTGGTGTAAAGATAATCTATTAAACCTTAACAGTTCCAAGTGTAAGGTTATGACATTTTACAGGAGCTTGCCACAATTCTCCACTTATATGCTTGATAATGTCCCACTTGAGTGCTTTAATGATTCAGCCAATGAGGTAAATGATCTTGGGGTTATTCTTGATCACCGACTTAAATTTGACTCTCATGTTACTGCTACTGTTTGTAGGGCCAGGAGTGTTCTTCGGTTTATTAAGGGCTGGTCGAAGGAATTTGATGATCCCTATACGACGAAGATTTTGTACACTTCTCTTGTCCGTCCGATTCTCGAGTACGGATCATGTGTGTGGTCTCCGCAATATTCGACCCATCAAGATAGAATTGAATCTGTGCAAAAACAGTTTTTATTGTTTGCTCTTCGTGGTTTGGGCTGGAAGACCTGAGGTCCGTTTACCATCGTACTCTAGTAGACTTCTTTTGATTAACCTTCCCTCCCTTATTAACCGTAGAGTTATGCTTGGAGTAATCTTTATACATAGACTAATTAATGGTAAAATCGACTCAACTGAGTTGGTTTGCCAAATTAACCTCAACGTTCCTATTAGACCGACTCGTAATTTTATCCCCCTATCACTAAATCGTTGTAATACTAACTATGCGTTGCATGAACCATTTCGTGTCCTCTGTGCTGATTACAATAAACTCTACCAAATAATTAACTCTGAAGCTTCTCTTCCTGCTATAAAAATTTCTATTTTAACTTATTTAGCCCGTAATTAACATTACTTTTTGTTCTTCCTTCGCGATTTCGTGTCACACGTTAGTGGCTGCGCCTCTCGGTCGGTTGGGCGGGAGGTGTGCTGCTATTTTGCTTGGGTCTCGCGCGTAACAAGCTTAGGCTTGGTGTCGCATGGGCCACTTGAACGTACTGCGCATTGTACGTCAACGTCCATATAATCCAGGTACATAATGTGACCAATTAAACTGAAGCTGACATGAACGTTGAATGAACGGCTAATTTTGGAACATTTCTAGCCGTACCAAGATCAGTGTACTTTGGAATTGGGGCACTCGACTATATCGCTCTTACTTGTTATGACGAGATGAATTGATATAGCCATATCCGTCCGACTGTCCGTCTGTTTTTATGCTATCTCCTCCGTCAGTTTTAAAGCTATCTTAATCAAACTTTGCACCAAATCTTTTGGTACAAATACGCTGCACATTTGTTGGAACCGGCCGAATTGGATGACTCCAGCGTATAGCTGCCATAGGAACCATCGGTCGAAAAAGTAGTTTTAGTGAGAAAAACTTTTTTGTCTTCAGCGCAAACGTCCCCCAAACCTCGTATTTATAAGTTTTCTTATGCTTTCACATAATTTTATCCAAGTTTAATGAAAATCGGCCAACTATATAGTATAGCTGCCATACAAAAGATAAGTCTGAAAAAAAGTCTTAGGCTAGAAAAATCGTTGTTTGTTTTCAATTCTATCGCTCCCAAACTTGTTACTGAGCCATAGTAATATGCTACCACACAATTCTGCCAAGTATGATCCAAATCGGATGACTATAGCATATAGCTGCCATAGGAACCATCGGTCGAAAAAGTAGTTCTAGTGAGAAAAACTCTTTTGTTTTCAATGGTAGCGTCTTTATACTTTTTAGTTATAAATATTATCAGTTTCCACACAATTTTGGGGAGTTTGGTCAAAATCTGACGAATGTATCGTATAGCTGCCATAGGAACCATCGGTCTAAAAAGTAGTTTTAGTGAAAAAATCAGTTTAATAATCAGTTTTAATAAAATCAGAGAGTTTTGTCAAATATTAATGATGGAATTTGATCGTTGTGGTATGTACTATGTATTAGTATCTTTGATCTGTAGAAATCAATCGTGGTGTTTTTGTAGTTAAGGGTATTCGTAAGGAATCTCATAAAAAAAAATTTGTGAAGAAAATTCAACTTTGCAAAGCCTTGCCAAATTTTGTTTAGATTTGTTAGGGCTGTGACTTTTTGCATCTTGTAGAGCCATCAATTCTGCTTCCGTTTCACTTTATCTCAATCCGCATATTTGCGCATTTTTTTAAAAATTTCATTTTTTAAGACCATTTTTTCAAATGCCTTGGAAAAAAGCGACAAGTCGATCTGCCAAAGAGGATGTTATTTTTGATTGCTTTAAAGAGGGGTTAAGACAAAGTCTTTCAGACGTATCTGAAAGATATGTAAAAGAAAAAATCAGGACGTTTTGTACAAATCTTTAGATAAAGTGGCGGAAATGTAACCGAGGTATGCAACTCTTTGAACGTAGACATTCTGACTGGCTTAAACAAAATCAATTCATAACCATTCAGAAGCACATGAACCCAAGTTGGTCGTCCCCGATTGCCATTTACGCTTAAGGGTATTAGCGGTCGGAGGAAACAAGCTGCTGATATATCAATATCCGAGGGAGATAACGTGCGATTATTGTTACAAGCACAGCTGCTCGTAAAAAAGGGCAATCTGAACTCGCAGACGTTCTTAAGTTGCTTTCTAAAAGTCCGGAAATGGCAAAAATGATCCGAAACATAATGTCACACCCAATCAAGAACCCTTTGCGGTCTTCCGCCGACGATGCCTTGGCATTAATTTTGGATCAGGGACTTACAAAGAGACCAATATTGTGCAATTGGAGAGGACTGTAAGATCAAAAATTGTGATATATATCCGATTTATAAGGAAGTGACTAAGAGTAAAAGCCATTGCAGACCATCAGGCAACGTTGTTTCTGATGCGAAAGCAAAAGTCAGTCTTAAAAACCTTCTAGACCACACTGCTGCTCGGATTGTTGGCTTGCAAGATGAGGTTTTATTACATGTAATTATGCTTAAACAAAATCTGTTCTTAAACTCGCTAATTACTAGTTTTATATGCTTTCAAATAGATTCGCAAAATCTGGTCGAAATCGGATGACTATATCTTAAGACCCATCTTAGTGAGAAAAAGCAATTTTTTTTTCATTTTATACGTTCTTAGACTCGCTGATTGTACATTTTATATGCTATCAAACACAAGCGCAAAATTTGCTCGAAATCTGATAACGATAGGTCAAAACAGCATTTGCAAGGGTATAAAAACTTCAGCATAGACGAAGTTAGCTTGTCCTTCTGCTGAAAAGAGCGAGAGCAAAAGCTTTGCGTAGACTGAAAAGCTTCCAAAGTTATGAATCATATTCGGGAACTGTTTAGAACATAATTGTATCCAAAATCTTGGGTTCAATGCTTTTTGGAAAACACGATCCACAAAACGAACCCTGAAATGCACAAAGGCAGATATAAGACAAATATAGACAATGTTAAAAACACCTCAAATTACAAAAAAAAAACCCCCGCTCCTAAGGGGACTCGATCCCACGACCTCGACGTTTTCTAAGCGAATGTTTAGTTTGGCAAAGTGCCAACTGCTTACATTCTTAAGTATGATTTTAATGCCAGATCTTAGGCTTATGCCTGATGGTCGAGTGAGCTAAGGTGTCGTCGTCGCGTCTGTTCGAATTTCAGTCTTCAGTCGAAGTCTGGTCCATTTCAATTTCATCTCAATGGTATCTCAAAATCAATTACAGCTGTGGTGATGGTCGTTCGTGTCTCCTCTCCATTTCTGTTATTATAAACCACTTGCCTCACCCTTTTATTTCAAGCTTATGCCATAAATGACGACCAACTATAGATTCATTTCGCATTCGAACCTTTCGTTTTGTCCTCTATTTATATGCAATCATTCATACTGGCCTTTTAGCTAAGCCCATTTGACCATAAATGTTTATAAATATGGCCACAATATTAACAACACAAATCACATAAGACACTTCACTTCTTTTCACCCTTTTCACTTTATTTTATGTTTTGGCAACACGAACAAAAAATTTAAAAAAAAAATATAAAAAAATAAAATGTAAATCAAATCGTTTTCTTTATCATCCCTTTCAGACGTCTCCTCCTCCTCCTCCACCTCATACTCCTTTACACGCACCGCTTTGAACGCGTCCAATTACCTCAACAGACTTTCCGTTAATGTTTCGAATTTCGAAAAACTGGCAACAGAAAACCCAAAAATAAAATAAAAGACAATGGCAGGGATTGGGGATTGGGATTGGATTGTTGGCCCTGGATGGGGGTGTGTGTGTGTGCGAGTGGGAGCAGTGTGGCATGAAATCGCATTGCAACGGGGGGACGGGACTGCAACTTGGTTGACTGCCTGGCCAACTGTTGCACACGTCGTCGTCGTCGTCATCATCGTCGAGACCAGAATTGTTGATTTTGTAATTGTTGTTTGTTGCATTTGTTGCTGCTGTTGTTGCTTTTTTTTTTTGTTTTTGTGGCTGTTACTTCAGTTTATTCGTTGCGGTTTCTATTTCTTTAGGTGTTTGTTTTTTTTTTTTTGAGTGAGCTGATACTTTTACCCTGAGAAGGGTAACTGTGGAATGGGGTGAGGTTCGTTTTTATTGGTTTTAATCTATGAAGATCCAAAGATTTCAAGCCCAATTTTTGAAAGCTTTCTTGAGAATAAAGAGAAGAGAATTAAGCTTAACTTAGTTAAATGGGGTCAACTTATTGACAGCTTTTCTCTGCTGACATCACATTCTGCCATTGTCTCTGCTCACATTGCCGACCCCTTTCGTTAACCGAAATCTCAAAAACTTCTCACCCACATCCCACTCCCCAACCGCCCACATCCCACCCTCTTCTCTCCCACTACCCATCCACATACCACCCACATCCCACCCACATCCCATCCACTTCCCACCCACATCCCATCCACTTCCCACCCACATCCCTCCCACTAACCACCCAGTTCCCATCCACTTCCCACCCACTTTTCATCCACTTACCACCCACTTACCACCCACTTCCCACCCACTAACCGCCCACTTCCCACCCACTAACCACCCACTTCCCACCCACCAACCACTCACTAACCACCCACTTCCCATCCACTCCCCACCAACTTTCCACCCATCCGTACCGAAATTAAAGATGTTTCACATCAAAAAGCTTTTCTATGAAATTCATAAAAATTCTTTCAAGATTTCTTTGGGAACAGCTTTTTGAATCGATTGTAAGTAATCCAACATTCAGCTGTCCTCTTGTTCACTTGCTCATAAACTATGCTTCAGACATAGTAACCTTTACCGACCCGGCCACTTATTTGCAAGTAACTCAACTGAATGAAATCACAACTAAGCGAACAGTTGCTGAACAGTCACTGAACACGCACGACAGAACAAGAGTTACTAAAGAATGAAGCATTAAGCAAGATTGGCTAAATTGGAGTCACTCAACAAGAAATTCTTGTCAAGAATCACGGAACACTAAACAGCCACTAAACGAAACACTCTTAACAAAATTCTCTGAACAATAAGTCTCCTGGCAAAAGTCGCTGAACAGTCACTGAACAAGAGTCTTTAAGCAAAAGTCACTAAACAAGGTTGACTGAACAAATCAAAGTTGTTGGCCACTGATTAGAAAGTAAGTGAACTGAATCACTTGCAATACTGATCAAAAATTCACTGAACAAGGTTCACTGGACAAAAATCACTGAGCAAAAGTCACTGAACAAGAGCTATTAAACAAGATCCACTAGACGAGTGTCACTCAACAAGAATCATTAAAGAAGATTCTCTGAACAACGAGTTACTGGACAAAGTTTACTAAACAAAACTCTCTGAACAATAAAACACTGGTCAAAAGTCACTGAACAAGAGTCATTGACAAACGAGTCAGTAAACAAGAGTTATTGAAAAAGAGTGACTGAACAAAAAAGAACAGTTGAAGCATGAACATAATCACTTGCCCAAGTAAAGTTTGTTTAGAGCTTACCTTGAGGCCCTCAAGAACTAAACAAAAAACCTAAAAGTAGATTTGGAAGCTAATTACTAATCCTAATTGCATTTCTTCTTCTTCTTCTTTATTGGCCCGATGTTGCATCACAACCGCTTGACGGTTTTGGCCTCTGCAATGAATGCCCTCCACTCGCTTCTGCATTGTGCGAGCTGGCACCAGTTGTTCATACCAAGGTTGATCTCATGTCTTTCCGCACTTGATCATCCCATCTTAGTGGTGGGCGACCCCTCCTGCCTTGTCCTTCAAAGTCAGCCGCCTTCGCTTTGTACGTCTTTTTTACTGGAGCTTCTTCATCCATCCGGATTACATGTCCTAACCAGCGCAGCCGCTGTTGCTTTATGCGCTTGACTAGACTGATGTCCTTATAGAGCTCATACAGTTCGTGATTCATTCGAATGCGGTATCCATCGCCAACTTTCAAAGGTCCATATATCCTCCGAAGGATTGCCTCCTCATCCGCTGCTGTCATTGTCCATGCTTCTGCGCCGTATTGCAGGACTGGGATGATGAGCGACTTGTATAGCGCTATTTTTGTTCTTCGAGAAAAGGCTCTGCTCTTGAATTCCCTACTGAGCCCGTAGTAGCATCGGTTTCCAAGAGTAATTCTTCTTCGGATCTCCAGGCTGATGTTGTTGTCGCCGGTAATCATCGTCCCGAGATAGACAACATCCTCTACAACCTCAAATTTGTACTCCCCCATAGTAACAAATTGTCCAAGACGCGTAGACTTCTTGTCCGTGGATACTAGGTACTTTGTCTTGTCCTCGTTTACCGCTAAGCCCATCAGTTTAGACTGCTTCGCAATCTCTGAAAACGCCCTGCTTACCGCCCGTTCGTTTTTGCCGATAATGTCAATATCATCGGCGTATGCGAGTAGCATTAGATCTTTATAAAGAAATGATCCCGCAGTATATACTCCATCAGTAGATTAAAGAAGTCACACGATAGGGTGTCACCCTGCCAAAAACCTCTCTTGGTATCAAATGGTTCGTAGAGGTTCTTTCCTATTTTGACGGAGCTTCGAGTGCTTCTCAACGTCATCATGCAAAGTCGAACGTACTTTGCTGGTATACCAAACGTAGACAGGGCGTCAAAGAACCTTGACCTTATCGGTGTGTCAAAGGCGGATTTATAATCAACAAAAAGATGGTTGGTTTTGATATTTCTCTCATAGGTCTTCTCCTGGGTTTGTCGTAATGTGAATATCTGGTCTGTGGTGGATTTACCAGGTCTGAAGCCACACTGATAAGATCGAATCAGTGTGCTAATAAGCGGCTTTAGACGTTCACAAACAATGCACGACAGAATCTTATATGCGATGGGAAGGAGACTGATCCCACGGTAGTTGGCGCAAACTGCAGGGTCCCCTTTTTTAAAAAGTGGGCAAATTACACTTAGACTTCAATCTTCGGGCATGCTCTCGTCGGACCATATTCTGCTGAGGAGTTGGTGCATGCACCTTACCAACTTCTCGCCTCCAGCCTTAAACAGTTCAGCTGGCAGGTCATCTGCTCCTGCTGATTTGTTGTTCTTAAGCCTTTTTATGGCTACACAGACTTCGTGATGGTCCGGTGGGTCTATCTCTATGTTGTCGATACTACTTCTCCAGAGGCGGTATTGTGTTCGTTGTCGCAACCTCCCAGCAGCTTGGCAAAATAGCTTCTCCATTTGTCTAACGCCACTTGCGGATCTGTGACCAGATTTCCATTTTCGTATAAAACGTATGTTCCGACTATAAAGCTCCAGATTGCCGAGAATCTTAGCCAACCAGCTACTTCTAGACAGATCGCAATGCTTCAACAGCTAGGAGACTTTAGGAAACAAGTTCAATGTAAATCAGTGGTGTCCAAAATGGCAAAAGCCTATCCCATGGGATAGGAACTCATAATTCTGCCGGCGTCGCAGCCGACACACGTATAGAGAGAGAGAGAATGCGTGTGTTCTATAAATAGCACGCTCGGCGTCTTGCTCTCTTACGATGAGCGTGTTTGGCTTTTTGTTCTCTCACGAGACACTTGTTCGTTTGTGTAAAGTGTAAAGCAGTAAAACATCTGACTTTGTGACAATTACTTCGTGTTTCGCTGAGTTTGGAAACCACTGATGTACATATATACGAAAGTCATCCTAACCACTGGGAATACTCTCAAAATATTCTGCTGGAGAGTATTGCAAATGAAAGTTCATGACAATTAAGACACTGCCACCATCAGTGCGATTTTCCGGGCAGGTATCGAAATGACAGCACTTAACTATGCCCCAAATACACGTTCTACACGAACAATATGTGGCCTTTGTAATCTACGGATACATTTCAATACTGCGCGAGATACGGGCTTTACATCTACAGAGCTCAGTACTATCTAAGGCGGAAACACTAGAGAGGATGAACGGAAGAAACTGGAGGGTGCTAGCAAACTAACTGTCTCACACCATACGGTATCGGCGAGATCTCATATTGCTAATGGATTAGTTACTTTCGTCCTGACGGTCGATTAGTCACTATCAATTAGATTAAAAATACTTTAATTTCTCTATTAATTATAAAATAAACGGTTTCTATTAACCATGCCAAGAAACGATCCAATAAACTAACTTTTGTAAGCAATCTTATATTTTCTGCTTAAAAATTCGGCTTTATTTTCATTTTTGATCTGTATTCTGTAAGGGTATTTACATTTCGTTTCCATGTTTATATTGCAGCGGTCTAGCAAGTTGGGCAAGTTAACCAACCCAACGATATAAAACGACGAAAATAAAAGGCATGCAACAATATTCAACATTCAACAACGGACCCCGATCATTTGATAGTCACCATATGAGTCATATTTATATGCAAGACCTATTCCGCACTGCAACTGTCAAGGCATTTCATTTATGTACTTTTATATGAATCACAAACGCATTAATGGACTTCCGCTTGAGTAGAGAATGCATTGAAATTGTCTGAAGCTAGAAAGGTCACAACAAGATGCATGATGAATGTCAAGCCTTTCCAACTATACATATATAGAGACAGGTAGGATTGTTATAGATTGTTTCAAATCATGTACAAATACTCTAAGATTTTAATTTGCTATCATAAGAGTGAATGCATTGGATTTAGTTTGGTGTCGTAGCCGTTGCTGCTTCTGCCTTTGCAGCACAAAATTGTTTGAAAAGCTCTTGCTTAAGAAAAAGAGGTGTAGAGGTTAAATTTATACCACAAACAACATTTATCTGTATACTTAAGTACTCTATGGACGCACACGAAAGCCCTCTATGCGAGGCACCACTAAAGGTCTCAACGAGAGGCATCGCGAAAGTCCTCAACGAGAGGCACCACGAAAGTCCTCAATGCGAGGCACCACGATAGACCTCGACGCAAGGCAACCTTAACCAGCTCGAACAAACTTGCTTAACGACGCCCAGTGGAGCCAATGACCCCAACCGAGGTAACCATCGTCGCAACAACGTAAATCTGTACTCGGGTCACACGCTCATTACTAAGGATTCACGACCCATAAAGACGGCATCGAAGGAGGAGCTTAACAGGGTCACAAAATTGATTTTTTAAGTGTTTCCAGTATTCGCATAAATGTATTACATACAAAGAGGGACAAAATAGTTATTAAGGTATAAATTAATACTTTTTAAACAAGTCCCCCCCTTTTCTTTATTCAAACAGTAACGGTTATAAAAAAAAAGTTCTTCTAAAAGCTTCTCAAAAGCTTTTTGAACGGTAGTGACGCTGTTGCGCCTCAAGTGTAGAGTTAATAAGCTTTGCAGACTACAATTTTAACTTGGCTTGTGTCTCGACTATTTAACGAAACTGGCCCCACAGGTGGGTGTGGGTCTCGACTAAGAGTAGACACAAACCACGCACAAATGGGCATAGTATCGGCATGAGCCCAGACTAAACAGGAACTTCGCAATACTGTGAAAAGAACTGTGAGAATACAAAAGAGGTTCGGTTCAAGCAATCACTTAAGTCAATTTCTTAAGATCTGTTATAACTTCAGCATATTTTGGTCGTACAAGATATGAAAGCTGCCTTTACTCTTGTCAAATTTTTTCTCTGACGATAGTGTAATAACAAAGCAAATTAGATTTAGAAATTATAGACTGCCGATACCATATCGGTACCGGGTCGGCATTGGCTTAGCCGATGTCGATCATATGCCGATACTATGCCGATACCATCGACATTGGCTCGGCATTGGCTCGGCATTGGTTCGGCATTGGCTCGGCATTGGCTCGGCATCGGCTCGGCATTGGCTCGGCATTGCATCCCACACTTTTCCCACCCACTTCCCACTCTGTTCCCATACTTTCCCCACCCACTTTAAACTGCATGGTATCGGCATAGGCTCGGCATTGGCTCGGCATAGGCTCGGCATTGCATCGGCATTGGCTCGGCATCGGCTCGGCATTGGCTCGGCATAGTATCCTCTATTGTATGGTACAGAGGCAACGGCAATCTTTCAAAAGCAGAATTTCCATCATCCATCTCCCACACTCTTCCTACACTGTTCCCACACTCTTCCCACACTGTCCCCACACTCTTCCCATACTGTTCCCACACTCTTCTCACTCTGTTCCCACACTGTTCCCACACTTTTCCCACATTCTTTCCACTCTGTGCCCACACTCTTCCCTTAACCCCCACCGACCCCACACAACCATGTTGTGTTTGTGTGTGACACTTCAGAAAACAACAAAACAATATATGAATGACGTCAGCGTCACGTGACGCTGCAATCAAATTTTACTCCCACTAAAATCTCATACATACTCAACTTTGTTCTTAAAGTTTAACCCAGCAATGAAAATTGTCAACTTTTTCTTTCCATTTCTCAAAAATTCACTTTCCCTAACGCCCCCTAACAGCCCCTCCGCTACTCCTCTACTGATAACAGTCGCGCGACATATGATATGGTCTCTAGACCCACAACCCAATCCCTTCGTTCGTTTGTTTATTTGCCATGTGTAAACAGCAATTGCATGTCGTGTGGGTGGATGCGGGGGAAGATGCATACAAAGTTCCCACTGTGCGTGTGATAAGACATGGGGGAGAGTTTTGCAATCGGAACCCTTGCCAAATGATCCGTTGCCAAGGCAAATTAGCTGTCCAATGGGTGGGTGAGTATGAGGGGGGGGGGGGACTCTAAAAATATGTGTTGAAGTGCTCGGGCACAACCTAGGGTCAATTAATCATACTTTAGCGTTTAGCAGTCGCCGCAGCAACAAACAAAACACACATTCATAATAATAATAATAATAATTCTCCATGTACATATGTATACGCTGTATTTGAATACCAACATACATATATATGTAGGCAGACGGTGGAGCACGGGGGAAGGGGAGCGCACATATTAAAAGTCAGGGTCAAAGTGTGGCCATTGTGTTTGGCTGAGGGGAAAGAATATAACAACTATAAACAAAATATGAATGGCAAAACAAAATATGAGACAAAGACGAAACCAAGAGAATTACTCAGAAATGGTGTACGTTGGGGACAGAGGACAGAAGTACGGCAACCAGGAAATGCTCTTACCCAATGGAATTAGAGCAGGGAGTCGAAGCGATTCTTCAAAAAGTGCAAAACATCGTCTCACAAAACGAACCTCAAAATTCTAAAAGTGTCTGAGTAAAAAACAAACTGTAAAATGTCCGATATTATGAAGTTTTCATAGAATGCTCACAAGTCTGCAAGTCTATATGATCGGCCTTTGGGATTCTTCTCAACTAGATCGAAATTTATACAATATAACATACTCTGTATCCTTACACTGACATTTGCTCACGAGTCAAGAGAAGCAATCTTAGTGAGAGAGAGAGAAAGAGAGAGAGAAACTTAGAGAGCGCACAACGCGGTGCGTAATATGAACAAGTTTGGAGTTTGGACCTATAGCATTGAAAACAAACAAGTTTTCCTAATAATGTATAATATATAGTTGCCCGATTTTCATAAAACTTGGTAGAATTATGTGAAAGCAAAGAAAACATTATAAAGACGAGGTTTGGGGATGTTTGCGTTGAAAATAAAAAAGGTTTTTTTCACTAAAACTACTTTTTCGACCGATAATTCGTATAGCAGCTATACGATATATTCTTCAGATTTTGACAAAACTCCCCAAAATTGTGTTGAAACTGATAATATTCATAAATGAAAAGTATAAAGACGCTACCATTAAAAACAAAAAAGTTTTTCTCACTAGAACTACTTTTTCGACCGATAGTTCCTATGGCAGCTATATGCCATAGTCATCCGATTTGGATCATACTTGGCAGAATTGTGTGATATCATATATTATTGACCAGTAACAAGTTTGTGAGCTAAAGCATTGAAAACAAAAAAGTTTTTCCTACTAAGACGTTTTTTCTGACATATCTTTTGTATTGCAGCTATACTATATAGTTGGCCGATTTTCATAAAACTTGGTAGAATTATGTGAAAGCAAAGAAAACCTTATAAAGACGAGGTTTTGGGGACGTTTGCGTGGAAGACAAAAAAGTTTTCCTCACTAAAACTACATTTTCGATCGAACTAGTCCTCCGATCCGGCCAGTTCCGACAAATGTGCAACGTATTTGTACCAAAAGGCTTCGTGCAAAGTTTGGTTAAGATAGCTTTAAAACTGACGGAGGAGATAGCATAGAAACAGACGGACGGACAGACTGACATGGCTATATCAACTCAGCTCGTCATGCTGATCAAGAATATATATACTTTATGTGGTCGGAGATGCTTCCTTCTATGCGTTACAAACATCTGAACAATTTTAATATACTTTTTTCGTTGATTCCAATCTGGGCATTGTGGAAATCTGTCGATTCATCTAGTGGGATGTGATCCGATTTAAAGGCGAGGAGGAGGCAGTCCGTTATCGATTGGAAGAACTTCATACGGAAATATATACATTGATTGGTCCTTTGCGATTCCTGTTCTCCTATCGAAAGCCCCGGTAAAATAGTTGAGATCGATGAAGCCAAAATTGAAAAACGAAAGTTCAATTGTGGTCGACTAGTTGAAGGACAGTGGATATTCGGTGGAGTCGAGCAACAGTCTGGGGAAATTTGACTCCAAAGACACCCTTCTGGAAATCATAAAAAATCACGTGGCTGGCGGGACAACAATCATGTCCGATTACTGAAAGGCTTACAACTGCCTAAGCGAGTAGGGGTTTGTGCATCAAAGGGTGATTCACTCTAAGAATTTCGTGGATTCACTACCTAACGCTCCCACAAAAAATATTGAAAGAGCACTATTTTCATGGATGTTTCGAAAACCGCTTAGTGAATCGAAATTTAGCCAAGTATTCAGAATTCCGATGTATAAAGGGTTACCTGGATATGAATCGTGGATGAGTGATCTGCTTTCGCACAAAAATATTAATTTTATATTATTCAAAATTAATTTTAGAAAAAACTGACATTTTTGTATGATAATTCTTCATAATTCACGGTACATCGAAGAAAATTTTTATAGAATTTTTTTAACATAGATTGGTATACTAGACAATTACCAAATAAAGCAGTTGGTGGTAACCCGAGGTTCTCTTGCAATTGAATTTCGCCTGCGGCGCAAAATTGCGGAATTTTTCTTCTTCGTATGTGGTGCATCTATTTATTACCTCTTCAAAATGGAGGGAACAACCCATCTCGCTTTCAATGAAAGACACCTTATTGCGAATACATAACAGCGACCACTTTACGAAGCGGCAAATATCCTGAATACTACTTTTGAAATCCGCACGGTTTCGATTTAGCCGTACTGTCTTCTGGCATGCTTCTTCTTCTTCCGGTCTAGCATCTGTACATCAAACAGGAAGGACGGTTTGTCTGCTTGCACATATTTCCGCACTTTGGACACCATTTTTGTTGACGGATGACATTGTGTTGACATAAGAACTCCATTAACTCATCCGAGCTCATATTCAAAAAACTTAAGCAAGAATACTTGCACCCCGTACAAACGCCCATTTCTTAGCAATATTCAGCAGACTTTGACAAATTTGCACGAAATTTATTTTAAATTAAACACATAATTCCAAAAAGCACATATTTTGTATGAACAAAAATGCAAACTTTGAAATTCAATTGCAAGAGAATAGCGGGTGACAGCCAACTGTTTTTTGCACGTAAATTCTTCATAATTCGCGGTACATCGAGTACATTTTTTCAACATTTTAGGCCATTATAGACCTATACTAAACATTTCAAGGTTTATTCGCGTTGGATTCCGCATATTTTGACAACGAAATTCAAAAGACGTTTATAAGATCATGGATACATACATATATGCGTATGAGCCGGTAACAAAACAGCAATCGATTGTGTGGATTTTCCAAGACGAGCCAAATCCCACACAAAAGTTATTTGCACACGAAGCACTGCGAAGCAAATGGTCGAGCCTGTTTCTTCGGCCGAATGGGTCATGTGGACAGTGTTGCCAACTTGTGCCGAGCAAAAAAATCCATTTTCGGTGGGACGGAGTGGAAAAAAAGCTGTATTTTTCGACAAAAAAGGCGGGAAAAAAGCGCATGGCTTTTCTTATTACTTATGCAATTATATTATATATTCAAAACATTCTTATGGGTATAATAAACGAAAGGCTGACGGAATGGACCAAGTTAAACAACAAAATAAACGAGTTTCAGGACGGACTTCGACAAAACTACTCTACAACTGACAATATATACAACCTAAATGCAATAGTGAAGCTTAAATGGGCAGAAAACAAAAAAGCTTATGCATTTTTTGTGGACTTCCGGGCTGCATTTGATAAAGTACCGAGAGATCTTTTCATCTACAAGCTGCACCAACAAGGTGTGTCCACAAAAATTGTAATCTTTATCGAGGTTGTATACAAAGATACCGTGGCAGCGGTGTGGTCCGGAAAGAATATGTCTCAAGACTTTAGTACGAGCAGCGGAGTTAAACAGGGATGCCTTCTATCAC
The DNA here is from genome assembly GCA_037044535.1 of Lordiphosa magnipectinata. Lineage (NCBI taxonomy): Eukaryota > Metazoa > Arthropoda > Insecta > Diptera > Drosophilidae > Lordiphosa > Lordiphosa magnipectinata. The sequence continues at coordinate 545,199 of JBAMBO010000108.1, read as the reverse complement.
CCCTGTTGTTCGCGCTATATTTAAACGACTTACACGATGACCTTGAAGGTGGCCTGTGGATAGATGAGCTTAATATACGGCTTCTTCTATACGCGGATGATATAGTCATATTGTCGGATAATGTCACCACACTTCAAAAGATGATATCAAGACTGGAATGTTATTGTGAAACCTGGGGAATGAAGGCGAATCTGGAGGAGTCTCAAATTATGATTTTTAAAAAAAGTGGAAGGCGCGCAGCGAATGAATCCTGGCTATATAGGGGCACAGAGTTGGACGTGACTTGCCAGTATAAATACTTAGTTGTTACTTTGACACCAGGAATGTCCTTTAAAAAGCATGTCATAAGTCGAAATGCTGAAGCAAAAAGGAGCTTAAATATCACGTGGGGCTCTTTTACTGGGCGATCAGACATATCCCTTTCCGACAAGTGGAATCTATTCCGAGCAGCATATAGATCGGTACAAGCACATTCCTGCTTCGAGGAAGTTGATAGTCTCCATAGATACTTCGTAAAGAGAGTTCTTCAATTACCAACGCAAACACCGAATTACGTCATTGCAATAGAAACGGAATTAGAGGATGGGCACTTTTATACCTTTAACTTGCACTTAAAGTATATAACACGAACATTGTTTGATTATGGAAGTCAACGGTTACCGCATATTTTGTCAAGGAAAATTTTAGAAAAAAATATAGATTGGAGCAAAGATCTCAATGATAAATTACATGCATGTGAGATAAATTTGTGCAATGAATCTGACTCCTATATCGAATGGTGCAACAAGCTTGACGATTTAATTATTAAACTTAAACTGCAAACCATTCAGAAATATTAAGCAAGTGCAAAAATGAGCCAGTCAAGATTCTATAAAGAACTTAATCATCAGAGTGATAAAGTTCCTCGTCCTCATATGTACTTGTCGTAGGCCTCAGTTGTGCCTATTATCTTTAGGTTACTAGGAAGGACCTTATAATCGACGCAGCATTTCGCATGTCGACGTATCCCGTATCTGTAACAACACAAATAATATTTTTATTGTAATATTCTAATTTCAGTTTCACTTATATCCAATATCTTATATATAATATTGAGTTAAGAATGCTCGCCTACATTAGATTTCTGAGTTTTGATTTTACCATATTAACCTGACTGACGACCCGCTCAACTTTAGCGTTGAACCATGACAAGCAGCTCATCTGAAAATTTTTCAAAAATTTTTATCTTACCTTTACAGCTTTGGAAGCGATTACTTTGCTCCAAAACTTAAGTTTCATCGCTGTTAAATACTTCCAAAAATGGTAACAATGCTTTGTTTTTTTGGTCGTAGAATGTTGTCAACCGAATATATGTCAATTTATTGAAGAATGCTAAGATTGTCAGGTACGTCTGTCTGCTCTCCTGTCAAAAATTTTGTATGGGATTTTCGATTTAATTCTCGTTACTTCACAACTGCGTATTGGGCGTAAACTGAAATCAATTAAATTGCTTAATGAAATGAATTTTGTGAAAATCCAAAATCTAGATCAGTGCCTAAGCTTCAGAAAAGAAATTTGTGCAGCAGTGTCGAATAGATTTCTCCAATTCGCTATCCATATGAAGCATAAATCTTGGAAAACAAAGTATCTGATGAAATAATCCATATACATTGTTGTTTGTCATATTGTGCATTTGCAATAACTGCAGTAAACTCAAGAGGTATCATATTCGTTCTTGATTGAGCCAACCCTTAAACTACGGGTTCTGCAGCACGACTTAACGACTTTTTTGTTTGAAAACTTTTGGATTTTTTGTCAATCGATCTGTTAACTGGGGTAGCACTTTGAGATAACTGTGTTCTGAACGTTAGAAATGGCAATTAGGGTCGATAAAAGACTGACAGAGGTGACAAACTATCGACTCGAATACAAAAATAAAGCTGAAAAAAAGCGGAAATCATTTTTAAAAAAGCCAGAAAACCCGCTTCCCGCTGTTTCTAAATTTTTCCCGCAATACGGTTTTAAAAACAAGAAAGAAAGTCGGTCAAGCCCGACTGTAACATACTCTGTACCCTTAACGTCGCAGCTCGCATTTGCTCACGAGTTATACGCGCTCATCTCTAAGTTTCACTCTCTCTCTCTCTCTCTCTCTCTCTCTCACTAAGATTGCCGTTCAATAGAATGCTGTGGTGATGGGAGGGGGGGTGGGGGGTGTTTACTGGCCGTTTTTTGCTCATAACTTGAGTATCGTTCATCCGATCTTTATCATTCCTTCAGCAAATCGATAAATAATAAATTTGTTTTCAAGGTATCTCTAGAAGGTACGAACGATCTATCTTCAAAACTGTAGGAGATATGACGTTTTTTCCAAATTGCGGGGGCGGGAGGGGGCGTGGCGAAAATTGAAAATAAACTTGATCTGCCTGCAAGTATAAGAAATATATGCCCCATACATGTCAAATCTCTATCTCTTACCATCTCTGAGATCTCTTCGTTCATACGGACGGACAGACAGACAGACGGACATGGCTATATCGAATCGGCTGTTGATGCTGATCAAGAATATATATACTTTATAGGGTCGGAAACGATTCCTTCTCCCTGTTACATACTTTTGCACAAACTTAATATACTCTATGTACCTTCGGTACAGAGTATAAAAAGCTAGAAATGACGGGAAAAAAGCTGATTTGGCAACACTGCATGTGGCCACTGTTCCGCTTCAGCAACATAGCTCCATTTGTTTGACGGCAGTCTTTGGAGAAATTCGTAGAACCAACCGCCGAAGACGAATCATTCTCAATCAAGACAATGCGAACTCTCACACATCACGTCACACAAGCTACTTTTTGAACGTCCAAACGTCGTAACCGAATACCGAAATAATGTTAGAACCAAAACAGAACCTTTTATCGAAACATAAGAAACGAAATACGATTCGGTTTGATTCCCTGGTAGTCGGAACACTCGTCTAACTTTGAAATTCAATTGCAAGAGAACCACGACAGACCTCCAAATGTTTTCTTCATAATTCGCTGGACATCGAGTACATTTTTTTCAAAAATTTTAGGCCGTAATAGACCTATACTAAACATTTACCCATTTACCAAACCATGTCCTACAAATATCAAATTGTTGATCTGAAAAAATATCACTTTAATATGTTCGAAATGTAAAAGTGATATTTTCGTATATATCATTGGGATATTTTTCAAATGAATACCGATTTGATACTACAAAATACCAGATTGATACTAAATTTTATATTTAAAAATATATTTCAGTGTTTAAGCGCATGTTACGTAGTGGTCGCAGTCAAATTCAGAAAAGAAATTGAGGAGTTAGAGCGCGGGAGAGACTATCGAATCTAGCGTTGCGAGCATCATCGGAACCTGCCCATGTGGGATCACGTGCAGCCCAGAAGATATATTACCTTGGGCGCAGGAAAGAAAATTCGATCCCAACCCGTCTCGATCCAGACCAACAATTTCCAATTCATCTCGTCCCGTCCTGAGCCCTCACTTTTTTCGGATCACGCGAGATACCCGAGGGAATCCCTTCCTGCGCGCATCTCTACTTTCTACAGATAGTAGGTTGCGAATGAGCAGTGTTTGGGATTGGAAAAGCGGAGATTTAAATGGAACTGGTTCTGTTCAGTGGCTTATGGAGGTTTTAGGCAAATTAAGTCGCGATTTCGGTTGGATTTACTGGGTTTCTTTAAAGTTGTAAAAATCGTAAGCACCTTAAGAACGGTAATGTTTTTATGGTATTTTGATCCAGCAGGGCATACACGAAAGGCAATTCCAAATCCGAGAAGAATCCGTACCAATATCTTTAAAAAGTTAAGCAGAATTCCATCTGCAATACCATTAGGGCAGATATATTTTGAAGAGACGTCAGTTGCAGAAGATGGTCAAAAAAACACTAATACCCGTAGCAACCCGACAGATGCTGTTCTTTAAGAGGAAGTTGGAAAAACTCTTCATCGCTGGAACGATGCGTCTTTTCGTAAACCCGAATTTTCCACTACATTTTCATAAATTTACTAACATTTCTGCCTGAAAATTGCCGCTTCTTTTTGCAGTTTTGGGTTCAGCATTTTCAGGTGTTTATTAAAATACATTTTATCTTATTTTTATATTCGACCAAGCTGACAATAATCAACATGATTTTTAAATCGTTCCTGCAAAGTGATTTGATTTTGATTTTGTGTGACAGTTTTTTTTGTCGTTTTCTGCAGATTATCTGGTCACACTGAAATTAAAATCAAAATCACTTGCAGTAAGACTCCTATTAACAAATATCAAATTGTTGATCTGAAAAAATATCACTTTAATATGTTCGAAATGTAAAAGTGATATTTTCGAACATATCATTTGGGATATTTTTCAAATGAATACCGATTTGATACTACAAAATACCAGATTGATATTAAATTTAAGGATTTTTTTTTTATTTCTGTGGAATTTGGAGGTTCCCTGCTGAATTGGTGAATGAAAGTTGAGACCTAATCGTGTTTCCCCCAGTTCCTCTCAAAATTGCTGACTAATTGAGGATTGCTCAAGCCTTCTCACAGTTCGTCTAGACCCTTTTTTGTTTTTGTGTGTGTGTGTTGTTTTGGTGGCTTCCAAAGAAAGAGTGTATAGGGCCTTTGGGGTCGCCCAACGACAACAATGGCCGGCAATTGTTTTGCGGCGTCGTCGTCGTTGTTGTTGTTGTTGTTGATGATGACGAGGCGGCGGCTATGTTTGCGGTTGTGCCTGTCCCTGTCCAAAAGTTGCCAAGTTAGAGACGGGGTTTTTGGCGCGGATCGTCGTCGTCGTCGTCGTTGTCGTTGTCGTCGTCGATCGTTGTACACGTTTTCATTATCATTTGTCTGTCTGTGTGTGCCCAGAGCAACTCTTTCAACTTGTTGCTAAAAATATGCAAGGCAGTAAAAGGAAACCGGTTCTTGGGGTACATACAAAAACAACTGGCTTGGCCTGTTGTTGCTGGGTGCCAGTGGCCGCTGCTGACTTGGAATGGTGTGCTGTAGGGTGGGGGAGAAGGAGGGAGGGGTGTTGGAACTGGAACTGTGACTTGATTGAGTTGGCCCAAGCGATCCATGCACAAATAAAAACGCCAACACGTAATACAAGACGCTGCTCTGCGGTTAGATCGGTTAGGGGGGAAAGAGATGCTGCTGCTGCTGCTGCTGTCGACGTCGATTACGCGTACTGAAACCGGCAACCAGTTAAGTTGGCGGGGGGGGGAGAGGGAGAGGGTGGTATGGTGTCCCCGCAAGTTGAGCTACTTTGCTCTTAGTCGGCTTCTTTCTTTCTCTCGCGTCTTTCTTTTTAACTGTGAATTTGCACCATATGCAAGAAGGGGAAGGGGCGAAGAGCTGCGCCAGCTGAGTGATAATAAAAAGCTTAAATAAAATCAACAAAAATTAACAACAATGCTCGAAATGGCAAAGCGTGCAACTTGTTTGAGTTACCCATTAAATGACGGTGCAATAATCTCTCTAGGTGAGGGGAATCCACGCGGTTTTATTATAATTTTTTTTTTCTCTGAAATGATGACGCAATCAGAGCAGAGAGCTTGAAAATAGTTACCAGAAGTGTGTGTTACCTTCAAGCATTAACTTTTACCTGAGGTTAAGGGAGAGAGCAGAGAAGATCGCCTTGGATGCCTTTTTAACTTGGCTCGATCTTTTCAGACACTTGAAACTACCTAAGTTCAATATATGTTTTCAAATCAATCCCGTCCCGATTTCAATACTAAATGTTAAATTCATTCTAGTCCCAAATCCGATTTCACTCGATTTCAATCGATTGGTCCTATGACAGCCTTAAGATATAGTTATTCGAATTCGATCAAATTTTTCGAATCTCTTGGAAAGCATATAAAATTAGTAAACAGCGAGTTTAAGGACTCTAACATTGAAAACAAACAAAAATTGTATACTAAGACATACTTTTCGAACGATCGGTCCTATGACAAACACAAGATATAATCACCCGATGTCGATCAACTTTTTCAAATTAGTTTGATAGCGTTTAATATTAATAATCACCGAGCTTAAGAACGATTTATTGGAAAACAAAAAAGTTTTTCTCACTAAGAACTATTTTCCGACCGATTGGGCCTATGGCAGCTATAAGATATAGTTATACGATTTTGACCAAAATTTGCAAATCTGTTTAAAAGCATTAAATATTAGTAATGGCAGAGTTTAGCGACGCTAACATTGAAAACAAAAAAGTTTTTCTTACTAAGAAACATTTTCCAACCGATCGGTCCTATGGCAGCTATAAGATATAGTCATACGGTTTTGACCCAAATAGGAAAATCTGTGTGAAAGCATATAATATTAATAATAGCCGAGGTAAAGGAGGCTAACTTTGAAAACAAAAAAGTTTTTTTCACTAAGAACCATTTTCCGACCGATTGGGCCTTTGGCAGCTATAAGATATAGTTATACGATTTTGACCAAAATTTGCAAATCTGTTTAAAAGCATTAAAGATTAATAATAGCTGAGTTAAAGGACGCTTAAATTGAAAACAAAAAAGTTTTTCTCACTAAGAACCATTTTCCAACCGATCGGTCCTATGGCAGCAATAGGTTATAGTCATCCGATTTTGAGCAAAATTTGCAAGTCTGTGTGAGAGCGTATAATATTAGTAATGGCAGAGTTTGGGGACGCTCACATTGAAAACAAAAAAGTTTTTCTCACTAAGAACCATTTTCCGACGGATCGGTCCTATGGCAGCTACAAGATATAGTCATACGATTTTGACCACAATTTGCAAATCTGTGTGAAAGCATATAATATTAATAATAGCTGAGGTAAAGGAGGCTAACTTTGAAAACAAAAAAATTTTTCTCACTAAGAACCAAGGCTGCAAACTGGTCCCGAACCGAACCCCTAAGAACCGGTTCGGTTTCGGGTTTTTTGGGTCCGAACCCCTACTATTTTTGACTCCTCGAATCTGAACCCGAACCGGACCACTTTTCGAAAAAATAGGTTCGGTTCACAAAACTAAGTAGTTTGCCCAACGACACACACAAGGAAATATAGCAATTCCTTGTAATCTGACTGCTATCATTCAAGAAGTTCTCTAATCCTACGACTTTTCTCTAGTTTAGATTTATACTATCACCGTCGATAATGGATCGAAGATGGTTCGAGCAGGATAACTTTTAAATGACAACTGCAGAGCAGAAAAGGAATGCAACTATGAAAAATGTTATGTTGATGAAGGTTGCTCATGTGAATCAAAATCATTTCTTGATTTGGACGATGATCAAGTTACCTCAATAGATTCCATGGAGGACTCTATAAGTACAGTTCATTGTGCTAAATTTAGTAGCTAACGATTCTTTTTAGGGAAGTTCAGTTTGACATTAGTAGAGTTTGCACACTTTATAAGAAACTCCGTACTCACACTATATGAAATCTATTGCGTAGACTGTGCGACGCGATGAAACTCAACTTACCCAATGTGCGAACGTTTACTAACTCTTCAGTACATCGACAAATGTGTTAAAATTTTGGAAAGGTCAAAAAAGCGAGGACTGACAATATATTTTCTTAACTATACTTTCTGTTCAAGCAACTCAGGTATCAGTTGAACGAGCCTTTTCAACACTTAAGTTTGATCTTTCTAATCTAAGAGCTAGTATAGATTAACAGCTCTTCGAAGATATAATGATCATTAACTAAGCAGTTCTCAAAAGTTGTAAATTTCAGCTATGCAATTCGATAATTAAAATTACATTATTGAAATAAAGAATATTCAGACCTGTTCCCGTTTCCTATTTCGATCAAATCATGCGGAATCGGAATTCTTAAAGGTTCCCGCTTCCAAAAACCGACTGTTTTTTTCGGCTATTAGATCCAAATTTCCATATATCTTTATTCGAAACTCTTGATGAGAAAACGTTTCAACTGAATTCCTTTATCCTTTCTGGGAAATCACAAGTATTACTAATTCCGATCATTCGAATTCGGAAACGAGAACATGTCTGATTATTTTTAAAAATTAATTTTAATCCCGTATGTTCTACAAATCTTCTACACATGGAATACATCGCAACTATTCTTTTATGTTCAAGCGAACCGATGTTCGAACCAAAACCTTGGGTTCAGGGGTTCCAGGAACCGGTCCGCGAACCGAACCATGGAGTTAACAACGGGTTCGAACCCCCGGACCGAACCTTCTGCAAAATTTTAGACGCTGCAACTTGCTAAGAACCATTTTCCGACCGATCAGACCTATGGCAGCTATAAGACATAGTCAAACGATTTTGACCAAAATTTGCAAATCTGTTTGAAAGCATTTAATATTAATAATAGCTGAGTTAAAGGACACTTACATTGAAAACAATAAAGTTTTTCCCACTAAGACCCATTTTTCAACCCATGGTTCCTATGGCAGCTATAAGATATAGTCATGCGATCCAGTCGGCTCGGTCGTATTATCAGTGTAGAGTAAAACGAAGACTCTGTGCAAAATTTCAGCTCAATAGCTTTAAAACTGAGAGACTAGTTTGCTTAGAAGCAGGCAGACAAATCGGACTCAGCTCGTCGCCGTGTTGGAGAATATACCTAGTACTTGCAATTGTTTTGGTACACGGTTTTTTTTGGTCATAAAATGAAAATGAATGAATATTCTTATTCTAAACTTTTTTCTTCTTTTTATTCGGTCACTCAATGGCTACAAATCGTACAGCAACTTATTCGAATTGGTCGCCTTGTGCCTTTCAGCAATGCCGAAGTCTCTCTGACCACTCATCGATCGCAGTGCGCGCACCTCATGCATAGAGAAATTGTTCACTGCGGGATTCAAAGACTCAGTATTTGGCCATATCCTTGAGAACGGGCCACAGTTTGTAGTCCAATGGATTTCGGTGTGGGCTACCAGCAGGCCAATTAATCGTAGAAATTAAGTTCGGTACTTGGTTTTTAGCCTTGTGAGCTGGATCGGTGTCATGTTGAATGGCACACGGTTTGTTTGCAAATAATATCATGTTGAGAGGCTTCACAACCTTTTCCAAAACGTCAGATTGATACACTTTCGCAGAAGTTTTGACTACTTTTTCATAAAAATGGAGCTTGGTGACCCCTTAATAGGCGACTCCCCAACAAACCATCATATAAGGTGGATGGTGGACTCTCTGAACTCTCGGAATGAGTTCGGATGCTTGTTTTGATGACACAGCATACACTCTATTACAGAGCCGGCCAGCCATAGCTACCAGGAGCCGAAGTCAGACGTGTTTTTACGCAAACGCGAGCGGAACTCATGATTGTGTGAACATTGAATCGGTGAACACTGAATTGCAAGTAAAACGGCTGTAGTCTGGAGAGAGCTCTCTTGCTCACCAACACAAGCACATTTTTTGTGTCCTCTCCATTTGTTTGGCACTGGTTTATGATCTCTAATGCTCATTGCTCCATGGTTCTAGATTTGCCATGCAGTCTTAAGAATTTTCAAATTCAAAATATGATTTCCCACTTGACTGGAACACCCAAGCTTCTTGGCACACCAAATCCAAATAGTTTTTGTCAAGGGAAAATATGAGAATTGTGATTCCGCTTGATTTGTCCGAAATCAAAAACCGCACAGAATAAAGGAAAATTGACTGAATTTTGACAAAGTTGTGAAATTATATTTGGTGCCCACAGATGACCTGATTTTATACATAAGTACATATTTACATGCCTTGTGCGTATGTATATATGTATCTATAATAAGCTAAGATTTCATCTGTTCATACATATTTCCAAGTGAAATCCCATAACTTTCCTTAAAATAGCGTTTTGACCCCCGCCCCCACCCAAAAAACAGTTGTTTTCTATTTCTATTCCTTCTGCTTCTTCTTGAAGCTTTAAAGCCCTCGCTAAATTTTTGATTTGCATGTCCAGAGAGCTCCCCAGCTTCAGGTTACGCCACCCGCTGTCTAAGTTGTCTCCCCTTACAAGAGCCCCACCCCCGTTCCCCTTCTTCATCACACACACACACATGTGTACATACATACATACAAAAACAAATTCGCAGTCCATTCTCATTCCACTTTTCGTGGTGTGCTTTCATTTTATTTTGCTTTTTATTATTATTCTTGTTATTTTTATTTTTTGCTTCTTCTGCTGCTGCTGTTGTTGTTGCCTTTTGCTTTATTTATTTCGACTGGCTGACGCGTTCGTTCGCATGCTTCTGTACCTACCCCCGCAACACCCCCCCCTCCTCCCACCCAACCAACATGGCTGGTGCTCTTTCTTTCCCTCTCTCGTTCGCACTCATCAGTCAAGCGGCCCACAGTCGGTCTGGCCAAACGTCTGTCTGTCTCTTTTGCGTATATTTATGTCTCTCTGTATGTATGTATGTATGTATGTATGCATGTGTGTGTGTGTGTGAAGTTGAATGTGCCGGTTTGTTCTGTTGTTGCCGTTGGTCGTGTCGTGTCATGTTGATTTGTGTGCTTGGCTCGACCGACGCGACGGACGAACGAACAAACCGAACGACCGACCGTCGAACCCGTTGAGTTGCTCCCCCCACCACACCCCTCCGCCAACAACCCTCTTCTAGCAACAACAACAACACCGTTGACGACAAGCGTCTGCGCTAGTTATTCGGCATTCTGCTGCTGTCATTGTTGTTGTTGCCTCTTCCACTTCTGCTTCATCTTCGGCTCGCATACAGACAGACAAACGCAAACAACATCAAGACAATGCGCAGTAGATAACAACTGCCCCGCTACCTCCTAACACGCTCTTTACATACATACATGCATACATACGTACGTATGTGTATCTATGGCAACACAGCGTGATATATAAGAGGCATTTGTATGTACATACATACATACATACATATGTATGTATGCAAGTATGTATGCTTGCTTGTACATTTATGTGCTTGTGCAGACAGCTGCTTTGTGTGTCAAATTGTAGCAAAAAAAAGTTTTTTATTTTTTTTTGTGTAATTTTTTTTTGTTTTTTTTTGTTTTTATACCCCGAGTACCGGGAGAATTGAGAGTAGGAGGAAGAGATGACGATGCCAAGCCAAGCCAAATGCACCCACTGGCGCATTTAGCAGCAAATGTCACTCAGCTGGTCGAACAAACTTTTCAAACTTTCGAGCCGAACGAATGCCGAAGCTGTGGAGAAGAGAGCAAACAGCCTTTCAGTCGCTGGCTAGCCTTTAAAGCTCTCAAGTCGAAGCAAGTTCACGGCGCTCTTTTTTCACACACTAATACACTCTCACTTTTTGGCCTCGCTCTCCTTGACCAACGCTGTTCTAGAGCAGCGATTGACACGCAATTACATATTTCGCTATTCACACCGACACGAGCCGCACGGTTGCCGAGGCTTGTGCCCAGAGAGCAAACAGCTTTTCAGCCAGCGGGCCAGCGGTAGATGAGTCACAGCACTTTTTGGCCTTGCTAATAAGGTCTTACAGCCGCTTCCAGGAAACACGATCCCAATTAAAGACCCTCAGGCCCTTTGACACGGTTATCCTACATCTTGAAAAATTTTCGTTATCTGTTCAATATTATGCAACAAAGAAATCGAAATCGTCACGAAAGTAAAGTTTAAAAAGTCTTTGTTTTTTTGGATCCCAGCTTACACGTTCAGAAGATGACGAAAGTTAAATCTCCGACTTTGACGCTAATCAAAGTGTCTCATATAATAGAGAACCGACTAAATCGAACATGAAACAATTTAAAGCTATTGCGCTAGCTGTCTTAGGGCCTTAAAACTTATTTTGTCTGATCAAAACTCAGTCACATAAATTTCGATTCTATTTAATTTAAAGTTGAACCGAACCAGAGATCGAACCAAAAACCCATCCCATAAAATTTGATACAAAAAACATTCTTTACGTGATTACGGAGATGCAGATGTTCGTGAATATAATTGAAAATGTGGCTATTGAGGATGAAATGCTTTTGGAAAATCTACTTAATCGCCATTTAAAGGGAATGGGAACAGTTATAAACGCCAATTCCAAGAGCTTTGTGGATGCATGTAACAACAATATTTACCGCTTGTTTGATTTATTAACTAATATATTGCATATTTTATTTGAAGGATCGTTTTGGGTGCTTTTGGGAGACTGACGTGCCCAAGGCTCAACTCCTGCGCAATTTAAAGAATTATTCAAAATGGAAAAAACTTGTTTTACGACTGGTCTCACACGGAAAGATACAACTTTTCGCCTAGCCATTCCATTAGAGAAAAGAGTTGCAATAGCGATATACACCTTGAGCTCTTTCGCGGAATATAGAACAATTGGGCGAATGTTTGGTTGGTGCATGGAAACATGGAAACATGGAAAACACTTGGACCTGAATATCTGGGATCAGATATTCTCACTCAGGACAAAGTGGAAGAATGCGTGAAAGGGTTTGAGCAACTAGGATTTCCTCAATGTTTTGGTGCGATCGACGGCTGCCACATTAAAGTGATGCCACCAAAGCAAGACTCCACGGACATTTATAACTATAAAGGGTGGTAATCCGTAGTACTTTTTGCTCTGGTAAACCATCGATACCAATTTCTTTACAGTAATGTTGGCGCTTCTGGTTGGTGTAACGACTCGCAAATATATGAGCGGAGATGAAACCCATATATTTCAAGCCAACGCATGATGCATAGGTAGCACGCAAGTCCCCGTAATGCTCATTGACGATTCGGCATTTAGATTCTCGCAAACTTTGATGAAGCCCTACCCATATTCCTCAGAAGCACCGGAGGAGTAAAAGGTATTCAATTATCTTCTCTCAAATGCTTTTGGGCACCTTAAAGGAAGATTTCGTTGCCTTGGAAAGGGCATGGATAACTCAATGAAGCACGCAAACGCAATTATTAAGTGCTGCTGTGTTTTGCAAAATTTCTTGAATGCGCACAACAGCCTTTTTCAAGAAAATTGGACCTCCATTGCTGAAAATGTTGAAAACGAGCAACCCAATACCAATACCTTTTTAATAGAAGGGACTCAAAGTGTTCCAAATGAGAACCGATGTGCTCTAGCATCTTTCTTTGATTCTAACGAATCAGTACAATATGATATCAGACTATATGACTGCTTGGCCAAAGTTTCCAACATCTTCTCTTGCTTTGGTAGCAATCTGCTCTAGGATTCGGTTTCGCTCTTGTGAGGACTCAATCATTCTATCTGCTGTCTCGTTCGCAATTCGATTTGCCTCCTGTAGATGGGAGTTTAAGGCCTCGCCGTGGTCCAGTCTACGCTTTTTCGGCTTCGAACTGCATGAGGAGTCTTTCAACAGTTCGATTTGGTTATCGTCACTTGTAGCTGGTACTGAAAAACACATTTTCATTTGAAGTTTCTTATGGCTTTAAGATAAATGAATAATTCTATACAAACCAGATTGATATCCATTTTTCGTACTTACTTTTAACCTGTCGTTTGCATTTGTTTATCTTCTTATTGCTCTTCTTATATTTACGCGGTTGCATATTCCGATAACTATCGATTAAAATTGCACAAGGCTGCCACATTTTTGAGGTAAATAGGGTCTGCCATCTCACTGATGTTTTTCGGACGTGGAGTCTGCGACCGTCCCAAATTCAAAGTCAACTGCCATAATTTTGTATGGCCGGACGACCAGTCTCAGGCAAAAAATACCAAAAAAAGAAAATTTTGTGCCATTCTGCAAAGCACTGCGATTGGTCGCTAAGGATTTGCATAGCGACTAACTTAGGAAGTCTGTTCTGAGGTAAATCCATGATTTTCCTAATATATGTAAAATGTCTGTCCAGCGTATTGTAATAGAGGGTAGGTAGACCAGTCTCTAGGTGTATCGCATATGATGGCAGTTTAAAAAGTTTCTTAATAAAATTACGTGCTAGTTTTTCCACACTGTCGTATTCCGCATAACCCCACACCTTTGCTGCATATAGCATAATGGATCTTGCCGTTCAAAAAAGCTTATATTTCGCACTTGGTTTTATGTCTTTTCTTGACATAAAACTTTTCCACATGCTGTTGATTGCAAACCTTGCTTCTGCCAATTTGTTCAGCAGATGTGTCTCAAACCGCATATTCTGTGTTAGTGTAACACCTAGATACTTGTATTCCTTCACAGCTTCCAGTTCTGCCCAGTCGAGGTACCACTTCTCCGCTCTTGCATGGCGCCCTCTGCCATCTCGAACCACCATGATTTTGAGGCTCCACTGTTAACAATACACAGATACATTGTCAATTGTATACTGCATGTCTTCCGCACTTTCGGCCAGTAGTACCATATCATTAGCGTACATAAGTATCTTACAAGTGACAGCTTCAAGTAGGTAGTCATGTAGATCTTCGATAAACAGCGCGAACAGCAACGGGCTCAATAGGCATCCTTGTTTGACTCCTCTGTTTGTCTCAAACCAGTCCGAGCTTTTGTCTCCGTCCCATACTGTTGTCTTATTGTCAATGTATAGGCTTTTGACCCTAATCCCAAATTGCTATGTTTGTAAAAGTGGGCATTCCTGTTAATGGTATCGAAAGCTGCACGGAAATCCACAAAAAAACATGTTAAGCTTTGTTTTTCTGTTCCAAGTAATGCTGTGCGAAGATGATAAGAACCAAAATGCTATTAACAGTTGAGTAGCCCTTTCGGAAGCAGGTCCTTTTGGTTCACCCAAGTAATTAGACGAGCTAAAATTAGATTTCTCTATAATTCTCTGCCTGCGTTGGGTCCCCTTTCATATATATGGGATATATAACACTTAGTCGGAAGGAAACAGTTGCCTCTGAGTTAAGCATAATATCAACAAATACCGGAGAAGCTTTCATTTAAAAAGCGGGAATGCTATCAACACCAGGACCTTTTTTGCATTTGCATTTTGCGATCGCTATATTAACTTCCGCTGCTGTTCTCAATCATGGGTAAAGCATAGCAAAGCTGGGTTTCTGACTGACTCATATAGAGAAGCTTCAGAAAATAGTGCTTTTGGCTTAGTTTTTGTGCTATTTTCCAGAAGTCGCTGCTGTTTCTTTTGATATTTCCAACTGAAAATAGGATGTGGCCCGTTTATTGTGGCATAGATGATCCGAAAATACCACGTTTTCTGTTATATCTGTGATATTATCAATTAATAACACATTGACAAATTCTTTTATAAATGTATCTATCTAAATCCGTCAAGCCTTATGGTTCTACTAATCCTAATAACTATTTTTTGCATATGTAGACAGTTTTTTTTTAACATGTCCAACTACTGATTTCAAAGAATCTCAAAAATACTGCTTCCATTTCTCCAAAAAGGCCTCTAACATGAAAAATACTTTCACGCAGAGTACTCTGATGATTAAAAATGTATAATACTTGAATAAGAGGTTCAACAACAAAAAAAAAGAGAAAGCAAAGCTAGCTTCGTCGTGCCGAAGTTTGCTTCAACGGTTAGCGATTTCGACCAAACTTCGCAGATCAGCTTAAAAACATATAATATTTACAATGACCGAGTAAAAGAGCGCTAATATTGAAAACAAAAAAGTTTTTCTCACTAAAACCCATTTTCCGACCGAACATTTCTTTGGCAGCTACAAGAAGTAATCATCCGATCCGTTCGGTTCCGACATATTAGCAGCGTGCAGTAAAAAGAAGACTCTGTGCAAAATTTCAGCTCGATATCTTCAAAACTGAGGGACTAGTTCGCGTAGAAACAGACAGGCGGACAGACAGACGGACAAAGCTCAATCGACTGAGCCGTTATGCTGATCAAGAATATAAATACTTTATGTGGTCGGATATGATTCCTTCTAATTCCTCGTGGGAAGTGTATAAAAACTTAGATTACTCAATTCACTGCATTGTCATCAGTTAAGCAATTCACTAAATTGGGCATGGGGGTTGCTTGTGTCTGTGTTGCTGTTTGCTACTCTTTCGTTCTATCTCTGTCTATTTCACTCGACTGGTTTTTCTTTTGCTTCTGCTGTTGCTGCGCAAAAACTACGTTGCGCTCTCTGACTGACTGTTGGTCGGTTAGTCACTCGGTCGGTCGGTCGTTCGGTTGGTGAGACTTTTCGTCGTCGCTGTCGTTGTTGTTTTTGCTGCTGCGCTGCTGCTGTTGCCTTTGCTTTGTTATGCTGGCTGTGCAACGTTGCCAAATTTCACAGGGGCTGCTGTTCGTACCAGTGGCTGTGTGTGCGTGTTTTATATCAGAAATTTCCATTTAATTTTTTATTTAGGTTTCCTTTTTTTTTTTTGTGTTTTTGCAACGTTGTTGTGTTTGTATGTATGTATGTACAATGTATGTACATTTTCTACATTTGAGTGTATTTTAGTTACACTTTCAGCTGCCGATTTGTTTCCACGTCACACATGTGTTCCCCCCCCCCACCGCCCTGGTAGCCAATAGGCTTAAAATCACTGGCTGAGAGAGAGGGGTACGGTACCCACCACCAAGCTGGGGTTGTTTTTCGGCTTGGCCTTTTTCACATTCGCATTCGTATCCACAGGTGTCGTCGGCGTCGGCGTCGACGTCGACGTCAACGTCGCTGCCTTTGCTTCCATCATCACTCGTCAAGTTCAGGCGACTGCGGCCACGGCGGCGGCGGCGGCTTTTCGACTCTCCAAAAACTTCACACCTTTTGTGTGCAAATTATTTTGTGACAAATGCAAAAAAGAAAAAAAAAAAGTTAACCTCAAAATTGTATGCGGCCGCCTGTTGAGCGCGTCGTGACTCAGCCATGACAATTAATTTTTTTTGTTTTTTTTTTTGTTTAAACAAATGCAGGCGCCGCTTAATGAAAAAGTTATGCGAGCTTTCGTTTTGTTGTATTTTATAGTTTGTGTGTGTGTGTGAAACAAACTTTGCTCCCTACACTTGACCTTGTTTTGCCATTTTCATTTTGTGCCACACACACACACAGAATTGGATTTGGGCTGGAGATGGATGGATTGTGGTTTTACTTTGCTCCAAGACGTTAAAACTAGAGAGCCAGAGAGTGAGAGAGAGCAAGCTTCAAAGTAATTTGCCTAAAAATTTTTGCGCCGGCTTAAATGCCGGCTACAAACTACACACAAAAACCGAAGGGCAGCAAAAAAAAAAAAAAAAAATTATGAGAATCAACGAACGGCAACGGGCCATAAAAATGCAGAGCAAGGCAAAAGAAAACAAACACAGACTCACACACACACACACACACGCTCACTCACTCACAGGAAGGACAGGGCAACAAAGTTATTTTAATGACCTGCTGCTGGCTGTGACGCCAGCGTCGACGTCAACGTTCAACGACTGGCAAAAGCCGCAAAACAGTAAAAATGGCAAGCGACGGGGGAAATTAAAGACCATGACAACAACAACAACAACAACAAGAGCCAAGAAAGTGGCCAAAGAAAAGCATCAAAGTTTTATAAACATACACACACGTATGTATGTATGTACATGACAAAGCTGAAATAAAAATAACATCAAAAAAAAAGGTGTGAGGCAACAAACAAACAAAGAAGATCCATAAAAAAAAATAAAAATCTACACAATGTTTGTACGTAATAGAAGAAGTGGCACAACAATGTTGTAAATAAATGCATACATACATACATACATATGTACATATGCTACACAGTACATACATACATTTCCAACATATTGCTCCAAAAATCACAAATTTTCAAAATTTCGCAAGTTTCTTGGTTAGATTCTAAGCTTAAAGCTTCTCCATTTTGAGTACCAAAAAAATCTGCAATGTTTTCCAATAATTTTCAAATTTTTGTCGAACCACTTTTGAACTGATTCTCCATATTTTGTAACCGACAATAATCCGGGCAAAATATGTTAGTCCATATTACCAACCTGAACAACAAATTTAAGTTGACAAATTTCGGAGTAATGTCCTAACTCACACAATCAAGCATTGCGCTTGTGTGCGTAGCAGCGAAATACGAAGTAAACGTGTTTGACATTTCAACATGAGCAACAAAGCAAACGCACAAATGCCTTGTGAGAGAACAAAAAACCGAATACGCGCATCATAAGAAAGCAAGCCGTCGAGAACGGACAAACCGACTTTTACCTATCACAGCTACTGACCGGACATGGATGCTTCAAATCTTATCTCTATAGATTTAAGCATGAGACAGATCCGTTTTGTACCCACTGTACGCGGACCATAGGAAGCATCTTAAATCTGTCATTACTAATTTAAGATTGATTCAGATCCCACCTCAATAGAATTTAAAAATGTATGCAAAAGTGAGCATGTGCTCTCCGGTTGAGTCGACGTTGTCTCTGAGGATTTAAATGAAATCCGTTTCTATTGGGGCTCTCCTAAAAAACAAAAAAAAAACATAATAATTAGTTGTCATGTAAATATGAAGAGGGTCATTGAGCTTACTTGCTTATTTAGGGCAAGTATTTGGCGCATCAATCCTACCAAATGATTTTTGGTTGCCGCCTGCTGAAGAGGATTCTGAAGATGAATTCGCCGAATTCTGGGATCCAAATAAATCGCAGAGAGAATAACTTCATTAGTTGCAAGTATTTTCTCTCTATTCTCCAATCTATTGTCTAGATCCTCACTTTGAATATTGCTACTCATAGATTAAGAGATTAATTTAGTTTCTAGCCAAAGCTTGTTAAAGTCACCAAAATAAAGCTGTTTGCATATCTCGTAAACTATTTGGAATTTCGCTTTGACGTCTTAGAGGAAGTTGTTGCTCTTGGCTAAGCTAGCAAGTCAAAAAAGTCACATCTTTATACTCAAAATTACAAAAATGTCTTAAAATCATCATGTTTTCCCCTCATTTTGTACTGTTTGTCAACTTTGTCTTGAAAACTGTAACGAATTTGACTAAGCAATGCAGCACAAAAACGTAGCCTGGACTTAAATAAGCAAACGATTCGAACATATCAACTTCATTCGATTGGTGCTTCGTATAGTTACGGGCCCTTAAGCATGTAGAATTGTAATCAAAACTCAAAAAATGACAATTTTTTGTTACAAATTGGCTGACACAGTCAAAAATCAAGAAAATAGTAGGAAAACATAACTTAAAAACTGTAATAAAAAAAAATTTAGTTTTTTTTTACTTTTTTCCGAAAATGTTCGTTTTTTCGAGTTTTTATGACAGTTGTACGTGCTTGTGGGCCTATAACTATATTAAAGAGTAACTAAATGAAGTTGATTCGATCTTATGGTTTGTTTATTTTGGTCTAAGTTAAAACAAAGGCTGGCATGTGTATGCATGACCGGAGCCATGCGTACCTGTCCGACAGCGGCCCTAGAAATACTGATGGAGCTAACACCATTAACACACAGGAGCTATACTAGAACGTGTGGTAAGTTTTGAGGTGGAGAGCAAAATTTGGTCAGACCACATGCCTATACTGCTGAAATTTGCTTTATTGGGTTCGACAACATCTGACCAGAAGTCAAACTTGCTGCCAAAACTTCTCTGGAACGACAAAATAAGCAGAAGCATACAAGAAAAATGTCCAAAACCATGTTAATGTTCTTGCAAGCCGAAAAGCAAGAACTGTCAATTGAGGACATTGTAACTGCAATTAATAAAGCGGCGCCGAGCAACAAGAGTGGTTACTCAACCAATTTTAATAACAAATGGTACAACGCCAAATGCTATAGGAAGAGGCAGAATGTGTTTGCGGCATTGCACAGTTTTAGAAGAACAAATACTGCAGAAGACAAACGGATTTACACAAAGGCGCAACAGGAACTATTGTCAGCACTAAACAAAGCCAAATCCAACAAAGCTCCTGGAGAAGACAGAGTTCCGTATGAATTTTTCAAAAACGCCCCAAATGAGATGCTTAAACAAATTGTCACTATATACATTAGAGTGTTTGATATCAACTGTTTGGAAAAATCTTTCATCAACAGTATAATATTTCCAATATATAAAAAAGGAGATATCAATAATCCGATGAACTACCGAGGTTAATCCTTTATGAACTGTGCAGCGAAGCTACTAATGAGTATACTGTCGTCGAGACTAACAACGTGGGTCGAAAAGCACGATAAATTAAACGAGTTCCAAGCAGGGTTCCGGCGTGGATACTCAACGGTTGACAACATATTCAACTTAGCATCTATAGTCCGCATTAAATTTGAAGAAAAAAGAAAAGTTTATGCTTATTTTGTAGATTTTAAGGCTGCCTTTGACCGAGTACCTCGTAAACATCTTATATACAAGCTCCAACGACAAGGTGTATCCACAAAAATAATACAATTTATAGAAAAAGTATACTCGCAAACGTCTTGCGCTGTTTGGACTGGGAGTGAGCTTTCTGAGAAGTTTGAAACCATTAACGGATTAAAGCAAGGATGCCTTATGTCACCGTTGCTGTTTGCGATGTACTTAGATGATCTGCATGAACACTTAGGAGGTGGCCTATATATCGACAACTCAAACATTAGGGTATTAATGTACGCAAAAGACATTGTGATGGTAGCGAGCAAATGATCCATAACCTCGAGACATACTGCATATTGTGGGGCATGGAAGTCAATAAGACAAGACCCGAGATTATGGTGTTTAGAAAAGGCGGTAGACTGGCGGCATCGGAGAACTGGACGTATCAGGAGGAGCAGATGAAGGTGGTACCGGAGTACAAATACCTTGGGGTTATCCTGACACCTACAATGAGCTTTAAGAAGCATGTGGCAGCCAGGACAGGACAACTGTGTGGGCGAATTTCATCAACAAGGGGACAGTGAACCTAGCATCTAAATGGAATATCTCAGTCAGCAGAACGGTACAGTGCTATGGAGCTCAAGTCTGGGGTGAAGAAATAAAGGAAGAGGCAGACCAACTGCCGCGATATTTTTTAAAGAGGATACTCAAACTACCAGATAGCACACCCAACTACATATTGGGAATTGACGCAGGGCTAGAAGATGGACACATCTATAGTCTAACACTTCATCTCAAATACCTATCAAGAATTTTATTTGAGTATGAAGATTCTAGACTCCCGCATATCCTTGCTGAAAAAATGATGCGAAATAATTTGGGGTGGTTTGCGATGCTTAGAGAAATGTTCGCGCATCATCTCATATCACTCGGAGACAACCACTCGTATGCAGATTGGATTGACCGCAATGTTCGGTTCCTAAGCGCATCAAAAGCAGATAACCACATGCAACACATGAACAAGGCGTCAGTAAGTGCATCAAGAGTGTATAAATACCTTAATTATGCAATAGGGCCCACATACTGCAACGAGTCTTTCAAGCAAAGCGAGATAACTTGGATAATGAAGGCCAGGGGAGATCTTTTATGGTTAAACAGCTGCCCAAGAAGAATTGTAAATGGAGGTATATGCTCACTATGCATTATGTCTGAGCAGGAGGACATGCAGCATTTTGTAGAACGATGTCCAATACTGCGGGAATTTCGTTGACGTTATTTCAAAACTTGTACGTTTACCGAGGAAGAGGTGCTGACGGCCCTGAACGGGGGGATGGGATGGAATAATCTGGCGAATTACATAGAGATGGCTACTAATTATAGAAGAAATGTCATAAATGAAAATTTTTAAATAATATGTAGAATATGAAATTATGTTAATTATATGTAAAATAAGTATATGCTCATATATGTAATTGTTTTTTATGTCATACAACAGAAGGAAGGCTGACGGTTTTAAACCAAGCTTTTAATGTTTATTTATTATTAGTTAATCAATGTAAAGCTGTAAGCTATGAAAATTATCAAATGAAAATAAACACTTATCTATCTATCTATCTATCTATGTATCTATGCTTTAAGAAAAAGCCACATTGCACCGACTGACAGCAGAAGGAGTAGGCAGGAACTACATAGTAAGCCTGAGGGACTCTGAGAGGTTGGAGAAGGAAGTCCCTATAATCCTTCAACGAAGTGACGAGATGGTGGCAGAGTTCCACTTCGACAGGGATTTCACTGTACACAAAAGTAATAAGAGAGATTGGATCTCACTAGAAGAGACATATAAAATGCAACCACACACAATTCAGTGGTACACAGACGAGTCCTTGTCCCGAAGGAGCTGGACTTGGGGTAGCAGGGAAGAATTTCAAGCCGAAATATAAGCTAACTCCCGTAACGCAGACCTCAATATGGGAAAAAAACTACCATAATAGACATATTGCTATCCTTTCGGATAGCCAAGCAGCGCTCAATGCGCTTAGCAGCAACAAGTTCACCTCTAAGCTAGTCTTAGAGACAAAGAACAAATTGGACCAACTAGGTAGCAGGAACAATCTGTCCCTACGCTGGATACCGGGACACAAAAACATCCCCGGAAACGAAATAGCTGACGAACTGGCACGCAAGGGTGCAACCACTGCAATGGTAGGCCAACACACCATTAGGGAGCTCCTTAGAAAGGAAGAGAATACGCTTAGAACAGCCTCCTGGGTAAACACCAGGGACATGAGACAAGCGAAAGCATTAATGGTGGACCACAACCTGAAAAGGTTCCAGAAATTAATGTCCTCAGAATCCTGACAGGGCTCTACACGGGCCACTGTAGGCTGCGGGGTCACCTGTACAAGCTGGGAATAGCAAACATCCCACTATGTAGATACTGTGAAGAGAAGGAGGAGTCCTCAGAACATATACTAGCCCACTGCGATGCTCTAGTGAGGCGCAGATTCAGTAGATTTGGGGAACACAGCTTACCCCCCCAACAATATAAGTAACCTAGAACCCACGAAAATTCTGACATTCGTACAGGAAATAGGGTTGTTAGGAGTGTTGCAAACTAAGTATGGGGGCACAATAGATCAGTATTTTTGTGCTGAATTACTTGGCCAAATCTGAAACGGGTTTCAAGATGAAGTTGAAAAACTGTAGAAAAGTGGTCAAAACTTGGCTTTTTTGGACAACTTTTGCAATTTTGAGTATGAAGATGTAATTTTTTTTAATTGCTACAAAGAAATGTTTTGCAGGTCAAACCAAGAGCAACAACTTTGTTGACGATTTAAAAGCGAAATTCTAAATAGTTTGCGAGATATGGAGTTGCGAATCCCAATCAGAAGCTGAAAACTTCAAAATGCAATAAAAAGAAAACGGCAGCTACCATCATACCCTTTTAGAATTTTTTGGTCTCGACGCTATCAACTTTTTTAGACTCGTTCGCGAGTTGGAAATCCCCAGGACTGGATGGAATATTCCCAGCCATGCTAAAGACGAGCAAATGCGCAATCGTCCCTTGGCTGCAATCCATTTTTGAAGCTTGCTTGAGATGGAGCTATGTACCTGTGGTCTGGAGGACAGCACGCGTTGTATTCTTGCCAAAAGCGGGAAAATGCAGTCATGTGCAACCAAAGGACTACAGACCCATAAGCCTCACATCATTCTTGCTCAAAACAATGGAAAAACTACTAGATCTCCACATAAGAGAAGGCTTGAACCTACATGAAAGGGAAATCGGCGGAAACGGCTCTACACTCCCTAGTAGCCACCATCGAGAAGGCACTGTACCATCAGGAATTTGCCCTGGGAGCGTTCCTAGATATATCTGGTGCATTTAACAACGTCACCACAGAAGCGATAATGCGAAGCCTAAGGGCACTAGCAATTCACAAGACATTGTACTCCTGGATATACAACCTGCTGAGCTGCAGAAGAGTACAAGCCGAGTGGGGTACCACAACCATGACGAAAGAGGCACATGGAGGAACGCCTCAGGGCGGAGTCCTGTCGCCCCTTCTATGGAACCTTGTGGTCAACGAACTATTACGAAAATTCCGCAGGAAAGCACCCAAGATAACCGCATATGCTGACGACATAAGCATAATCATCATGTCGTAATGTCCATCGACTCTTAGCTCAATCGTGGACTCTCAAGTGACTCAAAGAGATACTAAAGTGGGCCACAGAAGCCGGACTCAGTATCAATGCGGAGAAGACGGACCTGATTCTCTTCACCAAGAGATACAAGGTACCGCAATGGACTCCACCTACGATAAATGGAATACAGCTAACGCCAAAGAACAACGTAAAATACCTTGGGGTAGTAATCGATAGTAAACTGTCATGGAGACTCAATGTGGAGAAAAGGGTGAAAAGGGCAACCAATGCGCTATATGCATCCCAGACGATGCTAAGCAGCATTTGGGGCCTATCACCAAGTCTAAAGCATTGGCTCTTCATCTCAATAATATGACCGATCTACATGGCATATTGGTATGGTGGCAAGCCACGCAGAATGGAAGGATGGAGAATGATGGAAAAGGCCGAGCGGCAGGCATTAGTCTGCATAACGGGGGCGCTGAGTTCCACTCCAACAAAAGCACTCGAACACATCTAGGAGTCAACCCCCTGGACATCCAAGCACGCCTCCTTGCACAAAAGACGGCCCAACGTCTTTGTGCGGCAGGCACCATGGCGCTACAAAGCTATGGACACAGCACGGTGGGTAGAGTGATCAACAGTGATGCCAAAAACCAACTTCACAGGCGCATCAGCACTACTGGGACCATAAGACTGACGTACAGGACTGGCCCAGGAAGCAAATGCACCTATTCACAGACGGCTCCAGGAGTCGGAGCCGCTGTATACTGCGATGAGCCGGAATTGAGGCTCTCCTATAAACTGCCAGACCACTGCACCATATTCCAGGCGGAAGTCTTCCCAATAAGGAAAGCAGCGGAATTGGCAGAACTATACGTCGACAGCCAAGCGGCAATCAAAGCAATGCAGAGACACGCTATTAACTCCAAAAATGTTCTGGCAAGCAGGGAGGCAATAGATTCCCTCAGCATGTCTAGAAAGGTGCAAATCTATTGGATTCCCAGCCACCGGGGCATTGATGGAAACGAAATGGCTGACAGTCTTGCAAAAGCCGGAACCGCACTAAGCCAAGAAGCAACACTAAACATATCTATCTCCGTACAGACGCTACACAGCAAGATGGAGGAGATAGCGGAGAAAGAAGCAGAGGAAAAGTGGAAGACCACAACCGGCTGCAGAATCTCAAAAATCATGTGCAAGACAAGAGACAAAAAACTCACGCCCCACTATATGCTACAGCTTCAAAGAAGAGTCTGTCGACTGCTTATAGGCATACTAACTGGTCACTGCCCAGCAGCTGCTCACGCGAAAAACCTAGGAATCACGACAACGGACATCTGCAGGAAATGTAAGGAACCTGGAGTCGTTGAAACTCTGGAACACCTCATCTGCAGCTGCCCAGCATTCGCTAAGACAAGATTAAGATTAAGTCTCACCTCTCTTGAAGAGGCGGCAAGGAAGTCTCCCAAACAACTATTGGCATTTGCCAAAACGTCAAACATCCTCTTGGATTTCTAATGGTACCCAGAAAAAACCATCCGGCGTCACTAAGGACCGTAAGGTCTATGTGTGGTCCCTACAAAGGGCCAGCCGGAACTACCTACCTACATACCTATCAACTTTTTTGAGTTCAAAAATGTGTCACAGTGTAATCAAAACTCAAATGAGAATTCTTGACCATTTGTTCCACATCTTCTTTAATTACACATGTACTCTAGCCGCCCATCAAATCTTCATAAAAATCTGTAATGAATACACAAACTTTGAAAATTTTCCAATATTTTAGAACTTTCAAGGTACACCTTTCATTTGCTCGGTCTACAACTTTCATTTCTATATATTTTTTTATAATAATCTAAGCTCATGAATGCGAATTTTTGTAAATGTCGCCATTTTTATACATTTTTTATA
The DNA here is from genome assembly GCA_037044535.1 of Lordiphosa magnipectinata. Lineage (NCBI taxonomy): Eukaryota > Metazoa > Arthropoda > Insecta > Diptera > Drosophilidae > Lordiphosa > Lordiphosa magnipectinata. Next base: position 519,563 of record JBAMBO010000108.1, on the reverse strand, counting down.
GAAATGCATATTTTGCATACACCTATCCCTCGCTTTGCGTCGTTTCGTTTTGCGTTTTTTCGAAGTTGCGTCGCTTCTTAATTAGAACTAATTTTCATTGTGCGTCGTTAGATTTTCGATGTTGCGTTGTTTTGGGATGAAGTCGTTAATATGTTTTTAATTCAGACGAAAGCCAAAAGCATATTTGATGACATAAAAAGTCAAGCAGTATCCAGCGATAATGCTAGTGATAGTAATACAACCAAGAATGAAACATTTGAAGCTAGTCAGGGCTGGTTTGAGAGATTCAAGGTTCGAGCAAATCTGCACAGCATTGCTTTTAAAGGTGAAGCAGCTAGCGCTGATATAGCTGCTGCAGAACTCTACCCAAAAGAGTTAAAAGCATTAATTCATGAAGGTGGCTATGATCCAAAACAAGTCTTTAATGTTGACGAGACTGGATTATTTTGGAAACGTCTACCTCACAGAACTTTTATATCTAAAACAGAAAAATCGGCGTCAGGATTTAAAGCTAGCAAGGATAGACTGACTCTTCTTCTTGGTGGAAATGCAAATGGTGATTTTAAATTTAAACCATTTCTTATTTATCAATCAGAAAACCCAAGAGCTATGAAAGGTTGCTCAAAGAATCTTCTTCCTGTCCATTGGCGTGCAAACAAGAAAGCATGGATGACAGCATCTTTATTTCAAAACTGGGTTTCAACATGTGCTATTCCAGAAATTAAAGCTTATTGCAAAAAGGAAAACTTAAGCTTCAAGGCTTTGGTTTTAGTAGACAATGCTCCTGGCCACCCAGTTTACATTGATGAGTTGTCAGAAAACGTGAAATTTGTATTTTTGCCGCCTAATACGACATCAGTTATTCAGCCCATGGATCAGGGAGTAGTATCGACTTTTAAAAGTTATTACCTTCGACGAACCTTTCAACTTCTTATAAGTGAGACTGATGGACAAGATAAACCTACCATGCTAGAGTTTTGGAAAAAGTTTAACATTATGAAAGCCATAAAAATTATATCCGATTCGTGGGAGGAGGTAAAACCATCTTGCATGAATGGTGTTTGGCGCAAAATATGGCCTGAATGTGTTCAGCGAAAATGCACTGTAGAAGTTGATGATACACCAGCTGTTCGTCATGAAATTTCTAATTTAGCTAGAAAGTCTAATTTTGAAGGTATGGAGGAGACTGACATAAATGAATTGCTAAACTCGCACAATTAAGAATTCTCCAATGAAGAACTTTTGCAACTGGAATTGCAAATTGCTAATGAAGAAGATGACTCTGACAGTTCAATAGAAATCTCAAAAGAACAAAATTTAAACCTCCCAACAAATTTCCAAAGCGATGTGTTTGATTGACGAAGGTATGGATATTTTATTAAAAAACGATCCCGACAGCGAAAGGAGTCTTAAAGTGTCCCAGGCGGTAGCTACGAATATCAATTGCTACAAGGAAATGTATTTCACGCTTAAAAAAAAAATGTTCAGCAAACATTGGACCAATTTTTTTTTTAAAGAAAGCCGGCCTACGACAACAGATACTAAAGACTCGTCAGAGAGTGATTAATTCTAATTTTATTTTTCATAATTGAGTATGTAATTGAAGAATTTATTTTGTTTTAAATGAATTAGTTTCTTTTTGTTTTTATATGTATAATATGTAATAAAATGAAATGTTATTTTGGTTTTTTTTTTTAATGATCACTTTGCTCAATTTTCTTTTTAAAAAGTAGTATTTTTGTAACCCTGGAACCCATCTTCGAACTTTACATGGTTTGCTATAGAAAATCCTAATTCACTTTGCGTCGTTTCAATTTGCGTCATATTTTTTTGGAACGTATCCCCGACGCAAAGCGAGGGATAGGTGTATTTGTTTGCATATATTAAATATGCAGTTTTTGATGTAAAGTGGATCATTAAATTAGTATAAATCCAAATTTTCAGCTCAATCAACCTTCATTTAAAAAAGTGCTTAAAATCCGATGTCTAGTCATAATGATAATATATATAAATGTATGTATAATAATTCTAAACGTTGTTAAAACAACAGATGCAAAGCTGACCAGTTACAAACCAAGCTTTATTAATGTTTATCTCTTGGATAAGTAAATAATCTGCAGCACAAACAATGTATATGTATATGAAAAAATAAACATCATCTATCTATCTATCTAATGATAACGATTCGGAATTCCAAACGTTTTACTTATCAAATCCACTCGGAAATGGGAACAGACCTGAGTAACTGTAAATCTATACGACACTTTTGTCGCCTGCACCATTTGGATAACAAAGATGTATGTATTGTGGTCGGGTGGAGAGTCCAAAGTGAAAGAACTGTATAAGCCGAACCGGTTTTTATTCATTTCAAAATTTGAGCATGCGGTTCTGCATGCCTACCACATGCGAATTCCCCCGCCGTTTCTACCCACCACAACAACAATCCCGGCCAGCCACCGCCCACCTTCTCCACATCACGTTCTCTCCCCCCTGCGGTTCTTTTTCGTTGCGTTTTTGCTTTCTTTGCCCATTTTGGCTTGGCATAGTCAGCATGCTCGACCCCCTTTTGCCCCCCCCCTTACTTATGCTTTCGGTCTTGTACTACGTTCACAAAAATTTCTGCTCTTGTTTTTTGTTGTTGTGCGCTTCTTCGTCTTTGTAACTTTAATTTTGTTGGCATCAGAGTTTGGCGGGGGCATCTACTCTTGTAAAAGTTTAGTAGTAACATTTTTTCTTTGTTTCGTTTTTTTGAGTTTAATAGTTCTTCTTGGAATGTCACGAAATTGAAACCATTTTCAAATGTTTTGCATTTTCACTTTTTCAAAAAACTTTACCCACTTAAAACCGTTTTTTGTTTCCAGTTTAGTGACTTAATCACAAAATATTTGCGAAATTGAAATCACTCGTTCATAAGATGAGTTTAAGTATCAGAGAACTGCAAAGCGTACCAAAAACGCATGCGTCATACGTATAGCTTCAAATGCGTCAATGCTTCAATGCGTATGCAGTTAAAAAACCTACGTAAACGTTTACCTTCATAGTGCGTTTGCGTATTTCAACTACGCTGACGTATACTTCAAAAGTACGCACAGTACGTTACAATATTTGAAGCATACGCACACTAAGCTTAATCTGTGCGTATACGCAAATCAAATGCGTATACGCATTTTTTTTTTCAAAATTTATAAAAGTCGGAAAAATTCTCCCTATTACATACTTTTGCATAAACTCAATAAGTATAAAAATAAAAACGAACCAAATATCTCTGGAGCAAATAATAAATTGAATCTCGGCTTGGCCCTTAATGGATGTTGTAGCCAAACTTATTTAACATGCTATAATAAATTGAGGCAGATGTTTAAATGCTATAATATGTATATTGTATAGGCAACTTCCAGAAACAGTTCACCAAAACCAAACAATTAAAATTAGTAAAAAACACTATGTTTTCTCATATTTTCATAGGGAATCAATTAAATTGAACTAATGTAAGCAAATCTTAAATTTATTCATAGCCCGTTTGAAAATGTTCGGTTTCACTGCCGCGATAGTGCAATTTTTCTAATTTTTACATTAATATTGCATATTTTTTTTGTTAAAACTTTTGCTATCTAAAATCTTTCTGAGGGTACACAGGGTAAAAAAAGAATACACTGCTCGCCACTTGAATAGGACACCCTGTATGCTCTCTTTAAAACTGCTCGTAACTCGAAAACGAAATGGTAGAATAACGGTATTTTTTGCATATTACCTTTGTGCAAGCATTCTTCGCTCTTTCTGGTATATTCCAAGTTTTGGAATAGAACCGTTATAAAGTTGTTTGCACTTTATGTGAGCATTCCACTTAAATAGAACATGCATTTTATTTGGTCGGTATCGTTGACACGTGCACACAAATTTTGGATTACCTAAACTTTTTGCTTTAATTGAAATGTATATAAAATTAAAAAAAATTAAAATGGGGCGTGGCACTTCATTATCTGAGTCGGAGAAAGGAAAAATCCAAGCTTACAAGGATTCTGGCCTTTCTATTGCCAAAATTGCAAAAAAAGTCGACAGGAGCCGTCACGCCATAACAAATTTTTTAAATAATGAGGCTAATTATGGTAAAAACATGAAGGGCCGCACCCACAGTGTGCTTACCATCGCGGACAAGCGACTTATATTAAGAGAAGCTTCCAATTCCCACGACTCTTTGGCCAAAATAAGGGAAAAATGCAACGTTAAAGCAAGTTTGACAACCATTCGTCGTGTTATTAATAATGCTACACACCTGAAGAGACTAAAAATCAAGAAGAAGCCACCTCTTAACCCGGCTCGGAAGTTACAACGCCTTGATTTCGCGCGCGCGCACATGTCACCTGGACTTCGGAGTGGCAACGTGTTGTCTTTTCGGACGAAAAAAAGTTCAATTTGGAGGGCCCCGATGGCTACAGCTACTATTTTCATGATCTTCGAAAAGAACCACACCATCTTGATAAGTTGCACAGCAGTGCTGGAGGTATTATGGTATAGGGGGGCCATTTCCTATTATGGCACCTGTGAGCTTAAATTTATTCCAACCACCATGAATGCGTTGTGTTATAATGGTATATTGGAAGAGGCCTTTCCACACTTCCAAACTCTTTTTGCAAATCTAAAATGAATTTATCAACATGATAATGCCCCTATACATACGGCCCGGATTGTTAAATCGTATATAGCGAGCCAAAACGTGGAGTTATTAAACTGGCCACCATATTCACCGGACTTGAATATCATTGAGAATGTGTGGGGATGGCTAACACGTGAAGTATATGGATCAGGTCAGCAATATTCGAGCGTTCCCGAACTAATTGCAGCTATCAAATTAGCATGGGGCTCGATATCGTTGAATTATTTGGGAAAATTGTATGCATCCCTTCCAGACCGAATGTGTGAGGTTTTGGAGAAAAAAGAAGGCTCAACACACTATTAAAAACTTTTTTTGGCTTATTTAAGTAATATTGTTATTTGAAAAGGATTGAAATATTCTTAAATGGTTTTTAGATAAAGTGTCCTATTCAAGTGGTGCAAAATGAAGACTCCAAAATTTGTTACTTATTGGTTAACAATGTTTTTTGCATACTTACAACTTTTGAATAATTTTGTAATTTTCGTTTAATTACTACATTTAAATGAACTTTATAAGAAAACAAAAATTATTTTCCTAGATGGCTTGGTTTAGTAGCAATTAACTATAAAAAATCGACTTTAGAGATGTCCTATTCAAGTGGCGAGCAGTGTACCAAGGATAAGTTTTGGCTAAAATTAACTCATAACAAGATAAACTAACTAACTAAGCATATTGTTAAGTAAAACCAAAAAAAAATTCAACAAAGTAACTTAGATTTCCTATAGAATCTAAGGGAGTTCTCGGGTTCGTCCAAGGAATTTAATGACCCCTACATCACTAAGCAACTGAATGTTTTCCTAGGAATATGTCTCCTTACTACCTACAAATATCAATATCCACTGGAATCGGTTCAGAAGCAGTTCTTAATTTTCGCTCTCCAAGACTTAAACTGAAATACATTCACCCATCCACCCAGTTTACGTCTAATCATCCTGCCTTCTCTTAAGAACCGCAGAACTTGCCATGGTGTCCTTTTTTCATTTATAAACTCCTGTCAAGAGAAATCGACTCTAATGCTTTGTTATGTAATATAAGTCTTGCCGTCCCACAACGCATTACTAGAAACTTTTATACCTGTTTAAACCCTTTCGAAACCTTTGTTTAAACTATAACTTGCTTTATCATACTTTCTTATCTCACTTCTCCTAGTTTGTAGTAGCCTTCTTAAAGTTAGACAGAACATTGTTAAATTTATTTATTTATTTATTCGCCAATTGAACAAAGGTCTTAACTGGCTTCTCTATTTCTTAACTTAAATTAGTTTCTAATAGAAGAAAAGTAGTCAAGCAACAAAATTTTGATTGCTGATTTATTGGAGTCGAATACAAATCGCATGCTAACGGGTAAGGAGTTAAAGTTTTTAAGAGCCCTAGATATGGGTTCATTAAGGGAATAATTAGTTTGGGAAAATTGGGTGGAAAAGGGTTCGAAGGTTCTAAGATTTCTGCCAGGTACATTTAAATTTATCTTCCCTAACAAGGTAGGACAATCAATGCAGCCAAAAACAAGCAATAAAGACGCAATAGATCTTCCATCTTCCAGGGTGGAGAGATGCACCAAGGCATATCTACTAAAATAATGCAAGGCATCAGAAAACCTTTCAAGTCTCTTTGTATGAACTGCACTAGAAGAATTCCAAATCAAGGGCCTCAACCCGGCTCGATAAAGTGGCCGTGATATTGTAGAAGCATTTGCTATATCTAACAATAAAGCATTTGTTGAGATTAAGAGGGAGTAGGTTGAAAGCACACCATGCACTGACCCTATCTAGATCAGATTGCAACAATCGACTATCACTTAAGGATTTAATTGATCGGTAAATTTTAAGATTATCAGCATACAGCAGAAACTGTGAGTTACGAAAATGCATACAAATGTCATTAATAAAAACAATGAAATATAAAGGACCAAGGGCTCTCCCTTGTGGAAGTGCTGAAGTAGCCACATATGGAGTAGAAAGCGAGTTGTTTATTACTATAACTATTAACTAAATAAATATATAAATATTTCCTTCCACGTTCATTTCTCAGCCTTTATTTCCGCGTTTTCACTCTCTTCCTACATTTCTTTTCGGTTATCTCCTTCCTTTTATGGCAATTCCTTGCTTCTTAATTGCCTTTTCGTTCCACCTACCCTTTTAATACCTGGCTTTTCTAACGTTTTTTATACCCTTGTAGAGGGTATATTCAAATTATCCGGATGTCCGACCACATAAAGTATATATATTCTTGATCAGCAGGACGAGCTGAGTTGATATAGCCATGTCCGTCTGTCCGTCCGTCTGTTTCTATGCTATCTCCTCCGTCAGTTATTAAGCTATCGTAACCAAACTTTGCACGAAGTTTTTTGGTACAAATACGCTGCACATTTGTCGGAACCGGCCGGATCGGATGACTATAGCATATAGCTGCCATAGGAACGATCGGTCGAAAAAGTAGTTCTAGTGAGAAAAACTTTTTTGTTTTCAATGCAAACGCCCCCAATCCTCGTATTTATAAGTTTTCTATGATTTTACACAATTCCACCAAGTTTTATGAAAATCGGCCATCTATATAGTACAGCTGCCATACAAAAGATATGTCTGAAAAAAAGTCTTAGTATGAAAAACTTTTTGTTTTTAATGCTATCGCTCCCAAACTTGTTACAGATCAATATTGTATGCTACCACCACACAATTATTGCTGCCATAGGAACGATCGGTCGAAAAAGTAGTTCTAGTGAGAAAAACTTTTTTGTTTGCAATGGTAACGTCTTTTTACTTTCCAATTATGAATATTATCAGTTTCCACACAATTTTGGGAAGTTTGGTAAAAATCGGATGAATATATCGTATAGCTGCCATATAACAAACTGGCAAGCAAATGGTCAAAGTAATGGCGCCATCTATAGCCGAGCTAAGAATGTTCGACGAAAATCGCTTAAAACCTTAATATTATAAATTATACAACCTACAAGGGTATATAAACTTAGGTTGAGCCGAAGTTAGCTTTCCTCTATTTTTATTTCTTCCTTCTTTGATTCTTCTCCTCCAATTGTATATGAAAATTTTACATTACTTCTAGTAACTTCACAATTGAGTAGAGGGTTTTATATCTTTGTCTTTCCTGTCCTCTTTCCTTCATATTTTCTTTCACCTTCATTTCTCAGCCTTTATTTCCCTGTTTTCATTCTCATCTTACATTTCTTCTCCTTTTATGGCGATTCCTTGCCTTTTTGTTCCACCTACCCGTTTAATACCTGACTTTTCGTATCGTTTTTTCTTCCTCCCTTTTCTCCATTTCTTGCACACGTTTCACTTTATTATATATTTGCTTTCTGCTTCCTTTATAGTTCCAAAAACTCATTTAATTTCTGACTATTTTCCATCAATTTTCAATTCACTTCTGCTTTTTCCCTTCTTTTTTATTTAATTTTTTTTGGTTTTTGTCATATTTTTTTTCTTTATCAGTCCCTTTGCGTTCTACCTACCTTTCCCTCATTCCATCTTCTTTTCATCACATCTTGTTGTCTTTTTTCTATCTTCTTTCCATCTAATTTCCATCTTAATTCCCATCTTATCTCCATTTTGTGTGCATCTTTTTTCCCATCTTGTTTTCATTTTCTTTCCATCTTCTTTACCATCTTCTTTCCATCTTAGTTCACATCTTATTTCCATTGTCCTTTTTTTCTATCTTCTTTCCATCTCCATACATCTCCATATTTCTCCATTCCATCTCCTTTCCATTTCATCTTCTTTCCATCTTCCTTTCATATTGTTTCCATCTTCTTTCCATTTTTTTCCGCATCTTATTTCCTAACTTCTTTGCTTCTCTTTCTATCTTCCATCTTCTTTCCATCTTGTTTCCACCTTGTTTCCATTCTATCTATCATATTTATTTTTATCGATATATTATATCTATTTATATATCTATTTATTATATCTATCTATCTTATCTTTTTATCGTTCTCCCATCTTCTTTGCATCTTCTTTCCATCTTCTTTTCATCTTCTTTTCACCTTCTTTCCATCTTTTTTACATCTCCTTTTCATCTCTTTTCTACTCCTTTCCACCCTTTCCTTTATATTTCCTTCCACCTTCATTTTGCTGCCTATCTATCCCGTTTTGACTTTCTTCTTCATTTGTTTTCGGTTATATATTTCCTTTTTAATTCCCCTTTGGTTTCACTTGGGCCCTTAAATATCTGTCTTATCCATAGGTTCTTTTCCTCCTTCAATTCTCTTTCTTTCTTTCTCTTTCTTACTTAATTTCCTGACTTTTCCTTCTTCAATTCTCCTCCTTCCTTAGTTTTTTATTTTAGATTCTTCCTTCTTCAGTGCCTTTTTGATCCATCTACTGTCTTCTTCCTTTCTCCTTCATTTCTTTAAATTTCTTTTTTTTGTCCTTTCTTAAATCTTGTAAACCAACGACTCTTTCGTTCTTTATTTACACAATATTTTCACAATTACTATATTTACATAATCAATACAGTCTCAACCATTAGCACTAGTTCGGTATTGTTATTAGACTGCTGCAGACTAGTTCATCCAGAGGCCCAAAGCCAGTTCATTACATGAATATGTTTACAATCTCTTACTTCTTTTAGAAGTTCTTCATTCCTTAGTCTCATTCCAAGCTTATTTTCATGGTTGTTTCTTTTTCTTCTTGATTCCCATTTCGTTTCTTTTCTTAATATCTGTCTTTTCCATCGGTTTCATTCGTTCTCTTTCTTAGTCTATTTCGTTTATCATATTTTTCCTTCTTTAATCATTTCCTCATTCTTCGGTTCCTTTTTGATCCATCTACTTTCCTCATTCCTGGTTTATTTTTATTGTCTTCCTTTCTCCTTCATTGCTTTACCTTTAGTTTTTCTTCTTTTCTCAAATCTCTGCTATGTAGTATAAGTTTTTCGTTCCTTGGTTCCATTTCGTTCCATTAACCTTCCTCATTCTTGGCTTAGTTTCATGATTTTTCCTTTCTTCTTGTTTTATTTTGCTTTTTTGGTCTTTTCTTATGATTTCTTCACACTTTTAGTCCCACCTTCCTCATTTCTAACTTATTATCATGGTTGTTTCTTTTTCCTCCTTGCTCTCTCCTTGCATCTCTTTTCTATTTTGTTATTTCTTTAGTTTTTAGTCTCTTTTCGTTCCACCAGTTTTCTTCATTCCTGGCTTAGTTTGATGGTTTTTCCGTTCTCCTTCATTTGTGAACCTTTTTTGTTCTTTTCTCTAATTTCTTTTTCCTTTTCTTCTAGTCTCTTTTCGTTCCACCTACCTTAATCATTCCTGGTTATTTCTTTTCTTTGTATTTGTTTTTTATCAGTTCTTTTCTTTTCTTAAATCTCTTTCCTTCTATTCATCATTTCGTTCTTCCTACTTTTCTCATTTCTAGCTTCTGTCAATTTAATTTCCCCTGATTTCACTTCCTTTTTCTTGGGCCATTTCTTCCTTCTGGCTTTTTATGGTTTTTTCTTTTACCTCCTGTCTTCCCGTTACTTTTAATAGTTCTCACATCTGCTTCTTCTTTTATTATTGCTTCATTTTTCTATTCCCTTGACTTTTGACCAATAAATTTCCTTCCCCTTCTTTTCTTCTTCACTTTTTCCTTTCTTTTTCTTTTCTCTTTGGCCATTTCTATCTACTTTCTTAATGGTTGTTTCTTTTTTCTGCTTTCTTCCTCTGTCTTTTGATCGTTTCTTTTATCTATTTACTTTCTTTATTATTTCTTCATTCTTGCCCCTTCTAGTCCCTTCTAATCTTCATTTCTTTTAACTGTTTTCACCTTCTTGTCCTTTTCTCTTTGGTCCTTTTATCCGCTTCACACAAAAAGCAAACACTTTTTCACATGGTTTTTTTTGTTTGTTGTATTTTTTATTGAGATCTCTTGTGTAATGTTATGTACACATCATTAGAGTCGTCGTCTCGGACTCATCGTCGTCGCTCTAATTGGCCCCAGCTTCACCGATCACTGGCATCCACATTGCCTGGCAAAAAGCGCGCCTCCAGCGACAACAGATTCATGCGTCCATAAACCAGCACATCGCTGATAATGCGCTCCGCAAAGAGACGCTGATCGGGACGCATGTTACGGAAATGGGTCGCCATCCGTTTACCAATCAGCTCACATTCGCTGTCCGCCTGATCCTCGCGCTCCCGTTCTCGTTCCCTTTGACAGCGTCGCTTCTTTCTAACCACATAGTCGTCATTGTCATCGTTTTCATGATCTTCATCATGATTGTTGCTATTGCGTCGACGCCTTGGCTCACGTATCTTATCCAAGCTGTCCGCTTCACTTACTCTGAGCCGATGGTGTTGATGGCTTTTGGTATAATTGGATTGGACTCGCGGTTGCGATTTGGAGCGCAAACTAACTTCGGGTTCGGGTTCTGGATCGGCATCGAGACCCAAAACATCATCTTCGGTTTGATAGCGCTCGGTAAACATGTTATCCTCCTGGTCAGATTTATAAAAAGAAAAGAAAAGTTGAAGATTGGATGTGGAGTTGGTATCAGGTATCAAAGAATCAAAGTGGATTTAAGTCCTATGTTTTGTATCAAAAAGCATCTAGTCAACCAAACTTGAGAGCCGGGGAGTTCTAGACTCTGAGTCAAGAATTAGTAGTAAAGAGCTGTGCTCCCGGCTCTCGATCTCCATCCAAAGAGCCGAACAGAGCTACAAGCCGTTTGGCTGTCGACTCTGATTGCGTACCAAAAAGAGCCAGACCTCGTGACTCGAGCTTTTTGTATAAAAAACAGAGAGGTTTCTGTTTTAAAATCTTGAATTCGTCTTGAAAAGTAGGGCTACGTTTTAAAAACTTGTGTTTTGGTTTTAGAAAATAACATTTTTCTCAATAAGTTGCGGGTTCCGCGGTAGGAACGTAAGTTTTTAAGGTTTCTGTTCTAAAAAAAAAACTTGGGTTTTGGTTTCAATAATGTAAATTTTACACTATGTATAAAATATAGTTATAGAAACGTTGATTTTGATATAAGAAACATGGAATTTTTCGAGCGTTTTGACTTTTTTAAAAGCTTAGAGTTTGGTATCTGTAATAACCATTGCAAAAACACAATAGTTTTATGAGAACATGTTTTATATCAGGGGTGCCCAAGCCTATTCCGCAAGCCACGCATTTGTTTTTGCTTTGCGCTAAGGCATAGCCCGCGCGCATACGAAAAACGCGGCCATATACAAACGCGGCATTATATAAAACAAAAACAATTTCATATGCGTGCTCTCCTCTATTTCTTTCCGAACGAAGGTTTTGTTGTTGGCGCGTGCAGACCTGCAACAACAACATCATATGTGACTCTCTTCTCTCTCTCTCTCTCTGGCAAATTAGCAACAACTATGTTGCCTGAGCGCTCGCACGCGTGCAATGACCACACACACACTCACACAAACAAACAAAAAACGGTTTTCTCTTTCTATTTTTTTGTAGTTGTTATTGCTTGAGTTGTATTTTGTGCATTTGTATTGGCTTTCACGCGCTCGTAAGCTCATTCTGGGCACCCCTGTTTTATATGAACATGTTTTACTTCGAAAAGTAGTTGGTTTCTTTTTAAATCGCTGCTTTTGGTATAATAAACGCGTATTTTGATTGAAAATTGGGGTTACGATTCAAAAACGTGTGATTTTCGATAGTTTTGTCTTAAGAACTTGGGTTAATTTCGTAAATTTTTCAGTATTTTTCTGTATATAAGTACTGAAAACGCTGTTTTTTTCGAAGGTAATTTGAGTTTTGGCATTAAAAAGGTGTATTTTTTCCGAAAAGTAAGGTTTCGTTTCAAGAACTTGGGTTTTGGTACCATAAAATTGGGTTTTTCTAGAGTTCTGTCTTCAAAACTTGGGGTTTGGTATCAGTGATGTGAGATTTCCAAGGGTTACGTTTCGAACACTTTGGGTTTGGTGTCAGAAACGTGTATTTTTGTCAAAATAGTTGGGTTCCGTTGGTTTTAGTACAAGAAACGTGTGTTTTTCGAGAGTTTTGTCTTAGGAACTTGGGTTATGTTAATAGAAACTTAAATTTTTTCGAAAATGTAGTTTTTTTCGAGGATTTTGTTTTAAAAACCAAAAAGTGCGCTTTGTCGAGGGTTTAAAACTTAGCTTTAATATTCAGCAACTTGAATTTCTTCAAAAAGCAGGTTGGCGCTAAAAATAGTTTGTTTAGATATGCACAACATGGGTTTTCTCGCGAGTTTTGTTAAAAAAACTTGGATTTTGGTATCAGAAATGTGACTTTGTTCCAAAAGTTGGGTTCCGCTTTAAAAAAATTAGTTTTTTTGGTAGAGTTTTGTTTAAAAAACATGGGTTTTGGTAGAGTTTTGTTTAAAAAACATGGGTTTTGGTATCAAAAACGTGCATTTTGGTCGAAAAATTGGAAGTTACGTTTTCAAAACGTGTGTTTTCATATAAGAAAAGTGGAATGTGTCGAGGGTTTTGCTTTTAAAACTTGGATTTTGGTATCAGAAATGTGAATTTCTTCCAAAAGTTGGGTTCCGTTTTAAAAAAATTCGTTTTTTGGTAGAGTTTTGTTTAAAAAACATAGGTTTTGTTATTAAAAACTGCATTTTGGTCGAAAAATAGGTAGTTACGTTTTCAAAACGTGTGTTTTCATATAAGAAAAGTGGAATGTGTCGAGGGTTTTGTTTTAAAAACTTGAATTTTGGTATTAGAAACGTAAATTTCTTCGAAAAGTAGGATTCTGTTTTCAAAAAGTTATTTTTTTTGAGAGGGTTTGTGATTTGGTATTACAAACATGCATATTGCTCGAAAAGAAGAAGTTCCGTTTTGAAAACATGTGTTTTCATATTAGAAAAGTGGGATGTCTGGAGGGTTTTGTTTCAAAAACTTGTGTTTTGGTATCAGAAACGTGCACTTGGCTCGAAAAAAAGTTGTTTCCGTTTTCAAAACGTGTGTTTTTATATCAGAAAAGTGGAATTTGTTGAGGGTTTTGTTTTAAAAACTTGAATTTTGGTATTAGAAACATGCATTTTGCTGGAAAAGAAGAAGTTCCGTTTTCAAAACGTGTGTTTTCATATCAGAAAAGTGTGATATGTAGAGTTTTTTGTTTTAAAAGCTTGTGTTTTGATATCAGAAACATAAATTTTGCTCGAAAAAAAGTTGTTCCGTTTTCAAAAAATGTGTTTTTATTTAAGAATAGTGGCATGTGTCGAGGGTTCTGTTATAAAAAATTGGATTTTGGCATCAGAAACGTAAAAAGTAGGGTTCTGTTTTCAAAAAAGAGCGTTTTTTTGAGAGGGTTTTGTTTTCAAAACTTGTGTTTTGGTATAAAAAAACTTAGATCTTGGTATCAGAAACGTAAATTTTACTCGAAAAGAAGTTTCGTTTTCAAAACGTGGGTTTTGGTATCAGAAAAGTGGTATTTTTCAAGGGATACATTGAGTTTTGGTATCAGAAACGTTAATTTTTCTCAAAAAGAGGGTTTCCAGTGTGAAAATGTTGGTTTTTGGAAGGTTCTGATAAAAAAACAACTTGGGTTATGGTATCAGAAAGTAAAATTTCTTCGAAATAAAAGATGTCGTTTAAAAATAGTGAGTTTTGGTATGAAAAAACAGAATTTTTTCGAATAAAAGTGTGTTATTTTTAGAATTCCTTAAAAAAAAAACATTGGTTTTGATATGCAAAAGCAAATTCTACTGAATTTTCAGCTTCTGACTGTTTTCGTCGACTCGAAAGTGATGCCTGGGCCAGGAGTTATCAAGGTTAGACCTTTAATAGTGTGCGTAAAGCTTTAAATGAAAATGTTTGAACAAGTTTGTACGGGTACAAAAGCCACAACAACAAAGTGCTCAGTTCCCCCCCCCTCCCTACACTTACTTCACTCACAGTTTCCTCCTCTTCCTCCTCCTCCCCATTATTCTCCTCCTCCTCATCAACATCCTCCTCCACCTGATTATCTTCAATAAAATGCAAACTATTTCTTCTCTCAATTTTGTTTGTATCTGCCGCCTCTGCCGCCATCACATTTGCCGTTGGATCATCATCTCGCGTCTCCACCTCTCCTATCTCACCATCCAGCTGCAGTTCACCCGTTTCCAACTCATACAGAAACTCCAATTCTTTGAAATACCAAAGGGTCGGCGTGTAGTCCGCATTCTCATGATTGTCCAGAACCTTACGCAATTCCCGTCGATAGGAGGTGCGCAGATTGTTAATCTTCCGCTTGAGCGTATGTATATTCGCTTTGGGATCAATCAGACGCATTTGCTCCAACAGACGTTGATAGGACTGGGCCTTGAGATTGCGATCGCGATAGCATTTGCTCTTCACCAGCCACAATTCGGGCATGGAGCGATAGAGGCGAAAGAACTGTTGCCAGAGGTTGATGCTTGAGGAGGTGCGATACGATTGCGACATGACTGAAGACTGTCGTACAACCCGGTTGGACGACGCCAAGCGAACCAAATGACGAGCAACAGCAACAGCAGTAGCAGCAGCAGAGAGCGAGAGAGGGAGAGCACTGTACTTACATTTATTAGCATGCTGGCCTCCTCCCCTTCGTCCTCATCGTCCAGACTATCATTCATATTGTCCTCCTCCTTGAAACGCCTGGGTGATTCAATATTCAGCACCGGGTTGAGAAAGTCCATCGTGTGGAACCACCACAAGCGTGGCTCATAGCCATCATAGGATTGGCGTATCTTTTTGATTTCCCTGCGATAGCAGCAACGCAGCGAATTGATTTTCCGTTTTACATCCTGCACCGTGGATTCACCGTTGAGGCGGCGCAATATCTTTAACAGCTCCGAATAGCCGGGCTCCTTTTTCTTCTTGGACAAATAGTCCGGAGAGCTGCTGTCCCACAAAGCGGTAAAATGGCGATAGCAACTGATGAACTCCTCCATTACCTCCTTTTCATCCATCAAAGTGGATGCAGTTGGGGTCGTCATGTTTTTGCTGCGGCTGAGGCCGGAGCTGATGATGGACTGATGCTTTTGGTATGATTGCGCATGAGGCGGAGTGTCATGCAAAAGGCTGCAACGTGTATGAAGGGTCACAGCCGGTTGCTGCTGCCTGCTTATTTATTTATTTATGTTTGATTATAAAAGAGACGTTGCCAAATTTCGGTTTGCTGTTCGAACATGTTGCGTTTCAATTTCAGAAGTTTGGCAACGTTGCCATCTCTGCCGGCCGGTTGCAGCATACAAATTTTATGATGTCTAATAATAACAAAGGCACACCAACACACACACACACACACACACGCATGTAACATTAGCAGAGCAGAGCAGACCAGGACAGGCTATGTTTGACAGCCAACTTGCAACTTGCAGGTTCTACCCACGCTTTGACTTGAACTGTGTTCGCTACCTCTGCTCATACCCCCTCACTCACCCTTCCCTACTACTACGCTCTGTGTCTTTCGTTTGTTATGCGTTTCACTTTCACTGCACAAATTGGCCAAACGGACAAAACAAAACAACAACAACAAAAAATTACTACCCCCCCGCCCCACTGTATACAATATTCTGAGATGAGATTGTAAAATGCAACGGGATTTTGAACAAAAATTTTCAAATTTACTTCAGACAGATTTTTATAAGCCAACAACTTCAACAACTGTCTTATTAATGTCTTTACATACATCTTCATACATTTTTTTTCAAAAATTCGTAAGAAAATAAAAAACAGATCTCAAAGTATTGATTATATTTTTTTATAATTTTAGAAAATATTGTTCTAAAATTTAGGGTGAATCGCCTTGGGACGGATTTTATGGGAGAATTTCTCATTTTCAAAGCGAATTTGGTGCTTTATGACTTGTTTTTGAATGTAAAAAGCTAGATTTATCGAATATCGATCGAAACAAACTTAAAGTCATCGAAATATAAGGTCACTCTGAGACCATTACGAAAAAGAAAATAGGTGTTTATAAGAAGACACCCCCTACCTACCACATAATACAGGTCTTTTTGGACGAAGCCACACACCCAGCAAAACATTTGGTCCTTCGATCCGGATGGTCATACATTGGTACTTCGAACCCAACTGTTAATTTAGCACTTGATTCTGGTGTAGTTGTTGTTCTTACAACAATAAAACCTGTATTTTAGTAAAGAAAGAACTCAAAACCGAAACATTACTCCCTTTGACTCCCTTTTCTCAAAATTAAGTACACATGGAGTGAGCTAAAAATTGTTGGAATTGGTAAAGAAAGAAGTATAAGTAAAATTGACACTGACATTAATGATCTCAATCTCAAGTTTGTTGACTCTGGTCTAACTGAAGCTACATCCAACATGTACCTTGAAACTTTACCAAATAGAAACTTTGATAGTAGGTTTAGCTTTATGTGCGTGGATCAGTGTGTAGTTAAAATTAAGTCAAATGCAATTGGATTAAATGATATAAATCCCAAGTTTCTCAAAATTATTCTTCCCCATATTACCCATATATGCAACACAGTGCTAACTACTAACAACTAACAATCCCAAAAAGGAACAGTGCATATAGGCCCATATCGATATTACCGTTTTTGTCCAAAGTTGTGGAACAATTGATGGCACAACAAATAAGCAAATTTCTGACAGATAACTCATTATACCCTTGTAGAGGGTATCTTAAAATTGTCAGATGTTTGTAACGCATAGAAGGAAGCGTCTCCGACCACACAAAGTATATATATACTTGATCAGCATGACGAGCTGAGTTGATATAGCTATGTCAGTCTGTCCGTCCGTCTGTCCGTCTGTTTCTATGCTATCTCCTCCGTCAGTTTAAAAGCTATCTTAACAAAACTTTGCACGAAGCCTTTTGGTGCAAATACGCTTCACGCTTGTCGGAACCGGTCGGATCGGATGACTATAGCATATAGCTGCCATAGGAACGATAGGTCAAAAAACTAGTTTTAGTGAGAAAACTTGTTGGATTTCAATGCAAACGCCCCCAAACCTCGTATTTCACAGTTTGCTATTATTTTACATAATTCCATTAAGTTTGATGAAAATCGGACAACTATATAGTATAGCTGCCATACAAAAGTTAGTTCAGAGAAAAAGTCTTAGTAGGAGAAACTTTTTTGTTTTCATAGCTATCGCTCTCAAACTTGTTATTGACCAATACTATATGATACCACACAATTCTGCCAAGTTTGATCCAAATCGGTTGACTATAGCATATAGCTGCCATTGGAACGAACGGTTGAAAAAGTAGTTCTAGTGAGAAAAACTTTTTTGTTTTCAATCATTAAGTCATTAAGCGTTCCAGTTATGAATATTATTGGTTTCCACACAATTTTGGGAAGTTTGGTCAAAATCTGATGAATATGTCATATAGCTGTCATATAAAAACTGGCAAGCAAATGGTCAAAGTAGTGGCGCCATCTATTGCTGAGTTTGGAAAATAACTCAGCTAAGAATGTTCGACGAAAACCATTTAAAAAAAATAATAGAGGAAAGCTAACTTCGGCTCGACCGAAGTTGATATACCCTTGTAGCTTGCATAATTTTTATAAATTAGTAGCCTGATTCCACTGACACAAATATGTACATTCGGCCAAATGTACACATTTTTGACAAGGGCTCCTATATACATTTTCTACACCTAATTTCTATGGCAGCTGTACTATATAGTTGTCCTTTCAAACTTGGTGGAATTATGTGAAAGGATAGAAAACTTGTAAATACAAGGTTCGGGCACGATTGCGTTGAAGACATACAAGTTTATCTTTCTAAAACAACATTTTCGACCGATGGTTCCTATGGCAGCTATATGATATAGTCATCCGATCTGGCCGGTTTCGACAAATGTGCAGCGTGTTTGCACCAAAAGACTTCGTGCAAAGTTTGGTTAAAATAGCTTTAAAACTGACGGAGGAGATAGCATAGAAACAGACTGACGGACGGACGGACGGACAGACGGACATGCCTATATCAACTCAGCTCGTCATGCTGATCAAGTATATATATACTTTGTGTGGTCGGAGATGCTTCCTTCAATGCGTTACAAACATCTGGACAATTTTAATATACCCTCTACAAGGGGATACAAATAAATCAAGCTACAAGGGTATTTACACTTCGGTCGAGCCGAAGTTAGCTTTCCACTATTTTTATTTAGTAATAAACAGTCTGGTTAGAGGAAACATAGAAGCTGGGGACATTAGAAAACAAATAGATGATGGCAATGTGACCTTTCTGACACTTCCTGACTTCAGCAAAGCATTTGACACGGTTAATCACGGATTTCTTAGTTATCAAGCTAGTCAAATTTTATAATTTTACTGATACTGCCATTAAATTAATAAAATCCTATATATGTGATAGAAAGCAGGCGGTGGTTTCGGAGGGGGTGACGACATAATTTCGACATAAAAAAACGACACAATTTCGAGCGAAATAATGTCGTTTTGTCTGTCGGAACAATGTCGTTTTGAAACGACGTAATTTCGAGCGAAATACTGTCGTTTTGCTTTGTCGTTTTGAAACGACATAATTTCGATCGAAATTGTGTCGCTTTTTTCTATCAAAATTATGTCGTTTAAGAACGACATAATTTTGATGTTCCAATTAGAATTTTGTACTGTCGAAATTATGTCGTTTCAAAACGCCACGTTTGCCAATAAAATCAAATTATGCCAAAAAAAAAAAATTGTATTTTCCGCCTCCTAACACAGTAAGATAATCTTCCAACATTCAATTTCGTAAATGAAGTTTATTATTGTCTTAAAATAATAGTACATAAATCCAGTATTTAGTTTCTTAACATGTTTGAAATTTGTTAAACTCTAATGATAACACAGGTTTACAAAAAAAAGGCCAGCTTTTGCAATAAAGAAGATAGCCAACTTTCCATATGTATAATTGGTCGCTGAATTCAAATCAATTGTCCATTTATTTTAATTAATTATTAGCTCTTTTTAAAGTAACGCACCAAATACTATATAAATTCACGACTCATTTTTATTTTTTACATTTACATTTTTTAAATAATATTAACTTCCAAAATGTCTTTAAATTAACAAAATTTAATTTCAATACTACTTTGTAACTACAAGAAATTTCAAAATCATGCAATAAAACTGGAAAATTTGTATAAAACATCTTTAAAAAGAGCTATTATATCAAAAAACTGAAGATGTGGTAAAATTAAAGGAGACAGAGGACTATCCATTAATGTTTCCTAAGATATTTTTCTGTCATCAGACCATTTTTCAGAATTTTTTAAATATGGAAAAAAAAAACGATTTTATCTAAAATCTAAAATTAAAAATCTAACAAAATTGTAGCTTATGAACAAAATCAAATCTTCGTGTTTGGTTTTTCTGTAAGGTCATTCAATGCAGCTTACATTAAAACCAATTTGGTTGGAAAAGGTTAATTAATGCGAGGAGACAATTGATTTGAATTCAGCGACCAAAAACACAAATAGAAAGTTTGCTATCTTCTCTAATTTAAAAGCTTGTAACCAATTGTAATATTTACTATGTATAAATATAAACATTTTTTTATGGCTTCGTTTACGATTTGATTGCAAATCGGACACTTTGCTTTTTGTTCTTCATGTAATTCCTGTAATTTTCGTTTATCAAAAGATTTATCATTTTTTTCATATCATTTCTAAACTACAAAGCTTCTTTTGAACCATAAGTAATATCAATTTTTCAAATGATATTAGAAAAGGTCAAAAAGATATCTATTTGGTTTTCGAAACTCTCACATGGGGAAAGGGATGTATAGAAAATGAGAAAAAGGAAAGAGACAAATAGTGTTTCACATCGAATATTCAAGCAATGTAATGAAATATATAAGTAGGCTTTCAACCATGTGACCACACGTATGCCCGATAGCGCAGTGCGGTAAGATGTCATGCCAATTTGTGACGTGCTCGATCCCTGGTCAAGTTTAAACTCATTTTCAAAGATCTTTATGAAAATTCAACAATAACTGCATACCAATTTTCCGGAAAATTCACCCGTGGGTGAAAGTTAAGTTGCCAGCGATTAGCTTCAAACTTATTTTCAAAGTTACACATAATAAAATATAGGAAACGTGAACTACGAATTTTGGAAAATTCAAACCCAAAGTCGGAAAATTCTCGGAAAAGTGTTGTATGAAACGTTTTTGTTTTTCATCCGATCAAGTTCAAACTTATTTTCAAAGATCTACATGGAAATTCAACAATAGCTGCATACCAATTTGCACATCCGATTGACTTGAAACTCTGTTTGTAAGGATAGAATAGGAAATAATTTGATATGTTGAAAACCCAATCCAGGGTGTGAAAGTGCGCGGAAAAGTCTATATGCTTTAAGCCCTTTTCCATCCGATTGTGGGTGGGAAGTGGATGGGAAGTGGGTGGGAAGTCGGTGGGAAGTGGATGGGAGCTGGGTGGGATGTGGGTGGTAAGTGGTTGAGAAGTGGATGGGTGGTAAGTGGGTGGGAAGTCGGTGGGAAGTGGATGGGAAGTGGGTAGGAAGTGGATGGGATGTGGGTGGGTGGTAAGTGGGTGCGAAGTGGATGGAAAGTGGGTGGGAAGTGGATGGGAACTGGGTGGGATGTGGGTGGTAAGTGGTTGGGAAGTGGGTGCATTTATTCGCATTTACTTTTGAGTGCAAATTAGCTAAAAATTGCATCAAGTCCCTAAAAATCTCATACAATTTTCCCCCTATTGCATGACAGGCTCTGAATTCGAAACCTAACCTAATATACCAAGACGCCAGTGTAAATGGCTTTAAGCCCAACAGCATATGTTGGCTGCGGTTGGACCAAGCATCAAACATGTTGTGCATAGGTTGCGTCCGCCGCCGCCCTGGCCATAGCCAAACAACAGCCACAAAGCCATAGCCACAGCTATACAGCAGCAGCGCCAGGCGTTAGCGTTGGCTCTGTGTGGTGGAAAATAATAATAATAATAATTTTTTTTGTCCAAAAAAAAAAGAAGTAAAATACTGAACTGACGTCGTGTGTGTGTGTGTGTGTGTGTTTTCGTTTTCGCAGTAACAGCGCAGCCCACAACAACAGCAGCAGCAGCAGCGCGCCGTCGCCGTCGTCGTCGTTGCCGTTGCCCGCCGCCGTTGATGTCGTTGTCGATGTCGTCGTCGTCGTCGTTGTTCAAAGCCTAAAAACTCGGGTGTGTGCTACGCGCAGAGCATGTGAAAATTTTACAACGTTTGCCCAGGAAACGTTGCGAATTTATTTATAACAAATTTACGAAAAATTATGAAAATCGTTGCTCGCCAAAGGTAAATTAATGTGCAATGAAATATCGCCAAATGAAAGCAAATAAAAGCAAATGGAAAGCAAAAAAAAAAGCAAAAGAAATAATAAAATGAAAAAAAAGTTCGTCTCTCTTTCTCTCTCTCTCTCGCTCTCTGTATGTGCGTGCGTGTTGGTGTGTGTGTGTGTGTGTGTGTAATTGCGTCGCGTTTTACTTCTTCAAGCTCCTTCAGCTCGCATCATTCGTTTTTTTTTTGTTGTTGTTAATGTTTTTTTTTTTTTGGCAGTAAATGTTTAAACAAAATGCAATCACTCTGTGTGTGTGTCTGTGCCAAAATGGAAAAATCAAATATTGCTTGTGTATGTGTGTGTCTGAGTGTGCGAATGGTGTGTCTATCTCTGCTGACGTCGTCGTATTCTGCGCGTTCCAATTCTAAAAAAAAAAAAGAACAAAAATTTCAATTTATTTATGCCTTTTGTGTGTGCTTTTTCAAAGTGGCATAGATTTTTGTTGTTGTTGCTTTTTTTTTTCTATATGTATAATAAATTGAAATGTGTGTGCGTGTGTGTGTGTGTGTGTGAAAGAAAAATTCAAATCAATGGCCCATAGAAAAAAATAAGTTGAAGGCGAGCCAAAGCCAAGCCCGAGCTTCTCTCTCTACACACACACACACACAGAGACACACACACACAGGCAGACATACCGCAATTTGTTAAAAACTTTATGCGACACGCCCTGAAAAGAAAAAATTCCCGTTTGGCCCCTCCGACGCGATCCTATAAAAATTCTACTTCATTTAAATTTTTTTTTTAATTTGCAAACAAAAGAAGAAAAATCAATAAGAAAACCAAAAAAAAAAGAAAGAAATGCTTCTTCATTGTATGTGCGTGTGTGTGAGTGAGTTTTTTTTATTGTGCTTAAGTGAAATTTTTGCAATTGAACAAAAATCTAAACTTGATGGATTTTCTGACATCAACAACAACAACAACAACAATCATCATCAGGGATCAAACCTCAACTTTAATTTAGGCAGCAAATGTGGTAAGTTTTAACACCCCTTTTAAGATTTTTAAGTCGAATTGTTGATGCTCACAAAACAATCTAGTGAAATTTGGCAACATTGCTGCTCAAATTGAAGTTCTTTTTTTCTGTTGAAATGAAACTCGATTTGCTGTTTCAAGTGAAATGTGGCAACTTTGCTTTATTTTAGTTTTTTAAAATAAGATTTAGGGCTGATTTCTCATCTAGCAGATAGCTGCTAAGTGTCAGATAACCTTATAATCTATGTAAGAGTTGTGAAATCGACCCTTATAGAACTACAAAAGTTGAAAGTAATTGAAAAAGTAGTATTAAATTTATCTGATTTGAAGCAGGTTCTAAATTTTGTTTCCTTTGTGTGTGTGTGTAGTCAATCCCCCAGGGGTTTTAACCGCTAGGGATTTAGCTTTGCTTCAAGAGTTTACTGAATTTCCTAGAAATGATTAAAGAATTCGATTGAATCAAGATAAACACAAACCCATCCATGGGGTATTTGATAAGGGAAACTGGTAAAAAAATTCTGGTGGTTTTTATCTGGGCTGTAAACCTGTACCAATTTGGTGAAGGTTCGTTCTGGAGGTTCTCGAATCTGTGGTAAAGTGTAAAGTTCCTGTTCTAGTCAAGCCCTAGGTTTCGGTACGAATCTGGGTTAATAGATTGTTAAATAGTTTACGATTTTTGCCTCCATATTCGGTCAAAATTTAGACACATTTTTTTATTTGCTGAGGAGAACGCGTCCAGTTTACCCAGCTATGTTCATACATCAAGACTCGGCCAGCCATAGCTACCACGAGCCGAAGTCAGTCGTGTTCCTACGCAAACGCGAGCCGAACTCATGATTGTGTGAATTTGTGAACACTGAATTACTGAAATGTATTACACTGAAAGTAAAACGGCTGCAGTCTGGAGAGAGCTCTCTTGCTCACCAACACAAGTATTCTTTTTTGTCCTCTCCAAATTTGGCCGGCAGTGAAATACATACATACCTATGTGTAAGTCAGGGTTAAAAATGTTACTGTATCTCTCTCGAACACACTGTGATGCATGACTTCGGCAAGCAGTCGTAGTGAATTGGAGAGAGCATGTTCGGCCCCCAGGGGCTATGACTGGGGAACTCTGGTAAAAGTTGTCAAGTCGACTAAACCACATTCCTTATTGTTATCATTCATAGGTCCTCTTAAAAAGTATTTCAAAAGTGCCTGGTCTTTAAATTTTGGAAGCCTAACATTCTACGTACATTTTATGAAATTTCCTATCGCATTCGAGTCTTTTTCGAGTCCTCTGTCTGATGAAAATAGTCATAAATGAGAATATGGTACCCTAGCTGAGACTCTTCTTAAAGAGTCGTTTATAGCCCGAGTCTTTTCCGAGTCATAGTTCTATAAATCACATTTTCAGCGTATGATTGAGTCATTTTCGAGTCTGCTTTAGATCGCATATAAAATAAATCTCTTTTTAATCATCAAAATGGCTAAAAAAGACTCATCAAGGAGATTCATGTTAAAATAATCTCACAAAAGGTAAATGCGTAAATGTTGAACAAAACGCATATATGGTGCGAGTGACTAACTCCTCTTCCAGAAGATGTATAAGTTTTGGTTTAGACCCATGCCAATGTATTACACAATCTGACATCGCCGGCTCGTGCTTAGTGCGAATAAATCTGACCCTCCCATTCGGGAGTGCGTTAGCTTAATCCATTCTTGGTTCAAACGCAAGTTCCCTATGCACTTTTGTGCTCAAACGCAAGCAGATAAGTTGCACTGTTCAAATGTCATTGAACAATGTACTACCTTGGCTTTCCCTTTTTCCAACTTGAACGATGTTTTTCTTTCTTCTCGAAATTGCAATATTTATTTGATTTATTACACTAGTTTACAGCCAAAAAGAACCATTTCTACTGGAATTGTCAATAATCGCACAAAACACTATTTTCAAATCGGTTAAGTAGTTGTAAAACAACGAAAAAATCAATTTTTTTGCTCGAAAACGCCATAAATTTCTTTCTCAAAGGAAAAATATTTAAAAATTAAAAAAAAACTAGGAAGAAAATAACACAGAAGAGTGAGCAGAGAAAAGATGGTAAAACATATTATAATTAAGACACAAATATCGGAAAGGTTCATCGTTAGCATAATTTGTTAGTCAAAGCTGTAGATAGATCGGAGAGAAATTTCTGGTAAGACGCAAAGGAACAGCAAGATTTATTTGTCTTAGCAGAGCGCCAGAGTCAATATCACCTGAAAAGAGTTTGTGAATGAAAAGCACACAATGTTACATCCGGCGATTCTTAAGAGATGGAAAAGATTGATTAAGAGTAGTCGATGCTCGTAAGATGGAAGATGGATGGTGGGATCCCAGTTGAGGCCACGCAGGGCAAAAATTAAAAACTTTTTTTGAAACGATTCAAGTTGGTTCTGATATTTTTGTTAATGCGGTGTCCAAACACACGACGCATATTCAAGTATTGGTCGAACTAGAGAGACGTATAAATGTTTAGTGAGATACGGATCGTTAAATTCCTTGGACCATCTTTTGATAAACCCAAGAACACCCATAGCTTTATTAGAGATGACAGAAATATGACTATTAAAGCTTAACTTGGGGACAAAGCGTACGTCCAAATCATCAACCTCGTAATCGCGTTCAAGAGGATTGTCATCAATCGAATAGTCGTATAAATGCGGCTGTGTACACTTTTCAGCGTTTAGTGGGAGGGAATTAACCGAACACCATGTATGCAGAGAACTTAAGTCCAATTGAAGAAAAATAGGAGACATCGTACTATAGTGTACTGTAGTTTTTTCGGTCATAATATTGAGAAAATGAATAAAGATCTTAAGAAATTGACAAACATGATTGTTTGAATCTAACTTTTTTTTTTGTAGACAGAAGGTTCGGTTCGGGAGCTTGAATATTTAAAAGGTTCGGTTCATGGTCCTTTGCTTTCCCCTTTTCCAACTTGATTTCCGGAATATGGATTGGATTTCTAAAAAAACATCTTTAACTATCGATTCAAGCGATTCTGTACTATACAACAGTTTTTTCCCGTCATAAGATGGAGAAAGTTATTAAAGATTTTTAAGAAATTGACTTAAATGTTTGCTTGAACCGAACATTTTCTTTGTGTACAATAGATTCGGTACGGGCTTAGGTTTGGGAGCTTAAGTATTTGAAAGGTTTTTGATAGAAATAAAGGTATTGTATATAAAGTTTTTCAATTACTTGGTAGAACACAGAAGATTTGATATCTTTAATTCAATCATATAATTTGGATTTACAATAACAATGATCCTGCTGAAAGACCTATCACACTATGCTAAACTTTCTTTACTTTTGAAACAATAGTATGTTGTTTTTATTGTGTAAAGATAAAATATTGACAACATAGTGATTACAGATTATAGCTGGCTTTACAATAATAAAAACTGTAAGTGTTATACAACAATGGTTTATTTAAAACCGTCAGTTGATGCTATTTAGTATTATTTAAATAATTATAAATATAGGTACGTCTTAGAGTCGCCTTTCGCCTTCATTTGACTACTCCACCCACCTTCCCCGTTCGTCACGAGATAGTGGACGGCTCTACAGACTGTTTTAGAAAAAAAATGAAAACAAAATAGAACAAAATAAAAAAAAAAACTCAAAAAATCTTCGTTTATAATTTGTCGCCGATATTTGCTGGCTTCTGCTAAAAATGCGGATAGGATGCTCCAATTTTCTCCGTTTAAAATGCTTTGGAGTTCAAACTCGTTTAAAGTGATGCGACGGAAGTGGAGATATCGGACCTCTCTAAGGATAGGGGACAAGTGGCGATAAAGTGTTCCACATTTTCCGTCTCACGCATATTACAAAGACTGCAGGTTTCATCCAAGTCCCTTCTGTGTGGCCTAAAGTTTAATGCAATCATTTCACACCTCGCCTTAAAAATATTGAAACAATATTAACTTGAAATTAAACGGATTGAAGGGATTCATTTCAAATTAATCTATAAGCTTTTGTAAACGATTTGTACTCCACGAGCCACGATTACATTTGTTAGATTTTCATGATATGATAATACACTAACAACGATTGAATAGATACAAAATATCGGTAAATCGGAATATACAATATATATCCCATGTGTTCTACAAATCGCTTTCGACTCAAATCGCATGGGAATTGGATCGCTTTAGGGTCGAA
Organism: Lordiphosa magnipectinata; assembly: GCA_037044535.1. Classification (NCBI taxonomy): domain Eukaryota; kingdom Metazoa; phylum Arthropoda; class Insecta; order Diptera; family Drosophilidae; genus Lordiphosa; species Lordiphosa magnipectinata. The sequence continues at coordinate 492,529 of JBAMBO010000108.1, read as the reverse complement.
AGCGATTTGTAGACAACATGGTTATATTTGGCATACCTGTACGTATATTTTCCATAATTCAAATGTATTCTCTCTTTAATGGATAAAAGCCACATGCAAAGTCTATTTTTCACCGATTTTCTATAAGTCTGGAGTCAACTTAATCTCAGCTGACTTTTTTGAGTTATAAAACCGTAAAAAAAACCGAACTTTATCAGCCATGCTCCCATTTTCGCTTTCGCAAAACTTTTGCGATTTCAAAACGGTTTTTGGACCAAATTTGGACTCAAAATCGTAAAATGTTTGCGAAAGTGAAAATGGGAGCATGGCTGTATGACCAATTTTTGGGAATTCTGAATTCAACTAAAATACCGAACCCATGTCTCATTCTATTTTTGGATCGTTTCTAAGCATTTGATCAGATCAAAGTTTGATTAATCAGCACCAATCAGCGGTTCTGTTTAAAACTGAATTTCATCCCTGATCCTGCTAAATCATTGATGTATGCAATGCTAGCTAACTGCGCTTTCAATTGCGGGTTCTGTTCGAGTCCACATTGTTGTGGTACCCCTAAGAAGTGCTCGCTCTAGAAGTCTCCCAGCCAGCATTTTATGAAATTTACGGCTCCTTAGTCTGATTAAAATAGTCTTAATTGCACTCGTTTGCTGATCATAAACCTGTGTGGTTGACCACACAGCACTGATCGGTCTGACAGCAACCGAATAACAGGCCCAACTCAGTCAATTGGTCATAAATTGCGTGCTTCTCGAAGACCAAACTCTCAAAATGTTATTTAAAAAGGTTGCAGACTCAAGAGTTGCCCCAGAGTTCAACATAAGCAGAGAGAGAGTCTGCGAGAGAGAACGAGAGAGCGCGTATAGTTCGTCGCATACATTCATATCGTTAGCCGAGCTTTACACACCGATGCGTACATACGAAGAAGACCTTTTATATTCGGGAATTAGGCCAAACGGTCCCAAAAAGACCTAAGAGGAAAAAATCAAAAAAATGTGTTGCTCTCCTCTCACAACCAAAGAGAAGCAGTGAAGAAGAGAAGCTGTTAATGGTTATTTCGGTAAATCTTTTCAATGTGGTCGCACGAAAGCTGTCTGACAAAGGCAAACGGGGGACCGATTTTTGCGACCTCTGCTTTGTCGGGAGAAAATGGTAACCAAGCTGCGACTCTTCATGAAGATCTGAACAGTTTCGACTCATTTTCGAGTAATTTGCGAGTCGTTTTTTAACGAATCTTATTTTGAGCAAATGAATGAGTCATTTTCGAGTCTTCCTTAAATCGCACATGAAACTAATCTCTTTTTTAATCATCAAAAGGGCAAGAAAAAGACTTACCATGGTGATTCTTGTTAAAATGATCTTCTAAATGCTAGGTGGAGTCCTAGGTCGAACTAAATATGGGGTTTTCGTTTCAGTTGCTGGGATTACTTTATCATTTCAGCTTTATCTTGTTGTTAGATCAGTTTTTTTTTCAGTTGGGGCTAAATCAAAGGAATTTGGTGGATAAGAAAGACATTCAAAATGCATCTCTAGTGGCAAAAGCGCTTTTATCTTAGCATTTGTGTCCATTTCATTCCTATTTCAAACTTTAAACGCTCTAATAACTCAATATAATACAGCAAGTTTATGGTTTTTACATTTTGTGAGCTAACCAAAATACTGACGCGATATCCTTCCCAGCTAATGCTGGCGTTTTGGACGTTTTAAAGGGCTTTCAGCAAGGCTCCCCAAACATACTACTGTGTATATTGTACATTGATGTATCCAGCTATATTAGCTATCTCACAGACTTTCATTTGTCGATCTGCCAACAATTTGTTAAATTTTTGAAATATTTTTTTGCAGTTTTAAATCCTTGTTCCAATCAATGAATTTTTTTCCACCTGTAGAAAAAGTTGTGAACAATCTCAGAGAAAACCACTTTACTCCTTAAATAATGGTCCAAATGTAAACAAATTTTGCCAAAATTCTTATGAAATCCCATTCAAAGAACTATACAAGCTCTTTAGAACTATTGTAGCTCGTGAGCGAGACCGGTTCGATTTACCTCTTTGTAGGTCTTAAAAATAAATGAACTATCAATTCTGTTTCCGTTTTCGATTTCGATCAAATCATTGTTAAAGGTTTCCGCTTCCAATAACCGATTGGGTTTTTCGGTTTTTAACTTCAAAATTTCATCTATCTTCATTTGACCCTCTCAATAGCAAAAACGATTCGATCGAATTCTTTAATCGTTTCCTTAGACATCCCCAACTCTTTCCAAATACGATCAATCGAATTCGGAAACCAGAACAGGCCTCTATGTGTTGGTGGTAATCCCGGGGTATATTCTTCTTTTCAATATTTGATCCAATCCCGATGCTGTGTGATGTGATTGTGAATTTGTCAATTTCCTTACCGTCCCAAAATCAACACTAAATGTTCATATGTTAATAACATCATCATCTATGCCCACACACTTTCTGGAAAATCTTAATTATTCATACTAATTCATTATTTAATGTAGTAAATGTCATTTGAAAGACTATTACATGGGGAAACGCCATTAGCTATTAAGCATTTTTTGCATTTATTACAATTAAAAACCAACATTTCATACGATTAATGTGCAAATTATTAAGTCAGCATGGCCATTAAATAAATTTTACAACAACAAACTGCGCAAAAGTGTTTAATTAAATATAATATGCATCGAAATCTACAAGGTTCGACATCTACAAGGTACATTTGTTTCACGAGCTCCGGAAACGTTTTTTAAATTTTGAGTTGTGCCTCTTTAGTTAAACATGTGCGATATATTTAGGACTAGTTTCATATCTTGTCACATAAACTGACAAATATCAGAGGCAAATTTCTCATCTTCTACATCAGCGATGGTCACCGGTACCCCCCAGGTGCCGAAGACATTTCGCTATTTACACATACACGAGCAGAACACATAACGAAGTTGAGGCCAAGAGAGTAAACAGACCTTCAGTCGCTGGCAGATCGAAGCTGGCTCACTTTGTGGCCTCGCTTCGGCCGGCCATAGCTACCAGTTGCCGAAGTCAGTCGTGTTTTTACGCAAACGCTAGCCGAACTCATAATTGTGGGAATCGGTGGACACTGAATTGTAAGTAAAACGGCTGTAGTCTGGAGAGAGCTCTCTTGCTCACCAACACAAGCACACTTTTTTGTCCTCCCTTGTAAACCATTGAGCAGAGTGCTTAATGAGAAGTCTCTGCCGGCCTCGCTCTCGTTGACCAACTCTGTTCTACATGGAGCTATTTGTTACATAAATTTACAAATAGCAGAGTTAAATGTGAGCAGTTATCTGAAAGAAGAATAAACGTCAATTAATCTATCAAGCTTTCATAGTATGCTTTACAAATTTATCTTTTAAATGGTACGCATATATTAGTGACTTTAATTTTGATGATACGGAATACCCCAACAGATGATTCCATATTTTTTTCGTTTAGGGTTGTCTTAATAACATCCCCCCCAGTAACCTAAACCAGCCTATTCCGCACACATGATCAGTTTTTCTATAACATTTCTGCGCGTTTACATTCAAAGGTGTCACGGAAATCTCTAGGGATTTATGTATAAACATTTGCATTTGCCGAAATGGGAGGTGGTACAGATCCGATGACAAGACAACTGAAACCGTCTAGTCAAAGGCAAGTAAATTTCATTTGAACAGACTTATTCTTGTTGATTCACATAAACAAAGTCATCTGATTTCAATTTGATGAGAGATTTCCATAGAGATTTCCAGCAAACCACTCTGATACAGTGAATCATAAAGATATTGAATTTCATTTTGTTTGTTTTCAATTGAAGGAGTAGATTTTATTTTGTCTAGCATTTTCCAATGAAAGAATAGTAAGCCTAAGGGACTCTGAGAAGCTGGAGTAATAAGAGGTTCTCCCTACTGTCCCTAAGCTGTATACCGGCAGACAACGATATCCCCGAATTGGTGCGTAAGGATGCAGTTACCGCAATGGTAGGCTCTTTAAAAAAGAGCTTTTGATAACACCAAGGGGATGAGACAAGCAAATGCATTAGTAATAGGGAACCATAACCTCATAAGGCTCCATAAATTGAGCCAATAAGTAAAGAATGCCCTCAGGCTCATGTCAGGCTCTACACTGTGAAAAGAAGTTGGAGTTCTGCGATGCCTTTAACGCAACAATATTTGTAACGAAAACCCTGGTATAGGGGCAAAACAGTCTTTCAGTCGCCGGCTATTCTTCGAAGCTGGTTCACGGCGCTTTATTTTCGCACAGCAACACACTCTCACTTTTTGGCCCCGCTCTCATTGACTAACGCTGCTTTAGAAGATATTCTTTGAGATATTCTTTGTAACATAATCAAAAAAAATCTAAAAAAAAATCAATAGTTTTGGTATTCAGGTAGTGGCATTAATTTGTGATCAGGGTTCCTCCAATAGAAAATGTTTTTGCGATTCTTGGAGCCACTTTCGAAAACCCTTTCTTTGAATTTTGTATATTTATGATTTCCCTCATTTGTTGAAATCATTGAGAAATGGTCTTTTAACCTGCAATCTCAATACTCCTGATGGAATAGTGAGCTTTCAGGTTCTTAAAGAGTTGTGGAAAAATAAAGATGAGGCTAAAACCAAAATGTGCCCCAAGTTAACTAAAAAAAACATATTTTTCCTAATACTTTTGAAAAAATGCGAGTGAAATATGCGACTCAAAATTTTAGCAAAACAGTTCAAGCAGCTATAAGATCTATTTGTGACACAGTGAAATTTAAGACAGTTACAAATGAAGTTGTCTATATCAAAACAAAATAATGGTGCGCTACTAATTGAATTTAGTTCATGAGGTAAGCTATTCCACAGGCGAACAGCATATATAAAGAAGTGCTTTTCTGACGATGATAGCTTATATTTTTGACAGACAACATTGTTGGTTCTTTTAGAGGCCGAGAGACTTAATTTTTCGTAGAGATACGCAAGTTCCTTAGGGTTTTATAATCTTGTGAAGTAATATTAATGCTCTTAAGCTTGTAAAGTCATTGTAAATTTTATATAAATGGTTAGAGATGCTGTCAGTTCGTCTTTTTTTAAAAATATACCTAGCTATGTCATTAAATACTACCTTCAGTCTTTGTTTACTTTCGGCCATAGAATAAGGACGGTGTTAAACTTGTTTTAGCTATAAGAAGTCGGAGGTGTTCAGGTACAAAGTTTTGGGTCAAGTATAGTTGTCGCAGAAGGCCATATGTCTTACCAACTGCCTTGTTAATATGGTCAGTCCACGTCAAATTCTGGTTAAATATAATTCCTAAATTGTTTTGCCTTTTCGACATACTCTATCTCTTTTTCATCAATATATAGACTATCAAGAGTCCTAATATCAATTGCTTTTCTGCAAATTACAAGGCATTTTGACTTTAAGGGATTTAATCCGAGCCTGCAATGGATTTCAGTTCAGAGTTAGGTACATCTACACATTCATTAATTTTACTAACGGACGACTAATATGCAATTGGACATCATCAGCATACATATGGACATTACATTTTGACAGGGTACTTGGGAGATTGGGAGATCATTTACATACACAGAGAACAATAATGGACCTAAGATTGAACTTTGAGGGATACCACGAGTAATTGATAAGAATGACGATACACTGAGGGAGGATATGACAGCCTGACGCCTGTTGGTTAAGTAAGATTTCATTAAGTTTGATGCTGTCCTAGAAAAACTAAACATTTTGCTCAATTTAGTACATAATATATCATGGTCAAATGCTTTGCTGTAGTCGAGCAGCGTCAGATATGTTACATGCCCATCGTATAGCTTGTTTCGAATGTCTTCCGATACTTTAATATGTCTTCCGATCTTGAATATATTAAATTTGTGGACACCAAAAAACGAGTGTATTTCTTAGAAGGCATGAAAATGACGTTGAATGCAATTATTTTGCTATCAGAAGATTTGTTGAAGGAAAGCTAAAAATTTTTTATAATGACGAAAGCTTTTATACAAGATATTTTAGAAAACACGTTTTGCAGTCTTAAGACAAAAAGGTGACAATAACCATAATCCATCTGTGGCTGAGTTGAATACCACAATTGCTAAAATGATGATATGGAAAATCATTAGATCAAGCTCAACAACTAACTGTGAACAGGTCCGCTGTTAAGTGAAAATGAAACGTTGTTTGACTGCGAAATTACTGAAACTGAAGCAAATGCGGTTATTGAATTCTGCAACGAGGAACACTTTAACACAATATCACAAGATGTATTCGGTTCTGCAAAATTCAATTTGGAACAAGTGAGAAAGTCGGTCAAGCCCGATTATAAGATACTCTGTATCAGTTATACGCTGTTATACGCTCATCAATAAGTTTCTCTATCTCTCTATATTTATCTTTCATAAGAATTACAATTCAGATACTAATTGTGGAAACATTGTAGCTCCATCGCAAATGTTTTTTGGAGCAAGCTCAAAACATGCGTCAATTTTCTATAAAAAATTTTGAGTCTGAACCGGAAAAGTTAAATATTAAGGGTTATATTTTAAATATTTGCAAATGCTCTACATCCGTATATTTCAGCGTCGAATGCTCGGAGCATAAATTTTAAAATATTAGACTTTCTTATAATTAGTGTTGTTAAGAAAACATTGCATTTGGGCAATGTAGACAAATTTAGCAGCAAACAAAAAAAAACCAAAATCTATTTCTGGACTAAACTAAACTAACTAAACTAAACTAAATTTTTTTTTAATTTCAAATAAGCAAAGATTATACAGGCAGAATGCCTATACTATATAGATGTCAGATTTTCGTCAAACTTGGTGGAATTATGTAAAAGCATTGAAATCTGATAGATACGAGTTCTGGGGCATTTTGTTTGCATTGAAAACAAACAAGTTTTTCCCACTAAAACTATTTTTTCGACCGGCCGTTCCTATGGCAGCTATATGCTATAGTCATCCGATCCGGCCGGTTCCGACAAATGTGCAGCGTATTTGTGTCGAAAGGATTCGTGCTAAGTTTGGTTAAGATAGCTTATAAACTAAAGTAACAGATAGCATAGAAACAGACGGACGGACAGATCAGCTCGTCATGCTGATCAACAATATATATACTTAATGTGGTCCGAGATGCATCCTTCTATGCGTTACAAACATCTGGATAATTTTAATATACCATCTGCAAGGGTATAAATATGCCTCAATTTTAGTACTAATCGTAAGTACTTTTAGTATTAATGTAAAAAGTAAAAGTACTAATCGTTGCCTGTCCACAACCGGTTTTCTCATATAGTCTCTCACATGAATTCCTGTAAGAAGGGCAAGTATATCGAAATCAGAATCCAGGTACCAATACGGAGCCGAGAACCAAAAAAATGCTAGAGCCAAAACAGATTTTTTTTTACTAAAACCATAAGTTCCGGTACGTACCAGAATCGGGACCGAAATCCGATTTGGTTTGATTCCATGCCTGGAGGTAAACTCTTGTGCAAATTTGTGGCCGCCCCTTTTTTTACATTGTACGCATAGAAATAATGGAGCTAGAAAAACTTTGCAATTACCGTTCAATCAACTTCATCCTCATTGATTTCAAAACCATGTACATGTTAATGCGAATTATGTATTTTTATGTTTACATTCTTATGGTCACACTGAAAAATATTTGAAAACTAAAACCAACTGCTGCTAAAAACATTTAAGTCTGAATTCTTCATCAAAAATTGAAATTATTGCATGTGCGTCTTGTGTACAAAAGACATCGCAGACATTGCTGAAGAGACAGATGCGCATACTAATCAATCTAGTTCACTGCTTAAGCAAAGTTCACACAGGCAAATAATTTGGCAAAATTTTGATTAGAAATAGTCATGATTGAAGAATTTACAGGATTTAAAACTAAAACTATGGATTCATACGCAAATAAATTGATCAAATATGACCGGAAAGTTTCCCAATTTGGACTATATTGCTAAATTTTCATCAAAATTTGTCGAAATTATTTGCCTGTGTGGACTTAGCTTAAAACCCATTGCTTAATCTCCCATCATAGTAACAAGTTTTTCCGAATGAAGATCCTTGTCCTCCTCTGTAAAATGTTTGCTTTATTTGTATACCCTTGTAGAGGGTATATTAAAAATGCCCAGATGTTTGTAACGCATAGAAGGAAGCATCTCCGACCACATAAAGTATATATATTCTTGATCAGCATGACGAGCTGAGTTCATATAGCCATGTCCGTCTGTTTCTATGCTATCTCCTCCGTCAGTTTTAAAGCTATCTTAACCAAACTTTGCACGAAGTCTTTTGATGCAAAGATGCTGCACATTTGTCGGAACCGGCCGGATTGGATGACTATATCATATAGCTGCCATAGGAACCATCGGTCGAAAAGTAGTTTTAGTGAGAAAAACATTTTTGTCTTCAACGCAAACGTCCCAGATCCTCGTATTTCTAAGTTTTCTATGCTTTTACATAATTCCACCAAGTCTTATGAAAATCGGACAACTATATAGTATTGCTGCGATACAAAAGATATGTCTAAAAAAAAGTTTTAGTAGGAAGAACTTTTTTGTTTTCAACGCTATTTCACCCAAACTTGTTACTATTCATTATTATATGCTACCACACGACTCTGCCAAGTTTGATCCAAATCGGATGACTATAGCATATAGCTGCCATAGGAAATACCGGTCAAAAATAAAGTTCTAGTGAGAAAAACTTTTTGGTTTTCAATGGTAGCGTCTTTATACCTTCCAGTTGTGAATATTATCAGTTTCCACACAATTTTGGGGAGTTCGGTCAATATATCATATAGCTGCCATATAACAAACTGGCTAGCAAATGCTCAAAATAGTGGCGCCATCAAGCTTCGGTCGAGTCGAAGTTAGCTTTTCTCCATTTTTCTCCAAATCCAAAACAGTAGTGTTTTATTAAACCAATTTTGACCTGAAAAGTTTACTTAATGTGGCCACAGGACCTACAAATGTAAACAAACCTCGTTCAACACACATTTATGCATTTTTGTAGAATGTGGAAAAAAAAATGGCAATGTCTCATGTTAAAAACATTTTAATGGCACACAGATGGGCCACCAATTAAAGTTCAACAAACAGTGATAAAAAAAAAAAATTCAACGAAAATAAACTAAATATGATTAAGCAAAAGATAAGATAAAGAAATAAACGAATTTGGACTGGAAAAATAAAAAACTATTTGCAGTTTGTAGATGAAAGATAAGAATGAAAGCTAAAGCTAAATAAGATAAGAAGAGTCTACACACGCCACCCCATTTTTGGGCGTATTTTGGTGTTGGTGTGTGTCATCCAGCTGAGCAGAAATCAACTTTGACTTTTGGCCTGACTTTGTTTTATAAACATAAAAATTCCATTAAAACGTCAAGTGACATTTCCACCTTCTCGCCGCCCCCAGCCCTTTTTCCATGCATGGGAGCTGGCGCAGCTGCACCCACTATAAAATATGAAAATGGTTTAAATTGCAGTAATTTTGTTTGCATATTTGAGCCAATCAGCCAACACAGGATGAGGAGGTGGAGGAGGGCAAGGACGCGGCCATGTTGCCAAATTTCAGTTAAAGAAACAAAAAAAATCAATATGCGATTGCATTTAAATGAACAACAACAACAACAACCAGAACAAGAAGAACAGACTTGCAGCAGGGCCAGGCCAGCAGCAAGGGGTAAGGTAAACGCGGGGTGGGTAACATACAAAACCGGTTGAACAAGAAATTCTACATACATACATACAGACATACATCCATACATATGTAATTTAACAGCGGAGCAAAAGAAATTGGAAAAACAACAACAACAACACGGCACCGAGAAGAACAAGAAGAAGAGCAAGAAGAGGAAGAAGTCATATTTGCATAATTTAAATGCTAATTAGCTAGCCAACCAGCCAGCTCAACAACAATAACAACAACAACAACCCACCGGAGCAAAGAAATATATAAATAAATAACAAATATATGGAAATCTATACTCCTCTTCGTTTCTAGAAGCTGAAAAACTGGAAAACAAAAACAGAGATTCTGGAGCGACTTTATTTTTTTATTATTTTCAAGTGAACTTTGAACTCAGAGGGGAAAGCCTTTGACTAAAATACACAGTGAATGTCTCACTAAATCGTGTTAACTCTATCTCGAACCAACGCTTATTGAATCATTTGATTTCATTTGATTCAAAGCAAAGATTATACAATGAGGGGCTAAACGCAGATATTCTTTGTAACATAATCAAAGAAAATCTAAAAATAATCAATAGTTTTGGTATTCAGATAGTGGCATTAATTTTTTCCTCCAATAGAAAATGTTAGAACTTTTTAGCAGGCTCTAGGTCAATAAGTTATGATTTTCATCATAACGTTTCTAAAACAAGACACGCACAACACCACAAAGCAGGGAATCAAACCGGAACCAGAACCGTATACTGAAAAGAACCGATTAAAACTCAGAACCAGAACCGGAACCGATATTTGAAATGAAACCGATATTCTTGGAACCGAAAAGACCAAAAAGAACCTAAACGTTGTACCGGTACAGTTTCGGTTCTGAGCAACAACTAGACTGCACAGCTGGCACTTTGTTTTGGGGAGACCTTTAGGTAATTTGATTAAATCGCATGCTTTCAAATAAAGAGTGTGGTTCAGCAAATCTCTTGAAGCGAGATATAGAAAAACGAGAAACCAGTCTCTTTGAAAATGTTGCATCCTATATTTTTAGATCGTCATTATAATGTCATGATAACCTTAGAACAAAAAAGTACTTGTGTTATCCATTTCTCTTCAAGTGAAACTTAATGAAGAAAGCAGCTTTGACCAAGGCTGCAAACCTCTGAAATTCTAAAGAAGGTTTAGGACGGGGGTTCAAACCCCTTGGAAAGTGTTAGGTTCGCTTCTCAAACCGGTTCCTTTACTTATCGAACCTAAGGTTTTGGTTCGAAGCTTGGTTCATGAATTCTTATATCGTTGATATATTTTTTGGTAAACAATAAAGCATATTTTTTGGTAAGGAAGCTTTTAGCTAACGATGCTATTAAAAACGTTAAATAATACACGAATGGACCTCATTCATTATAGTAATCATTCATTAGTTCTCTTAACAACTTGACTTTATTTCCTTCTCGAAGTCGTAATATGCAGTTTGGATATAATTTTGAAATGGTAATGCTCCGATTCAGCACTATAAAGCATTTTTTAACCGTTCAAAGTATTGTGATAGTTTTAGATACTCTGAAAAACCTGACTTAAGATATTCTTTGAACCAAACCAGTTTCATCAGAAGAGGTCCGGTTCGTGTCCAAGTTCGGGAGGTTAAAAATGTAAAAGGTCCGGTGCGATTGAGCCAAAAACCCAAAACGAACTGGTTCCACGGGTTCGGTTTAGGACCGGTTGAATGTGGTAGCATAAGTGGATTCTAACATGTATTTGTATGAAAAGGAACAGGACAATTCAAATAGATCAGTATTTTCCCCAAACAGTTTAATGGCATCAAACATCATCATTTACTCAAAATGATGAAGATGAAATCTCGACAAAGTTTCCACATTTGACTTTGAGTAGGGCAAGTGAGCGTAAAACGTTGGTTTTTTGGAGTATAATTATTATGTCGTCGCTAAAAATTGCATGGACGCAAAACCAGTGACCGATCTTTGTTTATATTTTAAGGGTACATACCGGTATACCGAAATAAAAATCTAGGTACCGGTACGGAACTGAATACCAAAATAATATTAGAACCAAAACAGAACCTTTTACCGGAACATAAGTTTTGGTACGTACCACAAAGGAAGCTGGTTGATCAATAGCTATTTCATAAACTTCCAACAGTTCAATCATCAGCAGAGGCTACCTCATGACAAACCGCTAAGACCGCTTGAGAATCCCAAGTCAGACTTGCAGCAAAAATTCGGACAAACAGTAGCCAACGCCAAGTCACAAAAGCTTTGTAGATGTGTTTGTGCATGCCCCGTAATCGGCCCTTTTTCGGTTCTTGAAGCAACTTTCGAAAACTCTTTCTTTGAATTTACAAAATCAAAAGATTTATTGTATTCATTTGGTGAAATCATTGAGAAATGGTCTCTTAATCTGCCATCTCAATACTCCTAATGGAATAGTGAGTTTTCAGGTTCTAAAAGAGTTGGTCGAAAGGTGGTTTAGGTACCTCTTTTCAATGTGGTTGCACGAAAGCTGTTATTTTCTGACAAAGGCACCTCCGCTGACAAGGTTTGAGTCCAATTTGATATAAAAAACAGGTTTGAAAACGCAAAAGTTTTGCATAAGTGAAATTGGGAGCATGGCGCGAAAATTACTATGAATGACCAATGGTAAAGAATATAGTCAAGATCAAAAAATAATGTTTTAAACCACTTTCCGTGGCTGAAGTATATAAAATGTAGTTATAATACAAAACAAACTTAACTCATAACAAATATCGTTTGCAATTATAATCAAATAACGCTCATGGATTACATCTGACAGGCTCTTAGAGTACTAATTTACAAGAGAAAATGGTGGAACTGATGTCAGTTTCGTTGCATTTTTACTAAGTTTGATTCTTATTTGGTATATTTTCGCCATTTAATGATTAGTCAGTCACGGAAATTCATAATGATTTTGATTATATGCTTTACCTTTTGTCATTCATAAGATTTATAATAAAAAACATACATATAAGCAGTGTTGCCAACGCCTCTATACAAAAAAAGTACGCTTGAACCCAGAAAAAAAGACAGAAAACGGACAGTTTTTTTTAAATGGCTAAAAAAAACGAGACAATCTATGTTTCCTTATTAATATAACAAAGATTTAATGAATATCAAAAAGTTGATAGTTGGCGACCTTTTTAAATTGTAGAAAATTGAGTTTAGCCGGCTCGAGGTCAAATGAAACACACAGATGTATATGCTGTTTTTTCGTTTATTTGCTTGCTGACCGGCAACCATCTTCAGGTATAAAATTTATTCGTTATAACGTCTAATATCTTTATTTTCGTCTAATTTATATCGAGAGTGGTATTATCCGCATCAATTTCGTGTGCATTCGTTCCAATCAATCGAAGACAACTATCAGAAATTTGATCATTTTAGCCACATGTTGGCCACCAAAACATTGCTAGTGCCGCCTCCTGACTACAAGCGATGTTGAAAGTGACTAAAACGAAATGTTTCTTTTCCTTGTTCGAAGGGCACTGCATTTGATATGTGTTTTTTTGTTTGGCCATGTGCGCGGGCCTGGCAATCTTTGGATTTAAACTGCAGTTGCAGTATTTGCCGTATGCCTCCGGATCTGGATCCTTGGTATTCCAAGGGCATCCAATTCTTTAATTCAGGTTCTCTTAACTAAGATTCGAGAACTTTTGTATTGTAAACGTCTTTCGGCATGTTGAAACTTTAAAGCGCAGTGAACCCCGATATTCGATTCTTCTGATTTTGATTTACACACAAATAAAACAGGGCTGCATCGCTTTGAAAAATGCCTATCGAAGGCGGAATATCAATATGAAAGCGATGCTACCTACTTGTAATTACTTAGCACAAGTAAAATAGGATGAATAAAGGATAACATAAAATAAAAAGGCATTTTTTCTGGATAGGGGACGTTTCAAAATTTTCCCGGAAATCGCAGTTTCAAAAAGGACAGATCTGTCTGCATATAAGCGACATGTCAGGCAAAAAATTTTGGAAATTTGTGAACGCACAAAAGGGGTAGGCTGATGCTATTTTTAGAAGAGCTGAGAGGGAGAGAGCTCAAGTCATGACTCCTGACTGTAAAAGAGAGCGACTTAATATAAAAAATAAATAAAATTCCATCAGAATTTTGGCTGAAAATCTGCAACATGAGCTCGGCTTTAAAAAAAAAACTGGCATAAAACTTAGAATTTTCATTAACTGATAATTTTAGGACAAATTTGGATGGAATCCCATCTAGCATTTGGAAGATCATTAGGTGATTCCTTACCTTGGTGAGTCTTTTTCGAGACCATTTGATGATTAAAAAGAGATTAGTTTCAAGTGCGATTCAAGGAAGACTCCAAAATGACTCATGCATTTGCTCAAAATGTGATTCATTAAAAAACGACTCGAAAAAGACTCGCATTTGACTCGAAAATAAGTCGAAACTGATCAGAATAACGGTTTAAAAACGACTCTTCATTTATGATCAGAAAACGACCGCATTTATGACTATTTTAATCAGACAGAGGACTCGAAACAGACCAGATTGTGATCAGAAATTTCATTAAATGCTTGCTGGGATTTACAACAAAAATGTGAAAATTTGAGAAAATCATTTTTCGATTACTTATATAGGTAATTCCAACAATGGAACTTTACGAGATTTCGAGATTTCATAAAAAACAAGATAGAAAGTCGGTCAAGCCCGACTGTAGCATACTCTGTTCCCTAATGTCGCAGCTCGCATTTGCTCACGAATTATACGCGAACATCTCTAAGTTTCTCTCTCTCTCTCTCATTTTCTGTCACTACCCAGCAAACCAAGTTCGGAGCGCTCCAAATTATGTGTCTGAAAAGAGCCGAGCTTAAGAGCGTTTTTGGAGTAAACACATAAATTTATTTATTATATTCATATTCAGTGCTATCTAAGCACTTATTTCTGAGCATTTTCGGATCTGCACTCCAATATGCGTCTGGAAAGAGCGTTTCAGTAGCGCTTCAAGTGCCTAGAAAAGTTACTTTTATGTGTATTTTATGAGGTTTTTCTATGCTTCATTGGGATGGTGAAAGATATATGTGTCAGAAAAGAGTCAGATTGGACTCAGAAATCTTTCACATTAAGTGCGACCGGTTTTATAGAAAAAAAAACGCTCATTCCGGACTCTTTTTTGTGCACATTATGACGGTGAATGCTCATAAAAAAGTATCAGAAAAGTGTCAGAAAATTCACATAATGTTAGCTGGGTGGTAAGATTGCCTCTGAATGCTGTGGTTATTGGTGGGGGGTCTTAAGGGTACCGCCTACATTAGGAGGCCAAAATCAAGCACTTTTTCATGATTTTGACAGCACGGATCGTTTTGAATTTTTAACTGTTTATTGTGTATATCTATAGGTATATACACACATTTTTTTATTCAATTTTATTAATTCGGCGACGGATTATATCGGATTCAGCTGGAGTATCCGAAATATTTTCTCCTCCACGGCGTACACGATACCGCCTCATAGAACCATCTGAAACAAAAATGTATAGAAACCTTTTTTGTAGTTTATGAGTATACCTTCTATGTGAACTAAGAAAAAACATTATTTTGTTGAAATTAATAAAAAAAAAAGTCCCTGTTCAAACAAAAATGTTGATTTTTTTCGGAAAATGTCCACTTTATTTTGTTAATAACTATTTTTCAACGAGAATTTAAATCGAACTCTTTAGTTCACATAGAAGACAATTTAATAAGCTTCAATTTAAAAAAAAAAACAAGTCGATCCGTTGAGTAGTTTTTCTTAAATCGTGTACGCCATTTTGAAAAACGTGGTTTCGAGAAAAACGCGTTCAAAGTTTTCGGACCCGAAAAATAGTTGATTAAAACTTATTATCGTTTATTTACCTGCAGTTTTCGATCAATCTGCTATCCCCGGTCCATATAGAAGCCCCTCCTCATCTTTTCATTTGTTGTTGTTTTTGAAACTTTGCTGTTGCGAGTCCGACCGATCTGCTTCGACGGTTTTCACTCCTCGTGCGCTCTTCGTCGACCCTGGACGCGACTTCTCGGTAAACCGGCCCAATTATAATCTGCATGCTCGCCATAATCCGTAGCACAGACATATAGCCTTCGTTGAAAATCCCCGCGGCAATCCAAGCGGCGATTTCGACAATTTTACGACCACAGTGGAGGTGTTTCGGTGACAGTCGCCAATTCATCGCGTTGAAACTCTCGTTCGCGTTTTGGGTGTGTCCACCTACACACCTCTCCAGCAAGTCTTTTCTAGAAAGATCTTCGAATATGGAGAAAATATTCTTCGCGACAGTAGCATCAAGAGGAGGTGGGTGGGTGTATGGAATTCCGCGACTTTCTGCTGTTCATAATTGAAACGAATAAGTTGAGACCTCTTAGACCGATTCCCAAAAGTCTCATGGCAAATATGGTTTATATACCATATGGTTTATTTCGTAGCCAGTGTTTCGCAATGGTCCGGAATCAATCAGTCGAGTTCCACATGCGCACTTCACAGCAATTTTCTAGTTACATAACCAATGAGCTAACTGGTATTAATAACTGTTTTGGTTTGAGTATTTATATTAGGACTCTAACTGGTAAGCAAATTAGTCAGTACTAACCTATACAATACTTATACATTAACAAGAACTTAACAATTCTGGAAAATTTAAAAACTAATCATTTGCCATTTTATTTCATATTTGGTTATTCTTACATATCTATTTTTACAAGTTATTCTTTTTTTTATTTTTAATGCGTGCAGCTTTTGTTTGTGCCTGTTGTGAGACAGCTCGGTAAATTTTCTTATTTCCTTAAGAAAGTCGCCTTTGCCGAACAAATCTGAATAGAGATTAAATAAATGTGAGATAGAACTGTTATAAATAAAAAAAAACAACGTAATATTTACCTGGGAATATTTTATTAAATATTAATAGTTTTTTTTAATGCTCGCTTGCCGTGTCTTCCATCGTAATTGAAATCGGATG
Organism: Lordiphosa magnipectinata; assembly: GCA_037044535.1. NCBI lineage: Eukaryota > Metazoa > Arthropoda > Insecta > Diptera > Drosophilidae > Lordiphosa > Lordiphosa magnipectinata. The sequence continues at coordinate 475,857 of JBAMBO010000108.1, read as the reverse complement.
CACACTTCGGAACACCTCATCGAAAGATTTGGATAACTTCTGTTTTCCCTAAGACTCGTTTCAAAAAATTATAGATGTTTATTATTTCATATCTATATTCATATATTGAATAGAACTCACCAACCGTTCACTCCAAAGTTCTTAAGAACTATACAGCTGTTTTATCGTCTATCGTTATAGCATACGTTGTTAGGCCTAACTGCAACAATAACTAGAAGCGGAAGAATTTGCCAAGCCGTTAGGCGTCATTTTAGACCTACGTAAATTATACTGAAACCCATGTGTGATAGTATTTGTGAATTCAAAAAAGTATAGTTGTATTGGTGACTTTCGGTATCGATTTCTTGCTGGGAACGGTGTCAGATCACAGCTTCTTGGCGACCAATTCACATCTCCATATTTGCTGACTATTCGATTTTCGAAGATACGGAAGATGTGTGGCACCAAACCAAATATCGTCCAAGTCTTCCGCTTCAATTTCCAACCGAAGAACCAATCACTTAACATTCACCATTCACGGTCACGGTGGCTCCTTCTTCATTTTCAAAGAAAAATGGACCAATGATGCCTGGAGACCAAAATCCGCACCAAACCAGTGACACGTGGTGGATGCATTGGCGGATTTCCTGTGCCCCAGATGCGACAATTTTGTTTATTAACATAACCACAGAGGTGGAAATGGGCTTTATCCGAAAAGATAATTTTTCGGGCAAACTATTTTCCGCCCAATTTGCGAACTGTAGACGATTCGGATGGTCAATTGGCTTAAGCTGCTGCACCAATTGAACTTTGTATGGCTTCATGGCAAGGTCTTTATGCAAATGCGCGAAATGTCCAATTGTTGAAATCGATGGCGAGTTGACGTCGATGGTTGTTCACGCACATTTTCAGCAACCGCAGCAATGTTTTCAGTATGTATGTATGTATCCACCAACATTCTAGTTTCATGAACTCGCTTCACGAATTGATCCACAAATTAAGTTTTCGGAACATTTTTTTTGTTAAATGTGTTTTTTTTTGCAAATTTCGCACCACTTTGGAAATATGTTTTTAATATTTCCCAACTTTCTTCAAACAAATAGCGACCAATTTCGAAAATGTCAAAGTTTTTACTAAATATTAGTCGCTATCCGAATGACATTAGACGTTTTTAAAGTTAAATTATGAATAGTTCAAATTCCAAACACTAGATCAGCGATGCCCAGCCGTATGCTCTTTGGGTACGTTTTGTTATTGTAATTGCACGGAACATAGGAAATCATAGATCGTATACATGCAGGGCACGAGGCATACGAAACGACACACATGCTAACGATTTCGTGTGTATGCGACGCGTAGAACAAAACCCGGTTTTGTAATCTTCTTTGATTGGTGTTTGCGAGCGCAAGCAAATTGACCAGCAACAATTTCATTATTTGTATTGGTGCTTATCTTTGTGAGGATTGGTGAGTGCTCTGTCGTTTGCTGCTTTTGGGCATGCCAGCACTAGATGGACCACCCTGTAGATCTTTGAAAATAAGAAATTCAAACCGAAACGAATAACGGTTATGGGGTTACGGTTACTGTTTTGGCCGGTTAACGGTTATTAACCTTATTCTATTTCGGGTGTTTCGGTTACGGGTAACAGACAAAAGTGGCCCCATTTCGAATCTCATTTATTCAGTAAAAGGTAATTATTTCGAATTTCTCATAACCAATCTTTGTTGCTTTTAAAAACATATTTAGTAAAGATGTCGGATTAGTGTTAATTAGAACTCTTTTTGGTTAGCTTTTTCGATCGCCTTTCGTTGCCGTTAGATTTACTTTCATCCATGGATATTGTTAAGGATTTGCATAGAAAACTATGGGAAAGTCGAGCAAAAACTTTTACAAACTGGACTTTTGAGAATTGACATTTTTGGTTGATTTTGAAAGTTTCTTAGGTAGGATTCAGCCTTTAAATTCCTCAAAACTAAACTAAACTAAATTCTTAAGCAAATTTTTAAAACTTAAACTTAAGGAAACGATAAAAATAGAAAAAAAAAAATCAAAAATTGAGGGAAATGAAATTTGTTTGATTGTGATGGATGATTTTGCTGGGTAGCTGCTGCTGCTTGTGTCTGGTTTTGGTACGGTTTATGGGTGTTTGGTTGCCTGGTAACATGTGTATGAATGTGTGTGTGTGTGCATAGGGGGAGCGCTTTGATGCATCCACATAACACATTCACACATGTTAAGCACATGCACATTTTGGAGTTATAAAACCAAACAACAACAACCACATGAAGCCTCAAATGTTGCAAAAGCACGCCAAAAATAAGCAACTAAAAAAAAAAAACCTACGACACATTTTGAGGCTGAAAAACACGTTTTCCATGCCCCACACACACACACACACACAGAGGCTCTCACGAACTAGAGTAATAACTGATAAAAACACACACGCACACGCAACAACAATAACAAACATATAAAAAAAAAAGGCTGGCGCACTAAATTAAAGCTCGCAAACGAAAAATCAATACTTTACTTTGACGTCGACGTCGACTGAGACAGCAACCGCGCCGCGCTTATCTCAAATAAATTGCTTTCGGCCTACTCGTGATTTTTTTGTTTCTCCTTTTTTTTTTTCATTTCGTTTTCGTCGTTGTACATATTTCTGGCTGCGCTACGCCGCCCCCCTCCCCCTCTCGACCCAACGCCCCCACACACAGTGGAAAAGCATGCGCTGCTATTTATTTGTGACTGTGTGTGTGTGCTCCACAATTATTATTATTATTATACAGCTCTCTCTCTCTCTCCCTCTCTCTCTCTCTCTCTGCTTACGTTTTTCACCTTGCGCTCCGCCGTGTTTATGACTGCTGCTGCTGCTGCTTTTTACTCGTTAGACTTGTTTTATGCCCTGTAATTCCAACCCTAGAACTTATGCAAAGCATATGACTTTTGAAACCATTTCGCATCGATTTCTCCATAGTTTTCTTTGAATGAATGAAAAATTCTTGTTAAAGTTAAAATTAGTCACTTGAGCATTCGTTTCTTTGACATTTTAAATCACAATAAGGTTTCCATATTTTGATTACTGAATTTAACGTAGGAAGGTTTGAAAAATATCTACATATTTCTTTCGAAATTGTTGATATACATTCAAAGCCCTTATGAAACACATCTATTAAGGTGATCCAAAGTTCGACCCAGTTTTGGACTTCTTAAAATAACGGTAAGCTGTTCATCCAAGCAATTTTTCAACGATCTAATCCAGGGGACGGCAAAAAACACATGCACATTTTGTCATTGCGTGTAGCCACTGACACGACGTTCATTTTTCTCGGCGCATATTGTTGCGAAACATGGCTGCGACGAGCCAATACTGACGGTCTGTCGACTGCGCTGCTGCTGCAAACGATTGTGTGCACAGTAGATAGCGATGCGCCGACCCCTGATCTAAACCATCGATAATCTGAGGGAGCATTAGCTGGAGAATTCTACGGGTGGGGCTAAAACTCTATAAAAATGTGGCCATGCTAAATATATCACTTTTTCTATGGATCAAACGCATCCAATTGTTTTTGAAATATAGCTCCCTTGTATGCGGATTCGTTTGAAGCGATCAGCTTATACCCAGCCAGCCATATGTGGAGCGCTTCGAAGTAGGAGTAAAAAGGGACTCTCGAAGAAGCGTTTCTAGAGTGCTCCGAAGCAGGAGTAAAAAGGGACTCCCAAAGCAGCATCTCGAAGAAGCGTTTCCAGAGCGCTCCGAAACAGGAGTGAAAATGGAGTCCAAAAGTGCACCGCATGGTATCATTGAGGCAGCACTGAATCCCGTTATGTCAATTTATTATCTTGTTGATGTTTCTTATGTTCAATAATAACAAACTGAACAAAAAAATATATTTATTAATTACACTAGGCAACAAGGTCCAGTATATTGAACGGTAGGATTGTGATTCTAGATGATTTTCGTGTGCTGAACGCGAATTTGTTTTCAGAATTGGTCAATCACGTCGATATTTTTAATAATTTGAGCTTCAAATTTCAAAAAGTGTCTATTTTGATCCTTTTCAGACGCATTTTGAGGAGAACCTATACTTTTGTTTTGACTACTTTTGTACTTTTGTTTTGACTTTAAAATACACCAGACCAAAGAATTATACGATTTTTTTAAACGAAGATATACCATTTTGAATACATAGTCTTGATAATTATAAAAAAAACAAAACTGTCTACTGCACAAAAGTATGCCTTGCAGAAACAGTACAACCGGCTAGTAATTTTAATGAAAATTTTCAACAATACAATTACTAAAAATGATATATTTTCATTGGAAAAAATCGTAGAATTGTTTGGGATAGTTTATTTCAAAGTTTAGTAGTAGTTCCTTCTGATAATATCAAAGAAAGTCAAAACAAAAGTATAGGCTCTCCACAAAACGTGTTTAAAAAGAGTCATTTAAGGCATTTTTTGTATCTTTAAGCTCAAATTACTAAAAATCTCGACGCGATGGACCATTTCTGAAAACAGATTCGTGTTCAGCACACGAAAATCATCTAGAATCACCACCAACCCTTCAATATACTGAAAAAAGTATAATTTTGTCCTCTTCGGACCATTATCGGAGCACCGAAACCAATCCCGAAACACTCCGTCTAGGTTATCTTTGGATGATTTAAGGAGTCTTTTTCAAAAAAAACCATGGGCTAATAGAGAAGTTCTCACGGAGCCTTTGCGGGTTATCTGAGTGAACATTCTGTGACGCCGAAATCATTCATTTGAGGAGTTCTTTTTTCATATATATTAAAAAGGCCCTTTTCTCCGGCGGATATGCTCCTTTGGGACACTTTTCGTAACCTCCCTAGCAGGCTCAGCGCATCGTACAGGGAGTCCTAATGGAGCACCTGGCGGACTCCGCTGGTTGACTGTTTATGTACCTAAATTGCACAACGACATGTTGATCACACCAAATTGTGGTCAGGACACGTTTCTAATCTTCCTCTCCTATACATATATTCGCGTAATGGCCAAAAATATCTCGTGGATTCTTTGAGAATGCGAAAAATACATCTTATGTGCCACAATCCACTTCGCCAAACACCCACCAGGCGACCAAAATTGTACGTTGTAAACGAACAATTTTGGTCTCGTCGATTTCAACACTTGCTATTTCCTATTTTTTCAATCCTGGCGCGGACAGCCAATCAATTTTCAAGGCTAAGTCCCCCAAAATCGGTTCGATTCGTGTTTTTTTGGATCCATCGAACCGAACCATTTACTGCACCTTCAAAATCTATTATCTCAAGAACCTAAAACCGAGCCAAAATTTTTCTGTTTGGAAAATTGTTCGGTTCAGAATCGACTTTTATGAGTCTGGAAAACATCATTGTTTAGTACTTGGATCGGCTGGTGCATTATCTAATGGAGATCAGTTTTGTAAGTCAAATACAAACTGGTAATATTCTGACTAGGAGAAGGGAAATAAAGTAAAACTTCGTTAAACTTTTGCGATTTCAAACCGGTTTTCGGACTAAATTTGGACCCAAAATGGAAAAATTGTTGCGAAAGCGAAAATGGGAGCATGCCTGATAGTGAACTTTTCATATCTATGTACTAGTACACATTGGAGCAATCAAGGACTTTTGGCAGGGGACGTATGATTGATAGCGTTAACGTTAGTCAATGGCTTATGATAGATATATCAAATAGTAAGTTAAATGTGTCCTCTTCAACAAAAATAAGGCCAAGAAGGTTTTAATTTTAAGCGATTTGCTGAAATTCATAGAAAATAGAGGTCACAGTGTTTCAAATATTTCAAATATAACAAAACCTGAGGTTTGATAAGTTAAGGAAACGGTCATCGCACCGAACCTTATACTTCACGATCGGTTTGAACCTCCGTAGCGACTTCCTTCTGCAGAATTTTAGAGTTTTGCAGCCTTGCTAATTTCCCTGAGCTTAAAATGTTTACTAAGCAAAGAAAATGAAGTTAAATGTTTCTACAATTGTATTTTATGTATGTCTTCGAAAAGGGCAAATGAGCGTAGAACGTTTTTTTTTACCGGAGTACAATTATTATGTCTTCGCCATGAAATCGGATGGACGCAAAACCAATTCTCAATATTTCTGTATATTTTAATGGTACAAACCGGTGCATACGAAATAAAAATTCAGGTACCGGATACGGAACCGAATATCGAAATAATGTTAAAACCAAAACAGAACCTTTTACCGAAACATAAGTCTCGGTACGTACCAGAACAGGAACCAGAACCGAAATACGATTCGGTTTGATTCCCTAATGAAAACTTAAATGCCCGTAACTGTCATTTCGTACCAGCTGAACGGGTGACACTTTCTTTACAGCATTGTTTAGAATGCTCCGCCTGTTTGGGCCTCTTTTTTATAATAATATTTATATCAGCGATGGTCACCGGTTGCCCCCAGAGGACGAAGACGCATACACGAGCCGAACGCGCATGCCGAAGCTGAGCCCATGAGCGTAAACAGGCCCTACAGTAGCTGGCTAGCCTTTAATGCGGTGAGGTCGAATTTTGTTTTCGCACACCAACACACTCTCATTTTTTGGCCTCGCTTTCGTTGACCGTCGGAGAGTGTTTTTTCTTTCGGTTACTTATGCTACCTTGCAATTCCCAAGCTTGCATGAGGAGGAGGCGCAGCTGTTGTTTTGCAATCGATGTGCAAATACTACTGATGCTAGAACCCCGGAAGTTTCTTCAAACATCTGTACGGATCTCCCATTGAAGAATTTATAATTTAAAATAAATACTTAAAAACAAGTTATAAAGTCTTAATTTAAGTTAAAAGTGTATAACAATTAATTTTGATTGCTTAAATTGTAAAGATAATGTTAATTATCTAATGATTTAGGTAAAAAAAAGATTTACTTTCTTCAGAAAATAAACTGAAAATGCTTTAATTCCTTGATAACAAATCCACGCCGGCACTTAACGAGGATTAAACAATATTTATTAATTTATTTGTTAATTTGTAAATTTTCATACATTTGTCAAAATTTTGCAGGGTACTAAGCGTTTCGTTCAGCCCGGTCTTAACTTACCTTGCCTGGCCCTCTTTGTACTTTTTTTCTTATTTTTGCCTTCTATCATTTTTCATTGCACACACACACAGAGACAAGCATACACCGAGCGACCGACCGACCGACAACTCTCGGGGGAATTTTGTGTGCACGTCATTGTCGGTCGGTCGTTCGGTCGGTCGGTTGGACGGTCTGTCGTTTGTTCAGTTCGACTCGTTATGACGTTGCGAGTGTCTGCTGCTCTGTGACTGTGTGAGTGTGTTGGTGTGTTGCCAACGGCGCTGCCCTGCCTGCTGCCTTGCACTTGCTGTTGCGTCACCCGCGCTCCGCACACACCGAACACGAAACCTCGTCAGCCGCCAACTCACCCTTCCCCCACCCCCTCCCCCTCACCCACACCATCCATTATACACAGTGTTTTTGCTCAACCCCCTCCCACTCTGTACGGTCGGTCTGTCGTTCAGTCTGTCGGTCGGTCTCTCTGCCGCCGCTGGTGCGCGCAGCTCTCTCGCTCATTTCTGCTGCTTCTTGTGCTTCGAGTTGGTTGGTTTTTTTTTATGCTGTTATTATTATTATTATAACGCTGCTGCTGACTTTGCTTGTTTCTTTTTTTATTTCTGTTTTTTTTTTTTATATATGTAGTTTTAAGCCTCTTTTTCATATTGTCGTCGTCGTCGTAGTCGTCTGCGTGTGTTGTTATTTTTATTAATTTGTTTGCTCTGCTGCCGCTGCTGAAAATTGTCAACGTTGCCCTGTGACTGCTTTAATCTTACGCGTGCTTAAGTTTTTTCCCCTCTCTCTGTCTCTGTCGCACTCTTGGGCTCTGCTTTGTGTGAACTGAAGTTTGGCAACGTGTCGGAGCTCTGCTCTGGCCGCTGACGTCGCTGCTTTTTTTTTTTTGCTTTTGCTTGTTTGTGTGGAATTTCGTGCTTAATTTTCGTCTGTGTGTGTTTTTTTTTATTTTTATTTTCTTTGCCTTTTGCTTTTGCCTTTAATTCAATTCAATTTCTGTTTAATTTTCGTAGTGTGAATTTAATTTACTATTAGTTATTGTTGTTGTGAGTGAGTTGTTGTTTCTTTTATTATTTATTTGTGGCTGTGCAGTTTAATTGCTTTCATTAAAAACAAAACACAGTTGCAAAAAGAAAACGAGCGAAAAAATTTGTTATATTTGATTGTAGATGAAAACATGTGGCCAATTGCTATTGGTGTTGTTGTTGTTGTTGGAGCAGAAGCCGCAGCCATGTTGCCAATTTTCACAGCCTGCTGTTTCTGATTTCTTTTTCGAAAAAGGAGAATCTACATACATACATATGTATGTATGATAAATGAGTGTGGGTGCATATTATTGATGATGATGGGGCGGCTGTGTGAATATTTTTCTCTCTCTCTGTTTATGTGTGTGTGTTCGAAATCTGCATCATTCAGCAAAACTTTTTATACATTTCGAAGCAATCTTTTCCGCTTTTGATGAACTTTTGAAAACCAAGTCGAAATGAAGTTTTCATCAACATTTCTTTGTTCTAGTCGGTTTTCTGTTTGGGCATCCAAAATTGTGATTCTGACAAGACAAATCCATCTAGTTTTAACATTTTCAAAAATACAAAACAATTTAAATCTTTCTTCTTGACAAGTTTTTCACGCTGAATCCGAATTTGCTTTTAGAAATTACTTGCTTGAAATTTGAAATTAATTTTACACCACTTTGGTACATTCAAATCTCGTAGAAATCAGATTATTTTGAATAATTTTAAATATTTTGTGTTTTATTTTGATATTTTTCAATACACATAAAGGCAAACAAATACTTTTTTGTATTGTGGTTTTTACTTTTGAGTGTTTTTACATATTTAAAACATTAAACATCAAATCCCAATTCTTACATCATATTTTGAGATCCAAAAGACTTAATTTTTTGACCTTAGAACAAAAACAGCTTGCACACTGCTGAATTGTATAAGAAACTAATAAATAAAACCAGTAATCAAGTCAATGTCTGAAATCTAGGATTTATGAGAAATGAAAAATTGTCGCTCGTTTGCTGGATATGGACTTTCCTTCATTGCTCGTGTATAAATCTTCAGTATGCACTTTAATCAGTCTTTCACTCACAAAATTGAGCATCGATTGGTGTTTATTCGCCACACTTGGAACTTTTTTTCACAATGATTTGATCCAAAATGACTTTATGTCTTCTTTTGAAGGTACCGCATTAAATTTGCTGCATGTCCGCCGGTCATATTAAGTTTGCATTCGTGATATTCTGATTTATCAGTGCTTACATTGTATGTAAATTACGTAAATATTTAATTGTCGTCATTGCTTCACAGCTTCTCATTCAAAACTTCTCAAACGAAATGTTCTGACTTGTGTGTTTTCCGTCTCTTTCTGTTTCGATTCTTCTAGCTATTTTTCCCCACCTAATATCCACTGGTAAAAATGCTAAAACTTAACAGCCATTAATTTAAAATAGCTTAACAATGTCAAATAATTAGCTAGAATTGCAGGATCCGGCAAAACTGAATAGATTCCGGCTTTCGAGCTTACAAAATAGCTATTTCTGGTGGGAAAAATAGCTAAATTGGCAGCGCTGCGTGGGGCACAAACTTTTGTTTGTATTCTGTAGCATGCACCGGGTTGATTCGATTGGCGCATATGTATATGTATAAAATGAAACGTTCAATACATTGTGCAGTGTACTTTGGTGTTTACATTGAATATTTAGTATCTCTGACTGGTAGTATTGTGGTCTATGTGTATGTAATATAAATTACGCATACGTATGAATGTATATATAATGTACATAGCACGGCAAAGAAGTACAGGGTGTTGCAACATAACTCCCGTATCTGAAATCATTCCACTCCCAGTCAGGCGTGATCATGCAGAGCATTTGCCGTAGAGGCCTATTTATCCAACGGTCGCTCATTGATGGCAACCAAACTGTGACCTTTGGCGAGTGCAAAGGGCCTCTGATGGAGTTGTCGGGGGTTTGTCTCAGCCCAGTATCGCATGTTTTGTTTACTGACACATCCGCTCAGGTGAAAGTGAGCTTCATCACTTAAAAACACAATGGCATCCTCAGGGACGTTTTCAAGAAACGCTTTACATACATTTCTTCGAGTATTCAAGTCGCGTTCTGAAAGTTCCGATGCCATGGCCAACTTGTACGGATGAAGATAAAGGTCACCGTGAAGAATTCGGCTTACAATCCAAGGAGCAGAGCGCTGCGGTGATTGGAGAATTGATTTTCTCACAGTCTCAACGTTTTGTGGTGATCTGATGGGTCGGGCGCCAAAATGTTTTTTTTTCACCACACTACCGGTTACACGAAAACAGTTGACCCAACCAACAATTGATTTCCCGTCTGGAACAGGGTCTAAGGGCGCGAGATGAAAATGATTTCGGAAGGCCCGCTGCGTTGCAATCACTGAGCGACCGTTGGATAAATAGGCCTCTACGGCAAATGCTCTTTGCACGTTGCTCCACCGCATGATCACGTCTTACACCTTTCGAATGAGACCACGCCCAGCCCTCCAGGTTATCGTTGAGCGGAATGACGCTCATTTTAGATACGGGAGCTATATTGTCCCACATAGGTGTTGGGTTAATGTTAGATGTTATGGCAGGTTCAGATGCATCATCTTGGAAGTTTCCAAGGGAAGATTCTCAAAAGTCTTCCTCTGTCTCTGACACCATTTATCCTTCTCCTGCGAAATAGTTGCCTTACTAACCGATTTGGGTGTCCTCTGAGTCCCTCAATGTAGTCCGCAGATTGTTAAACAATAACGTCGTCTGTCATTGGGACATTTAGCTCCTGTTGCAGCCTTCTCGTGCACATGTACCAGAGCGCTCTCGATTGTCTGCGGAGTTTTTTTTGGCTTGGAGAATACGGATCTTGTGAAGATGCGTTGTAGCTGCAATACCAAATATTTGCAGGCCGTATTTTCATCCGGGTGCAATGATTGCCTTGTATATATGTATGTACCTTTTTGTTCAATGACAATTTCTCTCTCAGATACCTCCTAGATACCTGTGTCCTTGATGGTGGGCTAGAAGTTAATCTTCCATGAAAACTCTGGGCTAGTCGTCTCTCCTTAACGTGTAGGTGACATTGGCACACTTTGCTTGATTGATACCAATATTCCATCTGCAACATCGGTACATGTACTGCTGTAGACACAGGGATGTCTGTCCAAAATGACACTGTCATCAGCAAAGGTGGCAAGGAAAATGTCCTGTTTATCATTCCTGGGAATGGTATTTTCAGTGGGCATGTCTATGGTTGAAAGTGTGTAAAGCGTGGCTCTGGGGACGCTCCCCTGTGGAACTCCTGCACGTATAGTTCTTAACTGGATTCAGCTCCATCAAGGACGACAGAAAACGTTCAGTCAGTAAGGAAACTGCGCAGCAGATCAAAGAGCTGCGGTGGGAGAAGACTCTTTATCTTGCGCAGGAATCCTTCGAACGCTTGCATCACGTCGACGAATACCGAAACGATGTAGTCCTCGAATACCAATTCTCTGCCATTAACTTCGACAAATATCGTCCTATATGCATAAAAATTGTCGTTATGGATAAGTTTTAACCTATGAAACACCAATTTTTCATAAGCTGTAAAAGGGGCGTATCACTCAACATTCAATGTTCTCTTGGAATATTAACAATCTCTGCCGTTAACTTCTATAAATATCAACCTATATGGATGAAAATGAGTAAGGGATAAAGCTAGTTACCCTGTTCAACTGCTCTGGCGTTCCATGCTACCTTCTAAACCCAAATTGAAAGGGCGGAATGCGTTGGCTGAGTTCATCCAAGAAAAGTATTCTGCTTAGCAGGCACCTCTCAAAGATTTTCGACACCTTCCAGTCCCTCGGAATGTATCCCAGTCTCAACACTCAGTTGAATATTAATTCCGGGAAGAGTATGGCTTTGTCAAAGAGTGCCTTTCCCATCCCATCTTCTCAACGAGCCTTTTTAGGCTAAAGCTCTTTGACCCAATTGTGGTCCCACCAAATACAGAGTATGACCTTGCTACAGTATGCCTTAGAGCAGGGGTGCCCAAGCCTATTCCGCAAGCCACGCATTTGTTTTTGCTTTGCGCTAAGGCATAGCCCGCGCGCATACGATAAACGCGGCCATATACAAACATGGCATTATACAAAACAAAAACAATTTCATATGCGTGCTCTCCTCTCTTTCTTTCCGAACGAAGGTTTTGTTGTTGGCGCGTGCAGACCTGCAACAACAATATCATATCCCTGCAGAGAAATTGTCAACTAGTAACAAAACAAAACTGTCCTTCACCTAGTTGGAATGCTAGTAGAATATAACTGGTAGCAAAATAGCTAGATTCGGGTGAGTTGGGCAACAACAAATATTAGCTTCCGAAGAAATGTTCGTTTGAAATACTAATTTGAGCTAGTTGTAATCCAATTGAACTTTAACTGGTTGCAATCGAATTGGTGATGAGTGAGTTGACCGACAGATTTCGATGTACTATTTTACTGAGCAGCGACATAAACAGACTGTCATAAGGAACACTCAAAGGCGAACTGGTATTTAACTGGTTGCAAATGGCTGCTGCCGGGGACAACTGTCACATGCCTATGACATGTCTGTGTAAAATGGACGACTTCAATACATTGATTTGGATAGGAAGTGCAACCAGTTGCATGTTTTTAGAGACAGGTATATTTCTGGTTGTAAACTAGACACTTTCCCTGCAGGGATATGACTCTTCTCTCTCCCCAATTTCTCTGGCAAATTAAAAAGCAACAACAATGTTGCCTGAGCGCTCGCACACGTGTGCTTGAGACAGCAATGACCACACACACACTCACACAAACAATCAAAAATCGGTTTTCTCTTTCTATTTTTTTTGTAGTTCTTCCTGCTTGAGTTGTATTTTGTGCATTTGTATTGGCTTTCACGCGCTCGTAAGCTCATTCTGCGCGCCCCTGCCTTAGAGCATGTTCCCCGTAGTCTTCTTGCAGCATTCGATGGCCTTCAGCTGCAATTTTCTTTCCCGCAAACTCGCAGCACACAAAAACTATGTTGTTTACACTTTAGCGAAACGACACATACTGAAAAAGGAATCCTAATGAATTGAGGCTTCAAAATGAAGTTGGTTGGAAGTAATACATTTTCAGTTCTATAAATTTGAGGCTAAATATATTAAGGTTTAGAATCGGGGTGGGACTTGATATAAAATTTGGGGTCGGGATGGTACGGTATTGTATGAAAAATTAAGTTTCGGGATCGAAACCGGACGGGATAGATTTGAGTTAGGACTTCTTATTTGAATTGAAAGTTTTGATATTTCGAAAGAAACACTCAGATGATGAACAATAAAGAGAAACTTTACAACTGAACAATAAAGAGCAATATCATAAGAACTTGTTTACGCAAGCCAAGTGCATTTCTCTTCACTGAAATACTTTTTTTTTTCTTTGGATTTGCTGGACATTATCTAGAAAAGTATTACACATCATTTTTATTGTTGTCGTTCAGTGAGAAGTACAAAAATAAACTTTAGTTTATGGTCAATTATTGATTACTAATCTCAAAAAATGTTTACTTTTCTCATTGCAGGTGTCGTCGTCGTCGTCGTCAGGCGATATTTAAAAAAAAAAAAAACGGTGCGACGGAGGACGGGTTTTTTTTTTCGAAAATTTTTTTTTTTATATTTTTGAATGTCTTGTGATAATGAAGATAAGCCACAAGCGGCACACACAAAGAGAGAGAGAGAGAGGGGGAGAGGAAGAGAGAAAAATTGTGCAAAAGTTGTTAATTAATGGAAAATTTGTGTTACACACACACACACGCACACATGCCTAAGCGCGGTCGCGATCGAAGTGAAATTTCAATAAAAACTTTTTTTTTTCAAGTTGATTGTTTTTTTTTTTGTTGTTGTTTGAAAAGTGTCTAAAGAAAATGTCTAATTTTCCAACAGATTTTTCTTCACAGCAGTTCAAATAATAAAGTGTGTAAATAGCTGAGAAAGAAAAATCTTTATAAATCATAAAAATGTCAGAAAAGCTAAGTCTGTGTTGTTGCTGGCCACACCAACAACACAACAGCAACAACTAAGAAGAAAAGTGTAAAAAAAAAAGAAAGGAAAACCTAAGTGAAAAGTGAAACATTTTTGCATTGAGTCAGAGAGAAAATATGTCGCAGCAGTGCAAAGTTGTTAAATGTGAGCAGCCCAGTGATAACAACAACAACAACAGCAACACGACGACAGCAGCAACCACCACCACAACAACAACAACAACAACCAATCATTCTGAGCACAACAACAAGTGTTTAAGCCAAAAGAGTTCGGCATGAAATGGAAGCAGCTATACGCTCCTCTTCAGTGCAGGTCGGTGGTGTTCCGCCGCCCACAAACAACGCCACAAACGGTGGACAGCAACAGCAGCAGCAGCAACAACAACAGCAGCAACAGCAACAGCAGCAGCAACAACTTCATCATCATCATCAACAACAACAACAACAACATCAGCAACGTGTTGCCAGCAATCAGCAACAACAACCTGCCGCCACGCATCAAGTGCTTGATAATGGACCTACGTCCCATCATTTGCATCAAGCCACAACAGCGTCTAATCAGCAACAGCAGCAGCAGCACCAAAACAAAACAACTCAGCAGCAGCAGCAACAGCAACATCAACAACACCAACAGCAGCAGCAGCAAAAGCAACAACAGCAACAGCAGGCTGCAAATATGTCTGCCTATCAGCAACGTCTGCCCGCCGGTGCATCGTCGATTCATAGGTGAGTCTAACCGTCCAAGAATCTTTACCCACCCCGCTCCGCTCCCTACCCCTTGTGTATTTCCGCAGCAAGCTCATTTCCTGTTTGCATTCAACGGCCATTCACAATGTCAAGAGATAAGGTCCCACTGTTGCTCCTTCTTCTTCCAGACCTTATTGAGATAACACTATAAATATATATGTACTTATATAAAGAGATTGTGAGAGGGAAATCAAATCAAATCAGCTGTTGATTTGGCCTGAGATTTAGCTAGTCCTTAAAGCCGAAATGGCAATTGAATCATCAAGCATCAACAGCCTGAGAGTCCTTAGTCAGTTCAGTTTGGTCGTTTTAGTAACCAAAATATTTGGTTATTCCCTGAGCAGGTATCAGAAATACAAATATGATACAAGTATAAGACTTGTTAAAAGATTTGTAAAATTCAACCGTCAAATTTGACAGATTTCTAAAAATTTATCTATATTTTAGTCGTCTATTTAGTGTTGATACAAGTATAAGACTTGGTATAAGAGTGGGTATAAGACTTGGTATAAGATTGGGTATAAGACTTTTTAAAAGATTTGTAAACTCAACCATCAAATTTGACAGTTCTCTAAAAATTTATCTATATTTTAGTCGTCTATTTAGTGTTGATACAAGTATAAGACTTGGTATAAGACTGGGTATAAAACTTGTTAAAAGATTTGTAAAATTCAACCGTCAAATTTGACAGATCTCTAAAAATTTATTGATTTTTTAGTCGTCTATTTAGTGTTGATACAAGTATAAGACTTGGTATAAGACTGGGTATACGACTTTTTAAAAGATTTGTAAATTCAACCATCAAATTTGACAGATTTCTAAAAATTTATCTATATTTTAGTCGTCTATTTAGTGTTGATACAAGTATAAGACTTGGTATAAGACTGGGTATAAGACTGGGTATAAGACTTGTTAAAAGATTTGTAAAATTCTACCGTCAAATTTGACACATCTCTAAAAATTCATTGATTCTTTTGATTTTTTAGTCGTCTATTTAGTGTTGATACAAGTATAAGACTGGGTATAAGACTTGTTAAAAGATTTGTAAGACGCCGCTTAGACTGAACTGAGGTCTTATACTACAGCCGGTTCTATTTAAGATTTCAAATTTGGCAGATCTCTAAAAATTGATTGATTTTTGAGTCATCTATTTAGTATTGATACAACTATAAGACTGGGTATAAGACTTGCTAAAAGATTTGTAAGATTCAACCATTTATATAGACGCCCTTTAGACTGAACTGCTATGGGGGACTCTATGGTCTTATACTGCAACTAGTTCTTTTACAGATTTTAAACTTAACAGATTTCTAACAATTTGTCAATTGTTTTAGACGAGTATTAAGTGTTCGTTTAGTCTTGACTTGGTACAAAACTATCGTATAAGACGCCCCATAAGTCTGCTCATAAGTCTTGGTATTAGATATTGTACAAGACTTTGTATAAGTCTTGGTACAGAACTTGGTATAAGACTAAGTATAAGACATCGAATAAGACTTGGTCCAATTCTACTTTTGTATTTGTAATGGATCGTTGGACAAGTTCAGCAGAATATAATTGATTACTGAGCAGGTATCAGAAAAAATTTATGAATCGAATATTTTCTGCTGTGGGAGGGAGCGATATCACTTTAAAGTAGAGAGTACTTTTTCTTTGATACATGCTCCTGTATCATGAGCTCCGTAGGAAGATTATTGCCACTTTATACTTGATCAGGGTGCAAGCTGTTCTGCTGAACACAGCCATTGAGTTTTTTTGATACAAACTACAATTATTAAGGTTTGCAATTTATTTGGTGGCGACCTTTCTAAGGTTTAATTAGCGAGTTTAAGTTGCATTTTGTTCACAACTATCATTAACTTATGCATTGTACCACCAAAGAGATCTGGTTGCCTGTACTGTAGTGTTTCATTAACCTCTCGGCTCAATCATCAGTAGGCTTTTCGCTAAAGAATGCTTGATTATTAAAAAACTTTAATAAGTTGTAAGATTTTCAAAGCTAAAAGTGTGTGATGCGAGTTTAGAAATTGTTTTTTTTTTTTTGTCAATTTCTTGATACTTTCCTTCAGCAAGTGGGCTCGAAGCAAACTCCAAAACTGTCTTCATTAGTACTAATTGAGATTCGTAGGAATTACGAGCGATCCAGTACTTTCTGCACAAACCTTGGTAACTGCGTAACGTTAATCTTAAGAAAAGTCTTCAAGCATTGAGATTCGGTGTTATAACGGGCAATCCAATATATGAAATGAAATACGAGCGATCCAAAAACATAAAAAAGTACTTTCTGCACAAACTTAGGCAAAAGGCGTAACGTTATTCTTATGAAAGGTCTTCAAACATTGAGATTCGGTGTTATAACGGGCAATCCAATATATGAAATGAAATACGAGCGATCCAAAAACATAAAAAAGTACTTTCTGCACAAACTTAGGCAAACGGCGTAACGTTATTCTTAAGAACGCTCTTCAAGAATTGATATACGGTGTACTTACGGGCAAACCAAGATCTGAAATGGGTTTTTGGTACTGCCCAACCCTTTGAAAGTTTGGAAAAAGTACTTTTCGTACAAATTTAAGTAAAAGTCTAAAAAATATTCTTGGGAAAGCGCTGGAAAGGTTAAGATTTCACATAATTATGGCAGATACAAAAACACATATGTTATCTTTCATGTTCTTCGGAGTGAAAAACTTTGAAAATCCTGAAAAAATACTTTCCGAAGCGATTTTAGACAAATTCAGAATTTAAGGACTAACATTCTGTCTTATTAAAGGCAATCCAAGAACTAAAATGGTTTGTTTGCATATTTTCGGAATGCCCGGAACCATTGAAAGTCCGGAAATGTACTTTCCGTATAGATTGAAGGAAAACCCAGTATGTTATTCTTATGAACGGTCTTAAAGGACTGAGATTCCGTGGAATTTTGGGTAATTCCAACACAAAAATGGGTTTTCGGCTTTTTTTCCAAGTTCCAAAAAAGTTCTTTCCTTATAGATTGAAGGAAAACACGGAAAGTTATTTTTAAGAACGGTCTTCAAGTACTCAGATTCTGTGGAATTTCGGGTTATCCTAAAACAAAAATGGGTTTTCAGCTTTTTTCCCGGACTGCCCGAACCTTTGAAAGTTCCAAAAAAAGTACTTGCCGTAGAAATTTAAGGAAAAATTTGAAAAATTATTCCTAAGAACGGACTTTAAATGTTGACATTTGACAGAAATACGGGCGAATCAAGAACAGAAATGCGTCTTTGACCCCTTTTCGAACTGCCGTACTCTTGAAAGTTTGGGAAAATTTATTTCCGTATTGATTTAAGCAAAAGCTGCAACGTTTTTTTTTGAAAATTCGAGGAATTATGAGCGATCCAGGAACATATATGCGATTTTGCAATGTTTTTCGAACTGTACCTTAGAAAGTTTGGAAAAAATACTTTTCGTTTAGATTTAAGTAAAACTCAGACTTTAAAGACTAAAATTCTGTGGTATTTAGGACAATCCGAAAACAGCAATGGGTTGCTTACATTTTCATTTAGCGCCCAAACCTATGAAAGTAAAGAAAAGTATTTACTTTTCGTATATATTGAAGGAAAACCCGGGTGTTATTATTATTAACGGTCTTTAATGACTTGTTACGTGAAAATTCGGGCAATACAAGCTTCAAAACGAGTAATTTTTCGAAATGTTTTACCTTTGAAAACTCGGAAAAGTACTTTTCGTACAAAATTAAGGCCAAATTGAAAAAATATTGTAAAGAACGGACTTTAAAGGTTGAGATTCGACAGAATTATTAGTACAGAAATGACGCTTTAGCAACTTTTCGAACTGCCGTACTCTTGAAATTTTTGGGAATATATACTTTCTGTATAGATTTATGCAAAAGTCAGGCTTTAGGTACTACAATTTTGTAGCAAGAAACAGAAATGGGTTGTTTACATTTTTTTGTAGTTTGGAAAAAGTTATATTTGTACAGATTTAAGGAAATGCCAAGACGTTATGCTTCAAGTGTAGAAATTCAATGGTTTCAAGAGAAAAAATGAGTTTTCTTTATTATATCGCACTGTCCGAACCTTTGAAAGTATGAAAAAAGTACCTTTTCTACAGATTTATGCAAAAGTCGGTACATTATTCTTAAGAACGGCTGTCAAGAACGGTTTTAAGAGCAAAAATGAGGTTTCGGAATAATTTCACACTGTCATCGAAACTTTGAAAGTTCGGAAAAATTTCTTTTTGTAAAGATTTATGCAAAATTCGAAACATTATTCTTAAGTACGGTTGTCAAGCTTTAAAATTTCGAAAAAAGGACTTTTCGTACGTATTTAAGCAAAAGTCGGAAAGTTGTCCTCCGATTTGGGCCCCGAGGAGAAATTATGTTAAAACCTTTGCAATGTTCTTAAAAATTGTTTTACTCAACAAAGCTATTCTCAGCTATGATGCAACGAAAAAGGTATGGCAAGCTCTCTGGCATTGTACTCTAAGAGCTTTTTCTAAAAGCTCTAGCATATAACATTTCGCAACTCATTGAAGCAGAGTTCCCCAGCCATAGCCTCTGGGGGACGAACATAATCACCAATTCACACCGAATGCTTGCCGAAGTCTTGCATCACTGTGTGTTAGAGAGAGACAGACACATTTTTCCGCTCTCTGCTTGGGGAACCCTGCATTGAAGACTTGTAAGCTGAAACGGAGAGCAAGCTGAGAGCTTTTCATAACTGTATTAGTTGCATCAGATTCTCACCTAAAGCTGGGTCGTCCAAATGGGGAGGATGGAAAAGTGTGCTTGTGTTGGTGAGTACGAAAGCCTTGCTTTCTGTACTCTCATTATACCAGCTATAATAACAGTTTTAAAAGTACAAGAACGACTGAACTAAGTTAAAGAGTATTCAATTAAAGTTTATTAGAAGTGTTTGGGATAGAAATTTTTTCTTCAAAATTGTAGTTTTTCAATTCAAATTTGTATGATTGCACTACAATCTTTGTAAGATATTAGTAAAACCTGTCCCAGACTTAGTTTCCATTCCTTTACCAACTTTTTATTGTAGTTTTTGTTTGCCTTCATCCGTAATGGATATAGTCACATTTCAGCCTTCTCTAATTGCTGTCATTCTAGAGTGAAAGAGAGGGAAGGGGAGACTGTTGTTATCCTTGTGGCAGGTCAATAGTATCAAATTACGTATAATTATTTTTAACTTAAGGGTTCAACAACAATAACGTGCGTTCTCCTTTCCACTCGATGTCATTGTCTCTGTCTTTTAAGTGTTTTCCACCACTTTGGCCTTCTCTCCATGTGGCGTCTAACCGCAAAAACTAGCAACTAAACACAACTCGTCATCATCATCATCATCAGCAGCAGCAGCAACAACCACATCATTGCGGTTGTCTTGTTACGTTTTCCGGGTTAGTTGTTGCCATCTCTCTCTCTTGTATTCAACCATATTCCAACTCATTACCTGGCTGACTAATGGCCCCACCACCACCAACAACTACAACAACAACAACAAAGATTATAAATAATCATTTTTGATTATGAAACATTTGTGCAAAAAGTAAATAAATTCAAGTAATGCCACCCAATGATGTTGATGATGATGGACAAAATATTGTACAATAATTTATAAACAATTTGCACCTTTAAAGGTTTAGTTAGTGCTAACTTTTCATTGAATTTCAAAGCACATTTATGTATATACCAAGGCTACAAACTGGTTCTTCAAGCTGAATCACTCTTCTGAATATGTTAACCTGGAAAACTAGTTCAAAGCGTTTTGGAAATAGTTTCCCAATTTGAAAGACAAGAAAATGGCCATCCTCTTGCATATTTTAGTACACAGAAAATACAGTTTACCTTCCAATTTTAAAGACCAGCAACTTTTCAAAGTCAATTCTTTGATACTTTAGCTAACTAAGAAGTTCTTAACTTTTCCTTTCAACTTTTCAAAGTCAATTTGTATCCAAATCGATAATTCTTTAATCATTCAGCTAACTAGGAAGTTCTTAAAGCAAGGTTCGGGGTTGGAAAAGACTTTACGACGAAACGAAAGGGAGAGTTTAAAAACTTGCAATATTATTTTAAAAGTGGATAAAAAAAACTGTATCAAAATTTCAATGTTGACCATAACATTCCCTTTTTCATACATTTGGGATCTGCTTGATATACTTTGACTCTGCCAACCCGACTATCAGAACCAGCAAAGCTTCTGCTACATAAAATCTTACAAATCTTGCAAAGGGGTATTATAATTTTGCCCAGAAGTTTGCAACGCATAGAAATATTCCTCTTCGAAAAGCTGAATGATTTATTAAGACATTGGTCTGGGTTTTGGGTTCTAACCCCCCACCTACCTTTCTTTATTGGCCCGTTAGTTGCATCACAACCGCTTGAAGGTCGCGGCCTCTGCTATGAATGCCCTCAACTCGCTTTTGCTTTGTGCGAGCTGGCACCAGTTGTTCACACCAAGTTGGAAAATGTCTTGCCGCACTTGATCATCCCATCTAAGTGGGTGGCGACCCCTCCTGCCTTGTCCTCCAAACTCCATTTTTTACTGGAGATTCTTCATCCATCCGCTTTGCTTTATGCCAGGGTTCCCCAAGCAGAGAGCGCGAAAATGTGGCTCTCTCTAACACACGGTGATGCATGACTTCGGCAAGCATTCTGTGCGAATTGGCGAGTATATTCGTGCCCCAGGGGCTATCGCTGGGAAACTTTGCTTTATGCGCTTGACCAGACTGGTGTCCCCTTAGAGCTCTTAAAGTTCGTGATTCATTCGAATGCGGAATCCATCGCCAACTTTTAAAGGTCCATAAGTCCTCCGAAAATTTTTTCGCTCGAACACGCCAATCGCCTCCTCATCAGCTGCTGTCATTGTACATCCGTTTGCGCCGTATTGCAGGACTGGGATGATGAGCGACTTGTATAGCGCTATTGAACTCCCTACTCAGCCCGTAGTAGCATTGGTTTCCAAGTGTAATTCTTCTTCGGATCTCCAGGCTGATGTTGTTGTTGCCGGTAATCATCGTTCCGAGGTAGACAAAATACTCTACAACCTCAAAGTTGTACTCCCCCATAGTAACAAATTGTTCCAGACGCGTAGTCTTCTTGTCCGTGGATACTAAATACTTTGTCTTGTCCTCGTTTACAGCTAAGCCTATTAGTTTAGGCCGATATTTCTGCATATTATTGTCGTATTCAGGTAATTAACTCGTTTATTGGTATTCAGTTTTTTTTTTGTTTGTTTTATACGCCCTCTTTTATTAACATAGGTCGAATTTAAGGGAATTTTGTTATGCTACAACCTTCAAAATCGTTTCAAACAAGGTATTTCACGTCCCGATCTTAAGAACAGTCCGGTTTTAGAACTATAATACAGATTCCAAGGAATCCATAACGACCATTTTTAATAAATTAGGTTGAAATTTGATGTATTTTTGTTATGGTTGACCCTCTTAGTTTTCCAAGACAAGAAAGTTAGCTTTAATATTGTTTTATGGTATCCATAACGCCAATGTTATCAAACCTAGGCCTTAATTTGTGAGAATTATTGTCGAACGTGATCATTTACTCGTATATTGGTTTTCAGAGTGATTTCTTTATGATCTTAAGACCCGGAAAAGGTACTTAACGTGCGGATTTTAGAAAAACGCTTAAACATAGAAGTATAACACAGGATTTAAGCAATACATAACGCCCATTTTCCTTAACCGAGGTCAAAGTTTGTGCGAAATATTGTCGGACTTCGAATTTTGGCTGGTATTTTGGTCTTCAGAGAGGTTTTTTGGAACCTTAGGACCTGGAAGTGGTGCTTTACGTTTTGATTTTAAAACAAAACGAAATTTAGAAGAATAAAGCAGATTATAATCCGCCCATTTTCATTACCCTAGGTCGAAATCTGTGAGAGTTATTGTCGGATTCAGGTCATATACTCGTAAATTGGTCTTTAGATTGCTTTTTTTGGGAACTTAAAACTTGGAAAAGATTCGATTTTAGAAAATCCAGACTGTAAATGCATAAAACAGGTTTCCCCAAATCCATAACGCCCCCTTTCATTAGCCTGGTGCGAGTTATTGTCGGACTTGGATCATTTGATAGTATTTTAGACTTAAAAACGTTTTTTTTTTTTTGGGACGTTAAAACCCTGAAGTGGTACTTTACGTACCGATTTTAGAACAAGACGAACTGTAGAAGAATAAAGCAGGTTTTAAACCGAACATTTTCATTACTCTAGGTTGAAATTTGAGCGAGCTGTTGTCGAATTCAGGTCATATACTCGTAAATTGGTCTTTTTGGGACTTTAAAACTTGAAAAAGCTACTTTACGGATCGATTTTAGAAAAAGTCGAACTGTACAAGTGTTAATACTGGTTTTAAGGCATCCACAGAGCATCCTAGGTTAAAATTTGATCGAGTTTAGTTGAAAAATGTTCAAGTTCGGTCTTACTTATTCTTCGAGTTTCGAAACTAATCAAATACATCAATTACCCATTCACTCTTCTACCATAGATCATTGTTTCAATCAAATTGGGTGGAATTTTTTTTGCAATATTGTGAGTGAAAACGTTGGTTTTAAAAAGGGTTTGTACCCTCTGGAGTGAGTTTTTGACAAATGCAAAAAATGCCGAAATTTGGCCAAACACTTGCCTAATGGACTTTCAAATTGTGTTTTCGTTTAAGGTCAAGAAAATTGTCAGCTGCTGCCCAGTTTGTTCCCATTTTCTATTAATTATTTACTTGTTCTTGCGTCTCTGTGCATTTCAATCGAGAATTGATTAATTTTGAATTGTCTCCCCCCCCACACACCTCCTCCCTCTGGGTTTGGTCTAATGAACATTTAATGGTCGGCTTCTGGTCTCCCAAAATGCCAGCAAGTTTTGTTTGCTGGGAATGAAACAGTTGGCTGGTTGGTTTTCTGGCAATGGGCAATTAAACTTCATTAGAATGTCACGGGAGAAGTCGACATTGAATTTAACTGAATGTGCCTGTACATGCAAATGTTCAAAATGTTTATTTATGTATGAATATAAGTATTCTGTTGTGCTGTATTGGCACTTCTTGTTGTGTGTTCTCTTCTCGAAAAAGAAACGCATTTCCATTTCCTGTTTTGTTTGATCAAATATTTGTGCTGGAATCACACATGTAAACAAAAAACAGCGGGTAACTCAAATGAGTGGTGGAGGAATCAAAATCTGTCTATAACAGCACAAAATAGTCATTATATTGCTTGAATTTGGTATTTGGCTTTTTAAGAAGAAACAAGAGTCGAGTGGTGAGAGCGCTTGCAGCAGGATTATAAGATTACAAAATGAAAATTCAAGGAATTCAAGGAAATCAGTTTGTGTCTGTTAAGCTATTTCAAGTATCAGCTTATAGTTCAGTTTGAAGCCAGATCAAAATGCTTTGCATTTCGTTTTGAGAGGTATAATCGTGCTTTTTTTGTGGGGTCACAACGGGCCACTATGTGCCCCTATCGTTAAGTTACAACCATTGAGTATGCTGAAGTGTCTCTTTAGGCACCTTTCGCACCATCTTACTCTCGCAATATGTTGTACACTCCTGATCATATTAATAGGTACACACATCAACTCTGACTTTAAGGTAACAGAAAACAGTTTTATTCATTGTTTCAAACTTAAAATTTGTTCTCATTGGTTCTTAAACTATTTGTTTTTAATAAAATAAACTTAATTGTAACATAGAATAATAATATAACATAAAAGAGATCATTTTGTGTTTCAGATACGTTTTCAGTGTGATCATAATAATAGGTACACTTCATGTGTTGGTAAATTAGTATTTCCTAACTTAGTATCCAGTGTATCCACCTCTATTTTTGGACACTGCAGCTATTCTTTTTGGCATACTTTTAATAAGAGCCTGGCAGGTCTCTACTGGTGTCTCATACCACAGTTTTTGGACACCTTCCCATCATTTTTGTTTCTTTGAAAATTAATGTTCTGCCAATTTCTTTTTTAAGTCTCCCCACAAGTTTTCAATGGGGTTAAGGTCGGGGGATTGGCTTGGCCACTTCAGAACGTCAACTTTTTGGTCCTCGAATTTAGATAACAGCCTTGATGTGTGTTTAGGATCATTTTCTTGCTGAAATACCCAACGTCATGGCATATTTTCCTCAGCATACGCTACCATTACTGTTTCCAATATGGATTTGTACTCTTCAGCATTCATTTTGCTCGTAGTCTGTTAAATTGGACCTACGCCGTACCAGGAGAAGCAACCCCATACCATTATATTGCCACCTCCATGTTTGATTGTTTTTTTTTTGGTAAACCGTGGATGGAATTCCTTTCCATTAGGGCGTCGAACATTAATCTTGGCACCATAATATGTTTCTCCATTTTTTCTCCCTGGTGCATCCTACCCAGTCTTTGTGGTCCCTTGCAAAAGTTTGCCTCATGGTGATATTTTTTTTGCGCATAAGTGGGACTTTTCTGGCAATTCTTCCTGGTAGGTTGGCATCTTTTGTAGTCGTCTTCGGATAGTTGGAGCACTAACTGAACTCCCAATTTCGGCTGCAATAGCCTTCGATGACTTAAATGGGTCCTTTTTGCTCAAAGTTACTATGTAGTGGTCAAGGGTTTCTGTTGTTTTTTGTGGCCTTCCACGGGTTTCCTGTCTTGGTTTTCTTTCTAATGCATTTTTAACAAAATTATGAGACCTGTTCATTAATTTGCCTTCTTTTCTCAGACTAAGAACCAATCGAGCTTCTTCTTTAGTACAATGAGAATTTTGACCCATTTTTTCTGAAAAAAATAATTATTTAATTCTCTGTATTGACAGGAGCTATACTTAATTTACCTTTAGTTACCAAAATATCACTGATTACAAAATTATTCTCTTGATACTTGTGTGTAACGGTGACTGTACCTATTATTATGATCAGGCGAAATGTGTGGTGGACTCGCAATTTATAGAAAAGCTTTGATATACGGGGCAGCCCCTCTTTCAGCTCTTTGTCACAGTGTGGCCAGACATTGACAACAACAAAAAACCAAAAATTAAAAAGTTGTCAACACTAAAAGTACGAAAAAACCATCTATAATTAAAAAATTCCGGTGTGTACCTATTAATATGATCAGGTGTGTATATAAAGTTGTCTTATGAAACTTGTCATGATTTCGATGGCTTTTTTTTTTGTTTTGCTGAAACTTTGAAATGAGTTCGTTTTTAAAAAATGGCTAAAAAGATTGATAAAAGTCCAAGCTTAACCAAATATTGTTAAATAATAAATTAACTTTTCAAGGAGCTTGGTTCACAAAATTAAGTAGTTTTTCCAACGACACACATTGGGAAACAGAAATTACTTGTAATCTGACTGCTATCATTCAAGAAGTTAAAGAACTACGACATTTCTCTAGTATCACCGTCGATAATGGATCGAATATGGTTACAGTAGCAGAAGAACTTTTAAATGACAACTGCAGAACAGAAAAGGATTGAAACTACCTCAGTAAAATTGATATTTGGAATTTATTATTATAAAATAGAGTCGCCTCTTTGTTGTGCAACCAATTGCAACCTTCCTTTTACCAAGTTATGTAAAGTGTTTACGTCAATAGTTGACCATTTCTCGACAATGGCCGTTTTTAGTTCCTTCAAGGACTCAAATTACCTTCCACCCTCATAAACCTTTGCTGAAACGATGCCCCAAAGGTCCTCAATTGGATTTAAGTCCGGACTTATTGCTGGCCACTGTAATAAGGGAATACCATTGGAACAGAAAAACGACATCGTATGCCTTGCAACAACGTGTATAGGAGCGTTATCCTGTTGAAATGTCCAGTCGTCGCCATGGAACTCCTCCGAAAATGGTATAAGTTCTCCTTCAAGGAGATCCGTATACATTTCCGCATTGATCCGTCCCGGCACAAAGCAAATGGGAGATTTTCCAGGCAGAGCTAAATGCCGCCCATAGCATCAGAGAGCCGCCTATAGCTCGTCTTCCTGGGATGACTTAGGTCCCGCCAGTAATTTTGATTTCCATCTGGCCCGTCTAGGTTAACCTTCTTTTCATCACTGAAAATCCTTCATGAACTCGTTGTCCCAAAACTTATATTTTTGATAGAAGGCACGCCGGGCCTTCTTATGCCGGGGTAACAGTTTTGGTGTCCGTACCTTTGAGTCATATTTGAGGTGCAACTTCTTTCGACAAATCTGTTGCACCCCCTTTGCCTACTTATTGGCAACTTTAATTCAACCTTTATTTGAGCGCGCTACTCATGTTTTTAGCCGTTGCTAGCGCTTTTATGTGCCGTTTAGTGCGCGCATCAACTTTTGGTAATGCCCCTCTTCTGTTGTTTCGGGCATATTTCTGAGGATTCTTCAAATAATTGTCGACTTAATCTTTTGGCAATTTCTGATATTTTAATGCCACATTCAGCCAAAGTTTCAATTTTCATTTTTTCTTTTTCATTTAAATCGGCTGCGAGAGGCATTTTTAACCAAACATAGTCCAAATTTATAAGAAAATCTCAAAAAATTGTAACAATACTAATTATAGTCAATTAATTAACAATATTTAAATGCACTCAATAATTTTTTGCAGCGAGATAATTAATGTGTCACACTCAAAATGGAAATGAAGAATTTTGCACAAATATCAACTTTCTATTAAAGTCATGACTTTGTCTCTTTTAAAATCCTAACGGGACTATAGATTAAAAGCAGATAAGAAACTTATTCGTGGAAAAACATCACAAAGCATAAGAGATAAAACATGTATACTCGAAACATTTATACCGAAATTAGAACAACCGTAATAAGCAAAAAAAAATTTTGCTTATTTTTCAAATATCAACTTTACTGAGGTATGAAGAATGTAATGTTGATGAAGGTTGCTCAAGTGAATGATTTGGACGAAGACCAAGTTACCTCAATAGGTTCCCTGGAGAAATCTATAATTGCAGTTTGTTGTGCTGCACACACTCTAAATTTAGTAGTTTACGATTTTTTATGAAAGTTCAGTTTGACATTAGTATAGATCTCACACGAATAACACTATATGAAATCTATTGCATAGAGAAAAATTGAAAAAAAAACCAGTGCTAGACTGTGTGACGCGATAGAACTCAACCTACAAGAGTTCTTTTAAAGAGCTCCACATATATATATATATATATATATACATACATATATATACATATATATACATATATATAACTAGCAAATAACCCGTCGCGCTTCGCTGCGTCGCCAATTGTATAGCCCGTAGAGCCCACAAAGCGAATCTTACATAGATCAGCTTGAATTCATCGTCTTACATGGTCTTTTCCCCGTAACGACTTTGATGCTGGGTTTTCCATCCAATTCTCACAAACATCCTACCCACCGTGACCGTTCCCGTTATCGTTATCATTATCTTTATCGTTATTGTTACCGCCCCATTTCAAATTATTCCGTATTCTACCCTTACAAACCGACTTTCAAGCAAATCGGATGAAAACTAATTTTTTGCCTACAAAATTTTCCGGAACTTTTCACGCCCGGGGAGGATTTTCCGACATTGGAAAATCAAATTTCAAATAATTTCGTATTATATCCTTACAAACCGAATTTCAAGCCAATCGGATTAAAAATATTATATTTTGCCTACAGAATTTTCACACCCTGTGGGCGGATTTTCCAACATTGGAAAATAACATTTCAAATTATTTCGTATTCTATCCTTACAAACCGAGTTTCAAGCGAATCGGATGAAAAATAGTTTTTTGCCTACAGAATTTTCCGTGAATTTTCCCGCCTGGGGGGCGGATTTTCCGACATTGGAAAATCAAATTTCAAATAATTTCGTATTCTATCTTTACAAACCGAGCTTCAAGTCAATCGGAAGAAAAATAGTTTTTCGCATGCAGAATTTTCCGGTCATTTTCCTCCTGGGAGGATTTTCCAAAATCGGGAAAACACCCATTACAAACCAAAATTCAAGTCAATCGTATGAAAAAACAAAATTTTCCCATACAAACTTTTCCGTCTTTTCCGGTTGGAGTTTTCCAAAACCCACCACTAATGAAAACTCCTGTCCAAATTTCAGCCTTCTATCTCTTACCGTTTGCACTCTGCGTTGATTGCCAATCAGTGAATCAGTCAGTCAGTCAGTGAATCAGGACAAACTGTTTTATATGTAGAGAGTAGATTTGCTGCAGCCAATTCATAAAACTTTTTTAAAGCCGTGAGTATTTTCAAAAATATTGGCGACATTTTTCTTATTGTCCGCCTTCCTCATATCTAGCATAGAGCGTATAGTTTTTCAACAGACACAAACAGGTCCCTGAAACGTTTCTTTTTAACATGGCAGAACGGCAACAACTCTCTTCATTTAGCTGCAACAAAATAATTTAGTTACATTTGGTAATGGTTGGAATTCATGATGCTAGGATACTTGAATATATCTTCTGCTGATTTCTTAGTTGAGTTATGGGAAACCTTAGATACTTTGGCTTATATTGATTCGTAGGAAGAAAAACTATTGGGGTGAACCCCCCTCTAGCGTAAAGATATTGAAATATATGATATATTAACAACATTGTTTTGCCTTTACAAATTCGCAAGTAACTGCTGCTATAGACTGCAATACAATACAAATTTATGCACATAAATTTTGTATGTATCGACAATTTCGTAAAAACAAAAATTCGATCATATGTACACAAATATGTGTGTATGTTTGTAAATATTCAAATTTTTGTGCACATATGTATTTAGTATTGTGTAGAACCTCAGCTTTAAATGCTTGTGTTAATTTCCAGTTAATTTTAAATCAAACTTAATAGTTTTGTTTACACAAAGTTGACATTTGCCATTAGCGGTAAATCTTTATTCCCTTCAGTATTTAGTGACTGATCAGTCAACGTACACAAAATTTGTATCTAGATATGTACCTAGGTACTTCCAAACACTGTATATACCGAAACAAACCGTTTTTCTGTGCCGATTATGGTTCGGGCTAGCATTTTTGCAAGAATATTGGTTTGGTTTGCGTTTCGGTTTGCTCAAGCCCAAATAAACGATTCAGTAAGGTTTGCTTCGGTTCGGAAAAGGAACTTATTCAGGATGTGTTGGTTGAAAAAGAACTTGGACGAGTTCTGACCAGCTTTAAACCTGTTTCAATTTCTATCTTCTGCAAAAAAGTAGTTTGTCATTCTGGCAAAAGCTATGTCAAAGGGCTTGACTCTAATGCCACACTCCAAGTGTAACAGGCAAAGTTGGTCAGTTTTTCGCCAATTTAGTGGAAAAACCCAGCCCCGGTCATGCTTACATATTGCGGTTTTGTTGGTGTGTTTATAAATAGTTGCATATCAATAACAGAGGCGTTACACAGCGATCTGTGCACTACAGATACATTTGTATCTACGCCGGCAACAGCAACAAAAACAACAACAACAAATTGCGCATGGGTTAAATAAACTAACAAAAACACAAAAACTGACGAGAGACGCACAAACATAGACACATACAAATGTACATAACTGTGCTTGGGGTATTTGCACTTGTATGTGTGTGTGTGTAAGTGCCGGTCGATAAACAAAAAAATGACAGCCGCAGCAGCAGCAGCGACCGACGACATCGCTGACTGCGCAGTTGGCAACTGATAGCGCGTCGTAGTCGACGTCGTCGCTTCGCATTTGACTCATTAAATATTTTGCAACCTTGACCGTTCGAAAGCGATTAAAAATGTGTTGGTATTAGTATGTGTGTGTGTGTGTGTATGATGAGTGCACTTGCAACTTGAGTAAATGAGCAAAAAAAAAAAAAAAAGCACACTCGTCTGGGTTATATTTTAATGGCATGTGCTGTGATATGAAATGCCATTTCCACACGGCTAATCATAACAAAAGAACCAACGTACTGATATGGAAGTACTCAAAAATTGAAACTTTTGGGTGAAGAACCTCATCTGGAAAAGATTCCTACTAGAGTTTTACACAATTAAACAAGTATACAACTCTATTGTAAAATGAGTTTTCAAATGAACCGGAGAGCTAAAACTATATTAAAAGTCCGTTAAATGCTCGTTTCTTAGCCCATTTGGCAAACATTTAGCGAAACTTTGTTTGTAGCTCCTTTTTGGGTACTTAAAAACGCTCGTTTCTTATATATTTGGCTTGACTTTATTGGAAGTATCTTTTTAATATGCAAAAAAAAGTCCGTTAAATGTTCGTTTCTTATCTTTTGGGCGAATATTTAGTGAAACTTTATTTGAAGCTCCTTATTTGTACCCAAAAAACGACCGTTAAATGCACGTTTATGTTTTTTGGCGAATATTTAGTGAAGATTTATTTGAAGCTCCTTTTTGGTATGCAAAAAGCCCGTTAAATGCTCGTTTCTTATCTTGATGGCAAGTATTTAGCGAAACTTTATTTGCAAATGCTCTTTTTGGTATGCAAAAAGTTCGTTAAGTGCTCGTTTCTTATCTTTATGGCGAATATGTAGCGAAACTTAATTTCAATTTTCTTTTTGATTCGCAAAAACAGCACGCTTATGCTCATTTCTTAACCCTTCGGCGAATATTAAGTCAAGCTTTATTTGAAGTTAATTTTTGGTACTCAAAAAAAAGCCCGTTAAATAATAGTGGGCGACAAAAAGTCCGTAAATTGCTTGTTTCTTATCTTTTTGACAAGTATTTAGCGAAACTTTATTGTAAGTTTCTTTGTGGTACCCAAAAAGTCCGCTAAATGCTCGTTTCTTATCTTTTTGGCAGCCATTTATCGAAACTTTATTTGAAGTTTCTTTTTGGTACGCAAAAAAGCTCGCTAACGCTAGTTTTTTAGACCCTTTGGCGAATATTAAGCGAAGATTTATTTGAAGCTCCTTTTTGGTACGCCAAAGGCCCGTTAAATGCTCATTTCTTATCTTGATGGCAAGTATTTAGCGAAACTTTATTTACAAATACTCTTTTTGGTATGCAAAAAGTTCGTTAAAAGCTCGTTGCGTACCTTTTTGGCCAATATTTTTTATGGAAACTTTATTTAAAGCTCCTTTTTTAGTACTCATAAAGTCCGTTTAATGCTCTTTTCTTGTCTTCTTGGCGAGTATTTAACGGAACTTTATTTACAGATCCTTTTTGGTACTCAAAAAGTCCGTTAAACGGTCGTTTCTTATCTTTTTGGCGAATATTTAGCGAAACGTTAGGGAAAAAATTCCGTTAACTGTTCGTTTCTTATCTTTTTGGAGAGTATTTAGCGAAATTTAACTTGAAGTTTCTTTTTGGTACGCAAAAAATACTCTCTAATGCTCGTTTCTTAGCCCTTTGGCGAATATTTAGCGAAGATTTATTTGAAGCTCCTTTTTGGTACGCAAAAAATGACCGCTAAATGCTTGTTTCTTAACCCTTTGGTGAATATTTAGCGAATCTTTATATAAAAATAGTTTTTTGCGCCTCTTTTAGTTACCGAATATGGAAAATTCACCTGATTAGACTCGTTTATGAGCACGTTTTCAAATATTTTGCGAGTGTTAGTCAAATGCTCGTTTTTTCTTTCACTGGGAAGTCAAATTATTAGACATACAATGCTTAGAACGTTGCAAATGACCCAAGCGACAACAAGCTGAAGGCAAAATGGCAGCCCACCTCCTGCCCAACCAAACGAGAGTCTGCCACTAAAGCAGTGGTGGTGTCCAAGCTCACACAATCAAACACTGCGCTTGTGTGTGCCTAGCAGCAAAACTCGAAGTAGACGTCAAATGCCTCTTGAAGTAAAACAAAAAGCCGAACACGCGCATCGTAAGAGATCAAGCCGCCGTGCGTGCTATTTATAGAAAATTTTCATAAAATATGTCTTTAATGCATTTTAATAATAATACTAAGATTTCCAAATATAAAATAGAGTTTATGAGAAAGATGGGCAGTCCTTTGATCCGATCCTTTATTCTGCTGAAATCGCAATTTATTACAAACAACAACAAAATACAAGCACATGCCATAGATGGAGGCTTACAAAGAAAAGCCCAAAAAAGGATTGTTGTGGTAGCTCCCTTTCATTAGATTTGAATGCCCAGCGCGCTTGGAAGTATCATTGTCAACAACTTTTTTATATCAAAAGTTCGCACAATGTCACCAATAATTTAACCTAAAACCAGTCCTTTTTGATAAATAACTCCTTCGCCAAATATTATCCTCAGTGGGTCTATTGTCATGTCTTTAACAAATATTCCATTCAATTTTGACAAGAAATAAAAGCAACTCATGTTTTTGAAAGAAGTAAGCATCAATGACTAGAGAGATAAGAGAATCTCTTGTGCATTTCTTCAGCTACAAAGAAGCCTCATTACTGAACAAAATATTGCCTCAATACCAAAACTATCAACTGGGTCCTGGGGTTCTCGAACCCTTTGTAAAGTCGTTGAATCGGTTTCTGTACATATCCAAGTCAAAATATTGGTTTGAGTCTTAGGACTGATGTCACATCTGCTAGATAGTTGCGTTGCTATGTGTCAGATAAACTAACAATTTAACTTGTTATATGTTAGATTATGTGACAGATAGAGTGATATGTAAAGCTCCCCATACACCACACAAATTTTTGCGCAAAACGCTAGTGTGTGTTAGTAAAATATGGGCGTATGGGTCACCCGAACGCAATGCGTGTTCCTATTTTACTAACACTCATTAGTGTTCTGCGCAAAAATTTGTGTGGTGTATTCGGCGCTTAAAAGATTGTTTATAAATATTTGATTCACAATTAGGTAAAGAGCCATTTAAGTTCTGTGTATAAGAAAAAACCTGAAATCTTTGCTTTGCCTTTGCCTTAGTTTGTAACCAGTTGTCGGGATTTAAGCCACAAAAAAAAAACGCTTTTAAGTCATCTAATGGCTTTTTTCCCCTGCATGGACAAGTTCGGCTGGGTAAATATTAACTAGTCTGGGAGATTTATAGGGCTAGAGGCTTCTGATGATGGGGATTCAAGTGTACAAACCAGAAAATGCGTCTTTAAGAGAATAACTAAAGTTACAGAAGGCTGCAAACTTCTAAAAATTTACAGAGGGTTCGGTCCGGGCATTCAAACCCATCTTTAGGCCTAACGTTCGGTTCGCAAACTGTTTCCTAAGCTTGTCAAACCTTATGGTATTGGTTCGAACCATGGTTGATCGCTTCTTAGTTGGTTAAAATCAGTGTTTAAAAAGCTGCAATAAGTTTCATTTCGTCTACTTTTGAGAAAATCAGAAGACTCTGAGAAATGCAGCACAAAACGATTACTTAGAAATAGCAATCAGCAGCAGCAGTCGTCGCTTCATCATTTTTGATTTTGATTCTGTTTTTGTGCAGTGGCGTAATCGTTTTGTGCTGCTGCCTTCCACTGCGGCTTCTGCTTTTCTCAAAATCAAAAGCAAGAGTTCGTTTTGATAAGTTGTAAAATGTGATACTTTGACTAAAGCAATTTAAACACTGTTTAAAATTGGGTATCCCCTATTTTCATTGAATTTGAACGAATTGGTAAAAAAGTTCTGCTTTAGTTTTGTTAAGAAGCAGAACGCTTCTAATGTAAAAAGCTACTACAAACCTAGTGTTTTCCTTCACAAAGACCTTTCAAATTTCCATGTTTTTCAAAATGCGACGTTATAGTTGAAACTCCCTAATTCCCTAAGACATGAATTTAACTTACGAATTTGCAGAAAACTATTTAAATGCTTATAAAAGTGTCATAAACCAAACCCTATTTCCAAACAGATGAATTCCGGTTTGGAAAGTCATAAGATTAAAAGGTTCGGGTAACGCTACAGTTCGAGGGACTAAAAAAAACATGAACCGAACCTGTTCGTACCGTTTTGTACCTTGGTTTTCACTAATTTCAAAGAGTTGGCTTCCTAGGGATAGAACTTTTTCCACTAAACTCATGCATGGACAGCTACATCCTCATCGTTTCAGCTAAATATTGCTACTCCAAGTCATTCTAAAAAGTTTTTCAATGGTAAATATTCTACTGCTAAAATTTTCGACTCACTAGTCTATGTTCTTTTTAGACCGCTGATACTTAATATGACATAATTTAGATTCATTTCGCCTTCGATTCATGGGTTTATATATCACGATTTCTCAAAATTAACTGTTTATACTCATACCATCAAAAAAAAACTGTGCTCTAGTATTAGTGCATTCCATTTGTAAAGCAAGAACGAGTGCGCTCTTGAACTTTACTCTCTGAGAGTCAGGCATAATATGTGTGTGTGTGTGATCAATTTTCAGTTGGCTTGCAGATTGCATAACTGAATGCAAGCTCATCTCTTTGTCTCCCTCTCTCTGTGATCTCTTCTTCTGCTTTTCCTTCGACCTACCTCACTGTTAAAGCGCCTGGGGCAAGTGCCCAGTATATTTGCCATTAGCCGCCTCCAGGGGGCGCTGCCTACTATTTGCCGCTACGTAATGAAATATAATTAAAGAAAAACGAAAATAGCAAAAAGGCAAAAAAGAAAAGCGGCAACTGTCGGCCCCAAGTATAATTAACGACCGACAAGCGACGTCGACAGCAGCAGAGCAGAGCAGAGCGTGTCTATTTTTATAAAGCAACAATGCAAAAAGTGCAGCGGCCCCAAAGCAAGAGAGAGAGAAAGGGAGGGAGGGAGGAGGAGGCTCATTATGAAATCACCTTCAACTACTGCTGCAAGTTTGAACTGCACAACGACCTGGCGACCGTGCGAGGGAGAGGCAACGAGTGCGGAAGAAGGGGTTCAATTAGCAGAGTGATTGAGTGAGTGCATCACAAAACCACACTTGAGCAGTGAGTCACTCACTCTACCCACCCCCCCGTTCCGTTTAACGGCATTTGTTCATATTCCCAACCATTTATACATATCGATTGGATCAATTTTTGATAAGTTTCAAGCTATCAATAGAATTTCACAAGAATTTGACGGTAAGTGTTTGGGTGTGGTACAAGGACATGGCCTGCATTTTTGATTTGGCTTCGTTTGATGGATACATTTTGAATGCATAATTAGCTGGAGCTTACTTACTTTTGCAAACGGCCCGTTCTGCGAGGGCCAAACGAGCCACTGCGTGCCCATCGCTGCTCCAAAAGTGTCTCCAAAAGCTGTTAATTTAAAACTTTGTCGTCAATTTAGTTATTGTGGCAAACAGTTTGTGGGAAATTTAAAGTTTAAACAATAATTTAGGATACAAATCTGCATAGATTTGGTACATTTGTTCAGGTACTTTACATATGAAACTTTCTTTTCATTTGAGAATACCTTCTGCTCTGAACAAAAAAAAGAAAGACAACGAGAACGAGGTAAGAAGACACAAAAGAAAGAAAGGAGAAAAAAGAATGGGAACAAAGAAAGGAAAAGATAACAATGAAAGAAAAACAGAAGAAAGAAGGAAGAAAAGAAATGAAAATTTAAGATGAAAAAAATCATTAGAATAACAGAACGAAGAAAGCATCGAAGAAGAAAATGAGATAAAAAGAAAAAAAGAAAACTAAAAAAGAAGAAAGGAGAAAAAGAAGAAAGGAGAAAAAGAAGAAAGGAGAAAAAGAAGAAAGGAGAAAAAGAAGAAAGGAGAAAAAGAAGAAAATAGAAATCATCAAAAAAAACAGAACAAAGAAGGAAGAAAAGATAGAAGAAAAGAAATGAGAACAAAAAAAAAACGTAAATTAAAGAAAAAGAATAAAGGAAAAAGCAAGAATAACAGAACGAAGAAAAGAAATGAGAGCAAAGAAAGAAAAGAAAATTAAAGAAGAAGGAGAAAACATCAGATAAACAGAACAAAGAAGGAATAATAGATCGAAGAAAAGAAATGAAAGCAAAGAATGAAAGGGCGGAGTAGAAGACACGAAAGAAAGAAAGGACAAAATAAAAAAAGAAAAATAAGAATAAAGAACGGAGAAGAAAACAAAGAAAGGAAAAGATAACAGTGAAAGAAAATGAAAAACAAAACAAAGTAGGATGAAAAGATCGAAGAAAAGAAATGAGAACAAAAAAAGAAACGATAATTTTAGAAGAAAAGAGAATACATTAGAATAACAGAACGAATAAAAGAAATTAGAGCAAAGAAAGATAAGAAAATTGAAGAAGAATATAAAAAGAAAGGAGAAAACATTAGAAAAACAGAACAAAGAAGGAAGAAAAGATTGAAGAAAAAGGAGAAAGTATAAAAAAAGTACAAAAATAATAGAAAAACAAGACAAAACAAAGGAGAAAACATAAAATAAAGGTAACAAGCACAAAGAACGGAAAAACTGAACGAAGAAAGGCACAGTAAAGGCAAAGAGAACGAAGTAAGAAGAAGAGAACTAATAAAAATGAGAACAATCAGGCCTGTTCT
The DNA here is from genome assembly GCA_037044535.1 of Lordiphosa magnipectinata. NCBI lineage: Eukaryota > Metazoa > Arthropoda > Insecta > Diptera > Drosophilidae > Lordiphosa > Lordiphosa magnipectinata. The sequence continues at coordinate 438,778 of JBAMBO010000108.1, read as the reverse complement.
CGTTTCCAAATTCAAATGATCGGAATTGGAAAGAGTTGCGATTTTTAAGAATCGATTAGGGAAGGAATCAAAGAGGGTCGAATGACCCACCAAAACACAGTCGGTTTCTGGAAGCGGGACCGTTTTACAAATCCAATTCCGCATGATTTGATTTCATAATCGAAAGACAGAAAAAAAGAACAAATGAAATAGTATTTGTAACTTAACCATTTCAAGTTAATGGGTATTTAAATACTCAAGAAAGTGTTGACACTTAACAAAATTGCACCGCAGGGCATGTGAAAGATATTGAGCCAAAATTTTTTGCATGGTAAAGAGGAAGAATGAAACTAAGAAAAGAAAATATAACAGTTTAGTTCCGCGGATTTTTTCTGTTTGAAGATGACGAGAAGTGCTGCCCAATAAAGGAAAATGGGAAAAATGAAAAACGCGCACCCGTACCAGATACCTTGAGGTGTCCTGTATGCAATGGTGAAAAATATACAGCGATGTGTCAACACACCTGATTTATTGACTATGGGACAGCCCATAATGTGTTCTAAAATTACGAAACATTTTTTTTGCTGTGTTTTTTTTTTAACTAGTGAGTTTAGCTGGCTCTAGGTCCGAAAAAGTTGCGATTGTTCACAACTGTAAACAACTTATGCATTGTACCACCAAAAAGAGCTGGCTGGCCTATGCAGAACTGTTTCATCGTTATCCCTAACGACTCTGCATGAAAGCATGATTGCCAACTGCCTCTCCATACAATCATTGCTTAGATCAGTTGGGAACTGCTAAAAGCAATGAAAACAAAAATAGACAAGCAATGAGTGCTTTGAACTTTCTGGTGGTAATGCTTAAGCTTTGAGGCTGAACTTTTCTAAGTGCAAAAGCTTGAAACTTTTAAGCGAGCTTAAAAGTTTTTTAACTTTATTCGGAAATCATGGTGTTAATTTTGAATTTATTTTAATTTCTTAATTTGGTAAATTTAATGATCAAGTTCTGAGTAAGCTGGGATATATGTGAGGGGCGACCATCTACAGGATTTGTACAAGTCCCTTTGTGGGCTTTGTTTGTCACTTGTTGTACTGCCATGTTCCACTTTTCACTGTGAATTCGAATTTTTTCAGAGCTCCCAAAAAGTGCTCCCTTTTCACAGGCTGTCAGAAAAAATACAGTTATTTTCAGACACTATGAAAAGTGAAACGAAATGACATCTCACCTCTAACTTTTAACAGCCTGCTCTTTGCCCAATCAGTGAGAGTTTTTTTCCGGTTGCTTCGTTCATCTGTGTTCATGAGACACTTTCCTGGGCAGAATTTGTCGAAAGTGTCTTCTAAGCATGTGTAAGTGCCTCAGTAAACTGTAAGTGTGTATGCATGTTTGGGTGCTTCTGTAGAAGGCAAAACAAAACGTTAACATTGACGCAGTTGATTGTTGACTTTAAAGTGCAAAGGTCGTCAAATTAATAATAAATTGACAAGACTTTTAATGAATCGCTATGCTGCTTATGTGGGATAAAATTATCGGGCCACCATATTACATGTGGAAGTACTCGGTAATGAGGTCAACGAGAACACCGGTGTGCAAAAAAATGCAAAGAAAAGGAAAATAACCTACGAGGCCAATGAAGAGACAATAATTGCGTCTATCATGAAAATTGTGGTTACTGACAGCAGACCATTTCTACTGTTAGACTGCGAAGTGTTTCGCGAAATTTTAAACCCAATATATAATGCCCCGCAAATGGCTCCAATAACCTCAAGAAATATTATGGATCATGTACGAGTGAAAGAGCTGTCCATAAAAGAGGGTATAAAGGAGATTATCCAGTAGCATGCCATCGAGCTGGATCAGATTTTTAGGTAAACGGCTAAACAAACTTAATTTGCTGTACTACCTATATAATGCTTAAAAATAAGCATTTAAAAGATTAGACATCGAATTTCGCATAATTTTAAACAGATTTTAATCCTAGTATGCCCAAGGTGAGTGTGTAACACAACAACAAAAAGACACTTTGCTCGGACACTTGGCTCGATTTGCTCAGTTGCTTATGCTCAGCTGCTGACAGCTGAACGAAATTATCCCCATCAAATTGTTATAGTAAAACAGTTTCGTGTGTTCTCTCATCGATAACTATGAAACAGAAAACACGAGAAAAGTAAAATCTAGTGCTCTGTTGAGAGAGTGAGCGAGTCTGGTAATTTTTTCCCTATTTTGCGAGCTCTGAATTTTTAACATGTTCTCTTTTCTATTAAACAATCAAGAAAATCCGTATTAAACCTTTAGTTTCTACTTACTGTCTACTCGACGAATTTAAATAACAACTTTTTCATCTGATTAGCCCAATCAATTTGATACAACAGCACATTTAGCAAAGTCGAATTCGACAATTATTGTCAAAAGTGAAAATCGAAACAGGTCTGGTAGACTTTGTTTGCCACTTGTTGTGGACTTTGTGTTGAGTTCGAGAATTTGTAGGTAGACTCACGCTGGCATCAATTGCGCCAAACAAAGAGCGTCTCGAGTTGTTGCAGGTTGCTTGGTCAGTTATGGGGATCGTTTAGCATGAACATTGGCGATGAAGATCCAGATTTAGCTGCGCGACGTACTTTTATAAGTAAGATCTGAAAAATTGGTCGGATGCTAAACCAACGTAAGATCGGTTACATTTAGGTGCAGAGTCGACTGAGTGGAGTGTGGAATCGGCGAGATTAGTGAATGATTGCTGATTGCTAATGCGTTATGACAGTCAAGTTATGACCAAAAGAAACTTCGCTGCCGCAGCGCTGCTACTCCAACTACAGAGTATATTACAGTCGGACTTGACCGACTTTCTTACTTGGCTTTTGTAAGGTTTTTTTTCTTGTTCCCTTCCTCTTTTGGTGTGCAGCTGTTTTTCCAGCTGTTTCCAACGGCAGTCAGCAATTTGCTCTATTATTATTTATATTACTATTATATATTTTTTTTTTGTGCAATTGTTGTTATTGTTGTTGCTGCTGCTGGCTGGTTGAGCATTGAGGGTATTTTTTTTCATTAGCTCTCGTCGTCAGCGAATTTCAAACACAACAAAAACTTTTAAAGTGAAAAATTTACAGCAAAAAATATAATGAAAACTACGAAAAGAAAAATTTACTCCAATTACAGAGGCATCAGCGTAATACAAAGCACAGACAGCAGCAGTAGCTGCAGAGAGACAGAGGGAGGAGCAGCAGTTGGGGGTTTGAACTTGGTCAGCAACTGACACACGATGTGATGTGTCGTATCCTACAAAAAAGCCCAAAGGCATGCAAATTTTCACATGGAACTGAGAAATGCTGTGCCAGGGTGATAATGGAACGAGTGCAAAGGGGTAGGAATAAGGCGTCGGGGCCGCCTGTACATTGAACTTTAGCAAAACGCACACACACACACACACATGTCTCGAAAGCGAAGCTTTTTTGTTGTTGTTGTTGATTTTGCGATTTATGACAGCGTTATTTCGTTTGAAACTTTCATAAACAATTGAAGAAGCGGCAAGAGGAGGAGGGAGGAAAAATAATGCGCAGCTGCAATCGGGCGGGCGGACGTATCTAATCTGGGTCGTAAAACATGTTTCCACCTCTCTCTTTGCGCCCCCCTTTTAGCTGCGTCGTTCTATTTTCATAAACCGCGCGCCAAAACGCTACTCGGTGTCGTTGTCGCGTTGTCGGTGGCTAATCTAATCAGCGCAACAACAAATGAAAATAAATAAAATATTATAATAACAAAAAAAAAACTCAAAAAAAAAAAAGTTATCTCACAGTCTCTCTCAATGGGGAGGAGGGAGCCGCCTCTACCTCTACCCGTGGAACGTGACATTGGTCAAATGCATTTGTTATCGCATCACATCGATAACACATTAATCATGGATTTTCCTTGTTCATTTGGTTTTTTGATTCTTTAGTTGTTTGGTTGATTGATTGGAACTGCTATTCCAACTTTACAAAATGTTTTGACAAGCTTTTTCATAAAAGTGGCTAGTTATTTAAGAGTTAACTACTTTTCGTACCGCTTACTCTTATGCAAAGTATGTCTCAGGCACCAAAAGTTGTTTCAATCAAAGATTTTTGAGTTGTTTTTAAAGAAATGAGACGGAATTTTTATCCACCTTAAGCTTGGTACGGAGATACTTGCGAAAAGTATGCGAAATCTCTGCATATTATTTCGTCGATTGCAACTGCGAAATAAGACGCTCATCTCTAGTTGTTTTGTTTACAAATTTAACTTGGCGGGAACATTTAAATTAATTAACATAGAATAGTAATGGTGGCCTCCATCCAATGCAATAGCTTTCTGTGATTTGTAAAAAGCGATAGTGAAGGCACCTAGGGTTCGACAGAGTTTGGTCCTTTTAGTCCATCGTGACCTTAATTTTTAATATGCAACTAGGAAAGAGGCTGAAACGACTTTTTGGGCCATGGCATCTCGTTATCATTTACTGATGAGAGGTCGTCTACAACTTGCGGTGACAAAGAAGTCCCAAGAAGTCGATATACAGAATCGCCGTCATCAAACAAATGAATCACTTAGAGCAGGGCCATAGTTCCTCATCATCAGAAATCTCGTACAAGGATCTATAGTTTCTGTAAAAGAGAATTAACGCTGACAAGTCTGGCAATAAAGATATATGTGGCGCTGCCTTCTTAAGATGCGATGGGTACGCCACCATCGCTTCCACTCTTGGCGTGCCGGCAGCGTAAACTGTCCTTTAACGAAAACCAAGCCGCGTTGCAATGGTCTCCTAGAAAAAGCAAACTTTTGTGAATTACATAATTTATCTCAATAATTTTTCAAGGGCAGCACCTTTACTTTCCCAAATGATTTTTGACAAGCCGCTTTTACAATGCTGCCTCAACACAATTTTCTCTTTTATTACATCAATTAGGGCCACTCTCTCCTCTAATGAAAAGTTGCCCATTTATTACTCATTTTTAAACACAGCGCCACAACGTGACAACGAAAAATATGGATTACATATATTTCACAACTTTGAAATAATCCCTCATCGCGTGACTATCGCGTGACACTTTGATGTCGGTTGGCAGCGCTGTGATATCGATATGAACTCCAGCCCAAATCACGAAACAGCCACCTGCAAATTCCGTGCGAAATCATTTTTTTATATGAAGTTTTTGATTTCGCGGGTATCTCCGTACCAAGCTTTAAGCTAGGTAGTGGAAATACTTAAGAAAAGTGTGCGAAATCTCTGCATATTATTTCGTCTCAACTCAATTTAAAATTTTGCAAATTTCGCTATTTCGTGGTCCTTTCTGTCCCTCATCTATCTATTTCCCCGTGTTCATTATAATGTAAATTCATACGAAAATTGAGTCATTTTAGACTTTTTGTTATAGAACTTACGATCTTTATCAGCCGTCTATCAGCCATGCTTCCATTTTCGCTTTCGCACAAATTTTATGATTTTGAGCCCAAATTTGATCCAAAAACTGGTTTGAAATCGCTAAAGGTTTGTGAATGTGAAAACGAGAGCATGGCGGTATTAACCCGTTTCCATAGCAATCAAAACACAATTTTTTTTTAAAGTTTCGCAATTTCTACCGTTTGATCTACACCTCACATTTACCCGTCTTTATGACAATCTATGCTCTGGGATGAATTTGGCAAACTGCAAAAATTTTTGCACCTTTTATATCAATTTCGCTATTTTTTTGACCGTTTGGCCTACTCCTCTGATTTGCCTGTCGCCAATTGTAAACTATTAAATTTCGATGATAATCTAAACTTATTATAAAATTTTGCAAATTTTCGCGATTTATAAACCCTTGTATTATAATTTTGCACAAAAGTTTGCAACGCATAGAAATATTCATTTCCGACCGCATAAACTATATGTATTCTTGTCAGGGCGACGAACTGAGTCGATTGAGCTTTGTCCGTCTATCTGTCTTTTGTCTACGCAAACTAGTCTCTCAGTTTTAAAACTATCGAGCTCCAATTTTGCACAGAGTCTTCTTTTTACTGCACGCTGCTAATATGTCGGAACCGACCGGATCGGATGACTGTATCTTATAGCTGCCATAGGAACCATCTGTCAAAAAATGGGTCTTAGTGAGAAAAACCATTTTTGTTTTCAATGTTAGCGTCCTCAAACTCGTCCATTATTAATTTTATATGGTTTCAAACAGATTTGCAAATATTGGTCAAGATTGGATGACTATATCTTATAGCTGTCATAGGAACCATCGGTCGGAAAATGGGTCTTAGTAAGAAAAACTTTTTTGTTTTCAGAGCTAGCATCATAAAACTCGGCCATAATAAATATTATATGCTTTCAAACAGATTTGCAAATTTTGGTCAAGATCGGATGACTATAACATATAGCTGCCATAGGACCGATTGGTTGGAAAATGGTTCTTAATGAAAAAAACTTTTTTGTTTTCAAGTAAATCGTTCTTAAGGTCGGTGATTCTTAATATTTAACGCTTTCAAACTAATTTGAAAAAGTTGATCGTCATCGGGTGACTATATCTTATGGTTACCATAGGACCGATCGGTCGAAAAATGGGTCTTTGTAAGATATTTTTGTTTGTTTTCCATATTAGCGTCCTTAAACTCGCTGATTACTAATTATAAATGCTTTCAAATAGTTTCGCAAAATTTAGTAGGAATCGGATGACTATATCTTAAGGCCGATCGGTCGACAAGTGGGTCTTAGTGAGAAAAAGTTTTTGTTTTTTTTTCCATTTTATCATTCTTAAAATCCCTGATTGTTAATTTTATAAGCTTTCAAACAGAATCGCAAAGTTTGCTCAAAATCTGATAACGATAGATCGGAAGTAAGAAATATTTTAGATTTTAGTGTTAAGCGCCGAATCTACAAGCGGAGTATGGGGGCGCTTTAGGGTTCTTAAACTCTGATATTTTAAGACTAGCATTTGCAAGGGTATAAAATCTTTGGCATAGACGAAGTTAGCTTGGCCTTTTAGTCTTGAACCTATTGGCTTTTTGTTAGTTTAGCGATTTTTTTACCGTTTAATCTGCACCTTCTATTTAGCCGTCCACTTACCCGTCTTTTTACCCGTAAATTTAACCGATTAAATTTATTATGACTCGAATTGTTAACAGGAATCATGCAATGTGTTGTCAGAGACCACAGTTTTGGTGCCGCTGCGGTTGTATGCAAGTGACAGCTTCCTTATCACTGCAGGTATCTTCTGTCGAGGTTGACATTTGACAAATTGGGCTTTAAGAGGGAACAACGAAGCTCTTCTATGGGCGTTCGACTGGGGGAAGGAAACTTTGCCACAGATTCTTATGCCGTTGTTTATACAAAGCTAGCCACTTTGCCATTAGTCGTTGCAGTGCACAGACTCACACACACAGCACTGAGTATCGAGAACTGAGTATCGGGTACTGAGTATCGAATACTGACTATTGAGTACGGAGTAGCAGGAACTGGTATGGAATACTGAGTATGGAATACTGAGTATGGAATACTGAGTATGGAATACTGAGTATCAAATACTGAGTAAATAATTAGTTTCGAATACTAAGTATCGACAACAGAGCATTGAGTTCAGAGTATAAGTATTGAGAATCGAGTAATGAGTATCAAATACTGAGTATCAAGAAGTGGTATCCAATACTATGTATCGAGTACTGATTATCAATTATTGAATATCTGAAGAATCGAATACTATAGTATAGAGTACTGAGTATTGAATACTTAGTGAATATCGAATACCGAGTATCGAAAACAGAGCAAGCAGTACTGAGTATCGAGTGTCTCTTTTTCTAAATATATCTGTCATCATTCTGCATTATTTACATGGACGTTGCAAAACGAATTTTGAGAGTTTTCTTGATTAAACTGAAAAATCTGGCTAAAGCATGAGATGTGTTTATATTGATATTCGATATTGATATGACTATTAAAAGCAAACAACAACAACAAAATACACAAACCGCAACTCTGCGACGCATGAAGGCAAAGAGCCCTTTTATTAGACTTTCTTAAGCCATTTGAACTCTCAATATTATTCGTTTGTGACCCAAAATTGGTAAAAAAAAAAAAACTACCGACCTGAACCTAGTTATGATCAACTAGTTTGACTGCTGCAATTACTACACCTACACATTCCTTTCCAGCGAACCTAATTCAGGCAAATGACTGCAAAATGTAATTAGACACGGAAACATTTTCCACATTCTCTCCTAACAGCAAAAATAAATGGCCATAATATGTAGGTAGGTAAGTAGGTAGGTAGGCAGGTAGTTAGTTAGTTGGTTGGCTGGGAGGAAGTGGTATTACTACTAGACACAGCGGAGAGGAGAACCACAACGACGACGCCCCTAATCTGTGTCTTGTTGTTGTTGTTGTTGGGTTGATGAGTCACTTTTGGATTGTGCTGTTGTCTGTTGCGTCAGGTGGAAGTCGAACAACGAACGGACGTCGACTCACCGATAACTAACTGTTAGTTTTTGTTGTTGCTGTTGTTGCTTTATTTCGAACTACTAAATAGGAAATGGAAATGCAAATGTGCAATTTAAACTCATTAATATTCGTGTGCGAGTGTGTGTAAGTGTGTGTAAGTGTAAGTGTGCGTGTGAAATGAATGTCAATTGTAAAAATCCCTTAAACATAGGGGGGAAAAAAAAGTCCCCAAGACAAACACTTAATAATTTTTATGGAATTCTGACTAATCTCTAAAATGAAATGGAGAGATTTTTGTTATCTAAAAAGTCAAGTCAAATGTTTCGAAGACTTTCAATTTTATAAACACGGTACGAAACCTTTGTTAGAATTTCATTTGATCCTTATCCGAGGGAAAGTGTCTTAATCTTTCTCACTGCGTTCAAAATAAACGATATTTTGTAAACCTTTTCACGAAAATATTGTGAAAAAGTATAAAAACTTTTTTTTTTTTGTAGCTCCAATTCGCTGGTTCTAAGGTTAATGTACTCCGTAATCTCTAAAATGAAATGGAGAGATTTTTGTTATCTAAAAAGCCAAGTCAAATGTTTGAAAGACTTTCAATTTTATAAGCACGGGACGAAACCCTTGTTAGAATTTCAGCTATTCAGATATTTTGTAACCCTTTTCACATAAATATCGTAAAAAAGTATGAATACTTTTTTTTGTAGCTCCAATTCGCTGGTTCTAAGGTTAATGTACTCCGTACATTATAGTCTCGATGTTTTCGGGAGAATGTTTTGGTTTGAACCTAGGTTCGTCCCTTTTTTTCCACAATTTCAATAGAAAAGAAGAATAAGATTTAAAGTTTCTTTACTTTTGATCAGACAAAATAAGTTTTTGGGTTCCATCACACATTTAGTAGCCTATTTCTTGCGAACTTCTTCTATTCTATTAGGTATATATTGTCTAACTTGCGACACGTTTCTACAGGGGTATTGTTCTAGGCGTTCTGCAAAATTTTCCATATTTTTGCTTTGTTTGAGCAAGCGTGTTGCTTTTCAACTTCTTGTTTGAGTTTATCTCAAAGATTTTGTATGAGATTGACTTGACAACTCAGTGACGGTCACAGATTTGTCCCCATACCATTCTCTTAAAAATTGTTAGTAGTGTTTTGGGTCATTGTTCTGCTGGCATTTTCATGCTTAGTCTTCATTATAACATCTTTGTAAACAAATCGATCCATTTTGTTGTCGATTCAATGTATCGATGACACGAAAAGCAGCCCCAAATCATTATATACCATGCTTGACTGTTTTTGGTATAATGTACAAGGCAAATTCTTTGTTTTTTGGTCACCAAACGTTCCTTTGAGCATCGTTTCCTAATAAATGTATCTTAGTTTCATCGCTCTAGAGCGGCGATGGTCAACGCTACCCCCCAGGGGCCGAAGTCATTTCGCTGTTTACACATACACGAGCCGAACGCTTGCCTTCAGTCGCTGGCTAGCCTTCACGACGCTTTAAATACACTCACTTTTTGTCCTTGCTCTCGTTGACCAACGCTGCTCTAGAGAATGTTGTGCCATTTCTTTTTGCTCCCTCTGGTCCTTGCGAGTTCTTATAAACCCAATCCCTTCCATTTCCCTCTTCTTCAAGTTAACCTTTCTAAGCAAAGGCACTTTGCAGGCTATCCTGTCAGGTAGCTTTGCACTAACTAATCGCCATTGGGCAGTTCGTGATTACACGATGTTGTCAATTTCGCTTGCAATCGCTTTTGATGAAGCCTTTTGCAAACAATATCACTGTCCAGTGCAATTTGAAGTGTAAAAAAGCGTGATACTTTACTCAAAATTATAGTCCGAGTAAGAAAACGACGGGGCTAGAGCGATACGGACATTGAACAGCTGACTAATTTCTGAGTAAAATGGTGTCTACTGCGCAACCGTTCAATCTATATTTCCTAGTCTGTCATATTGCATGCTACATGCGTTTTCTCTTAAGTAATACTAAGTTCTAAGCTTGAATCATTTTTCCCATTTTATTTAAAAGACCCTTACCCGAAATCCGATTCATTCACTATATGCTACGACCAACTTTTCAATCTTGTCCAGAAGTGTGTCACTCTCCGGAATCAAACAAGTAGTTAGGTTTGTAGAGCCAAACCGAGAGTTGAGGTTCGAAACAGTTTCAGGCTCGGCAGTTTTATCTCTCGTCGTTCGGTTTAAGGTTTCGTTCGCAGCAACAATCGTAACCTTTGTAGTTATTAGTTTTCTATGCCTTTTCAGAATTTCACCCAGTTTGATGAAAATCGGACAACTATATATGTAGCTGCTATAGAAATGATAAGTCTGAAAAGATTCTTAGTAAAGAAAACTTTTTTGTTTTTAATGCTATCGCCTTTTAACTTAATATTTATTAAAATTATATGCTTCCACATAATTCTACTAATTGTGATCAAAATCGAATGACTATAGCATATAGCTGCTATATAAACGATAGGTCGAAATAGTAGTTCTACTGAGAAAAACTTTTTTTTTTGTTTTGAATGGAAGCATCTTTATACTTCCCAGTTATACAAATTTTCTGCTTCAGCACAATATTGATGACTTTTTATCAAATTCGGATGAATATCTCAAATATCTGCCATATAAAGAACTGGCTTGTGGGAATTATGAATGTCTCCACTATTTATTTATATTTTATTAAACTTAGATTTAGATCTTGTATGACTGTCAATGACTGTGTCTGTATAAGTGTTGTGCTATTTCCGCCAGAGATGGTGTGTGGTCATACTTGGCCAGAGATGGTGTTTCTTCACACGTGGATAGAGATGGTATTTCGCCACATCTATTCCCCTATGAAGACTTTGAGTTGCCTCAAGTTGAGGACTTTGAGTTGCCTCAAGTTGATTACTTTGAGTTGCCTCTAGTTGAGGGCTTTGTAGTTTCTGTGCCTCTAGTTGAGGTGCCGCTAATTGAGGACTTTAAGGTGCTTCTATTTGAGGACTTCGAGGTGCTTCTAGTTGAGGACTTTGAGTTGCCTCTATTTAAGGACTTTGAGTTGCCTCTAGTTGAAGACTTTGAGGTGCCTCTGGTTGTTGTTGTAGCGGCTATATGTGTAATTGGGTGTGTACGTGTTGGGGGGAGAGAGAGAGAGTGACTAGTGTGATTTATAAAGGTGAGAAAAGTGAAAGTTTGGGAGGATAGGGTGGTAGGTTATAGGGAAGGGAGTCAAGTCGACAAGGTCCAGCCCCAGGAAGGCTGCGCATTCCTTTAAGTGGGTCCATAAGTGTGTTGGTGTAAGCGTGGTGGGAGCATTTGGAAAGTTGAAGAGTTATCGGGTATCGTGGGGGCTTCCTTTGCAGTTCAGGCATTTGTCTGCAACCTCTGGGTTGATCCTCGAGAGGTAACTGTTAAGAGAGCAGGAATAGCACGATCTGTGCTGGGCAAGGGTGGTTCTGGTAATCCTAGGCAGCTGGTTTTCGGCGATACTGATTAGTGGTGGTCTACCCCCAAGAACAACATTGCTCTTTAGCCCATTTATGGTTCGTTCAACTGTCCTCTTGTGGATTTCCTCCCGCACGTGTTGGGCTTCGAGGGCTGACAAGTTGTTGGCATTATTTGTCATTTGTGCAATCTCTGGCAGGAAAATCTTGACTTCTTGCCTGCTTGTGCGTGGTGGGAGGGAGACCTTGAGCGATGTGTGGTTTGCATGATCTTCCACAAGGCTGCTTGCCAGAAACTGCTTGTTGAGCATGGTGCAGTTTGCTCTGACTAAAAGGATCTGTGTTTCCTCGTGGAGGTGATCCTCGTGGGGTCATGGCTTAGCTCTCTAACTCAATGTTGGGATTGGACACATGAAAGTGCTGGACCGAAAACATGCTCGAATTCGTTGCGATCCAAAATGTTTGCCTTCCTGGACCTGGGGGAACCCCCTATAGGGAACGGCATGATCTCCACTACCCTCAAGAATCTTCTAGCGCATCGCGGATAATTGTGAGGCATACAACTATACATATACCGCGATTTGGATGTTTTGCCCTCATGCACCCCAATCAATATACACATCAGCAGTTATCATGATCGACTGGTGACCCACTCCAGTAGACTTGCCTCTGATTTGACTACAAAAAGGCTTAGAAGACGTCTTAACCGAACTTTGGGTCCATGGAAGGCCTCCCTAAGTCCGGTTCATAAATTTGGCATAAGTATGCCCTTGGCAACATTCCCTACCAATCTTTGCAAGCTGTTGGTTCCCTAGCAAGATGACAACTCGCCCCCAGGATCTGTTCTAAATCCTACTCTCACCTTTCGCTACTTGCTTAAACGATATATTTTCGTTGAAAAATTTGTATTGAATGATTTCAATCTTCAGTTACTCGTGAACTAGTTTTTAAACCTACTTCAAATTTGGACACAATTACAAAGAAATTTAGTTACAATCAAAAGTATTCCTTAATCGGCATCTATATAGAACTTTTTTGCTATCAAAATACAGTTGCCAGATGTCACCTGGTATATATTCACATACCTTTAAATAGACTCTTTATTTAACCTCTGTCCATAATCAGCGCAACAATAGTCCGTCCAGACATGCCGCTTGTCCACCATTATCTAATAAATCCATCATCAAAAGATAGCCAGCCCACAACCCACCACACTCAGTTGCAATTTAAAGCAGATTAGATTTGACAACTTTTGCCGGGACTGTACTTGTTCATTTGAAGTTATTAAATGTAATTAGAAGCCTCATCAATACTGCAACACTTTAAGCTCCATTCCTTTTTTGTTAGGTTTCCTTCCTACTGCTCTGCTGCTTTCCCGTCGTCTACAGGCTATAATAATCCCCCCATATTTCAATGACAGTCGCCGCCGCCGTTCAGCTATTGTTTTCGAGACCAAGGTCTTCCAAACACACACTCGCAATAATCATCAGGCTGCTGTCCCCAAATGGATTATGTACGCAGGTGTAGCCTCAACGTGTGCGCGCACCCACTATTATCTGTTACATGCAACCAACCAACCAACCACCAACCATTGTTTCGTCAATGAATGGGATGTCCCATAAATGGGTTTATAAATTACCGTTGGATGCTTTCAGAGAAAGAGACAAAACTGAAAGATAAGGAAACGGACAATGGTGGGCGGAGCGAGTGCCTCTATGGTGGGTTAATATTCAGGCATAATATGCAATGTACTTGCCGTTGAATCAAGTTTATGTCAATTCTAGATTGTTCAAACTTTGTTCAAAGGAGAGTTTTAAAGGATTTTCAAGTTGGAAGCTTTTTCCCATACTGCCCATATTTCTGGCAATTTAGGGATACCATCTCGGATGCGTCTGCAATTTTGGAGTACTCCAAAAGAGCAAAAGTATTGATCCTGAAGGGCCTGAGTTATTGACGAAAACATATAGTAGTCGGACGGGGTAATGTGTGGGATCTATGGTGGGTGGGTTAGGACTTTCCCTTTTGAGCATTTCAGGGTATGTTTTGACCGGCTGCGAAACATGTGGCCGAGCTTTGTCATGTTTGCAAAATTTATTTGTCGTTTTTGCTTCAATGCTCGGTTGAAACGCATCAATTGAGTTCGGTAGAGTTGCCCTGTGATGGTTTTAACCGGTTGTAGTAGATCTTTTGGTCCCAGAATATTCGGTTTTGGCGTCGATTTTGGCATATGGAGCATGTTCCCCGTAAGCTTCTTGCAGCATTCGATGTCCTTTAGCTACATTTTTCTTCAAATGAAAGCAGAAAAGTAAACTTTCCCGCAAATTGTGTTTTGTTGGCACAAAGTTGACATATTCGGAGCACACAAAAGCTATGTTGTTTTCACTTCAGCAAAACGACATATACTGAAAACGAAAGCTTAATGATGAGGCTTTAAAATGAAGTTGCTTGCAACATTGTCCGATTCGATTTAATACTAGTGAGGCCATCTCTTCAAGCTTCTATTGTAAACCACGGACTCTTCGGGGTTTTCCGGTCTTTATTTACTCAATTACTATTTACATTATCAATACGGTCTGTCCATTTATATACACACGTCCGAGACGGTCAGCGTACATCTCGTACTTCCCCACAATCCATTAACGCCTCCTTCTATGCTCGCATCATCCATCCAGTGTGATCATTCTCTCAACCATTAGCACTAGTTCGGTATTAGAGGCCCAGAGTCAGTTCATTACATTAATATGTTTAAGCTTTAAAGCATTTTTGTATGCGATCAGTTAAGCATTCAAGAATTTCGCCAACTAATACATATAGGCCGAAATGGGTACACACACATACACAAAGTCGTTGTCTGTTGTTGTCAGTTTATGCACTTGTGCTGACTTTGAAATTTCCAAACAGTAATACATAGCAATGGCCTCTGCCAACTTGCAGAAGATATGAAAAGCCTGCTGATGATAGAACCGGGAGGTTCTTGAAACAGCTGTACAGCCAACCATTCTTCTTTTGTGGTGTGTATGTGTGTGTGTTCTGTTTTAAAAGCATAAATTTACAGACTGAACAGTTGCGAAGTCGACACCGCTTCTGTCAGAAATTAGTCAGCTGTTCGCATTTGGGAATATGCCCCTCTCGCTCTAACCACTGAGATTTCCTATACGTACAATAAGAATCTCATTTCGGACTAAAAGTATCTCAATGCGGACTATCGCTTAACACCACTCTAAATTGAGAGTCAGTGTACATTTTTTCCTTAATACTCATTGCTTCATGACCTTTTGACCTGGAGCCTGCTAAAACGTCCAACGATCCAAGTTCGAATATGATATTAACATGCCTCTAAACTTCTTTATATATTCTTCATCTTCTACATAAATCAGCTATATATGTCACATAAACTTATAAATTGCTAAGTAAATTCGTCTTGGCCCCGCTAAAATGATCACTGAACAATGTTCAAAATCTAGCAAAACAGCTAAACATAAAAAGCATTTAAACTCTCAACAAAATTGGTAACACGCATAGCATAATTTCAGACTGAAATTTCACAGCAGAAGTGAAATTCTCTAACCTTTATTCACCAATTGTGAATTTTAAAAAGCTCGATTTGCAAGTGGTTGAAGTGTGAGAGTAACATGTCTGCTGATGAGTGAGTTGGGATCAATTCCAAAACAGCGCTGTCCAGACATACCATAGCTATTCCAAAAATGTTGTGAGTTACCACTGTTGGTTTGTGTTGATTGTATTGAATTATAATTAAGCATTGACCTTGAGCTAGCTTAAAGCAAAAACTTTGGCAAAAAGTATTTTAGCGTAAAGGTATTTTATGAACCGCGACTATGGTCACACTGTATAAAGATGACTCGACCGAGAGGAGAAGGCGTTATCAGTGAGTAAATGACAGACAGACGAAACTAAGAGACGAACGAAGACCCATATTGATAGTGTAAATAGTAACCCGTATGTGTATATAGAAACCCGTGTAAATAATGTGTGTGAAAAAGACCGAAAACTGAGAAAACCAACCGTACCCAATCTTTAGTAACTTTTTTGGGGTTTATTTGTTGGAATTTTAGCAACTAACACCTACAAATATCCAATGCCTAGAACGGGGATAACTCGGGACACTGTACCATACTCGACGACCAAGCGGGTATACCATTAAATACAGACTACTACATACCACAAACGACGTTCGACAAATTATACGACCTCTATATTCCAAACCGACACGATTTTGGGAAAATCTTTACCACATCAAAGCTAATGCCATTAACATCTACACTGTTGGGTTCTAAGGTCGACGAAAAAGTAGAAGGGAACCTCGATTGAACTTATTGTTCCGCCTTCCTGATTACTGTGGTGTGTACCAAGCGAAGCTGCCACTGAGCACACTATGAGTCATATAAGGAAACGTCTTCATATACTCAGATAGTCAAGACGCACTTAAAACCCTTGACTCGCCTAAAAACAATGCTTAAACACTTACTAAAAATCGCTCATCTCTGAATGAGATCGCACGTACACCTCAGTAGTAGTAGTATAATTTATTTTTTTAGTTTGACAATGACATTTTGCCGTCAGTCATATTTACAAAATAATGAAAGTTACTTATTAAGAATAGTTTATATATGTAATTTACTCTTTTTTGAAAATGCTTATTAATTGCAATTATGTATTTGCATTACCCTTCAGTTATTTTAAAATATTTCTAAAATGATTTGATTCCTGTATTTTAATGCTCCATGTATATATCCTATTCAAAATGTCTATGATTTGGGATTGGGATAGGGTGGACTTTTGCCAGTAAAGAATTCTCAATTCTCTTAGAATTGGGCATTCGGCTAAAAAGTGGAAAGTATCCTCCTTTGCATGCCTATTGCAAAGCGAGCATTCGTTTTCAATTGAGGTATTGGATCTGTAGGTTCTGCAATTCAGCGCAAGAAGATCACATCGAGCTCATTGAAATAATTTCCTTCACCCAACGAGAAGCTTAGAAGCTTGTACATCCGCCTGTTTGTGCTTTGTTGGGCCTCTGCGATAAATTTTTTATTTGAATTCGCTGCAATACGCTCTAAAATCGACTCGTGCGAATTTTTCCAAGAAAAGTGATTGCTCAATGTGATCCTAGATCACATTATATTCTGCTGCCATCAAACGCCATTCTTGAAAACATTGCCCTTCCCTTGAGAGCGGTTCTTTTGTTATTTTGTGTACCAATGTTGTTTCCGGCTTGTCCATCACTTTTCTCATGTATTGGAAGTGCCTGCCTTGAGTATAGCAGTAAAGTTCTGGAAGCCCAGTGTCCAGGTAAATTGCATAGGGTGGTATACACCTCAATATACACCTTATATGGGTCATAGCAACATAGAAAGTAATGAGTCTACCGAAAAACTGGACTTCTAATTTCAGAGAAGAGCACGATAGGATTGTCTATGGCAACATAAAGACTGAAACCCTTCGTCTCGCTACGGATCGATGGAAAAACCTTTCCCTTTGTGCTGTAGCGAGTCTTATGTGGCCAACATTCAACCAAAAGCGTACTCACACGCTTGTCTAAGTTACAGAAGGGACCACATATCACTTTTGGTGGGAACCTTTTTGGGTCACTGTCTTATTGGCAGACACTCAGCACGCCTACAATGACTTCTGCAGAAGTTGTAGATACGAAGAAGAGTAGGAAACGGTACAATGCCTTCTCTGACATTGCCCCGCTTTGAGTAGATGGAGACTTAGTACACTTGGTCAACCTGTCGTAGACATATGTGCTAGAGATCTCAGTTTTACTCAAATGCATTCTGTACACACTATGGTTCTGTACAGAGGACCCCACCCTCAGTATTAAATGTGTTAACAGGAAATACATATGGCTTTGGAATGGGCCCCCATTTCCTTTGTTTATGGAAATGGTCCATCACATCTCGACTTTTAGTAATATAAACTAGAAGTGGCTTGAAATGCCTTTGCTGACACATTTTTGTGAAGAACTTAAACCTTTGATATAATCGTAAAGTACTATTTCTTAACTTTTCTACAATTCTACAATTTTTGGTGTAAGGAAGATATACCATTTGGAAAATATGTGCTCAAAAGAACAAAATTGTCTACTGCCCAAAGGTATGCAATGCAAAAACAGTACAGTAGACTAATGATTTGTATAGAATTCTAATGAAAATTGTCAACAACATCCAACAGAATATGAAAATCATCTAGAACACAGGGTTTGTCAAGAAGAGCGAGGCAAAAAAGTGAAACCTGCTTTCGTCGACTCAAAAGTTGCAACTCTCTAGGCCAGCGATGGTCATCGGTACTCCCCAGGGGCCGAAGCCATTTGGCTATTTACTTATAAACGAGCCGAAGAGGGGAAAACAGGCCTTCAGTCCCTGGCTAGCCTACGATGCGGTCAGAACGAAGCTGGTTCACGGCGCTTTATTTTCGAACACCAATACACTCTCACTTTTTGGACTCGCTCTCGTTGACCAACGCTGCTCTAGGCCAGAGTGCCCCAGCCATAGCTCCTGGGAGCCCGAACATACTCGCCATTTTACACCGAATGGTTGCCGAAGTCAGGCATCACTGTGTATTAGAGAGAGACACAGTCACACTTTCGCGCTCTCTTCGTGGGGAACCCTGTATTAGAGAGATAGAGAGAGAGAGACATACACATTTTTCCGCTCTCTGCTTGGGGAACCCTGCTGCGTTCTGCTCGTATCGTATGTGAATAGCGTAATGTGTTCGGCCTCTGCGTGTCAGGCATGTCAATCGCTGATCTAGACTCACCATCCATCAACCCTTCTTTAAACTGCACCTGGCATCGCAATGGTCCCAAAATGGCCTAAGTGGAAGAGTAACTTGTCACCATCGCAAACTAACCAAACCTAGCAACTTTTGGACCGAACAGCTTTCCAAACTGTGTCTGTAAAGAGAGATAAACTAGACCAAGGGTCGGCAATAGGAGCAGAGGCATCAGTAGAATTTAAATTATGAGAGAAAGCCGAAAGTTAGTTGAGTTAAGCATTACTTTATATAGTTTGTGTGGCGCCACACTTGAAAGTTGGTGAAAGTTGCTACTTACTAAGGATTTTCCACCGTTTTCTAAACAAAAAGTTACTGTGGAGTTTTCTTAAAGAGTTTTCCCCAAGTATTCTAAACTAAGCCTGCGAGAGAGAGAGAGCAGGCCAACAACATAACCAATTTCACACTTGCCTGCCCAACAGCTGACCCAACTTACGCACTAAAACAGGCTTCCTCCCTCTCTAGTTCTCTTCCATTCTCTCTCTCTCTCTCTCTCTCTGTCGGGTTGGCACTTTGTCTCTCTTTCTCGTGTCTCGCACAACAACCACAAATTAAATTTCCCATTGCAAATTTAATGGCACACAGACACCCAGCATAATGGGGTGGGACAGGGTGCAGGTGGAGGGGGGAGGCGGGGCATAAAGTTTGTTTTTAAAGTTGCCCTCGTCCTGCTCCTGCTGCTGCTTCTGCTTCTGCTGCTGCTTCTGTTGGCGTACAAAGTTTTGCGCCTAAAAGGCAGAAGGAGCATAATAATCATCAGCCATGGCGGCGGCGGCAGCCCAACCAACCATTTCCACACCAAAAAATCGATAAAATTTTTGCACTGCAGCGCTAAAACAGCGCAAAATGTGAAGCAAAGAAAGAAGAGAGAAAGAGGGGGGAGGGGAACAGACGCCGCTGGGGTTTTTCATTCTTTTGCTCTGACCTGCTGGACCTGCTTGGTCCTGGCTCCTTTTTCTACAATTTCTTTTTGTTTTTTTTTTTTTTTTTGCTGCTTTATTATATATATGTATGTATGTATGCCACACACAAGGCGTGGCGCTGCTTAGGGATGGGGGTTGGAGTGGGTTGGGATGCCAAGGATGCTGGCAAAAGTTACACACATTAACATATGTGTATGTGTGTGTGAGACAGAGAGAGAGAGAGAAGGAGACACATCATAACAAAAACTATTCAAGCTGCAAGTTTTAATTATTTACAGCTTTTTGTTGCTGCTTTTGTTGTTGTTGTTTTAAAAGCTTTTAAATAGTTGCTATTACTTCTTTCTTTCTTCTTCTGCTTTGTCTTGTTCTTTATCTTCTTTTTTTTGTGGTCTTAAAGTTGCGCTTGTTTTATTTTTCTTTTTTTTTGGGTGTTGGCCCTTGGAAGAAGGTAAAAAAAAAAGGGAGAAAAGCCAAGTCCATTGTAAGTAGAAAAAAACCAATACAAAAGTTGGGGAAATGCTTCCAGCTATTTTCAACTCTATGACAGAAAGCAGAAGAGAATTTTATCATTAGGTTTAAACTTTCATAAAATTACAATCAGACTTTTGGATGAACCACGATTAGGTTGAAAAGTCAAAAAAATGAAAAGTACTTTAAACACTATTTTTAATCATTTTTTCATGGGGGAAATAAACAAAATGAACTAATATGAGTCAATTTTATATATATTCATAAACCATTTCGAGATTTTTGAATGCATTTTTCTCATTTGAATACGTTTTGTTGTCTAAAAAATGCATTTAGATTGCATTGTTTTTTGCTCTCCAAACTATTTCTAAGGGTACAAAGAGCTCACAAATAATGCAAAAGACACCATAAGATACTATATGATTGCAACAAACTGTACGGTTTTTGCTTAATGTTATAACAAAAACAAGAAAGAAAGTCGGTCAAGCCCGACTATAACATACTCTGTACCCTTAACGTCGCAGCTCGCATTTGCTCACGAGTTATACTCGCTCATCTCTAAGTTTCACTCTCTCTCTCTCTCACTAAGATTGCCGTTCAATAGAATGCTGTGGTGATGGGTGGGGGGTGGTGGGTATTTACTGGCCGTTTTTTGCTCATAACTTGAGTATCGTTCATCCGATCTTTATCATTCGTTCAGCAAATCGATAAATAATTTTGTTTACAAGGTATCTCTAGAAGGTACGAACGATCTATCTTCAAAACTGTAGGAGATATGACGTTTTTTCCAAATTGCGGGGGCGGGAGGGGGCGTGGCAAAAATTGAAAATAAACTTGATCTGCCTGCAAGTATAAGAAATATATGCCCCATACATGTCAAACCTCTATCTCTTACCATCTCTGAGATCTCTTCGTTCATACGGACGGACGGACAGACGGACGGACGGACGGACGGACGGACAGACGGACATGGCTATATCGAATCGGCTGTTGATGCTGATCAAGAATATATATACTATATAGGGACGGAAACGATTCCTTCTCCCTGTTACATACTTTTGCACAAACTTAATATACTCTATGTACCTTCGGTACAGAGTATAATAACATTAATAAACAGCTATGCTCCCATTTTCACTTTCGCAAATATTTTGCGATTTTAAAACGGTTTTTAGAACGAATTTGCTTCGAAATAGCAAACATTTTTGCGAAAGTGAAAATGGGAGCATGGATGATAATGAGGAAATTTAAGTAACGTCACGTCAAAATTGGGCAAACATTTTTGAATAAGAAAACCTGGAAAATAAACTTGTATTATTTCAAATCATATTCAAAAAAAATTGTATACAAAAAGCTTTTGCCCAATTCGCAGAATTTTGCATTTTTCTAAAACAAGTCAAAAACCACTTCCGTTTTATGTAACGTCACGCCAGCATATATGATTGCTTATATCTTCAACTCCTTATGATCGATTGATGTCATTGTTTTTGCTGATTATAGTGCTACTTAATTGCTACCCAAATATAAAACAATCTTTTTAAAAATCCCAGATTTTCATATTTTTCAAAAAGATCTTTTCGTAAGAACGTAACGTCACGTCAGTTTGGAAATGCCCATATGGCACCTTGAAAAATGCACATCTTTACAACTTCTTTTTCACCGAAGAAGTAGTTCACAAAACTGAAAAGTTTCATTCGCTTTTATTAAGGCGTGAGAAACTGTCAAAGAATGCTTCTTTGGGTTGGTATTTTAGCATCGTGAATCGTTCGTGTTTCTCTTCCAATTTCTCTTTCTCAAAGAACAGTTCCAGAAGTCCATCCGTCGGAAGGGAATATTTCATGCATGCGGCGCACGCTGCGCAAACATTGTATGAATAACAAGTTCTTTTGGAACCCATTTTGGATGGTATGGAAAAAAAGAGCATGCTAAAGATGTGACTTTTGAACGGGTCAATTATGTGATCCAAAAAAAATTTATAGTTTCAATTGAAGTTGTAAATTTTTTATTTCATTTTGCTTAATCCAAATCTCGAACAAAAATTAAAAAAGAAAATCTATAATATTCATCAATATTGGCAATAAATTTTCTTTTAAAAGTTTTATATTTTTTTGTTGTCATTGTTATGATTGCTGTTTCCTGTTTTTTTTTTTTTGCATCTGTAGCCGCTTTGTATACTTCGTTTTTAATTCTTTGATACGCCTTTCTGTAAACGTCAAACGAATACCCTTCCTTCTTAAGTAACTCTGTGGAATTGTAAAATTTTAGATAAGGTATTTCGTGATGATTTATATCAGAGGTCGCAAAAATCGGTCCCCCGTTTGCCTTTGTCAGAAAACAACAGCTTTCGTGAGACCACATTGAAAAGAAGAGTTACCGAAATAATCTTTAACTACGCTCTCTGCTTCTATTTGGTTGTGACAGGAGAGAAACACATTTTATTGATTTTTTTTCCTCTTAGGTCTTTTTGGGACCGTTTGGCCTAATTCCCGAATTCAAAAGGTCTTCTTCGTATGTATGCATCGGTGTGTAAGGCTCGGCAAACGATATGAATGTATGCGACGAACTATAGGCGCACTCTCGTTCTCTCTCGCATAGACACTCTCTGCTTATGTTAAACTCAGGCGCAACTTTTGAGTCTGCAACCTTTTCAAATAACATTTTGAGAGTTTGGTCTTCGAGAAGCACGCAATTTAAGACCTGTTATTCGGTTGCTGTCAGACCGATCAGTGCTGAGTGGTCAACCACAGCCACTTAACAGTGAGCGCGATTACAGAACAAATTCGGTTGCGGGAAGCTCGATCCCCTTTTATACTTGGTTTTTCGGTCAGTGACGTGAGCAGAGCGAACTGAAAAAATGGTTGAGAGTTATTTACGAGCTATGATTTATATACATTTTGACTCTTACCATATAATGCTGAGTTAAGTCTGTGGAAAATACTATATTATATTATTATTCATATAATTCAGACATCGGTTTAATTTCCAATAAAAGTAAACTTTTATTTTTTTTTACATTTTTAAAGCACCTACTTACTGCTGTTGCTGTTGACGCCAACTTCTTAATGCAAGCAAAACTTGTTAGAAAATTGAGGTCGAAGGAAATTAAAGAATACGACGAAAAAATGTTAATTTTGTCCCGATTGTCCTCTTTATTTTGCCTTCTTTCCTTGGGCTTGCTTCGTTTGTCTTTGCATTCCGCATTTCTTCTTCCCATTAATAGGTGTCAAAAGAACTGCCTAGAGAACACATGAAAAAGATTCCAAACACATGAAAAAGAACGTGTTAGAAAAAAAAACAGATGTTTGGAAATCGTTCGGGTTTTTCTTTGCGTTCTTTCTTGTTAAGACAACAAGCACAACCAGAGACCCTTCTCTGGTTTCATGTTATAGTGAACTTTGGCCTTCCAAGCACCTGAGGAAAGAATGTAGATACTATTTCAACCAGAATTTTAAACTTCTATCATACTTAAAAAATTATGCGATTTCTTCCGTGTAAAAATCAGTATGAAAAATGACATTCCATTGGGAACCACGTTCAGTACATAGTTAAAAAAAAACCCTGGCTGGGTTTGGTCTGATTGGCTAAGGTTTTCTTGTAATGGACTCCTAAAGTTTTTAAATTTTTTTCTAGTCTATAACTCATAAACTATTTGGAATTTTACATTCCTGTCTTCAGCAATTTGGTAACTTCTAACAAGGCCTTCAAAACTTTTCTTTAGACAAAAAATGTCACCAAAATGTAAAAAACATAAACCTTTTCCATTGTTTTATTTTTTTTTCTGATTTTGCTTTTATCTTGAATACCCCACCACCCATTCGATATGGTATTTGTTCCGAGAATGTAGATACGAAAAAAGCATTAATTTTTTATGAACATAGCAATTTCATAAAATGATTAATTTATATAATTTTGACCTAGAATCTTATAAAAGTTTAAAACAAACTCGTAAAATTAACTATTTACCAACATTCTTAAACAAACCATCGATTAAGGCACTGTCTGTTCCCTAACACTAAAGCTCTAAGGCCCCATAGGAAAATAATTTGTCCAAATTTTGATAAAAATTTGACTAAATAACCATGTTTGCAGATTTTTCAGCAACTGAACCCCAAAGAACCGGTTCGGTTCGAGTTTTCTGGGTTCCTCGAACCGGACCATGAACCGAACCCTTCAAATATTTGAGCCCCCGAACCTAAACCCGAACCAAGCCCCTGTTTACCCAAAAAGGGTTCGGTTCAAACAATCATTTAAGTTAATTTCTTAAGATCTTTTCTAGTTTTCTCTATATTATGACCGAAAAACTATTTAATAGTATAATTCAGAATGGCTTCAGTTGATAATTAAAAATGCTTTTTAGAAATCCAATTCGTATTGAGATTTCGAGAAGAAAGTAAAACATAAGTATACCCGCAAAAGGGGAAAGCAAAGCAAATTTGGAAGATCATTTTAACAAGAATCGCCCTGATGAGTTCTTTTTAAGCTCTTTTGAAGATTAAAGAGATTAAATTCAGGTCCGACTTTAAGAAGATTCTGAAATAACTGAAATAATAAGATATGCTCAAAACGTGATTTATTGAAATACGACTAGAAAAAGACTATCAAATAATTGGAATAATTGGCTCGAAATGGTGTCAAAACTGATGTGAAAAACGAAGAAGAAGATTCTCGGCTCCGGACAAAAGTATCATTTATGACTATTTTAATCAAACAGAGGACTCAAAATGTGATCAAAAATTTCATAAAATGCCGGCTGGGTATGTACGTAGAAGGTGAGGATTCCAAAATTCAAATCCCAGGCACTTTTGAAAGACTTACGAAGACTTTTAGAACACCTGTGAACGATAACAATAAGGAATGTGGTCCTGTCGACTTGACGATATACATAGCTTGGTAATCTGGACGCATTTCATCACTTAGGCCAATGAAGGCCCGTTGTGTTACTACCCTTTCTACGCTGCGATCGTAGAGGGAGGGTCTTTCCCGTTAAACCATTTAGAAAATATCACAAATTTGAGTAGAGAGGCTAGATCTATTTCAGAGATGTCTGACAGATCGTTTAGAAAGGGACGACCCAAAACTGTGAGTCGCCTTCTTCTAAGAGCTGGGCAATGACAGAAAAGGTGTTGTACACTCTCTTCCTCGTCCACTGAATTGCAGCTTCTACAGAGGTCATTGTGTCTGATGCCGAGCCTAGCGGCGTGTCTTCCTATTAGGCAATGTCCAGTAAGGGCCCCTACTAGTAGGGAAATATGCAGTCTTTCTAGACGGAGTAACGCCCTAGATTTTTTAATATAATACTTAGAGTAGGCCATGTAAGCCTAGATACTTCACATGTGTGAATTGTTTGCCATCGATTCATGGTTATTCGCTGAGTAGTTTGCTTTGTTTGTAGCTTAAAGGTCGCAAGAGGCACCCCTATGTTGCTCTTATCCGGTAAGAGCTGAGTGGTGGTGCCAATTCTGGCGAGGTGGTCGGCCGTCTCGTTGCCTTCAATGTTGCAGTGTCTAGGCACCCAAACGAGATTAATTTCGAAGTGCTGAGCCATCTCATTAAGAGATGTGCGGTCTGCAGCCTTGCTTACAACTAAAACTGTGATTCCATATGGATATAATTTGATTGATATTTTGGCCTATTTAATCACATTTTCATCAGAATTTGGGCAAATTATTTGCCTGTGGCACCTTATTTTAGTGTGGATATTTGTAACAATATGAATACAATTTATTTTCCTTTTAAAAAGGATTTTTTTTTTGTGATTTTCGAGTTTTTATTTACACACTAATTATACGGGCTTTCATTTGCAATTTCTCCAACGGGTTGTCGCCACACGGATAGTTCTCTGTCTTTATGTATGTCTACTACTAATAGTACTGCTTTCTACTCTCGGTCTCGCCATCGTTCATTTTATGGTGACCATCGTCCATTTTCTTAAAAATACCTTAACACTAAAAAACCGATATACATATTCACATCAAGGCGATCATTTTCAATTCCAAAGACCACACAAAAATGCAATGTGTATGATTGAGGTGCGCACAGTGCATACATACTTTTGCATTTATAAATCAACCCACGAATTACTTTCCATTTTCCACCCTCTCATAATTCACCAAATACCAATATTTTTTGTACTAAATCAGTTTTTTTTTTGTTTGGACCTTGAGCCGGCCAAACAAGAATCTCTAATCAGATTAGTAAATTATTTTTTCCAGTTTTTGTAAATTTAAACCCTTAGCACGAGTTTTACAGGCGTCGCTTGTTCAATTAGTGTTGGGTTTTAAATCGATTCCCAAAAACTATATCGATGTTTCCTACATTTTCAGTACAATAAAGAAAATAAAATCCGAGATATCTGTTCTAAAATCAATCCCAAACGATGTCGGAGTTCGGTCAATCCCGAATATTCTCAAAACAAGTACGAGACTGCCGAAATTCTTGTCTTGATCCCGACTTAAGCTCGATATAGGCTTATTTTAGCAACACACAGGATTGATTTTATCTTGTTATTCGAGCTCGATTTGATCCCTCAGTCGGACTTAATCCAAAAGGTCAGACATTGTTTTAAGCTCTATATTCGTACTTGATTTGATCTCGAAATCAGCTTGATGCAAGAATAACCATTTGCTTGATCTCGATATTCAACTATATTCAATCCGACAAGGGATCCCACGTAAACACCATGCTACTTTTTTAACAAACTTTTTGATTTTCAAACTATCAAGATCTACAACTGTAAAAACTGGGCACAAACAACATCACAATTGAGGCAGGTCGCTGTTTTTAACACGGCTGGAAACCGAATCTCTTAGAACCGCTTCGGTTCTGGTTTTTTGGGTCCAACGAACCGGACCATGAATCGAACACTAATATTTTTGACTCCTCGATCCGGACCACTGTTTCCAAAAAATTAGGTTCGGTTCTTCTTGTAATCTGACTGCTATCATTCAAGAAGTTCTCCAATCCTACGATAATTCTCTGGGTCAGATTTATACTTTCACCGTCGGATAATGGAGCACAAAAGGACTGCAACTATGAAGAATGTAATGTTGAAGGTTGCTCATGTGAATCAATAGGTTTGCAGCCTTGTTTGATTGACTTTGGTTAGCGTCAAAGTCGCAGAGATAACCTTTGTCATTTTTAAACGTGGAATCAAGGATTTATAAGGCAAAGCTGGATGACGTTAAAATAAGAATTCATTATACTTTTGTGACGATATAGAGTCTTTGTATCACAATATTAAACAGATAACAGCAATTTTGCCAAATGGGTTTCATTTTGTTGTACCGAAACGAAAAATTAGATGCGTTACAGGTTTAAATTCAGTATTTTTCTCTACTTTGATTTACTGCATTTGCTGATTATGACGAAATCACAACCTTCCCTTCAGATTCGCTCAAAACTGAAACTAATCTATTTTTGGATCGGATTCCCAAGCCATAGAATAGAATAGCGATGGTCCCCAGTATCCCCTATGGGAGCGAAGACATTTCGCTATTTACACTTTAAAGAGCCGAGCGCATGCCGAAGCTGAGGAGAAGAGAGCAAAAAGCCTTTCAGTCGCTGATGATGAGTTCAGGTCGAGGCAAATTTACGGTGCTTTATTTTCGCACACCAATACACTCTCACTTTTTAGCCGCGCTCTCGTTGGCCAACGCTGGGCTAGAGTATCTAGACCAGAGCCGGCCAGCCATAGCTACCAGTAGCCGTAGTCAGCCGTGTTTTTATGCAAACGCGAGCTAAACTCATGATTTTATGAATCGGTGAACACTGAATTGCAAGTAAAACGGCTGTAGCGTGGAGAGAGCTCTCTTGCTCACCAACACAAGCACACTTTTTTGTACTCTCCGTTTGGGCGGCACTGATCTAGACTTAAAAATTGCTCAGTCGACACCGATTTTGTAAGAAATTAGTCAGCTGTTCGCTCTCACTTACGCTCTCTGGATACATTTGGGAAAATGTTCGTCTCACTGTGATTTCCTACCGGCACCATAAAGCATTTTGTTGGGTACTATCGTTTAGTACAGAGTCCGGCGCCTTCCTATCTGAAGTGTATAGAACAGCGCTCTTATACTGCTCTCTTTTGCAACAACAAAGATGTGACAAAATGAGCGCGCTCTCTCTTGGCTAAACACACAAACGCAAAGCCAAAATGAGCATGTTTTGCCGACCCCTGATCTCTAATACTCATTCACCATGCCCAAACAAACTGGAGATTCTCAGACTCCACCAGAGCTGTTTGCAGACTGCAATTTAAGTATTTTTGTAGTGTATTTGGATTTTAGTTCTAAAAACATTAATTATCTAGGTGTTGACGTTAAACAACTTTGTATAGCCACGTTTTTTATTTAGCTATTTCTTTTAATTAACTTTTCTTTTTTTTTTTTGCACCTTTGCAAGACCTTGCAGTCTCTCTTATAAAACATTTAATTAATTGAAAGATGAAATGCTTGCAATTTGTCCACCTCCCCCCCTCTCTCTCTATTTCACAATATGAAATAGTTTTTCCGCAGGTTATTAATTGAAATTGCTTCGCATTTTATGGATCCGATTACAAATTGAATTTTCCTAGCCTGAAGTATTTATTATGCAACTCGAAATCTATCCGAAACACATGTACCTCGGGTACATCAGAATGTTGAAGCTCCATTCCGCCTCTACCTTCTCCTTCACCTCCCTACGCCGCCCGCCGCCCCCTTAAGTTTTTGCAATTTAAAACTCTTTTTTTTTTGCTTTTCTTTTTGCTTGTGCAAACAGCATAACAATTGCTAATTTCTATCTCTCTCTTTCTGCTTCTATTTCATTTCAGGTAAGACATCGAATAACGCTAACTTTTATGGAATGGGGAAGAAGAGACAGCGATTGGGTAAAGAATTTTTGTGAAACCTTTAAAAATAGCAGGCCAAATGAAAATGGGCAACGTTGCCACTTTTCGTCTCTCTCTCTCTCTCTATCTCTGTGTGTGTGTGTGTGTGTGTGTGCCATTAATATTTAATGAATTAATAAGCGAGTAAGTTGAGTGAGCTGCTGTGTTGTGTGCGGGTGACGTTTTGATGCATTCACATCAAAACCTGCAAATGCAAAAGTCGCTTTAAAAATTTAAATTAACACCAACAAAGTTGAAGAACAAGAAGAAGAACGACGCCGCCGCCGACGCCGCTGTTCGCTCTGCCCAAAATGGCAAAATTGCAGGCGTCGACTGCGCTGTCGCTGTTGACTACGACGCCTTGTTTGAAGTCACACATGCTGCAGCTGCGCAGTCGCAACATGTTGAATGTCTAACCTGCTTGAAATGCAACATGTTGCCGTTTGTAGCCAAACATGTTTGTTATCTAACCGCAACTCGAACATGTTCTATGTTTGGCCAACATGAAAATGAGCAGGATAGCAAGCAAAATAAATATCTGCTGGCTCGCTTCTGTTTATGTGACAGCACAAAATTCAGGCGTGTGGTGGGGCAGAGGGAATTGGGTGGGGGAAATTAACCACAAAACGATCTCGTCGAGTCTCTCAGTGGAATTGGGGTCAAATGAACTCATATGGATGTAATTTTGGAATTAAGCCGTGTTTCAGGAAAATTGCTTTGATTTGGTTCATCAGGGATGCAAACTCATACAATTTCATATAATATATATATATTCTTGATCAACTTGACGAGCTGAACTAATCATCAGTTTCTACTTCCTCAGTTTTAAAGCCGAGCCGGATCGAATGACTATAGCAACTGTCCCAAAAACCACTTCTAGTGAAACAAACTTTAAACCACACTAACATAGAGATCAAACTACATATTACCAATCCACACACCAAGTTAAAAGTTCATAGTTCAAAAAATTTCTCATATAAGACTCTGAACCTCTTTTGAACCGGTTCGAAACCAGTAAAATATCCAAACTAAGCAAATTGCCAGTTTATAGTTTGTATAACTTTTGGTATATGACTCTGAACAATTATTTCGAACCGGTTTCCAGACTTGAGACATATCCTAATGACTCTTTCCTGGTCGACATGAACATATTCCGCATTTTTCCTGAATATCGGTTCAGCACTTTAGACGCATATAAGGAACCAACATACATATACGTATGTACGTTCACTTCTGGTACGCAGTGCCGAACGCATGTCGAGGCTTGTACCAAGAGAGCAAACAGCTTTTTTACGTCGCTCCATTTTCTCACACCAATACACTCTCAATTTTTGGCCTTGCTCTTGTTGACAAACCCTAGTATAGATCAGCGGTGGGCAAGCCCTTGCTTTCATTGCTCCCATTGTCAGTCTCATAATAAACTGCGTCGCAATTAACTCGCTTCAAATTGTGAACAACAACAAAGTCCATGTGAATCGGAGCACGGCGCCTACGAGACGCGCACACAGACGGCGAAACAGGTGCATTTTGGGCCATCAAGACTCGCTTATAACGGTTGTTTTTTCTGTTGTTGTTATTGGGCTGCTCCCAAACTCAAATTTCATGCCCACCGATGGTATAGATGTATAATAGTAGTAGTTTTTAATTTCTTCTTATTATTTTAAACATTTGAAAGCGTGGTTTTAAAGAACCGTCAGCCCATCTGTTCACTTTGCACCCCACGTTGAACATTCTGGTACTACACCGGGCTGCCAAGCTCGTCGCAAGATACCCGATCGATCGTTCGTTCCCATTAAGTTCTGTGAAGTGCTCAGCCGTTTCGTTCTAGAAAACGGTGAATTGATCCGTCCTCTGTCATGTTGCACTAGTTGCAGAGCCTTGATGTGTTGTTTGTTAATTGCTTCTTAAGCTTTGCAAATCGCCTCTAGCTTTTAGAATCCATGTTATGTGTCTTTGACTTCTTCTTTCGTATATTCGAAATATTTGAATATTCTATTATCGCTAGCTCTTGCTTTTTCAGTCTAGTTGGTTATTTGAACTTGACGGAGATTTCTGCATATGGGCGACATTCGTACGCATTCAAAGTGAAGAAAAACAAAAGGCAAAACTTATAGCTCTTGATTAGCACTATAATTGGTGCTAAAGTTGATTTTGGGCAATTGTTCGTTTTCAAGATAATTACAAAAAACCCAAGGCATTCGCATGCGACAAAAAACAGAAGTCGCTTTCAAGGCGAACAGTTAAAACACTGACTCCAGCGGAATCTGAAGGAATATTTTAATGCGACCAATTTTAAAATTTGTTGTACTGATGCATCCTCAAAATGTTGTTTATTTGATTCAAAAATTAGTAAGTTTAATAAGCTGGCTCTAGGTCCAAAAAAATTGCGTTTGTTCACAACTTTAAACAACTTACCACCAAAAAGTAGTGAACAAACGCAACTTTTTCGCACCTAGAGCCAGCTAAACTTACTAATTAAACATTAGAAAGGTCGCGAAATACATTACAAATCGATTCAAATATATTAATTTGTTTATTTTTGATTTAATTTGAAGCACTGTCGCATGCAACATGTCGCATGCGACATTTTGGTCCATCATACTTATTATGTTGTTATCATTATAATGCGAAGAAACAACTTAAAATTTATTGCAATCATTGAAGTGCAAACGGTAACAGATAGAAGGCTGATATTTGGACAAGAGTTTCCGTTAGTGGTGAAAGTGCTTACTAAGACGGGGTTCAAAATCAACAAAAGTTTTGTTTGGGAACAATTTTTTTCATCCGATTGACTTGAAATTTGGTTTGTAAGCATAGTACGCGAAATAATTTGACACGTGTGTTCCCGATTTTGGAAAATTTTCCCGATGGATCAATATTTCTGGTAAATTCTGCATGAAAAAAACTATTTTAAGGATAGAATACGAAACAATTTGAAATGTGATTTAACAATGTCGGAAAATCAGCTCCACAGGTGTGAAAATTCCCGGAAAATTCTGTAGGCAACAAGTTATTTTTCATCCGATTGGCTTGAAACTCGGATTGTAAGGATAGAATACAAAAGAATTTGAAATGTGATTTTATAATGTGGAAAAAGGTGTGAAAATTCCCGGAAAATTCTGTAGGCAACAAGTTGTTTTTCATCCGATTGACTTAAAACTCGGTTTATAAGGAAAGAATACGAAGGAATTTGAAATGTGATTTTACAATGTGGAAAAAGGTGTGAAAATTCCCGGAAAATTCTGTAGGCAACAAGTTGTTTTTCATCCGATTGGCTTAAAACTCGGATTGTAAGGATTGAATACGAAAGAATTTGAAATGTGATTTTATAAGTGGAAAAAGGTGTGAAAATTCCCGGAAAATTCTGTAGGCAACAAGTTGTTTTTCATCCGATTGACTTAAAACTCGGTTTATAAGGAAAGAATACGAAGGAATTTGAAATGTGATTTTACAATGTGGAAAAAGGTGTGAAAATTCCCGGAAAATTCTGTAGGCAACAAGTTGTTTTTCATCCGATTGACTTAAAACTCGGTTTGTAAGGAAAGAATACGAAGGAATTTGAAATGTGATTTTACAATGTGGGAAAATCCGCTCCCCAGGTGTGAAAATTCCCGGAAAATTCTGTATGCAACAAGTTATTTTTCATCCGATTGGCTTGAAACTCGGTTTGTAAGGATAGAATATGAAATAATTTGAAATGTGTTTTTCCAATGTCGGGAAATCAGCCCACAGGGTGTTGGTTTGATTGGTTTGAAACTCGATTTGTAAGGAAAGAATACGAAATAATTTGAAATGTGATTTTCCAATGTCGGAAAATCCGTCCCCAGGCGTGAAAATTCCCAGAAAATTGTGCATGGGAAAACTTTTTTTCATCCGATTGGCTTGAAACTCCGATTGTAAGGATAGAATACGAAATAATATGAAATGGGGCGGTAACGATAACGATAAGGATAAAGATAACGATGACGATGACGATGACGATGACGATGACGATGACGATGACGATGACGATGACGATGACGATGACGATGACGATGACGATGACGATGACGATGACGATGACGATGACGATGACGATGACGATGACGATGACGATGACGATGACGATGACGATGACGATGACGATGACGATGACGATGACGATGACGATGACGATGACGATGACGATGACGATGACGATGACGATGACGATGACGATGACGATGACGATGACGATGACGATGACGATGACGATGACGATGACGATGACGATGACGATGACGATGACGATGACGATGACGATGACGATGACGATGACGATGACGATGACGATGACGATGACGATGACGATGACGATGACGATGACGATGACGATGACGATGACGATGACGATGACGATTTTTACATGTTTGTATGTACATATGTTAGTATGTATATTTGTTTGTTCATTATAAGGGTCTAGAACGCTTAACCGATCTTCACGAAATTTTCACAGTATGGGAAAGCGTCATAGGCTATATCTCAAGTCTGTGAACTAGTTCGAAAGCGGTTAAAAACGGTTAAAGATTGGTTCAGATAGATATGGGTATTTCCATGATGAATAGAAGTCAAATTAAAATCATTTTTTTTTCTTTTGTTACTTTAACTTACAGCACTATCGAAGCACTTGTTTTAGTGAGAAAAAAGTAGAGCACACCTAATGCTAGTTCCAAGATAAAGCCAATCAAAGAGCGATTCGCACGCGACACAAAATGGAAGTGGTGTTTTTGGCCGTCAATATAAAAGCAAAACTCAGCAAGATCTGCCAAAACCATTTAGAGCGACTAATTTTAAAATGTTGTTGCATAATTTATCTGTATATTAGAATTTATTTGATCGAAAAATTTTGTTTATTTTTTTTTATTTCAAATTAAAATATGATTCGATACGTGACATTGCGAACGCGACACTTTTTTCCATCATTTTGTTTATGTGGTTTCTGTATAATTCGAAGCAAAAACTTATGATTAATTGCAATCTCATAGTTTCTCATGGTTTCTTATGCATTCTTTTATTACCCTTTTCACCCTCAGAAAGGTTTTAGATAGCAAAAGTAAGTGCAGTCGATAGGCACTTTTATCAAAAAAAATGTGCAACATTTATGTCCAAATTGGAAAATTCGCGCTAGCGCAGCCGTGAAACCGAATATTTCGAAATGTGTTAAGATTAAATGTAAGATTAGCTTACATTAGTTAAATTTAATTGTTTCCCCTTGAAAATTTGATAAAGCAGAGTGTTTTTAAGCACTTTTAATTCTTGGTGGACCTTGTGGTAGAAATGCCCATATCGCAGAATTCATTCAATCAATGAACTTTAAATTTGGTCTGTAGGTTGGAAAATTAAATGGGATATTTTTCTGGATCAGGGCCGGTATTGAACCGAAAAAAAATAGGCTCAGAGACATATCTCAGAAGTTATTTAAGCTATGAACTTGTAATCTGGTCTGTAGGTTGATAATATGGAGTTGGATATTTTACTGGTCCAGGACCGGTATCAAACCGGTTTTGAACGAAGTAATTGCTCAGAAGTAATTTAAGATATGAACTTGAAATTTAGACCGTAGGTTGGTTATATGAAGTTGGATATTTTATTGATTTAGGGCCGTTATCGAACCGGTCTTAAACCTGTTCAAAAGTGGTTCAGAGCCATATCTCAGAAGTTATTTAAGCTACGATCTTAAAAATTAGACTGTAGGTTGGTTTTATGGAGTTGGATATTTTACTGGTCCAGGACCGGTATCAAACCGGTTTCGAATCTGTTCAAAAGTGGCTCAGAGTCATTATTCAGAAGGTATTTAAGCTATGAAATTGAATTTTAGACAGTAGTTAGGTTTTGAACCGGACCAACTTTCCGACCAATCGGTCCTATGGCCCTAAGATATAGTCATCCGATTTCGAACAAATTTTGCCAAAATATTTGAAAGCATTTAAAATTAGTAATCAGCTAGTTTAAGGACGCTAACATTGAAAACAAAACAAAATTTCTTACTAAGACCCATTTTTCGAATGATCGGTTCTGAGGCAACCATTATATATAGTAACCCGATGTCGTTCAACTTTTTTAAATTAGTTTGAAATCGTTTAAGAACTTAAGAACGATTTACCTGAAAATTTACTTCTATGTGTTGCAAACTTCTGGGCAAAATTAAAACTGTTTGCCTATATCAATTATAGTTTTAGTGCAATTAAAATTTTAGCAAGGCATTTAAAAATGGGCCCCTAAGGTAGACTTTACACAGAGAGAAAAAAACCTGTTCAGAAATTAAGTTGCCTTCAACTTAAAATAAGAACAAGATGTTGTCAAAATTCTTGACAATAAATGTTCAAAATATTCCTGGAATGAGTAAAGTTGTTCTCAATCCGATAGCTTTTGCCAGGGCTTAATACCGAAACGAATTTCGGTACGTCCCGAAATGAATGTTTCGGTTAAAGGTTCTATTTCGGTTTTCAATTAATTTCGGTTTTCGGTTTCGATACGGTACACGGATTTTCATTTCGGTATACCGGTACGTACCGATATAAGTTCTACCTTATTTTTAAATTGGAAAAACTAAATTCTGAGATAAATCTAAATCATTAATTTTTATTAACGCGAAATCTTATTGTCAGAAAATGGGATTTTGAGACTCGCAATGGGCGGCAGTATCTTGAATTTAGATTTGTGTAACCATTTTTCAAAATAATGCCTAGAATCTGTTAAATATATAGGGAATACACAGTAATTGTTAGGTAGTGTTGCACCTAGCGCCATAGGAGTATTTAAGAACTTTTCTTCGAAGTTGTAGCGGTCTATTTAAATTGCTACATTTGACTTAAAAACAGTCGGTAGTTGCGGTTCACAGAAAAAAAAGGTTTTCGGATCATATGTAAAAAAAAAAAACCGCCATCCATGGTCCTCCAATTCGCGTTTTTATTAGACGTTGTGGTTTTTTTAGCCAATATAAGATGGAATATCACTAAATGACAACTAAACTTAAGCCTCAGTCTTTTGTTACATTCTCTACGTGGTATTTATCTTTCTCGCAGTAAGATAATTGCATTCAATGTGGTTAAGTACAACTCGTGACCAAATTTACCAGTGTTGCCAACTTTTGCCAAGCAAAAAAATCAGTTTTCGGCGGGACGGAGAGGAAAAAAAAGCTATATTTTTCGACAAAAAAAAGCTGGAAAAAAGTGCATGACTTTTCTTATTATTGTGTGATGAGGTTCATCGTCC
Source organism: Lordiphosa magnipectinata (assembly GCA_037044535.1). Classification (NCBI taxonomy): domain Eukaryota; kingdom Metazoa; phylum Arthropoda; class Insecta; order Diptera; family Drosophilidae; genus Lordiphosa; species Lordiphosa magnipectinata. Next base: position 402,672 of record JBAMBO010000108.1, on the reverse strand, counting down.
TCATTCTTACCGTAGGACACAGTTGTGCCTATTAGCTTAAGGTAACTAGGAAGGACCTTATAAATAATCGACGCATCATTTCGCATGTCGACGTAACCCGTATCAACCTAGTACTTGCAATTGTTTTGGTACACTGCTTTTTTGGTCATAAAATGAAAACGAATGAATATTTTTAAACAAAAATTTCTGCTTTTTATTCGGTAACTTAATGGCTACAAATTGTAGAACAACTTATTCGAAATGGCTGCCTTGTGCCTTCCAGCAACGCCGAAGTCTCTCTGGCCACGCCTGCCTGACAGCATCTGAATTGCAAACAAGGCTAACTCAAAAAGACTTTCATTACCTCCAGCGTCCTTGAAAGCGATTACTTAACTCCAAAACTTTAGTTTCATTATAGTTTTTTAATATCTTCTTCGAAGAATACTTCCAAAATGGTATCATTGCTTTTTTTTTGGAGGTAGAATGTTGTGCATTTGCAACAACTGCAGAGTTCAGATTAATTCTTCCGTAGTCAAGACTTAAACTCCAGGTTCTGCAGCCAGTCTTTACGTCTTTTTTGTTTGACAACTTGTGGCATTTTTGTCAAACGATCTGTAAAGTTTGCTATCACTTTGAGATGACTGTTTTCTGAACGTTAGAGGTGGCAATTAGGGTCGAAAAATGACTGACAGAGATGAAAAGCTATTGATTTGCCTAAAAGTTTTGCAAATGACTCCAAAATAAAAACAAAGCCGGAAAAAAACCGAAATCATTTTTAAAAACGCTAGAATTCCCGCTTCCCGCTGTTTCCAAATTTTTCCCGCAATACGGTTTTAAAAAAAGTTAGAAATGACGGGGAAAAAAGCTGATTTGGCAACACTGAAATCTACGCTGCGCTCTGCAAAGGTAAAAAAAAACCGAAACTGTACCGGTATCAACGTTTTGGTTTCGTTCCGGTGCTATCGGTTCCATAAATAACGGTAAACGGTTTTCGGTTCTAAAAAAAAATTTGTATAGGTTCCGGTTCCGGTACTTGATTTGAAACGGTTTATTTCGGTTAACGGTTCCGGTACCGGTTCCGGTATTAAGCCCTGAGTTTTTGCTATATACAACCAGGGCTGCAAACCTGGAATTCCGAAATATTCTTCGAGGCGAACCGAACCTTAAACCGAACCAAGTGTGTCAAAATATTTGAACCTGAACCTGTTCAGAACCCTAATAGTAATCGGTTCGGCTTCACAAAAAGTATATCTTAAAATATTTGAAGTATTGGAAAGCAATTTTTTTTTTGTTATCTGGTCATAATAGTACGACAGTTTTAATATAACCATTCAAGTATAATTCCGTCGTTTTAAAAATTATGAATAGAATGATAGATAGTCGTATAGCACCCACCAAATGTTTTTAAATCCTTCATTCATGTTTACTAAATGATTCTAAAAGGCAATAATTTTCATAGGCTACAAAGCTACGAAAGAAGACGACGAGATAGCTAGTTATCTTTGAAATGTTAACTTAGCCATGACTTTCAAAAGATAAAACGATAAATTATACTATTTTAGCCTTCGGATTTTCTAAATCATCGTCGACTCAAGTCTAGTTTAAACAGGCTTTTCCAAATATAAAGAAATTTCAAGCGATCTTAGCAGTTCTGGCATGAGGTAGCGTCTGCAAACACATTGAAGTTGGGCAAAAAACTACTCTGGTAGTTTGTGAAATAGCTATACGATCAACCCGCCTCCTTTGTGGTGTTGGGCGTGTCTTGTTTTAGAAATGTTATGATGAAATAAATCTTAAATCATAACTTATAAACCTAGAGCCCGCTAAAAAGTTCTATGATTGAAATCTTAAGTTCGCTAAAACAGTCACATTGTGAAATTCGAAATATTATTTTGTATATTTAACAAATAAATTGATTTTCTATTGAAATTGGGTAAAACTTAAACTAATCCAAGGTTCGAACATTGAACCTTAAAAATTCGCACATTAACCATTGGTAAATTTTGGTTCGAAAACTGATGGGATTTGTAACAACACCAAAACCGGTTTCCGGCAGAAAGCGAGCGAGTGAGTTGGCTCTTTATTTTTGATCTCTTTCTCTTGTAGCCCTTTTGATGTGAATCTGCAAAAGTGTGCAACGGCCGAATCAGCTAGCGCGTCATCCCATACGTTGTTCGTTAAGTGCAGAAGGTACCGGGTTCAACTTCCAGTCAAGCCTGAACTAAATTTTCAGTGATTTTCTAAAGGACTTAAATGAAAAAAGTCGGGTAAAAGAGAGTAGGTCGTTGAAGTTTGTTTTACAGCGGTGTCCGTCTGATCCTGGGTAGCGAAGCAGCAGCATTATTATCCAACGTTTGTAAATATTAGTTGCCGCCGACTCCCCACTTCCCTTCCAATTGTTCCGAGAAGCCCTCAAAATGTGACAAATCCGCTCGCTCCACACCTGATTGATCCAAAATCAATCAAATTTTTTTCGCAGTCGAGTATATCTGGCATGTTCCGGTTTTCACTAAAGTGAATTCAAATTTTTTACATGTTCAAGAAAATCTGTATCAAACCTTCAGTTTCTCTTTACTCTCCACTCGACGGATTCAAATTATAATTTTGTAATCTGATTAACTCACTCAATTTGATACAACGGCACCCCCCACCTCCCCCTTGAATTTTCCTCAAGAATTTGTTAGCCATTTAATGTTTGTTGTAAACCCGGCGAGAATGTGCACAACAAACTCGAATATCCAATGGCTATGTCGAAAGGCTATTCTATTCTATTCTATTCTATGCTATATCCAATGGCTATGTTTTATTAAGAGTTGCGTTGGCAGTTAGTTTATCCAGGGCCACGTAAAGAAGGGTCTGCAAGTTTTAATTTTATTTTTCAATGGCAATGGTATTCAATGGGCAATGTTCTGAGTCCTTAACAATGCACTGGACATCATGAAATAATCCTTGAATTTGTCCATTCTAAATACTTATGTATACTTACTAAAAACAAACCACGTCCTCTGCCAATTCATTAATTAAAAACAAAGTGGTTTCCACATTAATTCTGCATTTGCCTTGACAAAATTACTTGTTTGTTTACTACTGACAGCTGTGTGCTATCAATAACAAATCACAATCAAGCAATTCTAACAAACTATTTCATTGATGTGTATTGACATCTAACACAATCACGAAAATTAGCAAAAATGATTGCACATCATGCCTGTTCACTAGCTGTTTTTTGTCATCGTTTTATGCTGGTTATTATTAACTCAAATCAAGATCCTAAAAACGGAACAAAATCAACTCAAATTCAGTTTTTGCTTTCTCAAAATGTTGATCTTGATGTGAGAACATTGTACTATAACTGAGAAATACCGTTCATGCATTGTTATAATCTGTATCGAAGGTACACCGAGTTTATTAAGTTTGTGCAAAAGTATGTAACAGGGGGAAAGAATCATTTCCGACCCTATAAAGTATTCTTGATCAGCATCAACAGCCGAATCGATATAGCCACGTCCGTCTGTCTGTATGAACGCACAGATCTCAGAATTGGTAAGAGATAGAGGTTTGACATGTATGAGACATAAACTTCTTATACTTACAGGCAGATTAAGTTTACGCCCCTCCCTTCTCCGCAATTTGGAAAAAAACCTAAAATCTTCCACAGTTTTGTAGATAGATTGTTCGTACCCTCTAGAGATATTTAGTAATCAAGATTATTTATCGATTTGCCCAAGAAATGATGAAGATCGAATGAACGATATTCAAGTTATGACTAAAAGAGAGTTACTTTCCCCCGCCCTGGCAGTAGTGGCGTCATCTATTGGTCAGTTTTGAAAATACCTCATTGTTCAATGCAAGTAGTGGCGCCATCTATTGTTCAGCAGCGCTGCTTTCAGCTGCTACTCCAGGTACAAATACCTAGGTACATACCTAGATACATATTTTGTGTACCTTTTACCTTAACTAGGTCCAAATTTTCTTTTACCTTGTCAAAAAGTAAGGTATAAGATACTTTTAATATAAATGAGAATTTAATTTCAAATGATAGTCTGAGTGGGAAACTTATCTAATTTATTCATTCTATCAATTTGATTGTCGATGGGACTATTAAAATAACATAGTCTTGAGCTAATTACTGTGTTGATCCTTAAGAAATACAGAAAGCTGTCGCACAACTAGCATGGAAATAAGTTACATGGACTTTCTTTTGAATGGTTTCAAAATTCGATTGCTATTCAGAGTTGATTATAAATGACAGCATTTTATTTAACACACAACAAACCAAGTTATATATATTCTAGGATCCTATCACCAGTAGACTTTGCTATCAGCTTACAAATTAAGGTCGCTAATTTTACTATTTAAGAAGTTTTAAAATCTTGTCCATATTGCTTTACTTCCTATGTATCTAGGCCAAGACCAAGATCAAATACGTAGACCAGGGTTAAATATGTAGATTAAGCCAATTGTGAAGTTGACGCGAATGTGGAACTTACAGCCATGCTCCCATTTTCGCTTTCGCAAAATTTTTACGATTTGGTCGCTAATTCGCAAAATTTCGCCGATTGAAGTAAATGAAAAGTAAATGGGAAATGTCGCTAGAAATAAGAGCTACCTTCCTATGAACCAATTTTCTTAATATTCTTTGACTATTTTAGATTTTTTTTTTGTGGACTCTCTTATACCATTTGGATTGAACTCTTGTCTAAAACAATTTTTTTCCTAACCCTTTCAAAATGCCACAAGCAGCAAAATGCCTTTTGACAACATCAAATTGCGATTTGGCTGGGGCGATAACCGATTAGTTTGTTGATCCGTCACGTGACGTGTTACAGAACGGACTGGGAATGAAACAGAATCGATAACAAAAAGTTGAGAATTTTGGAGCATTTAAATTTGGTTTCTTTCGAATTAAGTGAAATCCGGAGCACGGCTGTTAATGATTAATGTGAATTTTAAAAAATACATATTGAAAACTATGTCGAAAATTCAAATAATACGAATTCTTTCGTCACAGTATTTCACAGTACTAGGCTTAAAACTAAAAAAAAATATATGTCCCTGTAGAAATTTTGGGAGTCTCAAAACACAGATTTGTTGTACTAATTCCTGAGAATCTTTTGTTCTTTTTCCGTACACTTTTGTTGAAATTTCGATGAAACCTCAAAGTTTTGGCTGAATAGTTCACGTCATTCAGTTCACAATGTTTGCGGGTAGGTGGTGTTGGATAAACTATGATTTAAAAGGCATTTAAAAAGTACCTTTACCTTTTCTTAGGTACTGGAAATTTCGTATACCTTTTACCTTACCTAGGTATATTTTTTGATATTTACCTTGTACCTTACCTAGGTAAGAAAATTGAGTACCTTTCCAATCACTGAGTATATTACAGTCGGGCTGGACCGAATTTCTTACTTGTTATACTCTATACCAAAGGTACACAGAGTATATTAAGTTTGTGCAAAAGTATGTAACAGCCAGAAGGAATCATCTCCGACCCTAAAACGTACATATATTCTTGATCAGCATCAACAGCCGAGTCGATATAGTCATGTCCGGCTGTCTGTCTGTCTGTCTGTCTGTCCGTCCGTATGAACGAAGAGATCTCAGAGATGGTAAGAGATAGAGGTTTGACATGTATGGGACATATATTTCTTATACTTGCAGGCAGATCAAGTTTATTTTCAATTTTTGATACGCCCCCTCCCGCCCCCGCAATTTGGAAAAAACTTCACATCTTCCACAGTTTTGATGATAGATTGTTCGTACCTTTTAGAGATATCTAGTAATCAAAATTATTTATAGATTTGCTGAAGTAATGATAAAGATCGGATGAACGATACTCAAGTTATGAGACAAAAACAACCAGTTAACACCCCCCACCCATAACTACAGCATTCCGTTCAACAGAAGCAATCTTAGTGGAGAGAGAGAGAGTGAGAAACTTAGAGATGAGCGCGTATAACTCGTGAGCAAATGCGTGCTGCGACATTAAGGGTACATAGTATATTACAGTCGGGCTTGACCGACTTTCTTTCTTGTTTTTAGTAACGTTTGTGCTCATCTTGAGTCCAATGTTCTCAGTTTTTTCCCTCTGTGTAACCTTAACAAATTTTTGAAGAGATGGAACCAAATGTAATTCTGAAGGTGGTCACACGGTGAATGTGCCATCATCACTTTCCAACTTTGCTTCAATTTAAGATGTTTGTCATATTCAAAGAACACCCTTGCGATTAATACGAGAAGCTTCTCTTTGATTGACAGCCGACGACAGTACACATACGAAGTGATGTTTTCATTAGGTGGAAACCTTTCCTTTCTCTGTTCTGAGCCGGCTCATCAGTCTTGCTACATGATCGTTTTCGTTTGATTTCTGTTGTAAACAACTCATTTTGCTTCGCCCCCCTATGAACGGTATTGTTATTGTTTAGTCTGAGCTATGGTAAGCAGATATATTGATGATAGTCTTAGTAAGTTGAAAATAACTTCACAGTACTCGGTAGTCGCTTTGAGCTCGTGGACGTGTCCAGGATTTTTAAGCTGATTTAGCAATTTCAAGTGTTTTGATTAATCTTTGATATCTTTTTCTTCTTCGTGATTGAATTGTGTTCTTTGTTGGAAGCAAAAATAGATTAATTCCATGATACCAAAAATTATATCAACATTTCAACTAAATCAAGTAAAAACTGCAAAAATTCAAATTCCCAAACTAAGACTAATCTATCAAATGACATCACAGACTCACAAAGTTATACGTTTGCACTACCTTGTATTCATTGTATCATGGATTAATCCCATGTGTTCTACAAATCGATCCAATTCTCAAACGATTTGAAATGTTACAAATGTTATCGATTGATGATCAGCTGTTTATCGATAGTTAGCTAAGACTTTAAGCTTTTAAACAATACCAAGATTTTTAACCTTGGGGTATCAATCTAATAGAAAGCACATCCATACCGACACGTGTCCATCTCTAGCAAAAGCCAGTTAGCTATCACAGACATGAGGCAGGGGTCAAGGGGAAGGTAACTTGGAAGTACAACTAACAATTTACACACAAATCTAATAATCTGTTGTTTTATTTTTCGCCCCCAAAGGTCGTACAGGACACTGGAGCAGCAGTCGCAGCAGTATGCCAAGAGTCTCGGACACCTGCAGCCCACGCCACAGCAGCAACATCACGCTCAGCAACAACAACAACAACAACAACAGCAGCAGCCACCGCCCACATCTCAGCACCAGCAGCAGCAGCAGCCACAACAAATGCACCACCATCACCACCATCAGCAGCAGCAGCAGCAACAGCATCAACAACAGCAGCAGCAATCCTCACGATCGGCAGCCAGTCCTCTCTCACCGCCACGCCCTGGTCCTGGAAGTGCGGCCGCAGCTGCCAATACGTACACCAAGTTTGGAGATGCCCCACATCGCTTTCAGCCGTGCACGTTTATGCCCACATACCGTGAGAGTCCCTACACACGGATACCTCAACAAATGCAGGCCTCGGTGCCGCCGGAATATCAGCGAGCGGCGGCAAGGGCACCGCCAGTGGGTGGCAAGTCAGTTGGAGCCGGTTCGGTGCAGTCGGGTGGCGTATTGGTCATGGAAACCATGTCCAACTATGTCAGCCAGCAGCAACAGCAGCCGGGACAGACGGCAGTTAGTGCCGTCTCCCAGCAGCAGCAGCAGCAACAACAACAGCAGCAGCCCCAAGGAGCGGCCTCAGTCGGCGGTGGTGTTGGTGTGCCAACCAGCAGTAGCAGCAGCATAATGGTTGGCAGTTTGGGGCGCATACTGATGCCCCAAACACCGTTGCAGTATACCAGCGAATATCTGAGCAATGCCACTGCTGCAGCTATGGCGACGGTCGGTCAACGACACCAGCAACAACTACAGCAGCAGCAGCAGCAGCAGCAACATCAGGCTCCTCCTCCCACAATTGAGCCCACGGCGGTAAGTGGCAGCGGTCAACCCTACAAAAAGCAAAGGCTCAGTGAGGCGGCCGCTGCAGCAGCAGCAGCAGCAGCAGCCAATGTGAATGCCAGCAACCTGAATCACCTGCCAACACAACAACAACAACAACAACAACAGCAGCAGCAGCAGCAGCAACAGCAACAGGCCAGCAGTAGCAATCGCCAGAGTAATCATGGTCCCGCCGTCTATCACATGTCCTCAGCTGGCCCAACAGGTCCTCCCCAGGCAGGCGGTGGTGCCTCTGTATTGACTCCTCTCACCCTGCAGCAACTAAAAGTGGAAACACTGCCGCCTCAGCTGACCTCAGCAGCGCCACACACACCCCGAGCACCACCACCCTCCACCACAAGCAGTTCCATGGCCGTTACCGTCTCCACGGCTGCCTCATCGGCCATCACGGCAATTAGTTCCGGCGTTGGTTCCACTAGCACCACCACCACCAGCTCCTCCTCCAGCACAGAGGCCTACCATCCACAGGTAAGTAAACAAAACTCGAAAGCTCGACAACTCAAAAATCGAACAATTCTTAACTCTAATCTCTTTCCCCCAGGTGGAGGCCATCTCACCCACTTTGCCCAGCGATAATGCCGAGGAACGTGGACGTACCAGCGCCAAAGAGGATCTCCTCATGCAAATCCAAAAGGTGGACAATGAGATCAAATGTGCTGAAACCACCATGGAAACGTTGCGCAAGAAGGAGAAATCGTTGATGGATGAAGCGACAGCGGCTACCAAACAACAGAAGGCAGCTGCCGCTGCCGCCGAACAGGCAGCCGCTGAGCTAGGCAACGGCGATGAGGTCGTCGAGTTGGCCTGGCGCAATCAAATGCTGGCGGAGAAAATCTATGCTGCCAATCGGAAAATGGCCGCTGCCCAACATTCCCTGCTGAGTCGAGCGAGTGGCGGAGTGCCACGTGCAAATGAATGGCTGCCGCTCTACAATCAGCCCCTGGATGTGGATGCGCTAACGGCGCTCATCAAGCGCCACCAGACGCTCATCAAAGCGCCGCTCCTGATGCACATACGCAAACTCAAATGCGAACGCTGGGAGCACAATCAGTGTCTGGTGGACAAATATGCCAAGGATCAGGCCGATTGGCAGCGACGCTGCGAGCGGGCCGAGTCGAGTGCCAAGCGGAAGGCGCGTGAGGCCAAGAATCGAGAGTTCTTTGAGAAGGTCTTCACGGAGTTGCGTAAACAGCGCGAGGACAAGGAGCGCTTCAATCGCGTGGGCTCACGCATCAAGTCCGAAGCAGATCTCGAAGAGATTATGGACGGACTGCAGGAGCAGGCACTCGAGGATAAGAAGATGCGCTCCTATGCGGTCATTCCCCCGCTGATGTACGACATACGGCAACAGCATTGCGCCTACCACAACGAGAATGGACGCATAGAGGACATGGTGGCGGTGCATCAGGAGCGCAAGGCCCTCAATATGTGGACCGCTGGCGAGAAGGAGACGTTCAAGGAGAAATACCTGCAGCATCCCAAGAATTTCGGCGCCATTGCGGCCAGCCTGGATCGCAAGTCGCCGCAGGATTGCGTCCGCTATTACTACCTCAGCAAAAAGACGGAGAACTACAAACAATTGTTGCGCAAATCACGCCAACGCACGCGCAGCTCAAGGAATCCGGCCAAGGCGCAGGCGGCACAGCCGCAGTGCATCATTGACTCGCTGACAACGGGTGTAATGACGCGCCTGCAGCGGGAGCAGCAACAGAAGTCCGGAAATCGTTCGTCTGCGGTGGCGGAACGAGTGCGTGTGGCCGAGAAGGCGGCCGCTGATGCAGCCAAGGCGGCGGAGAGTGCAGCCGAGAAGGCCAGTGCGGCCAGCAAGGCTGTCGAAGCGGCCAGTAGTAGTGCAGTTAGCGAAAAGGTGGCCAAGAATGCAGCAGCGGTAGCCGCAGCCGCTGCAGCTGTTGCAGCGGATAAAACGGATGCAGCGGCGGCGGCTGTGGGTGATAAAAGCAACAGCAGCGATAAGCAAGCAGAGGCAGCGGAGATCTCAACGGGCAGCAGTAACAGATTGGAGTCCAAGGCCAAGGCTGAAGAGGAGGCTGCCGCTAATCCAACGGCGGCAGGGTTAGAGTTGTCCAACACCCATACAACAATCGCCACAACAGCAACAACAACGGCAGCAGCAACAACGACAACGACCACGTCCACCGGCGAAACAACAACCGGCCATGCAACAACGGGTGAAACAACCGCCACAGCGCCCAAGGCGAAAACGGAAATCAACCCGCTGGATGCAACAGCCAAACAACAAGCTGAAACGTCTCAGGATAATCTGGGCGAGCAGTTGGCCAAGGGCAATAAGCACAGTAATGCAAATGCTGAGGGTTATAATGGTGAGTGAAACAAACTTTCCAAAAATCACGTTGTGAATCAAACTGTTGGTTCCAAACCTTGGATAATTAAATCCCGGAAGGTCTTGAATTAAATTTTATATTTTCAAACTTTTCCACTCAATTTCACACACTTGGAATGTAAATTTTTTAAAAATCCTTTCTTATTAAGCGTCTACAACGCTACACAACAGTCTGGACAAAATTTTGGCTCTTCAAGCTGAGCCGTTTTTTGCTGTGTATTGTTGATTCAGTCGGAGATGGGGAAATATAAAGAATTTCCAAACATGTTTTCCCTGTATTTGTACACAAATCCTTTATTAGTCTGAAACAAATTTAGACTCTCCAAGTTAAGCCGTTTGGGCTGTGCGTTGTTGATTCAGTCAGACAGGTTAAATATAAAGAATTTCAAATTTTCATTACCCACTTTTTGGTTTTCATACCAAAGGCAGGAAAAGCCTCGCATGTCAGACCTAATAACTTCAGGCCGATCAGTCTATCATCTTTTCTGCTCAAAACACTGTAGAGAATGTTAGATGCCGATCTAAGGCAGACAATAGACCCAACCACTCAGCAGTCCCCAGCGCAGCACACATACAGCTGACAGGGAAGGTCAACAGCACTCACACTCTCTTGTCTCGAAAGTTGAGAAATCACTCGAGTCTAAAAAATATGCGCTTACGGCATTCCTCGACATCGAGTGTGCCTTTAACAATAATCTCTCCATAACGCTATCACACCTCTGCTTTGACAAATCTAAATGTGGAGGCACTCCTGGTAGAGTTCATAAGACTCATGCTTGCGAGCTTATGGGTGGAGTTAACTCGAAACTAGTAGATGTCTGTCCGAAGATATGTAAGAAGAGGCACTCCTCAAGGAGATGTTCTTTTGCCATTTCTTTGGGGGATAACAGTCCACGAATTGTAAGCGTAAGCGGATGACACAGGCAAATTTTCTCACACTCTCTGCTATCTGATGCAGGTATCACTCTCAACACAAAGTAATCTTGGATTCAATCCAACCAAAACTCACCCGCAAGTATGTTACAAATTTTAACAATATACACCTAAAGCCACATACCTTGGTGTAGTGTTGGAAAAAGAATTATATTGGAACGAAAACACAGTACAGCAGCAAAATAAACTCCGGCATGGGACCCTTAAATTATGATAAAAAGGACCTCTGTAAGCATCACCTTATATTCAGTTTTTCAAATAAAGCCTCGGTTCGCGTTTTATGGGTACTTTTGTACTTGCATCAAACAACGACAACAATTTTACAAAGTACCCATAAAACGCGAACCGAGGCTTTATTCGTAAAACTGGGTATGAGGTGATGCTTACAGAGGTCTTTTTTATCATAATTTTAGGCTCTTATGCCGGGTTTTTATTAAATGTTGCATTTTGTCGAACTGTGAAATATAATCGAACGTATCAAAAAAGCAAATATTGCACTTTTCTCTTCTAAATAGGGATAGTACACTTACTGTACACAACCGTAGTTAGTCCAATACTACTATACGGAATCATTGTATGGTGTCCGGCTCTGGGGAAAGCTTCCGTCCTCAGAACCATAATAAAAGTTCAACGTAGTGCTGCACTATGCATGACTGTTGCATTGCGTACAACCCCAACTGATGCACTTAACCTAATGTTACACCTTATGCCTCTGGATCAGTGGTGTTCAAAATGCCAAAAGCCTATCCCATGGGATAGGAACTTATAATTCTGCCAGCGTCGCAGTTAGAATACGTGTGTTCTATAAATAGCACGCTCGGCGGCTTGCTCTCTTACGATGCGCATGTTGGGCTTTTTGTTTTACTTCACGAGGCATTTGTTTGTTGTGACGTCTACTTAGTGATTCGCTGCTAAGCACACAAGCGCAATGTTTGATTGTGTGAGTTTGGACACCACTGCTTTAGATCTTCTAGGTAAAGAAATCGCCAGTAACACCGTTGTCAGGCTTAGAGAAAGCGGTACCTGGAAAGATAGTAACTCTATACTTCTGCATCAAGTGCTTGAATACTGCAACAATGTTAACCACTAATCGAATGCCATCAATGTCTTCACTGATGGCTCCAAACTGGATGGACAGTTAAGAGGAGGAGTCTTCAGTCCAGAGCTTGGGACCAGAACTTCGTTTCGACTTCTTGATCATGGTGATGTTTACCAAGCAAAGCTTGTAGCCATCCAATAGGCTACCAACCTTCTGGAAACTTTTGCAATCCAAGGAAGTAAAGATATTCAAGCTACATTTAAAGACCTTGAGGGTTATATAAACAATACAAAAACTCTTACGGATCTCGCTGGACACTGCAACATTGAAGGCAACTAGATGGCCGACCACCTCGCTAGACTTGGCACCACCACTCAGCTCCTACCAGATAAGAGAAACATAGGGGTGCCTCTTGCAACCTTTAAGCTGCAAACAAAGGAAACTACCTATCGATTAACCATGCATCGATGGCAAACAATTAACACATGTGAAGTATCTAGGCTCACATGGCCTAATCTAAGGTTTAGGTTGAGATGAACAGTAAGACTGTCGCTACACTTAGGCCAAGATAGGCACATTGCGATACCATATAATTCTCTATTTAAGCCAGGGGCAACCCGTTGTGACGCCGTTAAAAATTTCAGTAGAGACGGAATCTCTACTATCTCGGACACTTTCGAGAGGTTGAGTAGAAAGGGGTGACCAAGAGTTGTGAGTCTCCTTCTACTAAGAGCTGGGCAATGGCAAAGTAGATGCAGTAATGTCTCCTGCTCTACCTCACACTTGCAGCTTCTAAAGAAGTCGTCCAAGCGTGCTGCATGCCTGCCGATGAAGCAGTGACCCGTTGGGGCCCCAACCAGAAGTGAGATGTTTTCCCTACTTTGGCGCAAAAGACTATTGGTTCGTTTCAGCTTAAACGAGGGCCACGTGACCCTAGCTACAGCGCAAACCGGATGGCTATTCCATCGTTACGTAGCCAGGCGCCAGGTTTCATTCCTTGTGATTAGCTTGTATGAGGCTAAGGGCATCCCTATCAAGCTTTTCTCCAGGAGGAGCTGAATGTTAGTACCCTGTCTTGCCAGTTTGTCGGCTGACTTGTTACCCTCAATGTTTCGGTGTCCAGGTACCCAGATGAGATGGATACGGAGAGGCTGAGGCTACGGCATTCCGTGATGGCCTACTCTTAATATTACAAAATCTAGGGCGTTACTCCGTGCCCTTACTGAACACTGTCTAATAGGAAGACACGCCGTTGGGCTCGGCATCAGACACAATGACTTCTGTAAAAGCTGCAATTCAGTGGATGAGGAGGAGAGTGTACAAAACCTTTTCTGTCTTTGTCCAGCTCTTAGCAGAAGGCGACTTAAAGTTTTGGGTCTTCCTTTTCTAAACGATCTGTCAGACATCTCTGAAATAGATCTTGCCTCTCTGCTCAAATTTGTGCTATTTTCTAAATGGTTTAACGGGGAAACCCTCCTACTACGATCACAGCGTAGTAAGAGTTATGTGGTAACACAACGGATCTTTTTTGGGATTCTCCCATTTCAACCATTGCAACCTAAACTAACCTAAGCATCTACTACGCTACTCAAAAGTCTGAACCAAATTTAGACTCTCCAAGGTGAGCCGTTTGGGCTGTAGGTTGTTGATTCAGTCAGACAGGGGGAAATATACAAAATTTTAACAATTTCGAAATCGAATTAATTAATCACTAATTATGTATGTCTTCTTCCCACCGCAGTCAATGCCAACACCAGCAGCAGTGCCACATCCGCCTCCTTATCCTCCTCCACCACCACAACAGCAGCCACATCTGCCCCACCAGCAGTAAGCGTGGCTCTAAATGGCTTTAAGCCTGGCTACCAAAGTGTGGTTATGGCCAATGTAAAGGCAGTGTCCACGTCTGGCAATGATGAGGCGTCATCCGTCAATGCTCCAACACCAACAGCAGCAGGTACAAATCCCTCATTATGCGATAAAATCGTCAAGACAACGCCCACATCCAGTGCCTCCGAGGGCAGCGGTCTGACCACGGCCACAGCAGCTAGCAATTATCTGGGCCAAAAGCTCAAGGCAGCCCAGGTGGAAGGTCTGGGTGCCGGCAATGAGCTACACTCCGATGTTAGGTGAGTTGAAACGAGAAGCTTTCATTCAATTAGAGTGAGAGGGCAATATTAAAGTTTGTGCTTCTTCTTTTTTTTTTTTTTTCAGTGATCCCAAAAAGAAACGTTATGACCTGACGTCAAATGAAACCAACAGCGGTTCGTCATCCCATACAGCAAATGCCAATGCCAGCCATGTCACCAGCAATAGCTGCAGCAGCGGTTCTGGCTTGAAAAGCCATGTCAAGGATATGACTGCGTCCAACATTTCCTCATCATGCTCCTCCGCTAACGCCTCCTCCTCCTCCTCCAGCAAACCAACGTCTTTGGTGACATCTGCTGCTTCCTCATCATCGTCATCGTCGTCGTCGTCATCATCATCATCATCATCATCATCCATGTTGCTGATTACCGCTGCATCTATTATGTCCACAGCGGGTAGTACAATACCAGCGACCACCATGTCCACGTCCACGCCCATGTTGACAGACGGTAGCAATGCCAATATGTTAAATACAGGCGAGGTGCATGGCTGTTTGGATGGCAAAGGTAAGTTTTGGTTTAGATTTTTATTCATACAGCTTTTAGGTCCTAATTCCTATCTAATTCATTGCCTACTTTTAAGGGTGCAAAAGGTCTTTAAAGACAGGTCTTTAAAGACCTTTTGCTCACAACATCACCCCACCCTCAAAGAGTCCACCTTAGGACATATTTTCTTAAGCCAATGCGTTGGTTTTTGCTTCAAATCAATGTTGAATCTATCTAACAACTCTGAAGCGTACTTGATTTACCCTTTTCGTTTGATTCCTTAAAAACTGTCGTCATAACAGATCCAAAATTTGGCCTTTTTTAGCTGTTGCTAGGTCTCCGATATGTGGTGATTTATTCATGTGCCGTTCTAGGGTGTATAAAGCGATGCTTCACGCACTTTCATACTCCGTTTGTTCATTACTATTCCAAGACGAAACCACTTCATAAACATTGTAATTGATGGTGCAGAGTCCCCATAGTAATTATCAAGCCTTTGCTTGGGTTTCTTCTTTCCCCACAGTTATTGTCAAGTCTTTGTTGGGGCTTCTTTATTTAAATTTATTAGATATAGTATTCAGCAACGCGGAAACTAAAAATTTCTGGCAAACTTCATATAAAAAAAAACACTCTGGCAGCAACATGAACGAAGTCCACAGTTTCTTATCGATAGTTGGCATTTCGATAGCATGTGTGGACTGAGAGAACAGCTGATACACAGCTCAGGAATATATTGCTAACAATTATTTTGGACGTGAAGAGCGAACCCGAGAGATGCCTTCCATGGACACAAAGGTCGATGGGATGTTGTAGGTTGAGACGTCTTCTGAGTCTGTTTGTTGCCAGATCAGAGTCAAGTCTATTGGAGTGGGCCAGCAGTCTGTCATGATGCCTGCTGGTGTGCATATTGATTTGGGCTTATAATGGCTAAGCGTCCAAGTCGCGGTAATTGGTTGTAAGCCTCAGTTACAAAACTCTAGTTTCTTGAGGGGGAAGGATCCCCCAGGTCCAGGAAGGCTTGATGATCAAAGAATTTGAATGGCAAAGAAAGACCGCTACGAGGCTTAAAGGCCTGTTCTAGGAGGAGGATTTTGAATTTACGGCAAATTAAACAATAATTTTGTATGAAAACTAAAAATATATTTTCCAATCTTTAGCATTGCGTTTCACTTGAGAGCCAAAATGATGGCACAGCCCAAATCCATGATTTGCAGATACCCCGATGTTGTCGCATATCTGGGCATTCGTCAGGGCCGCATGAAGCACTATGTACTCCACAAACTGCTTCAGCTGACCCACACTGTGGGCCGATGAGCCAATCTCTTGTACAAACTTCTCCAAACGTTAACAGTTGCCCGAACGGCAGACTTCCAAATAATCCTTCAAGTAGTAGTCCGGAATTATGCCCGGTTATGACATCTCAAACAGATCAGGCTTGTTGACGGCATGCTCAACCCCCTTAAGACGATAGCAAGACGCATATCATCTCCCAATGGGCTTGTTCAGCAGAACAATTTGCTCCCTGATCAAGTATAAATTTACACTGATCCTTTTGCTGAACTCGATTGATGCGGTATCATGATAGCCAATTTGAAGTATCATGATACAGGAGCATGATGTATCGAAGAAATAGTATGCTACTTTGAAGTGATACTGCTCCCACCAACAGTAATTGTGTATCGATAGGCATGCTATCGGTAACAATGCTAATTTTGTGCATTGATAGCAAAGATAAGCTTTTAATCGGCTGTAAATAACTATAATAAATTCTAAAATATAATTAAGCCTAATTGTGACTTCGTAGATGCAAAATTTATGTTGACACGGAGCGCTAATGTGTCTACGCCGCCTTTTCAAAATTCATCGCCTCGGGGCGTAGTTAAAAATGTAGCACTTCGTTCAGCAGAAACTATTTGATGCATAATTTTTTTGTGATACCTGCTCAGGGATCAATTATTCTGCTGAACACGCCCATTGTATCGGCGAGCTCATATACTGGCATAGTAAAAATACATAAGTTGACTCGAAGCTTCGGCTACAAGTCACAGCGAGTACTTCCTGCCGAAGTCAAAGATCTATTGCGGGCTGTTACGATCACAGCGTGTACACGAGTAACCCAAGCATGCAAAAACAACAACTTGTGAGAGCAAAAAAGATGATTTAGGCATGTATTCGACGGCAGCTGCTTTGTTTTTGTTTTAGAGTTCTTGCAAGGAGAGTAAGTCGCGTGTATTATAGTCTGTAACTCGCATGATACCCGCCCGTGGCCGCCGTAAAGCTCGCTGTTACACGTTTAGCCGACAGCTTTAACAAGCTTGTTCAATTATTACCCGTGTGTAAAAAAAGCTTACACGTTCTGACATAATGTGCTTACGATCATTTCCAAAGTGGCGTGCACAAACATGCCGAGTAAATGCGCGAGTGTATACGAAAATTAAGTACTCGTTGCAGGTCTCTGCTGTCCACTTTTTTGCCTGTCAAGACTTTTCTTGGATTCGGTGATTCATCAGTTTTGTATTGCAATCTTTGAGGGAAATGTAGTAATATATATGAACGACATTGCGATTGGGTCCAAAACAATTCGAATTATTAACTAGAGTGCTAAAACGTTTTGCAGAATATCGATTGGAAATCAAGCTAAGCAAATACCATCTTTGTTTTGAATGTATTGAATTTCTTGGATATACAGTCAAGCACAGGAATATGTCCAAATAATGAACACATTTGAACTATCAGTACCATCTGTTGTCATACACCTGTTTTAGTGGAGCTTGTTTATTCATACGAGTTACATGTCATATCCAGCGGAACCGCTGCTGACTAGGTTGGTGTTCGCATAGAGTTCTAATTCATTGCCATCTTTTAAAGGTCCATAAATCTTCCAGACACGCCGCCATTGCCGGCCGCCTCATCTGTGCTGTTAAAATGAAGTTAAGCGACTTTCGTTTTTCGAGAGGGCTCTGCTCGTGGATTTTCCAATGAATCCGTAGTAACATCGGTTTGTGAAAGTGTACCCAGCCCCTGGGGACCGATAGCTTGCCAAAGTCATGCAGCAATGTGTATCAGAGAGAGACAGTTACATTTCACGTGCTCTCTTCGGCAATTCACACCGAATGCTTGCCGAAGTTATGCATCACTAAGTGTCAGAAAGAGACGACAGTCTAATTTCTCGTGCTCTCTTCTTAGGGAACCCTGATTTATGGTTACAGCTAGGTCAAAATTTGGTTTTAGTTTTTTAAAAGATGTTAGTTGATGGTATTACTATTGCGAACTTGTCAAACTGCCCTCGTAAAAAGTTCAAGTCTTGGCAGCTTTAAGCTTTAATTTAAAGTAGTTCAACTTTATGAAGAGTTAAATGCTTTGATAAACTTTCTGTGTGTAGAGCTTTCAGGACAATTAAAGCTTTAAGCTTTGGGACTTTAAGGAATGTCTAAAAGCTTTCTCTTTTCTTAACTTTCTGTTGTTTCCATGTAAATTGAATCATAATAAGCATTAGTGAATGGCTTTCCACTTATTAGACACAAAGCTTTAAGTAAATTTTGAGCTTTTCATTTATAAAACGTCGAGCTTTAAGGATTTTTAAAACTTTTCCAAAAGTATGTGTTTGCAGTGAAGACACCAAAGCTTTTTAAAAACTTTATAGTGTGAATTTCGACTGACCAAACTTTTTGCGACGTTTAACAGTCATGTGCGAATAAAACTAGGATAAGCTTGAGCATGTGTTGGTCCGGACTTACACGATGAAGCCAGCTTCATATGCTTATAGTATCCGAAAAGCTTTAGTTCATAGCAAAAAGTTGTACTGCTGTCGCTTGCCCCTCTACTCCTCTTTCCTACAAACCAGAGTCCGGCGCATGCCTATCTAATGTGTATACAACAGCGCTCTGCGGCAGCTACGTGCAACAACAAAGAAGTGCTAAATGAGCGCGCTCACTTTAAAGTGTAAATCCCAATCTAGTGCATTTCGTTTGTAAAGCTTTGCGAACAGTAAAAGCTCTCAAAAATTTCAACTTTTGAGCACGACGAATGCACAAATGTTTGTTATAGTGGCTAGTAAATCCTCTTACCAACTGAAGTCAGACTATAAAGTTTTCCCCAAAAAATGGCAATGGAGCTCTGGTCAACTTCAAAGCTTTAAGCTTCAACTTGCTCTTAAGGCTGTAGAACTTTGTTTTTAAAAGAAAGCTTTAGCTCTACTTTTGTCAACCCTCATACAAATTTACAAAAAAAAAAAACCCGTTAGGCGCTTGACTGCATTCCTGCTGCTGCTGCTGCTGCTGCTCCTGCCACTGGTCGCTGCTCTTCATCAAAAATGCATTTCGTCGTGCCATATTCCTCTGCAATTTGCTTTGTGCTTGGCTTCGTATGTCCATCTTGCCTGTCTGTTGTTTATCCAGCCTCCCTCTCTGCTGTCTGCTGTTTGATGCCACTGCCGCTGCCGCTGCCGCCTTTCTTCCGGGCACCCGCCCCGATTAATATTTTATTAAAAACCAAGCTCTCGCATTGCCTCAAGTCAGGCTGCCACCGGAAAATGTGAACGGCAAAAAAAGGATGCGCCACCAGCAACGAAGCGGCGGTCGGTCGACTGGTTGGTTGCTGCTCGATTGGTGCGTGGCGGAATGGGTTGCGGTTTGTTTGCCGCCACTCCAAGCCCAAGCCCTCACCCTCATCGCCCTCATCTCTTGTGCCACGGCTTGTATCGGCCTTGTTGGCTGTCATCTCCCTGGCGAGTTAATTAAACTCAATTAAATTAAAATTTTTGTAAACGTCTTTTTTATTATGCAAGTGATTTAATTTAATTATTAAATTGCCGCAACGACAATGATGTTTGCCTTACTCCACCCACACCCCCCATCCACTTTACTCAATAGTCCTGACATTCTTCGAATCTTCAGAATGAACACCTAGGATAGCAGCGCTACAATCATATAAACTATTCAACGAATAGACGATAGATAAGGAAAATCTGTAGGAAAAAGCAAAGAGCCAGGGGAAGCCAAAGCCCCCTAGAGATACTTAAAGGTTGCAGGGATGCAAACAGAACAAAGAATGAAGGAGAATAAAAAGGGAAGAAGTCAAAAAGTAGATGAAATAGTTTAATCAGAAAAAGGAGGGGGGACCAAAAGGGGAAAAATATGTAGCCTGTAGCCTTGATCTAATGTGTTTTCATTTACTTACTTGCATACGAGCATGCACAAAAACACGCCTTAGTTGGTGGAGTAGCTGTCAATGTACCGGGGGGTATTCCGCTTCATAATGCAGAAGAGAACTTTCAAAATCATTTCGTGCATCTTATTAGATCTTAGAAGAGAAGAAAAGAAGAGTAGAATTCGAAAAGCAAAAAGATGAGATGAAAAAAGATCAGTAAAAAGAGTAGAAAAGAAGAGACGCAAGGAAGAGCAGAAAAGAAAAGCAGAAAAGAAGAGCAGAAAAGAAAAGAAGAGCAGAAAAGAAGAAGAGAAAAGAAAAGCAGTAAAGATAAGGGGAAAAGCGAAGAGGGGAAAATTTGAGAACAGAAAAGAAAAGAAGAGGAGAAATGAGGGGATATAAAATGATCAGATATAGGGATTATAAAGAAGACCAAAAATGAAGAGGAGAAACAATGAAAAGGATCAAATAGAAGATAAAAAAGAAGGGGAAAAAAAGTGAAAAAGAAGAGAAAAGAAAGAGAAAAAAAAGAGGGAATAAACTGAAAAACCCGAAAAAAAGAAATACCAGAAAAAAATTTTAAAAATAAGAAAAATGAGAATAAAAATGAAAATAAGAAAAAAGGAAGAGAAAAAAGTAAGAGCAAATGATATAAAAGGATAATAATATGAAAAAAGAATATAGAAGAGCTAAAAACAAGAGAAAAATGAGCAACAATAGAAGAGAAAAAAATGGAGGAAAGCTAACTTCGGCTCGACCGAAGTTTATATACCCTTGTAGCTTGATGGCGCCACTTCTTTGAACATTTGCTTGCCAGTTTGTTATATGGCAGCTATACGATATATTCATCTGATTTTTACCAAACTTCCCAAAATTGATCTGATAATATTCATAATTGGAAAGTAAAAAGACTCTACCATTGCAAACAAAAAAGTTTTTCTCACTAGAACTACTTTTTCGACCGATCGTTCCCATGGCAGCCATAGTCATCCGATTTGGATCAAAATTGGCAGCATTGTGTGGTAGCATATAATACTGATAGGTAACAAGTTTGGGAGCGATAGCATTGTAAACAAACAACAAAAAGTTTTTCCCACTAAGGCTGGGATGACACCTGCTTTTTTTACTGACAATGTCTAGCAGCAATATTGTCGGGCGAATTTGACGAACACGGCAAATTCGGCGCATACTTA
Source organism: Lordiphosa magnipectinata (assembly GCA_037044535.1). Taxonomy (NCBI): domain Eukaryota; kingdom Metazoa; phylum Arthropoda; class Insecta; order Diptera; family Drosophilidae; genus Lordiphosa; species Lordiphosa magnipectinata. The sequence continues at coordinate 381,408 of JBAMBO010000108.1, read as the reverse complement.
TATAACATACCAAAAAAATCCTTAAGTTCATTGAGAATCTAGTATTTCCAGGCGATTTTGTTGGTATTTTCAACAAGAAAGGTCACACTGACTGTTGTTGACATCTGATTTAATTCAAATAAATTAAAAGAAAAAAATGTAATGTGTTTTAATAGGGTGTCAGGATGAACAGGTTAGATTCAATAGGTTGCTCGGCTGAGGCCGTGATCAACCAAAGACCCATTGTGATGCCTAAAAGCGTGTTTAATATTAGTATGTTGGATAGGCTGGAGTGATTGGGTGTTGACGGCGAGCCAGGTCCTCTCGGCGCAGATACCTAGGTCATCAAAGAATGGGTATCCTAGGTGCTTGAAGACAATTTCTTTTATATTACATTTTTATACCTTGCAGAGGTAATCAGGTCTGATGATTTAAGCGCATAGAAGGAAGTACTTCCTTATTTAACCATGTCCGATGTGGCTTAACTAGCCAAATGTTGACACAAGATGCGCAACCTATTGGTCTTCATGAGTCATAAACTTGCTTTTTTCAAAGGAAAAATTTATTATTTTATAAAAAATTAATAAAATAAAAATTAACATATTGAAAAACTGAATTTTCATCATTGAAATAAATAAATAGTTTAATTGCAAGATGCATAAAGTAAATTTATGTAGCTAAATATGAAATTAAAAATAGCCGCCACAGCAAATTACTGTCTAGCGACAATATTGTATCTAGTCAAAACAATTTTGCCGGCTTCTCCGAATTTAGCAGCAATAAATTGTGCGGCGAATTCAACAACTGTCTATCTCGCTCTCACCCATTTCGACTCCCATAAGAGCAAAATTGCTGCTAGAAATTGTCGGAAAAAAACAGGTGTCATTCCAGCCAAAGACTTTTTTTCAGAACTATATTTTGTATGGCAGCTATACTATATAGTTGACCGATTTTCATCATACTTAGTGGAAATATGTGAAAGCATAGAAAACTTATAAATACGAGGTTTGGGGGCGTTTGGATTGCAAAGAAAAAAGTTTTTCTCACTAAAACTAGTTTTTCGACCGATCGTTCCTATGGCAGCTATATGCTATGTTCCGACGAATGTGCAGCGTATTTGTACCAAAAAACTTCGTGCAAAGTTTGGTTGGGCGAAAGGTGGGCTGCTATTTTGCCTGGGCTTCGCCTGGTTTAGCGCATTTTTTTTTGCACAATACAAAAGTTTTGCTAAGCCAGACTATATTTTTGAAAACTTACCATTTAACCAAATTGCGCTTAAGTCCCCGAAAACTAAGTGCCAGCTTTGCAGTCTAGTTGTACCGAAATTGTAGCGGAAAGAACATCGGTTCTCGGATACCGGTATACAAAAAAAATTGAAAGTATCGGTTCCGGTTCTGAGTTTTAAACGGTTGTTTATAGTATACGGTTCCGGCTTTGGTCCCGGTTTGATTTCCTGATAAGAAGTATATGTCCCCCATACATGTCAAATCTCTATCTCTTACCATCTGTGAGATGTGTTTGTTCATACAGACAGACAGAAGGACATGGCCATAATGACTCGGTTGTTGATGCTGATCAAGAATATATATACATTATAGGGTCGGAGATGCTTCCTTCTGGCTGTTACATACATTTGCACAACTTTATGATCCCCTTTTATGTACAACTGACACACTTTTTTTAAAGGTCACACCTGTGGTTCTCAAAATTCACTTAATACTTTCGGATTGTTTGCAAAAGAGAAGTTTTTTTCTGTTTCTCCGCTGTTACGACCGGAATCAAAATCCTTTGCCGTCTACTTAAGGTACTTTTATACTTTATTGTTCAGTATTTTTGTGCTGACGGTTATTTATTAGCATAAAATTTAGCCCAGTTTTTCAAAACATTAAATTTTCACTTGATTTTTATTTCGATAACTTTATTAGTTGGAAAATCTCTAGAGCGGGGGCAAAAAAAAAAACATTCAGCGAGTGTTATTGTGATAAGTGTGCTAAATTCGTAGATTTCATTGTTGATCAAATTCCCATTGCATACCTTAAGGCTGCGCTGGTTTCTCCACAGTCTCCTCCTCGTTTGGGTGGGCTGTTGTCTCCTTCCTGGTTGAACCGCTGGAGTTGCTGGATGAACTGGTATGGTTATTGTTGTTGTTGTTGTTGCTTCCCTCGGTTAGTTCATCCGCATGACAAAGCTTGCGATGTTTGTGCACAAAATAATAACTGGGAAATTTACTGCCACAAGTCTTGCAAGGATAATACTGAACATTCATATCCAGTGGACGCACTTCGCGTCGCAATAGGCTGCTGGCCACTGGTTGAGCAAGCGGATTATCAACCAAGTCTGTGGTGGTGACTGTGGCAGCAGTTGTCAACTCGCCGGTTAGTTTTTTATCTCCGCTGGCGGAGGAGCTGGAGGCCAAACTGAGTGGATTTAGATGTCGTTTGGCATGCTTCTGATAGCAATATTGGGACTTGAATGTATGTTTACAGTAGACACACACATATAGCTCCTGGTTGGAGGACGACGACGACGATTGCTTGCGTTGTTGTTGTTGCTGCTGTTGTTGATTAGTCGAAGGTGTTGCATCCCCACTATTCTCACTCTCCTCCTGTTGCTGCTGCTGTTGTTGTTGCTGCTGTTGCTGCTGTTGTTGTCTTTGCTGGCTACTTATGGCTTTGGCCATTTGCTGATGAAACGAATAGCTAACACTCTGCTGACTCCGTTGCTGTTCCGCGGACGACTCTGGCAACACCTCCTCGGGTTTATGACCATAGGCGGTATTTAAAATGCGACGAAAGCGTACAGGTCCATCACAACTGGCCACATCGATAATGAATTTGGAGCTGGTGCTGCTGCTGCTGCTGGTTGTTGTCTCGCCAACCAATTGGGCTGCGGGTACAGGAGCCTTGGCCACTTGCAAGCCACTGGTGGTGGTGGAGGAGGAGGATTTGCGTGCGGCAGGTTTACGTGCCGCACGTGCTTTAAGGGGTCTGGGTAGAGGTTTGGGTGTGGGAGGTTTGATTTCTGCAGCGGCGGGACTATCCACCGACACATGACAATCCATATCCACATCTGCTTCCACTTCGGTTTCTTCATTTTCCGAAGCTGTGGTGCTGTCTATAAATACCTCCACATCTTCCTCATCATCTGCCTGGGCCACTAGTGGTGAGGAGGGGGGCGGCAAGAGACTATATGAGGAAGGAGCTGTTGGTGGTGGTGGTGGCGGCGGTGGTGGTGGTGCTGCTGCTGCAGCTGCTGGTGTTGGTGCTGGTGGCAAAGGTAAAAAACCAAAATTTGGCAAAGTGGCCTTGCTTGGTATGGGACGAATTATCTTGGGATGCAATGCACTAGCTGCACTACCCAGATAACCTTCAGTTTGGGCACGTGCCAGAAAGGAGCTATAAGAGAGAGATAAAATACAAGAAAATGTTCACCTTTTTTTTAGGTACAAAAATTTAACAGAAATGTTTAGTTAACAGTACTCGCTGTTCTGTTAAAGGCTGAGAAAAAACTGTAAATTTGAAGTAAAATTAAAATGAAATTAAACAATTTTATTCTCTGTGAAGATCTTAAAGAGCTTCTACAGTACATATTGAACTCCAAAACCAACCGCCTGTTCCACACTGAGAAAAAAAATGTACAAAATGTTACATTTTTTTACTAAAATTTTCAAATTTGAAGTAAAATTGAACAATTTTGTTCTCTGTGTAGATTTTAACGTACTTCTACTGTACATACTGAACTCCAAAACCTTAAAATTTGTACAGAAATTTATTTGTGTATCAAAATTTGAGCTTGTAGTTGTTGTTATTTGACAAAATAATTTGTAAAAGTGAATTTCTGGCTATAAATTGGTGTGTGCGCCGCCCCATAAGAAACTTTTGGGTCTCCCTCTAGAGTAGAGTAATAAATTCTGCTTACAAATTCACATTTTACTCAGTTTTCAGTTCTATAAAGCCAAGTTCTGGGCTCAAAATACTTATTTCAAGCACATAAAATTTCATAAATTTTGAAAATTTTTTAAAAATGTTAGAAAAGGTCTTCAAATCAATCAAAGTCATTCCTTAAAATGCCCTCAAATTAGTTTTACACCCACCGGCATATCTCCAAAGCACGCGGCATATGCAACACATGTGTGGCCAATAGCACCGCAAATATATTGTCCACATTTAAATCCAAGTAACCCGTGTACATATAAGTCAGCAAAGGAGCAAATTGCTCGGCCGTTACATTGCCCAAATATAAAACCAATTCACCCGAAATGGCTGTAGTGGAGGAGGTAGTCGTAGTTGTTGTTGCTGTAGTCGTACTCTCATCCAACCGTATGGCCGAACGTAAATAACCACTATGCATGCCCAATACCAATGCATGGGCCACAAATCGTACACTTCCCGGTCCAGGACCCACTTCTAAAATCACATCCGGCGGTGTGGATATGACATTGGTGGCATTGCCGCTGCTGCTGCTGCTGACCAGTGCACGTGAAGTTCCACTGCTGCTGCTGCTGCTGCCTGTTAGCCAATTTGTAAACATGGTTTTTTTGTGGCACGTGAAAAAAAATATGACAAAAAAATCACGTAAATCTCGCCAAATTTAGAAACACGTGGACGCAGTTTGGACTTTTTACTATGTCACGCGCGTGCTTAAGCGCTCAACTCGGTTAGGACTGATGCCGCCTCGTGCTGCTGCTGGCGTATTTATAGTCCTGTCGGGCAACTCGGCTCGTACACGACGACCACGACGGCGTCTCGTGGCTTCCGATTGTTTGTTTGTTTTTGTTGTTGGTCGGTTTAATTGGTTTGTGTGTTTGACTGAGCTTGGATTTGATACGGTTTCAGTTTTTAATTTCAGCAAATTAACAAATATTATACCCCTCTCTCACTCCTGCTGCTGCTTCACAAGATGATTTTGGTGCTTGAGAAAAAATTATTTTTGAAAATGTGTTGTCTGCTTTTGGGTGCCGTTGGTAAATAGCTTCGGTTCTAAAGCTTACAAAAAAACAATTGCCTACTTTTGTGCTTCATAAATACTCACCAAAAAATGAGCAAAATCTCTGCATTTTAATGAGTGAAAATTGCGTGATTAACAAATATTGCTACGACAATTAACGTACAATTAAAATAAAAGATAGATAGAACCACCGGACCATCACGAAGTCTGTATATAAAAGGCATAAAAAGGCTAAAGAACAATAAATCAGCTGGCGCTGATGAGCTGCCCGCTGAATTGTTCAAGTATGGAGACAAGGAATTTGTAAGGTACATGCACCAACTCCGACAAAAGTATGCCAGACGATTGGAGTCGAAGTGTACTTAACCAATTTTGAAAAACAGGAGACCCTACAATTTGCGCCAACTATCAGGGGGTCAGTCTCCTTCCCATTGCATATAAGGTTCTGTCGTGTAATATTTGTAAACGTCTAAAGCAGCACACTGATTGGACCTCATCAGTGTGGCTTTAGACCTGATAAATCCACCACAGATCAAATATTCACACTGCGGCAAATCCTGGAGAAGAAACGTGAGACTTAGATCGACACTTTCCATCTTTTTGTTGATTATAAAGCCGCCTCCGACACACCGATAAGGTCAAGGTTCTTTGAAGCCCTGTCTACCTTTGGTATACCAGGAAAGACGTTTAGAAGCACTTAAATCTCCGTCCAAATAGGCAGTAACCTCTCCGAAACATTTGATACCAAAAGAGGTTTTAGGCAGGGTGATATCTTATCGTGTGACTTCTTTAATCTGCTGATGAAGTTTATACTGCGCCAGTGCCCAAATGCCAACAGATCGGGCACCATGATATTGACATTATCGGCAAAACCGAACGGGCGGTAAGCAGGGCGTTTTCAGAGATAGAGAAGCAGTCTAAACCAGGCACCAATACTCACAAAGAAAAGCACCAATACCAATAAGGGTAATGTTGTTGGTCAGTTTTTTTGCGCGCGCAAACACCAATCAAAGAAGAGAACAAAACCGGTTTTTGTTCTACGCGACGCATACACACGAAATCGTTTGCATGTGTGTCGTTTTGTATACCTCGCGCCCTGCATGTCTACGATCATTGATTTCCTATCTTCGGTGCAATTACAAAACCAAAACGTACCCAAAGAACATGCGGCTGGGCATCGCTGGTCTATCGGTAAACAAGGACAAGACGAAGTACCTAGTATCCACGCGCAGTGAGTCTACGCGTCTTGGACAATTTGTTACAATGTTAGAGTACAACTTTAAGGTTGTAAAGGATTTTGTCTGCCTCGGAACGATGAGAACCAGCAAAAACAACATCAGTCCGGAAATTCGAAGAATTACTCTTACAAACTGATGCTACTACAGGTTCAGTAGAGGGAGTTCAAGAGTAGAGCCTGTTGTGTCAGGTCAGCGATTGAAAGTGTTCACATGGTGGGCGCAAGGGCGAGTGACCGTATATTCTACTGCAAGATCGGATCTGTTGTGTCATGGTCGCTGACATCCTCCAGGTGAAGGGTAACGAGATCGGACTCGTCGTGTCAAAGTCTTTTTATACACTTGAAAAGTGTATTATAATTTTGCCCAGAAACATAAAAGGAGTCATCTTCCACCACTTAAAGTATATATATTCTAAATCAGCATGACGAGCTGATTCGATTAGGCTTTTTCCGTCCGTCTGTCTGTTTCTACGCAAACTAGTCCCTCAGTTTTGAAGCTATCGAGCTGAAATCATGCACAGAGTCTTCTTTTTACTGCACGCTGCTAATATATCGGAACCAATCGGATCGGATGACTATATCTTATAGCTGTCATAGAAATGTTCGATCGGAAAATGGGTTTTAGTGAGAAAAACTTTTTTGTTTTCAATATTAGCGCTCTTAAACTCGGACATTATTAATATTATCTGTTTTTAAGCTAATCTGCGAAGTTTGGTCGAAATCGCTAACCGCTGAAGCGAACTTTTTCAAGTTAGCTTTGCTTTCTCGTTTTTAACAATGTCATGTTTGTCATCTGCGTTCCACTTGACGGACCGTTCATGCTTGCCATGAAAATGTTTGCAGCGGTAGAGACGTTTGCGTGTATCAATGGCTGATCTGGCTGTGTAAATCTCGTTGAGAGTTACATGAGTGTGTGTGTCGTCGTCTTTGTGCATGTGTAAGTGTTAACGTTGCCGGTCTTGTTTGCTCGTCAAAATTCGTCTATGGCTGCCGTTACAGGCTGCTGATGAGTCTAGACTGTTTTGGGCCACCTATATTGGCCATGACTTTGGCTAAGGCTGTCGCAGTTAGGCCTGCTTTTTGACTAGTATACGCCAGGTGTTCCCTAAAGTTTAACCTGTGGTCGATCATAACCCCTAGTTCCTTTACGTATGGCTGAGAGGTAATGGCATCACCCACCCTTATCATGGCCGTCTGCTGATTAGCACCGCCTCAGTCTTGTGTGTGGCTAATATCAGGTCCATTCGTTCAAGCCTCTGTTTCACCATAGTGATCGCCAGGTTGCAAGTTCGTTCCGTTTCTTCGATGTGCTTTGCCACAGTCACTATTGCGATGTTGTCGGCGCATCCAATCGTTGTAGCTCCTGTCGACAGTTATGAGTGCAGTATACCGTCGCAAATTTCATCAGAGTGTGAATGTGTGTGTTTGTCGTTGCTGTTTCACAATTTGTAGAAGAAATTCCATTGGAAAAACAACAACTTGGCTGCTGCTGCCTCGGATGAAATGAGCAACTCCTGGTTGGAGCGAAGCTTCTTCGACGATCGCAAGCTGTTTGCTGTTCCATGTGTTTAATTATATGCTGTAGATGGAGGATCATTGGACGAATAGCCCAACCACCTAGCAGCAGCCATAAGCAAAAGAATTAATTACAGAAAATTGGTAAACAAACACCTTCAAACAAAAAACCATAGCTAAAATTCGGGCTGCGAATTTACAACATTGAAATTCCTATGTCTTTATTCACCGCCTGAAGCGGCATAAATACGAACTGGTATGTTTGTTTGAAGTGTGAACAGCGTTTCGCTGATGAGAGTATTTGGTTATTCGCGAAACAGCGATCGTTGTACGGACATACCCAATTGCTATTCCAAAATATTGTAATTAATATCTGTTGTTTTGTTGTTTTATATATAATTATACTCAACCATAGACCTTGAGCCAGCCAAATGTAAACTTTATATTATTTTAAAATAAAAAGCAGGCCCATCAAATTCAGTAAATTCAAAACCAACATTGACTTAAAATATCAAAGCCATAGGAACAACATTACTTGGTACAGGATATTTTACAGTCGGGGCACTCGACTACAGCACTCATACTTGTTTTTTTTTTTTATGATGAATCTTATTAAACAATAGCAACATGTTGAATTTCTGTTTCATTTAAAAACATTTTAAAGTTCACTTGTAACCCAATCTCCCTCGCTTAAGAATTTCTCAATTCTTTGACGAACAAAATGCTCCAAAAAGTATAAAAATTTGTATATTCCTTGTACTTTGAAACAAAGTAACCAAAGTATTTACAATATGTAACCAAATGGTTGACGGTCGGGTCGGTATCCCATGCAAAGCTAAAATAACCCAATACGTTCTTTTTTCTTACTGTTTTTGAAATCGCGGTCTTTTTGAGTTGCATTTTACGGTTGTCTGGACTGAATGCTTCTCAACCAAGTTCTTGCTTTGCTTTCTTTCTTTCTTGCTTGTTTTTTTTTTCCGGTTAGCATTTAGCTTTTTAGCTACTTTGTGTGCTGCGCGAAGGGGGGAAAGAAGGGTTTTTGGCTCAATCGACTTAATTGATTTGTGGGCATTACCAACACATATTTGCATAATATGCACCAGTGTGTGTGTGTGTGTGTGTGCTTGTTGATTTTGTGTTACTAGTGTGTGTGTGTGTGTGTATGTAATTCTTGGCTGAGCTTTATCTACAAACCTGTCCAACTGAGTATGTGTGTGTTTGGCTGTTAAAACGGTGCCAACGATTGCTACTCCCCAATGGCTATTAGCTTACTTTTGATACCCTAAACCAGAGCAAGCAACAGTTGTGGCTTAGCTGGTATAAAAGAAACAACTTTTTAAGAAAATTTTCAAATTTTTTTCAACCATTTCTGTTGTCCAAAATGTTGTAGATAATATCTGTTGATTTGTGTTGTTTATATAGAATTATACTCAACCATAGACCTTGAGCCAGTCAGATGTAAAACTTTGACTAAAATCAAAACAGGTCACTAAACCCCATATACATTCCTAATAATAAGATTGAAATCGAAGTGCTGCGACTTACTCTCTGATACTTAGTGAATTGGCAGGGATTCCAACTTATGACGGGGCTTACACCAACTTATCTGGTAGAGTAAGGGCATTAACTGTCTCGACTTGGCCTTAAGACAACCCCTTATTTGGCCTGTACTATTTTTCCCCAAGATTTCAATCAGCTTACATACACACACTCAGAATTGGTCATTTGGCTGACTTTTAATTACCGCTACGATTGCCACTGCCTGATCCGGTCTATTTGCCCTCCCCCCCCCCCCCCCCCACAGTTTGTGATGACTATGTGACAAAAATTTGTCAATTTGACCAGATATGGCAATTGGTCAGTTTGTTGGTGGCTTTTTTTTCTGTGCATGTTCTTTTGATAGGCTAATTTAATTAAATTGTTGTTGTTGTTGATTTTGGTGTAAGGACAAGCTGTCTGTCTGTCCATTCGATTTAACTTCAATCAAGCGTTAACAATTTTAATTAAATTATTTCCAAATGTAATTATAAATGTGCGTCATGCATAAATTGTGTTATTAATTTATTTAGCATCCCCTCCCCAACCTCCCACCCAACCACCACACCCCTAGCCGCCGGCTCGATAACACTTGCAATTACAACCAACAAAAGCACAGTCCTGAAGTGAGCCACTGCCCGTGGGTCGAGGCCAACTTTTTGAATAAATAATCACAACGTAGGCAAAAAATAAATTTCATAAATTGGCAGCAGTAAATGAAAAAAAAAAAAAAGAAACAGAAAGGCGTAGGACAACAGGAAGAGGCAATCAACTGACACACACACACACACACACAGGTTGACCAGGATGTACCTGGCTGTACGCCTCTGACGTCGTCAATCTGTCACGTTTAAACATTGCATTAATCCCCCTCTGTCTGTGTGCTTGCGTATTTTCACGTTTTACCCTGTTATTCAATTTTTTTAAAAAAAATTCCTCCTTTTTCACCCGTTGACCTCACTCAGCATGAAATGACAGTTGTACGTTATATGGTCATAATTTTATAACAGAATATTATTGCCTGTTAATGTCATAGATATCACTTCTTTATTGAACGTTTTGTACATTTTTAAATGCCAGCAAAACGAACTTTACGTTCAGTTTACCTTAACCTAGGTCGAAATTTGTGCGAGTTATTCACAGTTTTAGTTTATTTTAGGTTTGGCACAGCCTCTTAAGTTGCACAAAAGCTACTTTACCCACTGATTTTAGAATAAGTCGGCTCTTTAAGGTTTAAGTTTAGGTTAAAAGGAATCCAAGGAAGGAAGGAAGGAGCTTAGTATTTGATACAAGTACAGTCCGTTGAAGTTAGCATGATGTAGCTGCTGAGTGATGCCTGTTATAGGCAGGTAGGGCCTAGAACAATTCGGGAGCTACTTTAGTTCATCCAGGGCAACGCAAAGAAGGGTCTGCAAGTGTTAATTTTAATAAAGTATTCAATGGGCAATGATCTGAGAGTCCTTAACGATGCACGGCACATCATTAAATAATCCTTGAATTTGTCCATTCTATATTGTTGTACTTTCACAACAATTGAGTACGCGGGGGCTGCTTCTTTTTGAAGAGGCGGCTTATCAAGTTTCCTCCTCCGCAACAACCAGTAGACTTCAGGGCCTTGCACAAATTTCCGTGAGCTTCTTGCGAATCCACGTCCTCTGCCAATTCATTATTTAATAACAAAGAGGTTTCTACATTCATTTTGCATTTGCCTTGACAAAATTACTTGTTTGTTTACTACTGACAGCTGTGTGCTATCGATAACAAATCACAATCAAGCAATTCTAACAAACTATTTCTTTGATGTATTTACATCTAACACAATCACGAAAATTAGCAATCATGATTGCACAAGATGTTTATACTGTAGGTCACAAATCTACCCTCACTCCATAACCAAAGTGTTAAAACCAGAAGGGAATCTTAAGGATAGATTCGACTTCAAATAATTCGCATTTTCCGTAGCACACTTTTTGGAGCTTGCATTGCAAGTCTATTTTGTCCTCAATCCAAGAAATTTTGTACTTAAACCTAGAACGATAATTTTTTCAACTTTTCGGCTAACTGTAAGTACGAAATGTTCTTGATTCAAAAATGTTTTGTTCTCATTTTAATAACATTAACAGTCTTTTTAGATTCTAAAATGTTTGGTATTTAAATTAAGTACATCCAAGAACAAAATATATATGAAACTTTAAGTACAAAACAGTATAAATTCTAGTCCGATCGACCTAGAACTCTGCCTGACGTGTTTTTCTGAGTGCAGTTTCATTAACCCAGGTTAAAACTTATCTGAGTTTAGGCCTTTTTGGGTTGGTACATACTTTACGTTCCGAGTGTAAACTCGGAAGTAAAGAAGTATAAGAAGTATAACACCGGCTCCAAGGCATACATAACGCCCAGTTTCTTTAACCTAGGTTCAAAATTTGTCGGAGTTGTAGGCATTGTAAGGTTGGTACACTCTCTTAGGACCCACTAAAGCTGTTTTATGTTCCGAGTTTAAATAAACTCGGCTCCTAGAAGTATAATATAGGTTTCAAGGTTACCGTAACGCCCAGTTTCATTAACCTAGGTTACAAATTTATTCGATTTGTTGCCATTTTTGGGTTGATACACCCTCTTAAAACCCATACAGAGAAAAACAAAAGAGTGGGTGTCATGGGACGCGCGGTACGGGCGTAGCCCTTTACGACGATAAGTCTGATTGTAAATTGAACTGTTAACTCATTATCAAGTCACTGTCAAGACACTGTCAAGTCACTTTCAAGTCACTTTCAAGTCACTTAAGTCACTTTCAAGTCACTTAAGTCACTTAAGTCTTTTTCAAGTCACTTAAGTCACTTTCAATTCACCGTCAAGTCAGGGTCAAGTTACTGTCAAGTCACTTTCAAGTCACTTAAGTCACTTTCAAGTCACTGTCAAGTCACTGTCAAGTCATTGTTAACCCACTGTCAAGTCACTTGCAAGTCACGGTCAAGTTACTGTCAAGCCTCTGTCAAGTCACTGTCGAGTCACTGTCAAGTCACTTAAGTCACTTTCAAGTCACTGTCAAGTCACTTTCAAGTCACTGTTAACTCACTGTCAAGTCACTGTCAAGTCACTTGCAAGTCACTGTCAAGTAACTGTCCCCCCACTTTTTTCTTTAACCTTTCTTAAGTCTTTTGAATATATTGTAAAGGGTATACAAGCGAAGTAGTGGAAATTGTAAAGGGAAGTGTGGAAGACGCGCTTTGAAAGTAACCCTGCAGGGGCCCTCTCATTCGCGTTCGAATTCGTTAACGAATATCTGCCGCACCCCATGCAAATACAAAATTGTATTTGACGCGGGCAACTGAAATTTTTTGACGCGACACAAACATTTTCCCCACCTTATGGCATTTTGATATACTGCGTTACGCATCCTTGTGGGTTCTAGAGCCTTTGGTACAGCCTCTTGAGGTTCAGTTTCATTAACCTAGGGCAAAGTTTGTCGGACTTATAGGCATTTCTAGGTTGCTACCTACCGATTTTGGAAAAAGTCTTTTTCCTAAAGTACTAAAGAATCCACAACGTAGTTCAAAATTTGTCGGATTTATAGGTATTTTGGTGTTAGTAAACCCTCTTAAAGCCCGGAAAATGTACTTTTCGTGCTGATTTTAGAAAAAGTCAGTTCCTAGAAGTTTGATAACAGCTCTAAGGATTACATAACGCTTAGTTTCATTAACTTAGGTCGGGTATTTGTCGGAATGGTAATACTTCTTAAGGTCTTCAAATGGTACTCTACTATATGTTATAGAAGTATCACATGCAGTGAAGGAATCCATCGAGTACGTTGTCATTAACCTATAGGTAGTTCGAAATTTGTCGAAGTTATTTTGCACATTTTGTTGATATACTCTGAAATTGGTCTTTGGTGCTGTCTTTTGGGTTGGTACATCCATCTTAAGACCCGATTAAAGAATAAGTCGGCTTGTAAAATTATAATACAGCTTACCAGAAATCCATATCGTTCATTTTCATTTACCTAGGTCGAAATTTGTAAGAGATATTTACAGATTCCGGTACACCCTCTCAAGGTCTGAAAAAGTAGATTTTGAAAGAGCAAACGAACAGGCAAGCAGGATTCTAATGAGAGTTTGTGTTATCTAAAAACAGTCTGTAACTGCAACTAGTTATTTGAGTGCCTCAACTAACAAAATTTTGACATTTAATTTCAGATAAATGTTCATATTTAAAATTGAAATTGGTTTTAGGACTATTCCGATTTGTGGCCATCTTGCGATCACTTTCAATCATAAAAGCCAGCTCCTTTTTGTTCAGCTCATTGCGTCCTGTATAGACTTATACACTTTTAGTTGAGCACGGTTGTAAGATTTCATTTGTACTGACTTGCTCAGTGTGAGCGAGCTATCTTTTATTAAGAATTTCTCATCCCTTAACTTTAAACCTTATCTAAGGCAGTATTTGTAAGATAGCTGCCTGTGTATAAATATAAAAATGCATTCGTGTGAGGAATACACATTGCCTCACACGATGTATATTAAGTGGTGGGACCCGGATGACCTTTTCAAGTGGTTCCCATGGTTGATCCTTTTCAAGTGGTGTATCTGCTGGACTGATCCTTGCACTGCCGCTATTAATATATAATGACTACGTGTGGGCCGAGTTGAATATCATGTTCAAGTGTGAACACGTCCACTGTGCGGCACAGTGGATATTTTGGGTTTGTTGTTGTCGCATGTAATTCAATTCAATTAACGCCACGGTCAAAAAGCTTTGCGCTCTGCACAATTAGCTTTTCCTTTCCTTGTTGTTATTGTTGTTGTTGGGAGGGGAAAAAGAAAACATTTTGTGCTGATCTTTGCATTAAGTTGGCAAATTGCCTGCCAACCAAACCCAAACCCAAACCGAAACGAAACGAAACCAACTTCGCACTGCTCCCACTCGACTCGACTGTCAACTGGCTGGCTTTGTCTTACGCACACACACACACAGAGAGAGAGAAGGATGCTGTGCTGCTCCTGACTGGCTATAGGACCATGTTGACAAGCAGCTGCTAGTGCTGCTGTTACTTGCTACTTTCAACTCCACTCCACTTCACTCGCTTGTCGTTTATGCTGAAGCTTATCCCAGTTGGATTTTATTGTTTGCATACACTTCTACCTCCCTCCTGCTGCTGCAGCAACACTCCACACACGACAACAACGACGCACATTGCTCCTTTGCATGTGTGTGTGTGTGTATGAGTGAGTGGGAGACGGAAAAGGACAAACCTTTTATGACAATTAAAACATAATTGACGGTCAACATTAATAAACCAAACGAAACACCCAAAAAACAGCAACAGCAGCCAGGCAGCTCCATCAACTACACTGACCAAAAAATATACTAGTTGCACTTGTAATGTTCAAAGCTTAAAGTCGTTTTCGTTCTTTTTTGGAAACTTTTATGTTAAGTTTCGCTTATAAAAAAAAAGAGTGCGTGACACAAACAGATCCGACAGGTAGAGCGAAAAGTAAAGCATTGAGACTAGAAGTGACACTCTTGTTTAATGCCATTTGATCTATTGATCTTAATTGTGAAATGTTCTTCTTCTTTTTTGGCTCGAAATTTGCATCACCATCGCTTGACGGTCACGGCCTCTGCTATAATGACCCTCCAGTCGCTTCTGCTTCGTGGCAGGTGGCACTGAGACTAAAAGTGACACTCTTGTTTAATGCCAATTTGATCTATTGATCTTAATTGTGAAATGTTATTCTTCTTTTGTGGCTCGATATTTGCATCACCATCGCTTGACGGTCTCAGCCTCTGCTATAAATGCCCTCCAGTCGCTTCTGCTTCATGCCAGCTGGCACCAGTTGTTCACACCAAGGTTGGAAATGTTGTTTTGACTAAGAAATGGAAGTTTTAGGCCTGTAATTAAAGTTTACTTTGACTTTTTGGCATATTTTGCTTAGCAAATTGCAGCCACACTATTTATTAGACTTATTTTAAAGATTTTGCCATCCATATAATGGCCAATTCTTATAGTTGGCAGCTTGGACTGAAGGCTTAATTCACATTTAAGGTATTTTTTTTGCTTAGCAAAGTGCAGCCACACTTTTTATTAGACTTATTTGGGGATACTTAAAGTCTTTGCCATCCATTTAATGGACAATTTCTATAGTTAGCTTTGACTGCCAGCTTTCTTCACATTTAGGTATTTTTTTTGGCAATTAGTGCTTAGCAAGTTGCAGCCACACTATTTCTTGAACTTATTTTGTGAAGTTTAAAGACTCTGGCATCCATTTAATGGCAAATTCTTGTATTTAGCAGCTTTGACTGAAATCATTTTTTCCTTAGCAAAAGGCAGTCACACTATTTTATAGTAAGCAGCTTTGATTTAAAGCTTATTTCACAATTTTTTTGTCATTTTTTAGTTGGCAAAATGCAGCCACACTATTTTAAAGTGTTAAACCCATTCACTCCACATGATCCCATGTTTCCACAAATCGCTTTCGACTCAAAAAAAGGCCCAAATCGATTCGGAAGCGATTCGTAAAACACATGGTTTCCATATCTTCCAATTTTTGCAACTTTTCTCTCCGTGTAGACCTTGTTACTGCCCAGGTACAACCCGTTGTTACTTTTTACTGCGTTTTTTTTGTTTCTTGTTGTTGTATGTTTACCTTTTTGTGCCGTCTCCCACTCACTTCACCCCACCTCACCCCACCCCACCCTTTAAACAAGATTGCAATTGAACTTTCGGCAAGGGGACGCACTAATCCCACAGCCAGTGCCACCAGCTCCCCATTCTGTCCCTCTCAATTCCCCTTAGTGTACAAATCAACAGCCATTTTGTGTTAGTTAAAAATTCTTTTTGTGTGCCGCAGAACAAACAAACAACAAACAAAACACAAAAAAAGCGCGCCAAAAACTAAATTTGAAAGCTTCAGCCGTAGAGGGGGGGGGGGGGAGGATGGAAAGGGCTGGTTGCTCCACACTTTAGGCAATTAAACTGGTGACATGTGTGTGTGTGTGTTGTTGTTTATTAATTTGTTCATTGCATTTTAAGTGAGAGAAGCTCACTTCCCCCTTGTCAGTTTTCGCGCCTTTCTGCATTATGCTGATGGAAAGTAAACGAAAGTGGGTGTGATGCAGGCGGATGGGTGGGTGTTATGGTTTGGGGGGAAATAAGAGACGCCAAAAATGCAATTTGATGTGTTACTACGTTTTGTCGAGCCTGTCAAAAAGAGCACAAAAGTATGCAACGATGCAAGCGGCTTAACTGAGCGCGCAACCGGCCAACGGCCACTGTGGTTTGCTGGAGGCAAGTCACATGGAGTCGGTGCACGCTGTTTATGAAATTTTGAACAAAATTGAAATTACGCTAATTGTTTGCCACCCACCACCCCCCTACCCTCCCTCGCCTCACCACTCTACAATGTGTGTGTGACCTGCCGAAGCAAAGTTGTGGGCGAGGCAGGTGCAAAAGCAAAAACAATTAGCGAATTTGATGCGCAAATCCTCGTTACACGCGTCCTAACAACATCAACATCAACAACAACACCAACAACACACCGCAATGATTGCGATGAACCTGCGGGAGGGGGGGACGAAGGGGGTTGGGGTAGGTAGGGGCTGGGGCTGCCTCTGCTGCTGGTGCAGCTAATTAATAGACTTTTGTGTGTGTCTCAGGCGCTGCATTCGTTGTTTGGCCAACGCATTAGCATTAGCCTCGTCCATTCCGCCGCTTTCCTGGCAGTTTGTCAGTTTTGCGGCTCGTGTGTGTTTGCTAATTAGTAAATCATAATTACTCACTCGCATTTCCACATTTTGTAAGCTCTCTTCTCATCCAGCAACTGTGGCAGTAGCAGTAGCAGCATTCAATCCCATCAATGTGTCAACTTCAGTGGAGTGAAACACGCGTTTTTCCAATGAACTCGAGAGCTGCCGCCGATTCAAATTGTGGCGGAACTGGAGGCATTCCATAGAGAGAATTTATAACTTGGGTGGATTAGATTACCTTAGGCTACCTAGCAGAGTAGTAAGAAAAGGGGGAGCAGCACCCCTTCTCCCCCTTTAGATTGAAGATTCTTGAAAAGAATTCTTCTCAAAATAATGTGAATGGAAATAAAGAACGTTTAGGGAGAAAGTAAAAAGTCTAATACAAATAAGGAGCATAAAAGAGACTCAAAGGAAGGAAAGGGAACAAAGAAACAAAGATAAAAGCAAAGGAGACAGCAATATGGTAAAGCAAGATAAAAGAAAAAGAAGAGAGAAAGGCAAGAAAATTAGACGGCGAGATGGGGAAAACAGGAGCCAAAGAAGATTAAAGATATTGGAAAGAACAAAGAAAAGAAGTAAAAGAAAAGGTAAAGAAAATATAAAAAAAAGTTAAAAAAGAGGAAAGGTATATCGAAAAATCGGTAGGAAAAGACAAAAGAGATAGATATAGGAGATAGATGGGAAAGGTAAAGAAGAGTTACAATAGATTAAAGATATGGAAAGAACAAAGATTTATTGTAAAAGAAACGATAAAGAAAGTAGAAGAAAAGGTTAAAAAATAGGGATAAAAGAGACACAAAAGATGGAAGGGAGATATAAAGGAGAAGGAAAGAAGATGGTAAGAAAGTGGAAATAAGATGAAAGAGATGGAAAGTGATGGAAAGGAGATGGAACGATTATGGAAACGAGAAGAAAAGAAGATGATAAGAAAGTGGAATGGAGATGGAAAGGAGATGGAATGAAAATGGGAAGGAGATGTGGAAAAAAATGGAATGGAGATGTAAAGGAGATGGAAAATAGTCGAAAGGAGTAGAAAAGAGATGAAAAGGAGATAGAAAGAAGATTGAAGGAAGATGGAAAGGAGGTGGAAAGAAGATGTAAAGAAGATGGAAAGAAGAAGCAAAGAAGATGGGGAAATAAGATGGGAAAAAAGATAAGATAGATAAGATAGATATAATAAATAAATAGGTAAAGAAATAGATATATAGATATATAGAAATAGATATAATATATCGATAAAGATAGATAAAAGATAAAGAATATGGAAACAAGATGGAAAGAAGATGGAAACAAAATGTGATGGAAATAGATGAAAAGAAGATGGACAGAAATTCGAGATAAGATGGGAATTAAGATGGAAAGAAGATGGAAAAAATATGGAGATAAGATGGAAATAAGATGGAAAAAAGATGGAAAGAAGATTGAAACAAGATGTGATGGAAATAGATGGAAAGAAGATGGAATGAGCCTGAAGAAAAGATGGAAATAAGATCAAGAAAGGGAACGAAAATTAAATCTAGGGAAATTAGAGAGAATGTCAGTAACATAGGTAAATAAAATATAAAAAAACCAAATAGAAAAAGAAGAAAGAAAAAAGATAAACAAGAAGAAAGAAAGGCAAATTAGAAAGATAGGAAAATAACAAAGATGGATAGAAAATTAACAGAAAACAAAACAGCTGCTACAACTTGAAAAGTGTAAAAATTATGGAAATAGAAAAAGAGTAGAAGAAAAGAGAGTAAAAGTCCACAGCATATATAATTATCTGCCATTACGGAAAAAGGATAACTAAATAAAAAAAAGAAGACAGAAAAGCACAATAAATGAACCATAAAGGCAAACATGAAGAAATAATAATTAGAAGTTTGTGATAAAATCAATTAAAAAAAGAGAATATTGTAAAGGAAAAGACAAAGAAAATAGAAGAAAAGGTTACAAAATAGGAGAAAAGAGACACTAAGAGAGACGCAGAACAGGTGCATTTTGGGCGATCGAGTCTCGCTGATGACGGTTGTTTTTTTCTGCTGTTGTTGTTGGGCTGCTCCCAAACTCAAATTGCATGCCCACCGCTGTTTTATACTGTAAGTAGAACGAATAAATAATAATCAGGCCTGTTTCCGGTTGACGATTTCTATCATCTCATGTGGTATCGGAATTGTTAATTGTTCCCATTTATATTCTTTTGATCGTCTTGATGGCCAAAGTCTATAATTTTAATCCTTTGTTAGAAACCTCAACTTATGCCAATTCCGATCAATCGAACTCTGAAACGAGAACAAGTCTGAATCGTTTTTACCAGCTTAAAGGAAACAAGAAAGAAAGTCGGTCAAGCCCGACTATAACATACTCTGTACCCTTAACGTCGCTGCTCGCATTTGCTCACGAGTTATACTCGATCATCTCTATGTTTCACTCTCTCTCTCTCGCTATGATTGCCGTTCAATAGAATGCTGTGGTGATGGGTGGGGGGGTGGGGGGTGTTTACTGGCCGTTTTTTGCTCATAACTTGAGTATCGTTCATCCGATCTTTATCATTTCTTCAGCAAATCGATAAATAAATTTGTGTACAAGGTATCTCTAGAAGGTACGAACGATCTATCTTCAAAACTGTAGGAGATATGACGTTTTTTCCAAATTGCGGGGGCGGGAGGGGGCGTGGCAAAAATTGAAAATAAACTTGATCTGCCTGCAAGTATAAGAAATATATGCCCCATACATGTCAAACCTCTATCTCTTACCATCTCTGAGATCTCTTCGTTCATACGGACGGACGGACGGACGGACGGACGGACAGACGGACGGACGGACAGACGGACAGACGGACATGGCTATATCGAATCGGCTGTTGATGCTGATCAAGAATATATATACTTTATAGGGTCGGAAACGATTCCTTCTCCCTGTTACATACTTTTGCACAAACTTAATATACTCTATGTACCTTCGGTACAGAGTATAAAAACGAACTAGAAGTGCCAATTTGGCATTTTGAGTTGGTTTTTATACATGTCATTTTTGAGAGTTCAAACATTTGGATACATTCACTTTGTGGATCCATTTTCAATTTTAATTTAGAAAAGGGTTTCTCTATTAAAAACAAAAAAAGGAATGTCTTGTGTATCTTGTCTTGGCATGATCACTGAACAATGTTCAGAGTCTAGCAAACTGCCAAGGATAAAAGCAGTTCAACTCACAACAAATTGGTAATACCTTCAAAAAAAAAACCCATAGCATAATTTCAAAGTGAAATTCTCAAGCATTTATTCGCCAATTGTGGCATATAAATAAAGCAATTTGCAAGTGTTTGAAGTGTGAAAGCAACAAGTCGACTGATGAGTGAATTGGGGTCTATTCCGAAACAGCTGTCCAGACATACCATTGCTATTCCAAAATGTTGTGAGTTATCTGTGTTGATTGTATTGAAGCAAAAACTTTGATTAGAAAAGTATTTTCAAAAAATGTTCGATTGAACTGGGATCAAGCTGAATTGTGGCCTAATGCGCGCACCCCCATAATTGACTCTGCAATGAAGTTTCTAAAACTGTTGCCTACTTGCAGGCGCTGCTAAACTAATTACGAACTTAAACCAAACCAAAAACACAAAAAAACCAAAAAGCTGCCAAAAAGTCAACACAAACAGACACACACACAGACACAGAGTGTGGTGGCAGCTGCTTGCTTGCTAATTATGTGTGCAGCAGCAGCAGCCCACTGCTCCATATTGCCCTCTCACTCACTCCCCCCCCCCCTCCTCCCCACTGGCCTCGTCGTCTCCTTTGCTTACATATGTAATTAAATTGCTCAATTAAAATTGCACACCCTTTTGATTATCGCTGGCGCACAGTTTACTCCTGTGTGTGTGTGTGTGTGTGTGTGTAACTTTTATTAATCAGAGAAAATCGTTTACCAAAAGGAAAGGAAATTTTAAATATAAGAAAGAAAGCCAGTGAAATGGCGGCCACAATTGGTCAGATTTTTAACTTTCTTTGTGCTGGACGCCAACTCTCTCTCTCTCTCTGTCTGTTGTGTCACTGCCACCCACTTTGCCCTTGGAGCTGCTGCTGTTGCTGCCGTTAAATCAACACCATTTCGTAAATTAAAAGTGGCGGCTGCTGATGCTGCTGCTGCTGTGTTCATATTAACTGTATTTACAATTATATGGCAAAGCTCACTTTACTCCCACCTCCCCACCTCGAACATGTGTTAAAGTCGTCGTCATCCTCGTCAACGTCATCCTGGCATTTATGTGCATATAATTCCTTGCCATTTGCTTCTGTTCGCCCATCTGCCTGCTGGGTTGCTTCCTTCATCCTCTTTGATGTTTGCACACAAGTTGGCAAACCTCTTGCTGCTGCTTTCGCTTACGCAAGTTTTTCAGCGCCAACACAAATTCCCCATGGTGCTAATTAGCGGTTGGTCTACGTCCTTCCATCGTTCAAAATACAAAAAAAAAAAACACACTTTTGTCTCCCCTCCGCTTGTCTCTCTGGGTATATTTTTTAATTGGCTGCGCCATTGTTGTATTTGTTGTTGTGGGCACTTGTTAAATGTTTTGATTGAATTTTTTTTTTTGCTTTATTGCATAAAAATTGTTTATAATAGGGTTCCGACCTTATCCAATTCGGGAGTACTTCCACAAATGTTTTCTAAAATTGTTGTACAGTTGTATTATGTTGAAATAAGGAGTTGGCTTAAGTTTTAAAGGTAATCAGGCAAAAGTTAAAGTTATAAAGGGGAAAATAGAAATAGAAATGTTATAGAATAAGTAACTGTAACATGGAAATTGAATTTGAAAATCATTTGGTCAAAGTTTTGATTGAATTTTCTTTGCTTAATTGCATAAAAATGGTTTTTAATAGGGTTCCGACCTCATCCAACTCGGAAGTACGTTCATAAATGTTTTCTAAAATTTAAGTGGAGTTGTATTATGTTGAAATGAGGAGTTGGTTTAAGTTTTAAAGGTTATCAGACAAAAGTTGAAGTTGTAAAGGGGAAAATAGAAATATAAATGTTATAGAAAAAGTAACTGTAAAATGGAAATTGAATTTGAAAATCATGTGGACAAAGTTTTGATTGAATTTTCTTTGCTTTATTGCATAAAAATGGTTTTTAATAGGGTTCCGACCTCATCCAACTCGGAAGTACGTGGGTGAATGTTTTCTAAAATTTAAGTAGAGTTGTATTATGTTGAAATAAGGAGTTGGTTAACGTTTTAAAAGTAAACAGGCAAAAGTTAAAGTTGTGAAAGAGAAAATAGAAATAGACATGTTATAGAAAAAGTAACTGTAAAATGGAAATGGAATTTGAAAATCATTTGGTCAAAGTTTTGATTGAATTTTCTTTGCTTTATTGCATAAAAATTGTTTTAATAGGGCTCCGACCTCATCCAACTCGGAAGTACGTCCATAAATGTTTTCTAAATTATTAATAGAGTTTTATTATGTTGAAATAAGGAGTTGGTTAACGTTTTAAAAGTAATCAGGCAATAGCTAAAGTTGTGAAAGGGAAAATAGAAATAGAAAAGTCATAGAAAAAGTAACCATAAAATGGAAATTGAATTTGCAAATCAGACTTCATCAACTGTTTGTTGCTGTCGTCGTTGTCGTCGTCGTCGTCGTCATTGTTTTCAATTGTCTAATTGAAAGTTAAATAAATTTTTGGTAACTTGTGCACAAATTTTCTGCTGCTACAGCAGAGTGTGCTCTGCTCCATGGAGACGACGACGACGACGACGAGGTTAATTTCTGTTTGTTTGCTGGGTGCCAACTATTTGCAAAATGGTCAAATTTAATTGCATAAATATCATGAGTTACTTAGTAGGTCAACATTAGGCCTACACACACGCACAACAACCCAGGCCTCAATATTTACTCTTTGTACTTGCAAAAGAAATTGTACTAATGGAATTATTTCATTTTTTTCCCTTTGGCTTTGACGGTGGGGAGGAGGGGAGACAACGTCTCGTTTTGTTTTGTTTGTCGTTTTGATTTACTTTCGGTTTTTCGCTTTATTTTCTTTTTTTTTTTGTGGAGCTGTGCAAATAGCTCGACATTTCTCGTTCCACGTCGGCTACTGCGTTTCATCTTGACTCGCTGCAAAATCAAAGTAGAAATAAGGCAGTCAGCGAGGAAAACTTTTTTGTTTTCCTTTGGGGGGCGTTTCAAATAATTTTTTGACTGATTGAATTATTAATAAAATTGAACGAAATGCAAAGAGAGGAAGCAGCGGCGGCGACGACGACGATGATGATGTGATGGTCAACAACGAGAACGAGAAATTGGAAAAAAAATAATGCTGATTGAATTAGTTTCAATTCAATTGGAATATTATCTATTTTGTTTTCGCATTGTTTGATTTTGCCACTTTCAATCAATGAAAAAATAAAAATGTTACCATTAACACATATTTCGACTCAGCTCGGCTGTCACAGACCTGGTGCGGGCATGGTTAGTACTTCACACGTTTCGTGTGGCGCCACAATGGCCTTGGTTAGTACTTGCTTGACACACGGGTTAGCTATTCTGGATAGAGGGATGCCCAGAATCAGATTACACCCCCGTGAATACCAATACAAATGAAGAAAATACATCTTAAGCAACAACAACCACAAGAAATAGAAAGAGAAACTCGATATTTGATTGTGTGTATGCAAGCGTTTGACTCGTGTCGGCGTAAATTGAGAAATGCGTTCTGCCATGTGAGGCGTGCCAATCGCTAACATACTCTGGTGACGCATATACAACATTGTTGTTGAGTTCGAATTAACAAGAGACATAGGAGCGAAGAGCAGTGGCGTATTTTGGGTTGGGCGGAGGGGGCGGCAGATTCTTTCAAAATAAGTATTAATAATTTCGTTCGTAAACTTGAATGTATCGTTCACTCAAGAATCGCCTTCTTTTTAGTCCTCTATTACACCACGCCTGATAGATCATCACAATAACCCCTCTGGCCAGCGTATTTATAGTATTACAATCGCTGAAACTTTGGTAGTTCCGTTGCAGTAATTTTTCTCCCTTCGTTCCTTAGGTCTTTGGCAACCTGTACACTGAGAAAACAAAAATCAATTTAAAATCTAGATTGAAGGCTTTACGCGCCAGTTATCCCTTTGCGTAAAACAACAACGAATGCGCGGCTTGAGAAATTGGCTTGGGCACCCCTGATGTATAATATTTTATACTTTATTTACACACATTTTGGCGCTAGTCGCCATCTTTGAGTCTCAGCGGAGATATCTGCATCTTTGATAGTTAATCGGTTACAATAGTTATTGAATAGATGGCTGGCAGGTTGCCACAGTACCCCTTTCCAGTGATATCGTCATGATCTAAGTTCTTTTTAGTACGTTTGTAGAGTGCTTGAGGTATGCTGTTCCGAGTCCAACAACTGATCGTATTTGATACATAGCGAGCGGTTGCCGCTTGAGTGCATCAGTGCGAAAAAAAAACTTGCGAGCACTGATCGATGCCTTTGATCTAAACAATTTCATCCTTGATGTGATGAGCTGTTGCATTTGTTCGCAAAATGCACTTATAAATGTCAACGAAAAAACTTGATATCTTCCACAATTTTATATATATATGGTTCGTACCTTCCATGCATATTAAGTAATCAGTATTATTTATCGATTTGCCGAGGAAATGTTAAAGATCGGATGAACGATAGGCGAGTTATAAGGAAAACAAACAATTACGATCGGTAGCACTGGCCGCAACGGCGATGGGCAGCACTTCACATACTTTATGGCTTATTTACTACTTTGTGGGACTTCTAACTTAAATTGATCAGATATATACAAACTTTGGGGGTACAGAGCGCAGCTTGACCAACTTTCTTTCTTGTTTAGTAAGGGGTGCTTTTTCCGTTTCTGCTTTGATTATGTCTTTCACAGACTATTTTGCCAAATGCAGACTTCCAAAGTACCTTTTGCGTATGTATGCATGGTTGCGAGTGGGCCGCTTAAGTAACAAATTACACTTTTCGCTGACTCGTATTGTGTTTTGCTCGTTTCAAGACAGTTGTTTCGTGAGTCGCTCGCTCAAAAAGTGTCCCTTTAAGTTGTTATTGGCAGACAGATTCGTCTGTTTTGCTTTACCGGAAATACGCAACAGAGAACATTAGAAGAGAAAGAAGTAAAGTGTTCGGCTCAGTGGGAGACCGTATGTGCTTCGTTTGGTTCGATTTTTTTTATTCAGTAAGGCTGATCGCTTGGAAAATATGATATTAACCGATTCGTTCAAATTCACCGGAAATAGAAGTAATAGTTTTTAAAAGCCTAAGAAGCCATGAACCATGGTTCGACAAGCTTATGAACCAGTCCGCTAACCGATAATCAGACTAAATGATGGGTTCGGAATGAACCTTTTGTAGAATTTTAAAGGTTTGCAGTCTTAATCATTTAACATAGATTGATTAACAGATCGAGTAATTGATTTTAGTAAATTTTGAATTAGAAAAGAATTCTTGAGAACTAAAAGTTTTCTCATGTAGTCGACTTAACTTATTTTTCTTAAATTATGAGCCTGCATTTTGTTAACCCCAAATCAAAGTGATAGCATAATACCACTAAACTGAGAAACACCCGAGTTAGTTAGTTAGTTTGTTGT
Organism: Lordiphosa magnipectinata; assembly: GCA_037044535.1. Taxonomy (NCBI): domain Eukaryota; kingdom Metazoa; phylum Arthropoda; class Insecta; order Diptera; family Drosophilidae; genus Lordiphosa; species Lordiphosa magnipectinata. The sequence goes on along the minus strand of JBAMBO010000108.1, from coordinate 355,848 downwards.
TGGGGGAATAGCGCACTGCGACCAATACTGATATATTGTGCCCCCATACTTAGTTTTGAGTGTCAGGATTTTCGTGGGTGCTACGTTACTTATCTTGTTGGGGGCTGGTAAGCTGTGTTCCCCAAATCTGCTGAATCTGCGCCTCGCTAGAGCATCGCAGTGGGCTATGTTCTGGGGACTACTCCTTCTCTTCACAGTATCTACATAGTTGGGTGTTTACTATTTCCAGCTTGTACAGGTGACCCCGTGTAGAGCCCTGTCAGGATCTTGAGGGCATGCTTTCCTTGTTGGATTAATTTCTGGAACCTTTTCAGGTTGTGGTCCACTATTAATGCTTTTGCTTGTCTCATGCCCACTAGGCTGTTCTAAGCGTATTCTCTGCCTTTCTAAGGAGCTCCCTAATGCTGTGTTGGCCTATGCCGCAGTAGAGTTCTAGTCCTACCATTACAGTGGCTGCACCCGAGTTACTTGAGGTTTAGTTTAATTACATTTCTGTTTTGTGCTGCGGAAGTAGTGAAAACTCTTAAGAATTTATCAAGTTGCATACAAATTAAAGTGGTTTAACATAAAATCAATATTTTTTATATATTTCAGACATATTTTTTTTGCGATTTTATTTCGTTGGATAGCCAAACTGACCGCGCGAGTATTTTTGGACACAATAAACCAAAAAAAAAAGAAAAAAGTAAAGTAAAATCAGGGAAATCAGAAATACGTATTGCTGCTGCTTGCTGGCGTGGCATAAAATATTTACATAAATTTTTAAAATCAAAATTAAATAATACAAAAAAAAAACACACACACAAAAAAAAAGCGGCTGAAGAGAAGCGCCTGGGCTGGGAGGGTTTCCTCATTCATTTGGCTTTTTGATTAATTAATTTATTTGAGTTGCTGCTGTTGCATTTTGGTTGTTAGTGTTATTAATATTAAATATTTATTTTGCAATTTTTATTGAGTTTGCCATTTATAATTGCGTTTGAATATTTACCTTTCGGCCCAGGGTGTTGCCTACTTTTTGGCGCTCTCTGTCTCCGTCTCTGTCTCTGTCTCTGGCGACAATCGAAATGAAAATGAGTGGTTTATTAAAATTTAAACGCTTCCACTCTGTTCGCATTTCTGTGTGTGTTTTTTTTTCCTTCTTCCCAGTGGATGGAGGAATGAGGCCATTGCTGGCTACTTTGATGTATTTTCATATTCCACCGAGAGACATTGGAGGAGGAGGAGGTGGAGAGGGAGAAGTTTGGTCAGCATTCATGACATTTAAACGCTGATTGATTCTACTTGCAACTCCCCTCTCGTATTTGCGTTTATTTTAATTACATTGATTTTGGTTAAATGCCACATTGTTGTATCTCTCTCTCGCTCTCTGTTGGCCGCTGTCTATTTGCATATCATTAAAATTGTAAAAATATTAAATGGCAAAACAAAAACTAAGACAAACAGCAAAGCAAAGAAGATTGCAACAGTTGAGCAGCAGCAGCAGCAACAGCAGGGGGAAAGGGGGAGGCAGAAATTGACTGGCCTTGGTTTTAGATTTGTGTATTTTTCACCAAACAAGACCGACGGCTTTAAATACTCTTACATTTGTGTACGGAGATGGGGTTTTGGCTTGAATGAGGGATAAGGTAGCCACTCTTCCTCCAAAATAATGTCTTTTTAATCGTCTTGCCTTATAATTGTTATACCAAACTGCTGCCAGCCTACAAAATTCTATAAAAACCCAAGGTTCAGTTCTACAACAACAAAAATTAGGGCGCAACGAGCCACTATGTGCCCATTGCTGTACTAAAAGCAAATAAAACTACTTTGAATGTTCCAGTTCCAGTATGTTTTCTGCATATTTTAGCAAAACAGATCTTTTAATGTTCGTCATATAAATTAAGGAAAACCCAAATTCAGTTTCTTGGTCAGTTAAACAACATTCCATTTCAGCAGAAACTCTCACTGATTCATCTTTTTATTCAATTGAGACTGAACTTTTTGGCAGACAAACATTAAGATATTGAATCACAGTTTTTTGATACTGCAGAGCAGGGTTTCTCTCAACAAGAGCGAGAATGTATGGGTGTGCGAAAAACAAAGCGACGCAAACCAGCTCTGACCTACATCATTGACCGCTGGCCAGCGACTAAATAGCTGTTTGCTGTCTTGGCACAAGCCTCAGCATGCGTTCGACTCGTGTCGGTATGAATTGCTATTCAATCAGAGTACCCTAAGGATTTGATTGAAAAATATCAAATTATGATGAAGATTCCGACTTCACAGCTGAAAAAGCGGACGCTGTGCTCTTCCTGAAGACGAATGCTGACGGGGTTCGAAATATATCGGAGAGAAAAAGAAAAAGGAGACCTAAAATACACCTGACCTCGAGCCGGCCAAAACTTCTTCGAGGCTTATTTTAGGCATCTCCCAGGCTTCTCCTGGACTTCTTTTAATCTTCCTTAAGTCTTATCTTAAACTTCTCCTAGTCTTCTCCTTGACTGTCTCTCAAACTTCTCCGAGGCTTCTTTTAGGCTTCTAAACTTCACCTAGATTTCTTCTAGGCTTCTCGTAAACTTCTCCTAGGCTTCTAAACTAATATTAGGCTTCTCCAAAGCTTTTCCTGAAATTGTTCTAGGCTTCTCATAAACTTCTCCGAGACTTCTTCTAGGCATTTCCCAGGCTTCTCCTGGACTATTTTTAGACTTATTGTAGTCTTCTCTTAAACTTCTCCAAGGCTTCTTCTAGGTTTATCTTAAACTGCTCAGAGGCTTCTAGACTTCTAATAAGTTTGTCTTGGACTTCTCCTAGACTTCTTCTAGGCTTCTCCCCTAGGCTTCTCTTAAACTTCTCCGAATCATCTTTTTGGCTTCTTCTAGACTTCTCCTGGACTTCTCCTAGGCTTCTTTTAGGCTTCTCCTAGGCGTCTAGACTTCTCCTAGAATTCTTCTAGGCTTCACGTAAACTTTTCCTGGGCTTCTCCGAGACTTTTCCTGAACTTCTCCTAGGCTTCTCTTAAACTTCTCCTCGGCTTCTCCTAGGCTTCTCTTAAACTTCTGCGAAGCTTTTTTGAGGCTCCTCCTGGGCTTCTAGCACTCTCCTACATTTCTTCTAGGCTTCTCGTAAACTTCTCCTAGGCTTCTATACTTCTCCAAAGCTTCTCCTGCACTTTTTCTAAGCTTCTTCTAGGCTTCTCTTAAACTTCTCCAAGCCTTCTTCTAGGCATCACCCAGGCTTCTCCTAGGCATCTTCTAGGCCTCTCCTAGGCTTCTCCGAGGCTTTTCTGGACTTTTGGGCTTCTCCTTAACTTCTCCGAGCCTTTATTTTGAGGTTCCTCCTAGGATTCTAGATTTCCCCTACACTTATTCTTGGTTTCTCTGCAGTTTCACCAAGGCTTCGTGTGGCCTCCTCCTAGGCTTTTTCATAGCCTTCTCCCAGGCTTTTCCTAGTCTTAAAACTTTTGTATAAAAGCTAAAAAATTTTGCACTACAAGTCCCTGCATTACTGTAGTCATGGAAGCTGTGCTGTACTTGAAGCTGTGTATGATTCTTCACAGGAGTTATATCATAAGTGGATATACCCTTTATATTCACTCATCCACCACCCGTCCAAGCATCCACCCATCGCGCTCACCCTGTGCAGGAAAGAGAGAGCATTTTAAAATATTCAATTGGGCCTGGTCGCTGCTCATTATTTGTTAAGTGGCTTAATGAAAGCAGAATCCTCCCATACCCATCCAGCTACCACCCCCCATCCGTCCTGACCAGTTTGCCGTATTCTCCTTTAATTAAATCGCAGTTTTTAATGTGTTTGCTTAACTTTTGCTTACCCTCCGCCCACCATCTCACTCACTCTCTCGCTCTCTCTCTCTCTTCTCTTTGCAGACAAACTGGCCGGTTGCTTTGTATGTAAAGCGGAGGCTTGTCCACGTACCCGTCCCCTCAAGAAGGGACGTGGCCAACAGTACGGCATCCCAGATGAGACGATACCAGCGGGTGCTCGCGTCTGCAACAGCTGCCAGTGCAAATCGGTGCGGAATCGCTATCCAAATTGCCCGCTCCCCACATGTCCCAATCCCAAGGATCGGGCCCAGCGTTTGCGCAACATACCGTCACGTTTGTTTGAACTGTCCCCGGAACTGCGCGATCCGGTGATGGCCGAATTCCAAATACCGCCGCATGCCACACGCTGTTGTTCCGCCTGTCTGATGCGCATCCGGCGGAAACTGGATCCGCAGCTGAATCTCACAGATGATGAGCGTCGAGGCGGCGCCGCAGGTTTGGGTCGCGGCAGCGATGGTGATGAAACAGATGTGAGTACCTCCTCGTGTGATGAGCGTGAACCGGGTGGCTCGGACACGGCCTCCGTGGAGAGTCCCGAGAATCTGCAACGTCATAAGGCGCTCACGTTGACCGCCAAACAGCCGCAACCGCCGCCTCCTGTCGTTATCCAACAGCAGCAGCATCAGCAGAAGCCACCAATTCAACCCCGCAGTGTGGCGGATGCATCGGGAGCAGCTCTGACCATCACGCCCACGCGAATGAGTGTCAAAACATCGGCAGCGGATGGGGAACGTCTCCTGCCGCCAGCTGGTCAGGCGCCCAAAAAGCAAAAAACCAGCGAGGAGTATGATTCCTCCGCCACAGAGACGGCTGATGAGGAGAACGAGAATTCGCCGGCCAATCGACAAAGTCCCAAGGTGCTGTTCAATGCCAGCGGACATGGTCATGCCCATGGTCATTCGCATGGTCACAACAATGTGGCGGGACTGCCGCCGCCCAATGCGGCCACAGGAGTGAGCATGTCCATGGGTAACCAGCAACAGCAACCGCAATCGGCCAACGGACCGGCTGGAGTAGGCATGGGTCTGCGACGGGAGGCCGTCAACAATGTCCAGGATTGCGTCTTCTCTGTGATTGAGAGGCAGCTCAAGCAGAAGGGTCCACAGCCCAAGCAACAGGCCTCCAGCGGAACAGTACCAACCAGTCAGTCGTCCGCTCAGCAGCAGCAGCAGCCGCCTCCACCCAACAACCTGGACCGCAAAGAGCTGACCATAGTCCGGGAGTATCGTCAGGATGGCAGCGCGTCCACGCTGCTTAAGCAAGCTCCACCACCGCCCACTTCAGCTGGATTACCGCCACATGCATTGCAGCAGCCCAAGATGAGCCTATCTCGTCCACCGACTTCAGCCAATCCTCCCCCTCCGCCTAATAGTGGCAATGGCAGCATCTCCAGCGACAGTTTGGCCACTCTCTCGGTGGTCAACTCGCACCTGGTGGTGGGTGTGGGTGGGCCACCACCCGGTGGTCATCTGACACATCCTGGTCTGCTGCAGGGCGACAAGGCGACGATTACACCCGTGGTCAAGGGAGTGTCTGTTAAGAGCACCTCCACTCCCACACCCCCGGAGACGATCATCTACAATGTGCCGGCTAGCCATGTTCCGCCGCCGCCGCCGCCCTCATCGCATCCGCCACAGCGTGTGCTGGTGCAAGCCGAAGCGGAACCCCAAACTCTGGATCTAAGCATTAAGAAGCCACCACGAGATGGCCACTCGCCACATACGGGCAGCGGTGGTGGAGCAGCAGGTGGTGTGGGGGGTGGCAGCAGCTCGGATCGTCATCATGTGGTGCCGCCAATGAAGCACATTGTACGCTCCTCGCCCATGTATGGCCGTGGAGATGCCGTGCCCATGCCCACTTTAACCGCTCCCAGCTCCTCGTATCTATATCCACAGCATGGTGTGCTGAAGGCCACAGGAGGTGCGGCCCCTCCACCCGGTTCGCTCTACGTCCAACCAGTACCTGTAACCATGTCCCAATTGCCGCCGCGTGTCCAACCGCCGCCATCGGCTCAACCGCCGCCACCGACTCGAGTATCGAAGGTACCGCCCAAGCTGAGTCCACAGCAACAACAGCAGCAGGTTCAGCATCTGCATGCACCGCATCCCTCGCACGGTCAGGCACCTTCACCTTCCCAGCAGCAGCAACAACAACAACAGCAGCTGCTGGTCAAGAGCGGTTCCATTACCCACGGCACGCCCGCCAACAGTGCCCAACAGCAGATTATAGTCCATGCCGCCTCCTCCTCCTCCATGTTGAGTCCCAAATTTGAGAATCTGGTACGCCAAACACCGCCAGGTGTCTGCACCGACACGGGTAAACATGGCTCCATTACGCAGGGAACACCGCTGCATCTGCCGCCGCATCACTTGGAGAGTAAACGTGCCGCCTATGATTTCTACAAGAGCTCACAGCGTCACAGTCCCGCCCAAGGCGGCAGTGGGCCCGCTCCACCCGGCCAATTGCCACCGCCACAGCAATCCTCACCGCAGGCACCCCCTCAACCCTATGGCGTCGGCTCACCCTATGCCCGTTCACCCTTTGGCGGTGTGGTGGAGCCACCAGTACTCTCCACCCGTCAAATAGTGATGCATGATTACATCACCTCCCAACAGATGCAGGGTCAACAGCAGAGAAATGTATCACGTGGCAGCAGCAGTGCAGGCGGTGGAACAGGCTCTGACAAGGAGTCACCCTCACCGCGGAATAGTGTGAGCGGTGTAAGCGGCTCCTCGGTATATGCCAGCTATGAAAAGGAGCCACCCACACCGCGTGGACGGGCCGAGTATTCCAGTCGAGCGTCACCCGCCGAACATGCCAACAGGTAAGCAGCGGGGAATCTTTACTTTAAGTGGGACAATTAGAGATTATATAACATGGAAAATATGCGGTAAGCGGCTAGGGGACAGCTTTGACAGCTCCTCGAGAAGCAATTGTGCAAAAAGTAAAAGACTTCTAGCTCAAACCTTTAGCCAATCTATGCGCCGACTCGCAGCCGATGTCTGTATGAAAACTTAAGGTATTGCATTATAGATTCTTTAATCTAAGCCACAGAGTTCTACATTGAGAAAATGCCAATAAGTTTATTGTAGTTGCGACACAGGACTCGAAATGGCTCATTACTTGAATAGTTGGCAGACCAAACCTATAAACGTCAAGGGCGGAAATATGTTGAAACTCTGTTTTGGTATACAGAATGAGATTCGGCTTAGAGAACCTGTAAAGTCTCTACTTATTAAGGTGAATCACATCAGGACAAGTGCTACAATCACTTTTTCTACGTTGCACATCCAGTCTCCGAAGCTTAGCCATAATGGTAGCTGCGAACTCGCACGTTGCCTTCCAGTTTTCCTTCGACATTAACATGTATGGGACTAAATTATCTTCGGCTATATCAGCGTCCATCACCCTGGATAGTTCCGACCTTTTAGCCTGAAACTTTTTACACACGCAAGAAGTGCCTGGCGTCCTCCACAGGGCCTTCTTCGCAGGATGTGCACTCGCTATCATCATGGCCGACTCTTTTCAGGTAGCTTCTAAAACACATGAAAGTTCACCTCACCATGTTTTCTAGACAGCCATGGCAATAACTTCAGTATTAGGCTATGGGTCCAGCGACCCTTAGTGGATAGGTCCCAACGGTGTTGCCACTTGTCAATGCTCCGCTGCCTCGCTTCTTGCTGATGTATAACCCTGTTAGGTTGAATTGCGCCACTCAACCGTGAAGCCCTGTACTTCTCATTTGCTTCTATGGCCACTGGCCAGCTCGCACAGTAGAATCATCCCAGCAATGACCAAAGCAGCATTTTCTGACACCGTAGGGTAAGCAGAAGAGATCCTGCCCAACTTACGCCTTTTAGGTAGCTAGAGAACACCATGGAACGATGCCAGATTGGCGCCGCATATAGAATAGTGGCATTAGTGACACTCGACAAAAGTCGCTTTCGCCATTGTTTTGGTCCGCGTGTGTTCAGCATGATTCTAACTAAGGCGCTGCTTGATTTTGCTGCCTTCTCTCCGACGTACACCACGAGGCTCTCGGAAACATAGCCTTGTTTCCAGCATTACTCCAAGGTATTTAATGGCTCTGTTTGGATTTGATTGCTGTGCCATTAATTCTGACCCAAGCTGATTCCACTTTCTTACTTACTTGTTAGCGTAAGGTGGAAGTCGTTGATTGGGACCAGAGACCTGCAACGAGTACTTAATTTTCGTGTACACTTGCGCATTTACTCGGCTTGTTTGTGCACGCCACTTTGGTGTGACACACAAGAACTGATCGAAAGCACATTAAGTCAGAACGGGTAAGCTTTTTTTTCACTCGTGTAATAATTGAACAAGCTTGTCAAAACTCGCGGCTGAACGGATGCCAGCGGATATCATGCCGCCACTGACGAGTACTTTTAGTGACTCGCGCTTTAAACATAAAATCACCAAACTTACTCGGCTTGTTGACAACAAGCCCCAAGCGAGCAACATTCTTACACACGAACGCTTACTCGGTTTGTTGACGGCGAGCTTCGGCTAATATGATGTGCAAATGCAACTGCGTCACACTTATTACGCAGTAGCTGAGCAGCGGTGAATGACAGAAATTATAAAGTTATTGCAATTTGGATTCTCTTTGTGGCATAATGACAGAAAATGTAGAATTTATTTCTGGGCAAATTGCAAATGGCAATTACACCTTGTCTGGCCGACGCAAAGGAAAAAGTTTTGTGTGGAATGTGGTGTGTGAAATTCTAAGACCAGACGAAACTGTAGTGGCAGGTTTCGTTTACTGTCGCACTTGCTGCAAGGTGTTAAAGGCCTTTGGAAATCAAACGTCTAATTTAACCCGCAACAGTTGCTGTAAAAAAATAAACGAGTCACAAGTTTTAAAAACATTCTTTTCCACAGGATGGAGAGAGGGAACCGTGCGCCAAATACAAATGCAAAATATACAAACGATATCGTGCTATCTCCTTTGCTCTCACATGTTGTTGTTTTTGGCGTGCTGTTCGCACCGAGTGTGTTACTTTTATCGCATTTGTAGCAAGGGTAAACGAGATTTGCTTGTAACAGCCCGCAGCAGATCATTGGTTTCGGCAACAAGTACTTGCGGTGACTTGTAGCCGAAGGTACGAGTCATCTTGGGTATTTCTACTATGCAGTACTCGAGCTCGCCAATACACGATCACTTTTGAATTTTTTGTTTTGTGTATGCTACACGAAAATGGTCAATGAGTTTTGAGCTTTAAGTCTACTCATACCGCATATGAAGCATGGGGGATTGATTATACATGTGTAAGCTCGTTGCAGTTCTCTGATTGGGACCCTACCCCAGTCCACGTAGTGCATTTAGTAAAATTCAATCATATATTGCTCAATCTTCGAACTTTTAGCAGGCTGACAGGAAGGAGCTGTATGCCGTAGCTGTACCTGTTGCGATTTTTGCGTGTGCGCTGATTCGCATGGTAACACACTTTGAAGCGAGGCAATTGCGATACAATTTCTTATGCGTCACTGAAACCACCAGTTGCCGAGAAATAAATCTCGGAGCAATGGGAGCAAGCACATGTCCAACACTGCCTTTTAGTTTGCACAGTATTTTGACACACAATTGGACACCACCTTGTCTGGATAGGGTTTAACAGATTTAAGAATTTAATGGATTTCCTCCTCATGAATAGTTGGAAGGAAAATAGAACTAGATTGGACTGGAGATCAGAAATCACAGCTTCATTGCATTCAGTTAAACCCTTCTTACTGTGGCTTTAACTGAGAAGCAAATTAGAATTCCTGAGGGATTTCAAATTCCAACACTAATTCAATTTTCTTTCTCTCTCTCTCTCTCACCCTTAGCACTCCCAGTCCCCATCGTACGCCCCCACCACAGCGTCAGGGTGTCATACAGCGTCATAATACCGGCTCCAAACCGCCCTCGCCAGCGGCACCACCACCCAGTCGCATGCACATTGTACCCTATCAATATGCGCCAAGTGAGTACACACACAAAGCCTCACACTCAACACAAATCCTAATCCCCTCTCTCTCTCTCTCTTTCTCTTCACAGCGGGCCACGATGCCTTGGCCTCCTTTGTGGATGTGGCTGTGCAACAGCCTCAGCTACCAGTACCCTCGCAAAAGGATGACAAGTCACCCGTATCACAGCCACCGCCACCACCACATGGTGTGGCTCAACCTCAGGCGCCACCACCAGCGGCACATCATGATTTGCGCTATCGTGAGTCCATGGTGGCCATTCATCATCATCAAATGGCTGCCGCTGTACATGCCCATCAACAGCAATTGGTCCAACAACAGCAGCAACAATATCGCCAGCATCTGAACCAGGCTGCCACCGTCGAACTGCAACGACGCATGGAGCAGGTGAAAAGGGATCAGCGTCAACAGCAGGCGGCACACAATCATGCGATTGAACGGGATCGTGAATTGCAAAAGGAGTTGATACAAAATCAGGAGCGCATGCAGCGAGAACGTGAACGGGAAAGGGAACGACAACAGGAACGCGATAGACGTGACCGTGAAAGGGAACAGCGTCGGGAACAGGAGCGAGTGCTGGTAGAACGAGAGCTCGATAATCGACGCATGGAGCGCATGTTTGCTGGAGCAGCGGTTGCGGCCGGAGTGGTGACAGCACCTGGGGCCGGTGGTGGTGGACCACCACCGGGACATTATATGCGAGCACCAGGTCCCGAGACGGGACCACCGCGTTCCATACCCGATCGCGAACGTGAGGCGTAAGTAGATGTGGTGGCAAACTAAATCTAGCAGATCATCATTCTTCTCGTTTTGCTTCAGCTACTACCGACCGCCTCATGGCGCTCCGCCGGTGGAGGATACGCCTGGACAGCTGAGTGCACAGAGTCTGATTGATGCCATCATCAAGCATGAGATCAATCGCACCAACGATGCGGGCGGTCTCAGTCGTGAGCTACCCCGGGCCTCCTTTGTAAGTTTGGATATTTCTTGGTTTTCAATTTCGTCCCATACTGAAACTCTGCTTTCTTTTGTAGTATCTAAGGGATATGCGTCCACCTCACGATGGCAGTGGAGGTGCCAATTCACTGCTGGCTGCTGAGAACAATGGCAAAGCCAATTCCAATTCGCCCAATGTCATCAACATAGATCTGGATCAGGAGCGCATTTCGGCTGCCCAGCAGCAGCAGCAGCAGCAACAACAGCAGCAACCCTCCACGCCACAATCCCAGCAACAGCAGCAGCAGCAACAGTCACGCTCTGTGCATGGTCCCATGCGTGGTCAGGGCGCTCCACCGCCGCCCTCTCATCATACGCCCACCTCGCAGTCCTCCCACGCCCCGCCTCCCAACTCGGGGGCGCCCGGTCAACAGCAACAAATTCACACCAAAAGCATTACATTTGGTGAGCTCACCGACTCGATTATAGCCAACGATTATGGGCCCAATCCTCATTTGCGATCAGGACCGGGTGGCACCTTTATGACTTACCTGCAGGACCAATCGATACTCACACCCGATCGTTGGAAGCAGAATCGTCGCCTGCAGCAAAAGGCCGAGGAGGCGGCCAAGCAGCAGCAACACCAGCAGCAACACCAACAACAGCAGCAGCAACAGCAGTTGCCTCCCGGCTCGTCCAGTGTCACCGGCTCCATTTCCAGTGGATCCAACAGTGGACCGCCCGGTGGTCGTGCCAATACCCCCGGCGAGGATGGACGCAACATTATACGCATGCCGCAGGCTGTGAGTCCTCGTAAGTATCAGCACGAGCTGATCATGCAGCAGCAGGCCGCTGCGGCAGCTGCCGCCGATCCGGGTCATTACTTTCTGTCCGCCCCTCCTCTGGTTAGTCGTGCCGTCGCCCAGCATGCGCCACCGCCACCCGAACAGCGTGTACCCGGCGGTGGCTCCGGCTCCAACTTTGATAACTATGTAAAGAATCGCATTGCGGAGGTGATGAGGGATGACATAGGCTATGGCAAGAACCGTATTGTGGAGGTGGTACGCGGCAGCGAAGAGGAGGCGGTGGCGGCGGCCGAACTGCATGCAGCCCAGGCGGCACATGCCCATGCCCATGCTCAGGCCCAGGCTCATGTGGCGGCCCTGGAACAACAACAACAACAGCAGCAGCAGCAGCAGCAGCAACAACATCGCTCAAAAGAGCCCACACCCACGCATGAGATCAGTGTGTCCCGCAAGACGCCCAACCAGTACGAAGTGATAGACAGCGGACGTCGCTCCGCCAGCAGTTCGGGCTCCAATAGCCATCACTCGGCCTATCATCCACAAGCGCCGCCCCCCTCCGCGGTGAATGCCTTTGCGGCCGGCACCTATGCCTATCCATTCAGTGCCCTGACTGTGCCAAGTGCAGCTGGCGGTCTGGCGCCCCCACCCATGCACGTGGCCCATCAGTCGGGCCCGCCCAGTCATTTGACAGCCAAGGCCAAAGCAGCGGCTCACGCGTTGAGCGAACTGGGCGCTGTATCGGGTGGGGTAAGTTTGGTGGTGGGCGGCGGCGGCGCTGGTGGTGCCGGCGGTGGAGGCGGTGGCGGCGCCATGGGTGGTGGCGGTGCATCAGGTGCTCTAAATGCCAGTGTTTCGGTAGCTGCGGCAGCAGCAGCAGCCGCCGCGGCAGCGGCCAGTGAACCAAAACCTCTGCTGTCATCCAAATACGAGGCACTCAGCGACGAAGATTAGTTGTGACTGCAGGCGTCGTCGTCGGCAGCAGCGACGGCGCCTCCAGCAGCACCAGCAGCAGCAGTCTACGGTTATGGCTATCGTCGCCATCATGGCGCACAGCAACAGCCAACGCACTATGCCCCAGCGACGGTATTGCCACCGCCTCTGCAGTCCCAGCGCACGCTTTATGCCACCACCACGCAACAGCAGCAACAACAACAACAACAACAGCAACATCAGCAGCAGCAGCAGCATCACTATGCTGATCCCTACAACAGTGGCGGCAATCCTCCACCTGGCTACTACTAAGACAAATGTTAAGCACCAAAATCTTAAGAAATCAAGTAAACCAGAGGGAAACACACTAGACAAAGAGTTAGGCTGAAACTTTAAAAAGGAATGCAATGGGATGTTGAGTAGAGCCAACCAACACGCGTTATTCTCTGCTGGCGGCATCTTATATGGTTCTTTTTTATGATCTCAGGTATGGTAAAGTGAAGCTGGGGAACTAATTCTTAAAAGGTCTTAACCTAAATTTATGAAATGGCTCCAGAGCCGGCCAAATGGAGAGCAGAGTAAAATATGTCTGTCTCTCTCTTTGACACTCACTATTGCATGACTTTGGCAAGCATTTGGCCCCTGGAGCTACTTCCTCAATGTTTTAACCGCTTTCGTATGTATTTCCCCAGCTTCCTTTACGCACACTATCAAATTGGCGACCCTCTACTGTAGGAATAGCCTAATACTGGTACCTAATTCAACTGACAATACACTATATTGCAGTTAACTCCTCCCTAAGTTTTTAGACCAGCTGAAATATTTGTAAATTTTATGACTTTAAAACACTTTTCCACTTTATTTTTAACTTCAAAGTAACAACTTGAGTTTAAGTTCTTAAAAAATGGTGGCAAATTGTTAGACAGAATTTACACGATGAAGCATGAAGCGAATCAAGAGTGATTTTAACATTTCGAGTAGTATTTCCTTGTGAAGTTTTTCTTAGGGCCGATTTTACATCATCTACATAGAACTATTTGTCAACTAAACTAACAAATTAGACTTAAGACGGGATCCATATGATTAAGCAAAGATTCCACATCTTCTACATAGAGCTATCTGTCACATAAACTAACAAATTATACTTAAGACGCGATCTACATGATTAAGAACCGATTCCACATCTTTTACATAGAGCTATCTGTCACATAAACTAACTAATAATAGTAAATTTTAAGTTTGTCTGACACATAGCAGCTATCTGGAAGAAGAGAAATCGGTCCTTAATCATGTAAATACCGTCTAAAGTATATATCATTCATGAGAATGATAATTAGCATAAGAACACTTTTATATAAATTCAAAATTTTTCAAGTTTCGTTCCGAATTACAGGGAAATATTTTGTCTAAAACCGAAACGAAGCGAATTGAAGCTTGAAAATCTTCTATAATTTATTATTAATACCACTCAGCCAAGCTTAGCGAAGACATCCAGCAATACAGTAAGAAAGAGTCAGAGATAAAGAGAAAGAGAGAGAGAAAGAGAAAGAAAGAGTTAGACGGGATTTCCCAGCAAGCCAACTTCGGAGCGCTCTAAATTATGTGAGCCACAAATTTGAGGGTTTTCGAAGCACATTCAGTGCTCTCTAAGCACTTATGTCTGAGCATTTTCTGAATTGCACTCAAATATACGTCTGAAAAAAAGGCTTTGAGCAGGCGATTCAGTAGCCCTTCAAGTGCCTAGAAAAGTAACTTCTAGGTTTGAAAGTTAAGTCGAACGCAATTCCGCTTCGGTTTCGTGTTCATGTTCTCAATTCCAAATGAAATTGCTCTCTGTTTTACTTTTTGCAAACTACTGAGATTGGTACTAGATACATAAGAGAGAATCCACAATTCCAAGCGGAAACAATCGAAAATGGAACAGTCAAAGATGAGAGAGGCAGACTTTTAGGTTTCACTTTTCGGGCAATGCCCAACTCCGGACACATTAAACAAAAAAAATTCCCTGTAAATCAATTAATGACTTAAATGCAAATCAAATTTCACTAAAAATACCTAAATGCAAAAATAGCAACAGTAAGAGTGCGTAATTTGGCAATAACTTTTCATTTTACCTACCAAGCATTACTTTACGAGAACTTGAATCAATTCAACTTTCGAAAAGTTGTCGTGGAAGTGGAATTGAGAACATGCCTGAATGTGTATCTCTCCTCTCACAACCAAAGAGAAGCAAAGACCGCTGTTAAAGGTTGTTCTTGTTCATCTATTCAATGCGGTTGGGCGAATACAGTCGTTTTCTGACAAAGTCCAAAAAGGGGGACCGATTTTTGCGACCTTTGGTTTTCTGCCTTGTACAGTAATGAGAATATAAACCAGGGACCGGCCAAACAAACATGCTATTTTGGCGTTGCGTTTGTGTGTTTAGCACTTTGTTGATGTTGCAAAAGAGCGCAGTATAAGCTCTTATATTGTTAGTGTGTCGACTTCATTGCCGCAAAGCAGTATTGTATACACCAGCAGTGCCCAGAATGAGCTTACGGCCGCGTGGACCATCAATGCAAATAAATAAAATATATCTTAAGCAAAAACAACCACAAGAAATAGAAAGAGAAAACCGATTTTTGTTTGTGTCTGATGCGCAGGTAGCCAATTACAAAGTATTTGCTCGGAGAGAACGAGTAAAGAGAACACATTTCAAATATTTGTTGCGGCAACAACAAAACCTTTGATCGAAAAGACAGAGAGGAGAGCACACATTTAAATTTTTTGTGGCCCGTATACACGCCAGCTATTCCTTTGCTTGCGGTATGGGCTTGGGCACCCCTTTTATAAACAGAAGATAGGCTCGCGCCGGACTCTGATATAAACCGTACAAACAGTCCCAGTTTTGGAAGTCTAATTATATTTATATATGCATATTTCTCATAATATTGGACCAAAGATGACTCCAAGAACCCAAAGAAATGCCTAACGATCATACAAGTGAATGTCAGACCAATTTTTAAAGCTTGTAATATCGATGAGTACCCACAATTTAAATTTTCCATTTATGTTCAAAATTGGGATATATCTGCCATGTACCGGTTTTAAAGTGAATTCGAATATTTTACATGTTCTCATTTCTATTAAACAATCAAGAAAATCCGTATCAAACCTTTAGTTTCTACTAACTCTTAAGGAGTGAATTCAGACTATAACGTTTTAACCTGATAAACCCAATCCATTTGATACAACAGCACATTTAATAAATTCGAATTCAACAATTTTTGTCGAAAGTGAAAACCGGAACAGGCCTGTATATCTTTCAAATTTTAAAAATTCACAACCCGACGCATGTAGCACAGATTTCTTTGTTAAAATTTGAATGTAACTTAAGGCGAATGGATTATTATTATGTGGCCTCGTCGCGCCCATTAAAACTTAAATTTAGTTTTATTTTTTTTTTAAATTTTATAATCTATTATACAAAAATTATACGTTAAGAAGGCGCCCTTTCTAAATTTCCATTTTTGCTTTAAAAAAAAGCACCTTAGGTGTTCATTTGTGTTCCTTCGTCTGTGACTACGACACATGGGGAACATTTGGCTTACACATACATACAAAAGCATTTCGCTCACTTACTTCAAGACTGGCATAACTAAAAAAAATACGATTTTTGACTTGGTAATTCAGATTTGTGCAATATTTATTCGCTTTATTATGTTTTATATGGTGTACAATTTTCATATTGATATCTTTTATACTTTCCATGTGAGATGAGACCCATATCGCTGTATTATTTTATAGATTTATTTTCATGTTAATGCAAGAAGGTCATATCTCAGTTGTCCTGTCCCAGTCGATATTGTGTAAATTTCATTCGACTTTCAGTTAAAACATCAAATTTATTTTTTTTTATATTTTTTAATGAGCATTTTATATTTATAATATTTTATTAGATTTTACTAGATCGAAACTAAAAGAACTATTTTCTCTGGGTAAAATCCATTGATAACTTTTAAACCGTTAAGCTTAGGTCCCACAGGCAAATAATTTGCCCAAACTTTTGATAAACACTTGATCAAATAGACATGATTACAGTTTTTGCATGACTTAAAACTGAAACTATGGTTCCATAAGCTAATAAGTTGAACGCCAAATTATCATAAAAATTTGGTCACATTTTTTGCCATTTTTTTCTTAAAATCAAATTTATTGAGTTATGTCAGCCTTGAAGTAAGTGAGCGATTTATTTTCTGTTGCCCCGGGCCTCAAAAAATTGACTTATTTATGCCAACTTGTGGTTTTTCGAGCAGTGATTGTCAACACATTAAGCTATGCACATCATGTCGAGAGAGCAAACAGCTTTTCAGTCGATCAATTAGGTCAGACCAAAGAAAATTTAACATTTGAAACTCCATTTGAACTCCATTGTGACAATCAGATACTTTATAGAGACAACAAAATCTGTTACTCAAAATTATTGTCAACGTAGGAAATCACGGTGGTTAGAGGCAGACGGACATACTTAGTTAAAAAACAAGAAAGAAAGTCGGTCAAGCCCGACTATAACATACTCTGTATCCTTAACGTCGCAGCTCGCATTTGCTCACGATTTATACGCGCTCATCTCTAAGTTTCACTCTCTCTCTCTCTCTCTCTCTCTCTCACTAAGATTGCCGATTGCATCTATCTTCAAAACTGTAGGAGATATGACGTTTTTTCAAAATTGCGGGGGCGGGAGGGGGCGTAGCAAAAATTGAAAATAAACTTGATCTGCCTGCAAGTATAAGAAATATATGCCCCATACATGTCAAACCTCTATCTCATACCATCTCTGAGATCTCTTCGTTCATACAGACGGACAGAGAGACAGACAGACGGACAGACGGACATGGCTATATCGAATCGGCTGTTGATGCTGATCAAGAATATATATACTTTATAGGGTCGGAAACGATTCCTTCTCCCTGTTACATACTTTTGCACAAACTTAATATACTCTATGTACCTTCGGTACAGAGTATAAAAACTCAGAGAGTCATAAAAAAATAAGTCAAAGAGACAAAATGACAACGAACAGCTGACATATATCTGAGTGAAAGTTGTCGACGTAGCAGATTAAGCTTCCATGTTAGTTCTTCTATGGTCAGACCCAGCTGCGCAAATGCCCATTACAAGCTCGGTGGCTGGCAGCCTTCAAGTATCGATTACAACTCTGTATACATTTAAGTAAGCTTGGCCGTTTTCGTAGGCATACTGTATTCAAAAGAGAGTTCTATGTAATGGGAAGAGTGGGCGTATAACAGAAAACACTTTAGCTGTAAAATTTTCATATTGTTATCTTTTATACTTTTCATATGTCGCTGTATCATTTTATAGGTTAATTTTCTTGTTAATGCCAAAACGTCATATCTCAGTTGTACTGTCCCAGTCGATATTGTGCAAATTTTCTTCGACTTTCAGTTAAAACATCAAATTGTTTTAAAAATTTTTAGTCAGCATTTTAAATTTTTAATATTTTATTAAATCAAAACTAAGAGAGCTATTTTGGCTTTAGATTACAACTTAATATGACATTTGAGAAAATGTTGGCAAGAAAGTATGCGTTCAGTTCACAAGAACATACACCACTTCGAAATTTGTGTGTGGACTTGTGAACTCTAGCTGTGCACGCGTCCACACACTTGGTGTATGAAGTTGTATAACATATACTTAACAACCTTGGACACTGTTTAGTACTAGGTGTATCGAATTGTAAAGGGGATCAACATTAAAAAACTAGAAAAAAATGTTGGAAGGGGGGAGGGGGAATTAAACTCGGGACCTCGTACACAGAAAACACATGGAAGCCGGCACGTTAGCTCACTCGACTATAAGGCATAAGTAAGAACTGTCGACAAAAACTTAATTAAGCATGTAAGCAGTTGGCACTTTGCTGACCGAGGTGCCTTTTTTTCAAAAGTCAATTGACACAAACATGAAAAAGACAGAAGTCACACGCAATCAAAGTTATAAAACATCGAGAGATGTATGTCATGTGCGATCTAAGGAAGACTCGAAAATGACTCATATGCATATGCTCAAAATGTGATTTATTAAAAATGGACGAAAAAGACTCGCAAATGATTGGAAATATGAGTCGAAAATGAGTCGAAACTGATCAGTTAAACGGGTTATAAACGACTCTTCAAGAAGAGTCTCGGCTAGGATACTATTTTCTCCCGACCAAAGTATCATTTATGATCAGAAAATAAGCGCAAATATGACTATTTTAATGAGACAGAGGACTCAAAAAAGACTCAAATGTAAACAGAAATTTCATAAATTGCTGCCTGGGGGTATGTACGTAGAAGGAGGTGAGGCTACCAAAATTCAAAGTCCAGGCACTTTTGACAATAAGAAATGTGGTCCAGTTGACTTGAGCTTGGTTGTCTGAACGCGTTCTTCTGATCAAATATATGAGGCCTGTTGTCGTTTCCAAATTCGATTGAGTGGAATTTGGAAATAATGTAATATCTAAAAAACGATTAAA
Organism: Lordiphosa magnipectinata; assembly: GCA_037044535.1. Taxonomy (NCBI): domain Eukaryota; kingdom Metazoa; phylum Arthropoda; class Insecta; order Diptera; family Drosophilidae; genus Lordiphosa; species Lordiphosa magnipectinata. The sequence continues at coordinate 336,856 of JBAMBO010000108.1, read as the reverse complement.
GAATTCGACCAAAAACTTTTGCCATCAAGAGGTTCGAATTAAGATAAATGGGGTTTTTAATTGAAAAGACGAACAAGCGGGAACATTTAAACAATTCCGACTCCACATGTTTTGAACGAAATCGAAAACGGAAACAGCCCTGTAAGTCTAAATATCAGAGCTCGCCAATAACTCTCAAAACAGAAAAAAACAAACCCGACTTGGTCTCTCACAGAAGCAGGGCATCCACTCACGAATTTGTTCGACGAAATATTCGTCGTTAGTGGAGGTGTTCGTGACAGATTTTTGTGTTTGACTTTTTGTTCGCAGAGAATAGAAACGTTTCTATCTTGCGTTCGTCAATGGATGGGAACAAGTGCACGAACATCATTTGTCAAAAATGTTTGTAGACTGAACACGAGCCCAAATGAGCAACGAATTGTGGCTGGATTTTATTGAATACCCCCCCAAAATGATGAAATATTGCTTTAAGCTAATTTGTATCGCCATCTAGGCCATAATTGTGTTAGTTTTTGCTGCCATATTTTCATGTTTACTCGTTGAGATTTTCAAGCCAATGATGTTCGCGAGATATGTTCGACTGGTTAGTGGGCAAATGAATTCTTGTTTGACAAAGCAAAACACTTTTTTTTCCCTCCTCATGTGTTTTCTGTTGAGCATTTTCGGTTGATCAAAACAAACGAGACGGTCAGCCAATAACAACTGAGTGGGACATTTGTGAGCGAGCGCTTACGAAACAACTGTCTTCAAATGAGCAAAACACATAAAGTGTCAGCAAAAAGTGTTATTTGTATCGTTCGTGTATTAGACGGAGGGCTTATGTGCTACATGTACAATGTACATAATTTAGTATGTTTTTAAGCTGCCTTTACACTTTTCATATATCTCTAAATAGTAGGTTGGTCAAACTTCTCTAAAGAGAATCTCTTATCGAATTGAACCTGTCAAATTACATCAAAAAATCCAACATTTTCCAAATATTTAGAGTTATTTGTTTTGCTATTACACTATCGTCAGAGAGTCTCTTTAGAGATATATGACAAGTGTAAAGGCAGTTTTTAAGGCGTTAAGCAATTACAAAAACTAATATTTTCTGCATTTCATTTGATAGGTTAATAGTAATAAATTTCTCCATACTACACGTATGTACAAAGATAGTTGACAGACACACACACACACACACACACACACACACACAGGCATCCCAATTACATTTGTAAAAGACACTTTGGAAGTCGGCTCTCGGCAAAACGATCAGTGAAAGACATGAACAAAACAGAAAACCAAATTGAAAGTGTCTTTTTGCAACCTCTTTTTCGTTGTGTCTGTAACAGAACAGTTTTATGGAGACACGCTGATAGTGTTAACAGTTTTTTTGCGAGCTCTGCTAAATATAGACCCGAATGTTGAGTCAAAAAATCTCATCAACTATTGAACAATCTATGAACCCAAACTCGAACCAAAGCCTTGTGGTTCGATTAGCACAGGAAACGGTCCGTGAATCAAACAAATTTTACAGGTTTCACTCAATATCCCTTTCTGTTCAAAAAAAATTGGTGTTTTTCCTTCTGGCTCCCAAATAACATTTACATTACATTTAGCTAAACAAATAAAATGTGTAGTTGACAAAAAACATAATTAAAAACATACAACCACAAACGAAATCCCATGATATATATACCACATATATATATATATATATATAAATATATGAATAATAAAAGAAAAGAAAAGAAAAAAAAACACTGTTGGGCTGTTCTTAGAAAAGAGAAAAAAAAAATCTTAAAAAAATAAAACAAAACAAAAATAAATATAAAAAATTTCAAAAAACAAACAAAATACTGAAACGAGTAAATAGATATATATATATATATATATAAAATAGAAAACAAAACAAAAACTTTTTGTAAATTTCATAAAAAAAAAAACCAAAATATTTCTAATTTTTTTTGTGTTTAATTTATAAACCATTTTTATGATTGTTTTTTTTCCCCATTTTATGAACTACTTATAAAAAAAAAACTATGCTATTGAATTATGTATGTTTAATTATGCTTAAAAATTTATGTAAGTAAATATTATTATTAAAAAACAAAAACAAAAACAAAACCACATTTATATATACACTTATACAACAAATATATATATATATATATTATTATTATTATTAAACATATGCATATTTTTTATATAACAAAACAAAACACCATTTTTTTTAAATTGTTTTTTTTTTTTTTTTATGTTATTTTTAAAACCTATTTTTTACCATTTGCTACAAAACAAAACAAAAAACGAAAGGGGCAAATAAACAATTTAACAACAAATTCAAATATTTTTAATACATAAATGAAACTAAAAAAAAGAAAAACCGAAAGTAAAAACAACAAACGCTAAGACTTATTCAACAAAAACAAAACAAAACAAAAAAACAAAATGGAAACCTGTAAAATATTAACAGAAATTTAGTTATATATATAAATATATTATATATACTTATAAACGTATATAACAAATTACCACATTGACTTGATAGCGGTGAGAGAAGGCGGCAGCAACACAGCGGCAACGTTTAAGTTTTAAGAGTATGATGCGTATTTTTTTTTATATGATACGAAAAACAAATTATACAAAAATATATATATATATATATATGTATATGTATGTAAAACGACAACAACAACAACAACATTAACAAAAAACATAACAAAATAACGAAACGCAAGTTGGGCTCGTGTGGACGTGTTATACGGTGGTTGGCCCCGGTGGAAACGTACACTCCCATCTCTTATACATCTCACCACTCACATCAAGAACAACAACAACAACAACAGCAACACAACGAACCACCACACCACCCCCAAACACGTTCCGTCGGCTGGCACTTTCTTATATATATATATATATACACACAAATATATAATATAACATTTAAATAACCGAATTTTAAAGCTGCACACACAACTTATATACGAAGCAGGGCAGGCAAGCGCAGGCAGGCAGGCGGCAGGCAGCAGCAGCAGGAAGTAAAATTCCTACTTACGTTTCCCATTTTTGAAAAGAAAAAACAAAAAAAACAAACACACACACACAATAAACAATATATAAACAACAAATATTATATATATATATATATATATATGATGAGGCATATACCTATATATATGTGTGTGTATTATTATGTATGTGTGTATATGCACAGGGCTAGAGCTGAGCGGGAATGATCGCTAATAAATTGATAAATGATGTCTTAGCACCTAAGTTTTAGTTTGTAACTTTATGCCTTAAGTTGTAAGCTTACAAAATAATAATATAAAATTAAATACAACATATTAAAAAGCAAAAACAAAACAAAAATAAAAAAAAAAAACAAATACAACAAATGTACAAAACAAGGTGTTTTTATTCGGTTGATTGATCCAAGGGGAAAGGGAACAAAATAATCATCGCTCCAAAGACTCGAGAATGAATAATTGATCCCTAATCAGCCTAACGATACACAATGGCCGTGTTCAGCAGAACAACTTGCTCCTTGATCAAGTATAAACTTGCAATAATCTTCCTACTAAACTCGAGTGAAGCGACATCATAATTGCCAATTTGAGGTATCATGATACAGGAGCATGTATCAAAGAAATAGTACGCTACTTTAAAGTTATACTGCTCCCTCCAACAGCCGACACTATTCGATGCATAATTTTTTTCTGATAGCTGCTCAGGGATCAATTATTCTGCTGAACACGCCCAATTATTGTTCAAAATAGCGTAGTATTACTTCGATACATGCTCCGGCAATCATGATACTTGAAATTGGCCTATCATGATGCCGCATCACCCGAGATCAGCAGAAGAATCAGTGCAAATTTATACTTGATCAGGGAACAGGTTGTTCTGCTGAACAAGGCCAATATCAGGGAAATTGGAGAACATGTAAAATCGATGCTACACATTAAAATTTCCACCTTGCCATGCTGCAAAAATTGTTTGGGGTTCTTATCTCTCTCGTCAAAAAGATAGTTTGGCGATAGTTCGGGGGGAGAGCTTGCTGCAGTGTTGCCAAATCAGCTTTTTTCCCGTAATTTCTGGCTTTTTTTAAAACCGTATTGCGGGAAAAATTTAGAAACAGCGGGAGGCGGGATTTTCAGCTTTTTTGAAAATGATTTCGGCTTTTTTCAGCTTTATTTTTATTTTGGAGTCTTTTGCAAAACTTATAAGCAAATCGATAGTAATTGCCACCTCAAAAGTTCAGGAAACAATCATCTGAAAGTTTACGGATAATTGATAAAAATACCAAAAGTTTTCAAACAAGAAAGTCGAAAAGTCTGGCTGCAGAACCCGGAGCTTAAGGCTTTGCGCCGGAAGAATGAATCTTATACCTCTTGAGTTTACTGAAGTTGTTGCAAATGCACATCATTCTACGACCAAAAAAAACTAAACATTAGGCGTGTTCAGCAGAATAATTGATCCCTGAGCAGGTATCAGAAAAACATCGAAAATCGAATAGTTTCTGCTGTTGGAGGGAGCAGTATCACTTTAAAGTAGCGTACTATTTCTTTGATACATGCTCCTGTATCATGATACCGCATCTCTCAAGTTTAGTATTAAGATAATTGCAAATTTATACTTGATCAGGGAGCAAGTTGTTCTGCCTGAACACGGCCATTGTTACCATTTTGAAAGTATTTTTCGTAGAAGGTATTGGAAAATTACGATGAAACTAAAGTTTTGGAGTAAAGTAAACGCTTCCAAGCACTCTGGAGGTAATGAAAAACTTTTTGAGTTAGCCTCAATTGCAACTTAGATGTTGTTCTTGTCATGGTCCAACGCTGAAGTTGAGCGTGTCTTCACTCAGGTTAATATAGTAAAATCAAAACTCAGATAGCTAATGGAGGATATTAGTGAAACTGAAATTAAGAAATTAAATTAAAATTATAGTCAGGCATGTTTTCAATTTCACTACTTTCTCAAAAGTAAATCGAACGCAATTCCGCTTCGGTTTCGTTTTTTGTTCTCAATTCCGAATGAAATTGCTTTCGTTTTACTCTTTGCAAACCACCGGTTCACGCGGACTAGATACATAAGAGCGAAACCACAATTCCATTTTTTGTATGTACATCTAGAAAGTGTAACTTTTCATTCCACCGACCAACAAGCATTACTTTTCAAAACGAAAAACTTTTTCGTTTTGGTATTGCGAGAACACGAATCAATTCCACTTTCGAAAAGTTGCCGTGTAAACGGAATTGAGAACATGCCGGAATATGTGTAGTATAGTTAGATACTGGTTACGTCGACATGCGAAATGCTGCTTCGATTATAAGGTCCTTCCTAGTAACCTTAAGCTAATAGGCACAACTGAGGCCTACGGCAAGGATGAGGACAAGGAACTTCATCACTCTGATCATATATTAAATATATAATTGCATAAATAATAAGAAACGACATGCGCTTTTTTCCAGCTTTTTTGTCGAAAAATACTGCTTTTTTTCTCAGTCCCGCCGAAAACGGATTTTTTTGGTCGGCAAAAGTTGGCAGCACTGGCTTGCTGATAGTTTGGCGATTTACACCAGAGTTCCCCAGCGATAGCCCCTGGGGCGCGAACATACTCTTCAATTCGCACCGAATGCTTGTCGAAGTCATGCATCACTGTGTGTTAGAGAGAGACACAGTCACATTTTCACGCTCTCTGCTTGGGAACCCTGATTTACACAAACAAAATACATAAGCTATCGCATTCTTAACATACAAGGGATAAATAAGCGATATGTGGTAAAGCTTTTTTTTCATCCAAACGGTAAATTGGCAATACATATATCGCTAAGAAATTGCCTTGAAGACATGAATGCGATTCTCGTCGCAAGTTTCAATTTCACTATTTATATGGGCTGAGTATGGAATTCGTTCTTGAGATTTAAAAGCAATCAAAAATTGGTGTATGTTTTCAATACAAGTACATCTTATTCAATATAAGTAATACATTAGTAGCTGTCTAAGGCGTTCGAATCACCGCACAGTAAAAGTTAGTACAAATTTTTGATAAAAAAAAATTAAGTTTGTGTAATTTGTTGTTTTTCGGAATAATAAAAATAAAAATTCGTATCCTCTACCCACATAAGCGACTCATTCATATCTTCAGGAAGAAACAATTTACTATCTCCAGAATATACTTTTTCTTGTCTCCAGGAAGAATCTCTTTTTTTATCTCCAGGTAGAAACGCTTTCTAATCTCCAGGAAGAAACGCTTTCTTAACTTTAAGAAGAAACAAACACCTTCAAACAAAAAAACCATAGCCGAAACTCGGGCTGCGAATTTACAACATTAGGAATTCCTATGTCTTTATTCGCCGCCCTGAAGCGGCACAAATACGAACTGGTGTGTTTGTTTGAAGTGTGAACAGCAAAACAAGTTCGCTGATGAGAGAATTTGGTTATTCTCGAAACAGCTATCGTTGTACGGACATACCCAATTGCTATTCCAAAATGTTGTAATTAATATCTGTTGATTTGTGTTGCTTATATAGAATTATACTCAACCAAAGACTAACTTTGACTAAAATCAAAAACAGGTCACTAAACCCCATATACATTTAGTAGGGCACACTTCTTCCGGAAGGGAGATGAGAATGCGACTGCTATGTGATATCGCCAGAGTTAAGCGATACCTACTGAAAGAATTGCATTCTTATCTTCTGCGATAAAAAAAATGTTTGCTGGGTCCCCACCAGAGAACTGCAAGAGTCCACCGGCACTCAAGGTGCACCGGGTAAATGTAGGGTGATTTTAACACTCTTGTGGTTTTTGCTGCCGGACAACTGAGTATGAGTGCCAGCCTCGCAATAATGCATAAGTGTGTGCCGTACCAAGCATCAACATAGAGTAGGTAGTTTTTTTGAACAAGCGCGTGTACGTATGCCGGCGCGTTAGCGTCGCAAGAAGGATGGGTGAAAAGAAAAACCCAAAAATAAAGAAAAAAAATGTATTGAGTGTGTGGAGTATTACGGTTTCTTTTTTACAAGCCTTCGCTTGAGTTTTTTTTTTGCTACCTGCTGCTCCAAATGCGTCGCAAAATGAAACAAATTATTTCTTATTAATCTTACATTTTATTTAACATATTCATTGCTTCATTGCATATTACTTAATTTTTAATTATTTATTAGTTAACCTATATATATATTTTTGTTTGCTTCATTGCATCATTGCCGTCAAGGACAGTTTGGTCTTCTTGGATAATTTGACATAATATTGTCCAAATAACACTTTTGCCATTGTGTGTTGGGGCTATAGTGTAATCGCCACGCTCTATTTTACTTTTAATTACTTCCGCCATTATGTCCCTCCGCAGACAAAGTCAAAGATGCACTGAACTTGAACGCAAAGAACAGATCAACCAAAAGCACCATGGTGTTGAAAAAACACTCGAGTGATTCTTGTGTGTGCATTGCCTTTTTTGTTACTTGTGATTATTTCGTTATTCGTTTTGAGTGCAAGCGCGACCGGCACGCGTTGCTCAAAAATGAATGGGTGCAAACACAAACAAATAACGGCACCTTGCATGAGCGAGAGCGTAATAATGCCGGCACTCATAGCACACACGAAATTTTTGATAAGTGTGTGTCTTTGCTTTGCTTAGCCGGGTGTGAGTGGCACCGGGACACCAATTTTATTGGGTGTGAGTAAGGTGGCAAAAAATGGCACCCTTGCAGTTCTCTGGTCCCCACTTGTATGGCCCCGTTACTCATCTGTGTAAGTTCTAAAGTCATTGGTGCCACTCTAGTTTTCATTGCAAGCTGATTTCAACCCCAAAATGTAGGCAATTAAATTGTTCGTGTTGCTCCCAAAACCAAGCCATACAAATTACATAAATTCTAACTATTTAAGTTGCATAGGAGCTTCAGAAATCCAACTGCTGTTCGTTGCTGTTCACCTGGTAATTTGGTTGATTTTACTTAGAAATGAGTTCTAGCTTAGTTACAACACTAGTACGCCCTAAGGCAAACAATGACTTTTATATTGAGCACAAATTTAACAGTCTGCCTGCTGCTAGTTGCTGTTCGCATGGTAGTTTAGTTGGTTTTTTAAGCCGCCCAATTGGCAATTTTGATATTTAAAAACTCAACACCTTGGTGCACATTTCTGGATTCTGTTTGCCTGGTATTTCAATTGATTTGCAAGCAAGAAAATATTAGTTATGTTTTTTTTTAGCTAAGCATGTGCAAGATTGTAAAGAATAAAAGAACCAAAGCCTTCGCCAGAAATGTTACCACTGAGATAAGGTCGGTGCGTTGCCATCTACTGTCCATACAAAAGTGCTCAGCAGCAGCGCAGCCGACACAGCGACAGTCTAAGCTCGTCAGTGGCTCTTTTTCTGCCAGCTCGTAGAGCATTTGGACGTGTTAAAATTAAAAAAATGTCCGAGACATTGCAGTTGAGTGGATCCCAAAGATCTCGATACCATTATGTCGGCTTCGCCAGACAACACCTTGATCGATAGGATACCAACTTCGGTTATCCCCAGAGGCGTCTTTATGGACACTCGCACTTCATCAGCTATGTGGTATTCTGCTCTGATGGCAACTATGCTCTGTCTGGCTCTTGATATCAGACTCTGCCTTTGTGGGATAAGGCTGCCGGCAAGACCACTCGTCTTTTCGTGGGACATACCAAGGATTTTTTGTCGGTTGCCTTCCCTGTCGATAACCCTCGAATCGTGTCTTTCTCTCGCGACAAGACCATCAAGCTGTTGAACACTCTGTCCGAGTGCAATTTCACCATCCAGGAGGATAACCCAATTTTGTCTCCAGCGGCTGGGATCGCACCTTCAAGGTCTGGAATTTGACCAACTCCAAGCTAAATAACAATCCCCATGGCCACAATGGTTACTTGAACACCGTGACCGTCTCTCCTGGTGATTCCGGTGGCAAGAAATCTAAGGCTTTGCTGTGGGATCTGAAGAACCTGTACACTCTAGAGCACAACGATATCATCAATGCCCTGTGCTTCTCGCCCAACCGTTACTGGCTTGTCCATCAAGATCTGGTATCTGCCCTGACGTCGTTTCGCCCACCTCAAAGACCCATCAGCCCCAGTGTCTGTCTCTGGCTTGGTCCACCGGTTCGCCGGTTACTCTGACAACACCATCCGTGTCTGCCAAGTGTCTGTATCAGCTCACTAAATCATTGATCATGGATTACATTCGCCAATTGGTTTGTTTTATGCAAAAACATAAAAATAATAAAATTTAAGCGTCCTTTAAGATAAATGTGAATGTGTTTTATTGCCGGCCCCTGAATTAGAGGTATAAAATGAAGAAGCAACAGGAAGGGAATATAGTTCCGTATTTGTCCACCCAAGTAGCTACTCTGCGTCTATATTTCCCTTTATAAGCTTGCGCAGAAACTTTATATATAAGGTATATATACAGATATACCCAACTGTTGGTAAGTCTAAAAGCTTAAGTATATAAGGAGGTGAGTCTCAATTGATGGTCCCAGCCCAGGTTACGAAACATAAGGCAAACATTAGTCGTGTTGGGATTATTGAACTCTTTCGATCAACGTTTAATAAAACCTAACATAGAGCACCACATACATATATATGTATGGAACCAAAGACACTACATATATACATACATAGATACCGCATCTCATACAAACTTTTGTATTCATCTTTTTTTGTGGGATCCAATGTCAGCTCACAAGAAATATCGCTTTTTCTTTCACATGCGTCATCTGTAATATCTAACGTGAAGCAAAGCAGTCTCGCCTGCAATGAAATTCATATTGAAATTTCTGTTTGCCTGGTACTTCAAGCGCCAAATGACACAACAAATGGTGGCCAAATTGCTCATTGAGAGTAAGTAACTCATGTCAACTAAAATACTAGGCGAACAGCAACAAACAGCAGGTGGACTTGCAAATTTAATAAGCACCTCAAACAAAATGCATTGCTTACTTTTAGGAGCCAGCATTTTGCAGCTATAAAATAAGCATTGCCTGATTTTGGGGGCAAGCGACTAATTCTATTGCCTACTTTTTAGGGCAAAACCAGAAAGCCGCTTCCGTTTTATTTTCAAATTGCTATGAAAATTCATTAAAATGCCATAATAGGAAAACAGAAAAAGGTAAATTTCCAGCGTATTTTTCTATAACTTCCGATAATCAACTGGAACAAGCAGCAGGTGAACTTGGCACTTGTTTAAAGTCTAAAAGAGCTCTGAAAATAAGGAAAATGGTCTACAAGTGCACATTGAAATCCTGTATTTGCCAATCCAAGTGGATTTGCTTTTGCTCTGCTCAATAAAAAAAACACCATTGGCATGTTTTGATTTTTAACGTTTTTATTTGTATTTCTATTCAACTTAAAATTCGCCAGCTAAACTAAAATGGTTTTTCTTCACGTTGTTTTTCTCTTTTTTTTTTGTTGTTGTTGTTGTTTGTTTTTTAATTTACTAATTATATAAAAATTATATAAAAAAATACGCACATTTCTTGTGTCTAATGGAAGCATTTTCAGCATGTTTCAGCATTAACAAAAATTCATGTACACAGTTCGATCATCTCTAATGATAATAAAATAAAATAAAATAATAATAAGAATTAGATAAGAAATTTTGTTGCTTTTGTTGCTTTGTCTTTTCGGTTTTTCCGTTGTGGGTGTGTGTGTGTGTGTTTTGTACATAGAAGTGTGTGTGTGTGTTTGTGTATAAATTAAGAAATATTTATATATATATATAAACTGGCATTACTTTAGTACATCATTTTGCTGTTTACCAAAGGAGTTGGGGGAAGGGTTGGGGGTAGGAAGACTTGGGGTACATTTTTTTGTATAAGGCCACAACATTTCGTTGGAAGAACAAATTCCATTTAAAGTAGCATCTAATAACTAAATAGAAAAAAGTGGTAAATAGGTAAAGAAAACTCCGAATAAATACAATAATTATTAATAATATAATAATAATAATAATAATAATATAAATTTGCCATTGCTAAAACGAAAAAAAAGATAATAAAATAAAACTATACATAAGTTTTGTTTGTTTTTTGTGTGTTTGTATAAAATTAATGATAAGGCACTTTGAGAATTTTCCCACATTTTGCTTGTTTTTTTTTTTTGTATTTAAGTTTCGATTTTCAATAATTTACAACAAATGTGACATACAATAAATATTTTGTTTGTTTTTTTTTGTGTTAAATGTGTAAAGTTGTTCAACAAGAAGGTGAGCAAAGAAGGTGTGTGGGGGGGGGGGGGGGGCATAAAGGTGCAGCTTTTTTAAGAGAGAATATTGTAGATCAGTTGCACTTTTTTGCTCAGAGAGTAAGTTTCTCTCTCTCTCTCTCTATCTTTACTTCAAGAGGCTGAACAACTGAGGTTAGAGTAGGTACTCTACTTTTAAGAGAGGATATTGTGTATCAGTTGCTTTTTTTGCTCTTCGTTTCTCTCTCTCTATCTTTGCTTCAAGAGGCTGAATAACTGAGCAAGTGAACAACTGAGTAGTTTATTACTGAGCTAGTAAACAAATGAACTATTTAAAAAGAACTAAGCTTGTCAAGAGTTAGTAAAGAAATGCACTATAGTAAACTACTGACTTAAGTGAATAACTGAGCTATTTGAGTGACTACAAACACTTCAAGCAGGTAAGCTATAGTGAAGAACAGAGCTTGTCAAACGCTAGTAAAGCACTGAGATAATATCCATTCCTAATGAATAACTGAGCTATTTGAGTGACTACAAACACTTCAAGCAGCTAAGCTATAGTGAACAACAGAGCTTGTCAAAAGTAAAAAACTGAGTTATCATATTCTGCCTAATGAATAACTGTATTGTGCTGTAACTGTAACTGTGTAACAGTAAAAGTATGACATTTTTATAGATTTTTGCTTACTATTCTTAATTTCGTTCTAATAGAGAAAGTTTATAAAATTATGTTTCTAGAAAAGTTGCTTGAAAACTGATTAGTTTGAGCTTGTTCTACAAGAAGTTGGGTCTCTACAATCTTATTAAGTAGCTCAAAGGGCAAAAATGGTATTCAAATAGAGAAATCTCTATAAACCCTTGCATTTTGTATTGAAACTGTTTGACTTTATATGTGAAGTGACACAAATATGCTCGGTTACTTAATCAGAAGACAAAAGTTAAGCGATTTGAAAACGAAATCAAGTAAATTTGGTTCATACGCTAGTAATGGAACATTCTCTTATCGCTTTACAAATAAAGTCATAAAGTCATTACAAATGTTTATACGCAAGTCTCTAAAGATTTACAGAACCTTATTTCATCAGTATGCAGCATCAATTACATGTCTAAGTATAGAAAAATGTCAGTAATAGAACCGCAGGCTGATATTTTTGGAGAAATGTGCTTATTAAAGTTTGTTTAGGTCGAGATTAAACAAGAATTGATAATATTATTGAAATTTTAAAGTTTTTTACATAGGATTTAACTTTACTAAGTTGATATCTGATTTAGCAAACATCAAAATATTAAAGTTTTCATGAGTTTCTTACGTTTCACCATGAATCGGAGATACTTTAGTCATTTATCGATTTGTTTTCTAAGAAAGTGTCCACTTTTTATGCTAAATATCAAATTTTAATGCTTATTTAGTTAACTCTCATTAGAGTTGAGTCAAATAGGTGCAATATTAGTTCGTTATAAGCAGGGATTAAAACAGAAACGATTTTCGGTATCGGTTGCGGTTTCTAACACGGCCGATAGTTATATTTCAGTTACGGAAACGAACATAAGTTACTTGTCCGTTTCCTATTGGCCAATAAAAGTGTCTTTACCGAAACCGAAATTCAATTCGGTTTTAATCCCTGCCCTATCCTATGTCTTTTTTATCTAAAAAATTTGTATAAACCTTTGACTAATGTATAAATTGATCTATTTATATGATTTGTTTTGGGGATACATTTTAAGTTTCTTATGATTTATATACGTTTTTTTTTAAAAGAATGCTTTAATATTGCAGGTTTTCGAAAAAAAAGAGTGAATCAGCCATGCTCCCATATTCACTTTCCCAAAAATTTTGCGATTTCCTGAACAAATTTGATCTCGAAATCGCAAAATGTTTGCGAAATATTTCTTATAAGATTTGCCATTTCAAACTGGTTTTTGTATCAAATTCGGACTCAAAATTGCAAAATTTTTGAGAATGCGAATATAGGAGCATGGCTAATAGGTACTTTTTACGTTTCGATAAGTCCATTATGCTGACAATGCTAATTATTTCCACTTTTCATCATTAATTTAGGCCTATACTCAGATGAGATAAAAATTTAGTTCGGCACAATACTTTACATAAATAGAAACAATTTTGAACAGTTTGAAATTTGATTGCTTTTGAACGGCAGTCCTATTTATATGAAATATAGTGCCGAACTAAAATTTTGTCTTATCTGAGAAACATCAGTTTTTTATCTAGGAATGTGAAAAAGTCCACAATTGATGGTTTTTTGATCTTTTTGAATATAATAATAAAACTGTATATTCCTTATTAGACCTGCTTTATTTAGGTTCTATACATATTGGTATTTGTAATTCACTTTTCAACTCCCATTTAAGATCTGTTTTTTAGCTAGGAATGTGAATCAAATTAGTTTAAAGTTTTTCGAAACAAAGAGCTTGTTATATTCGAATGAAAACCTAATAATTTTGATATAAATAGGTTCTAAAAGGTTAGTTTTGTAATTTTTATAGACAAATTTGTCATGGAAAATGTTATTAAGCAAAGATTGTTCCAACACTACATGGCTGATTTCAAATATTGTTGTAGTAACCTAATATCAGATATATTTTGCATAAAGGATCGACAAAAAGTCGGAACGTTCACATTTTTCTAAATATTTTTGGAAAACTAATCGCAATATGGAAATATTTGGAGCGTATTTGAAGTTACTAAACTGAGATCTGATTCTTTTTTTAGAGAAATCATTGAATTTTTTGAATTTTTTGTTTTTTTGAAAATTTTGTATATTTTTGAAGACGAAATAAGGAAATACTAAAGGTTTTTTTTACCAGCCATGACAAATCGACCAATTTTAAGCTTTTTCAATAGTTGACTTTTAATATTTTTAGAGGAAGCATCAAAATAGTAAAGATTTGCTGATATCTAAAAGAAAGGTTTGATAAAATTTTGAAATATTAAAGTTAAGAATCAAGTTGATAGTTAGCGACCTTTCTAAATTGTAGAAATTTGAGTATTGCCGGCTCTAGGTCTGACCTAGGTCTGACCTAGAGCCGGCAATACTCAAATTTCTACAAAGTTAAGAATCGAAATATTAAAATGTTTTGTGACACTGTTTCCATTCAACTAAACCGTATGCTGATATTTTGGTTGAAATATTTAAGTTTTTTTGGTCGAGATTAAACAAGAATTACAAAAATTACCAATATATTTACATTATTTTTGAAATTTAAAAGTTTTATTTATAGGATGTAACTTTACTAATCTCATCTATCTAATCTGATCCAGGTAACCTCAAAATATTAAAGTTTTTTCTAAAATTTTAGAAGCAAGACCAAAATATGGAAATATTTTGCAAGTATTCAACATTGCTCAAACCTGATGTCTAATCTTTTTAGAGAAAGCATCGAAATAGTGTAGCAATTTGATATTTTTGAATAAAGATTTTATGAATTTTTAAAAAATTATATTTTTACTTTACTAAGCTCATGTCTGATACAGGAAACATCAAAATATAAATGTTGTTTCTAAAATTTTAGATCAAGACCGAAACTTGGAAATATTTTGCACTTATTTAACATTGCTCAAAAGGGATGGCATTGAAATATTTGATATTTTTGAAAAATTATGGTTTTTTTTTAGCCTATTTAAGGAGCAGAAATTGAAATATTAAAGTTATTATTGCCACTTTTTAATTTTAATAAACTTATATATAGCTTAGATATTTTGAAAAATTATAGTTTTCACACGAATTTAGAAGCAGAAATTGAATTATAAAAGTTATTATTGCCACTTTTTACTTTTACTACTAAGAAATAATCGACAGAGTATTGAAATATACAATTTTTTGATATCTTTATCAATATTTAACGGGGGGGTTAGGAACTCGAAAAAGAGGAAGAATTGTTAAATTGTTGATTTCGTATAAATGGAGAGTAAGCATTGAAATAGTAAAATGTTATTTTTTTTATGTTATCGTTTTCGTTTCTGACTGATCTGATTTACTAAAGGTAAAGAAATTCTTCTGAGTGTCGAACAATATCAAGTTAACAGCCGATTAACACAGTCAGTTTTTGAAAGCGGGAAATATTGAACAATTGCACATGATTTGATCGTAATCGAACATTTTTTTTTACTAAGTTTCTATTTTTGAATATATAAGGAGCAAGTATCGAAATATTTAAGGTTTTTTTCAAAATAATATTTAGAGCAAGATTCACCGAGTAATGTTTTTTTATACTTTAGGAGCACGAATCGAAATAATTAAGTTTTTTTATGATACAATTTATTTAATTTTTTTCTAAGTTTTCACTTTTTTTGTAGCAAATTTCAACGAATAAAGTTTTTCATAATATTTTAAAAGCACGAATCGAATAATTTAAAGTTTTTTTTAAGATACTAGTTAACTTCTATAAACTTATCCCGGAATTGGAAACTCTTTCCTGTATTCAAAAACAGATTGTGTGATTTAACTTTTATCTTCAATTCAACACTGTTTTAATGACTGCTCTAATTCTTTATGGGATATCTTATACTATTGAATACGAAAACGATAACAGGTCTGAATATTTAACTTATTTAATATATTACAATTTTTTTTAAAAGTCTGACAAGCCTGTCTAAATATATAACTAATTTATTATATTACAATTTTATTTTACAATTAAACTTTACTAAAGCTTGACAAGCCTGTTTTTTAAAGCTATAACAACACAGGCAAATAATTTGCCCCAAAATTTTTAATCCATATGTGATCAAATGACCAACTTTGTGAGGTGCAGCCCTGTTGTTTTGAAATTATGATAAGTTTATGCTCACTGAATCCAAAACTGGGTTTGGTTTAGTCTCCATCAGCTCTTGTTACCAAGATATGGCGGAAAAACGAAAATGTTTTAGGAATTATGGAGGCCACTCTAGGCATAAATAGCTGGATTTATGAACTATTTGCGACAGATTACATATCAAAGCATCTTTAAAAAATCAAAAGCGCTATATAAGTACAGCAGCAAGTATTGCCTAATTGCCCTCTAAATTCAAACTACTCTCGATTTGTGGCATTTTTTTCATCATAATAAATCATCCCGTTTAAACTAGCACGGTTATGGGATAAATATTTTAGCTATTTGAGCTTTAATTATCTAATTATGTGATTTTTACGGCATTTATATCAGTTTGTTTGATAAAGTTACATATTTTACTTTATGGGAGGATAACAAGATTCCCACTGGAAATTTTTATGGGAACTATGAAAAGGTGGCTACTTGTTTCAACATGGAATTTATCATTTACATGTAATTATATAACAAATTATGACGATTCAAGTAGCCTCTTTACAATTCATATACAGATTTAAAGTGATAATCTAGTTTTCCTCCTCTAAATTTAATTATGTATTTTTCTTTTAAACAGCCAAGCTGATATAAATGCGCAAAAATGCTCATAATTAGAACATTTGTTGGTCTACATGCCTAGGTTGTTCCACTTGAAATTGGACAACCTGCCTATATGACACTTGCCCATATTGGAGACTGATATTGATGACCAATAACGAAACAAGGCTTGCGAAAACGGAACAAATATATAAATTAGAGTTGGTAGTTTGCTTATTCAACTAGTCGCTTCACAAGAAGCGTTTACCAGCACAGAATGTCTTGCCAGGGACAATATTGTCAAGTGTCATATAGGCATAAGAGGGGATGATTTATTTTGACAAAATTGCCATAAAACTAGAATTGTCTGACTTTAGGGTCCAATTTAGACACTTTCTGCTGTACTTATAAAGATTCATTGATATGTAATCTGTCGCAAATAGTTCAAAAATCTAGATAAGTATTGCCTAGTGTGCCCTCCATAAATCCTAGAGTGCCAAAAATTCAACAAATTGTGTTTTTCCGCCATATCTTGTAAACAAGAGCTGATGGAACAAAACCAATGATGCAGTTTTATTCAGTTTAATCCATTATCGTGTGTGTCCCAGAAATCTCTAGAGGTTTTCGTATAAACGTTAGCATTTCATATAATAGCTGTTTGACTTTATATGTAAAGGGGCACAATTATGCCGGGCTACTAGATTAGATGACGAAAGTTGAGAGATTTGAAACCGCCTGCTCAAAGCCAAGGACGGTTTCCCTTCCATATGATCTGGCAGCTGGTCTTATTCTTTTCACTTCACAAATAAAGTAGTCCAATGCAATCGTTTATACGAAAATCTCTTAGAGATTTCCAGGACACCCCTGATTAACTTAATCAGATCGAAATGTGATCGAAATTGTGTTATTGGCGTTGGGTTATACAGTTATACAGGACTGTTCTCATTTCTGAACTCGTTTGATTGGAATTGTACCAGAGTTGTGATTTCTAGTTAACGTTTTGCCATCAAGATTGTCGAGTCAAGATAAATGATGGGCCCTGTTCCGAATTCCAAGTCGATTTTTGTGTAAACGTTTGTATTTTGAATGCAAGTTGTATAAACGTAGCCAATCTGTGGTTACTTGATTCCGTCGTACTTTTCTCTCGAATTGAATTCACTTTATTGGCTAATCACACTGAGCACATCTAACATCTAGCATCCAACATCCTGAGTCATAAATATTTACCATGGTGGAAATTTGTACCTTCATGGCATGTTTCTATTAGACACCGACCCTCTTAACATTTTGACAAAAACAAAAGTTTAACAATATTGGCTTAGCAAATGATAATTAAGCATTTAAACTCAGTATGTTGGATGTTAGATGTGCTCAGTGTGATTAGCCTATCGATTTCAGCTGCTTAAACAATTCCGAGTTTTGTTATACCTGAATCTAGCAACCATAGGCATAATTGCCAACTTCTAAACAACATTATTAAATTCGTCTGCAAAATGCTGGAGTTTACATAAAAATCGACTCGTAATTCGGAACTATACAGGAAAAACCGTCTAGCAGTCGATTTTTTACAATTCCGACTAAATTCTAGTACTCAGAATAACAGAAAATTCCTTTCGTCACAGTATTTCACATAAGTACGGGTGTCTTCCAGAAATCTCTAGAGATTTGCGTACAAACGGTTTGATTTGGAACTAAACTAGGAGAATTTTATATGTGAAATGATAGGAATAATGTCGGCTACTAGATCATAGGTCGGTAAAACCCGTACGCATTATATGTACTTCGCCTTGAGCAGTTAGTTTCAAATCGCCCAACTTTTGTCATCTAATCTAGTAGCCGTGCATATTTGTGGCACTTCAAATATAAGGGCAAGCAGTTTTAGTTCGAAATGCGAGCGTTTCTACCAAAATCTCTAGAGATTTCTGGAACACATCCGATAGAAACACTTTCTAACAGCACATGAGCATCAAAGCAGAGCCAAGGTGTTTCTAATTATATGAAAAACTGTGACGAAAGCAATTTTCTGTCGTTCTAAGTACGGGACTTAAGCATGATTTGAACGAAATCGAAAACGACAACAGGCCTGATAGTTTTAAATACTGCAATCATGGAAATTTAGATAAATTTCTATTAAAATTTTGGGTTTATTATTTGCCAGTCTAAATAGTTTAGTTGTTTTTGACAAGTGTTCCCTCTCACTCACTAGCTACTCTAACAGTGCCTGCACCTTTAGAACAGCGATTGTCAACGAGAGCTAGGCCAAAAAGTGAGAGTGGTATTGGTGAACCAGACTCCCAGCAAGCCAAGTTCGCAGCGCTCCGAATTATGTGTTTGTAAAGAGCTGAGCTTAAGATCGCTTTTTGGAGTAAACTCATCAATTTGAGGGTTTTCGAAGCACATGCAGTGTTCTCTAAGCAAGGGCTCATAAAAAGCACCCTATGTCTATTACCCAGCAAACCAAGTTCGGAGCGCTTCAAATTATGTGTCTGAAAAGAGCCGAGCTCTTGGAGTAAAAACTTAAAATTTAAGAGTTTTCGAAGCATATTCAGTGCTCTACCTAAGCACAGGCTCATAAAAAACACTTATGTCTGAGCATTTTCGGATTTGCACTCCAATATGCGTCTGAAACGAGCCTTTCAGTAGCCCTTCAAGTGTCTAGAAAAGTAACATTTAAGTGTCTTTTATAAGCTTCATTGGCAGGGTGAAAGCACTTATATCTGTTTCAGAAAAGAGTCCGATTAGACTCAGAAAACTTACACATTAAGTGCGACTGTTTTCATAGAAAAAAACGCTCATTTCCCCCCCCCCCCCCCGAGTCTTTTTTGTGCACATTATGACGGTGAATGCTTATATAAAAAAGTGTCCGAAAAGTGTTGGAAAATGCACAAATTGCTTGCTGAGTTATGTCTATTACTTATGTCCAGTATGCGTCTGAAAAGAGCCTTTGAGGAGGCTATTCAGTAGCCCCTCAAGTGCCTAGAAAAGTAGCTTTTAAGTGTCTTTTATGAGATTTTTCATAAGCTTCATTGGGATCTGTGTCAGAAATGCTTCCGATTAGACTCAGAAAACATCCACATTAAGAGCAAACGTTTTCATAGAAAAAAACGCTCATTCCAGACTCTTTTTTGTGCACATTATGACGGTAAATGCTTACAAAAAAAAGTGTCAGAAAACGCACATATGGCTTGCTGGGCTGTTTACTCTCTTGGCCTCAGCTTCGGGCTGCATTCGGGCTTGTGTCGGCCTCTGGGGGGGCAATCGCTGCTTTGGAACTTTACCTCAATTGAAATGGAAGAGCAAAAGATGAAGAAGAAACAGGGGATTAGAAGTTAAAATGTAGAGTTATGCATGTGTGTTTGTATGTTTGTATGTAGTATAAGCAAGTGGGTGGGAGGGGGGGTGGTATATAAAGGCAACGCATTAAATATTTAGAGTAATTGGGACAAATCTTGTTTTTAAGGGTTCATCAAAAAAAACTACACACAATTTCCACTCAAGATCTCTGGTGTGACCCAAAAAAAAAAAAACTCTAGTTACAAAAAAACTATGCATATATAATAATATGCAGTCTTGTTCTCAATTCCACTCTCGCTTACATTTGACGGAAGTGGAATTGAGCACAAGGCTGAAGAAATAATTTAAATATTTGCTTTGAGTTTGTGTTTTTTTTTTCTGCTTTTTTTTAACATTTTTTGTTTGTTTTGTGTTTTTTTGTATTTTTTGTTTTATACAGCTCAACTTTGATTCTTCGTTAATATGTATATATATATATATATTTGTATATAAATAGTTGATATATAAATATAGTTGTTGTTGTTGTTGTTGTTTTCGTTTCATAACACTAAAAATTATATAACTGCACCCAAAAATTGAAAAAAAAAATATAGTTTGTAAAATAAATAAAGTAAATAATAATATAATAAACAAAGTTATCGATTTGTATATAGCATAAGTATATACGGCTAATATATAGGTGTATATATATATGTATATAAAAAAAAACATAAAATTATCAATGGTCAAAAATGTGTGTGTGTGTGTGTGGTTGTGTGTGTGTGTGTGTGTTTGTTTCATAAATTATTAACATTAATTGTATGCATAGATATGAAAATAAATTATGGGTTAAAAATCAGCATTTCAATTCATAATAATTAAACCAAATTATATAAAAAAAAAACATCAATTTCAGATTGATAACATAATTTTGTCTGGTCTGTTCTGCTTGTTGTTGTTGTTGTTGTTGTGCTTTGAAGAGGTATATCAATCGTTTTATATATATATAATCGTCCATATTCTATATATATATATGTACACAATATGTTTTCTGTTCGATTCACTCGCTGCTGCTTTTGGAAGACACGACACGATCTCTACTAAACTAATTAAAGTGCAAAACGGTTTAAATGCAGGAACGAAAATGTGGGCCCTGTTTTGACGAGTGGCGAGTAACGAGTAAAGAGTAACGAGTAACTTTTGCCTTGCACTTTTCAATAATAATTAAAAGAAATAAAAAAAAAAAAAAATAGAAATCACACTGTTCACTTTTTCTTTGTTGTGTTTCGTTTTTTTTTTTTTTTTTGGAGGGCCTAAATGGGAGGGGGGCGTTTGATGAATTTTAGGAGTAGTCGTTGTTGAGATTTTGTCAAAGTTTAACTTGATTGATTGGCTGAATATTGCAGGGTGGGTGACGGCCGCCCTTGGCTCTAGAGACCCAAATTGGAATGCTGCTGATAGGCCTCCACAGCGGAGCTCAGTCGATTGAACACCGGCAGGCGTGCCGTCTCCTCGCTGCTGTTGCTCCCGCCGTTGGTTTGGTCATAGGGCGGCGGTGTATGCAACGGCGAGATGGGTGCATTGGGACTCTCGGGCGGTGTGGCTGGCGCCAGACCAGATGCCGACGAGGTGGACGACGCGGACGATGAGCCGCCTGATGAGTTGTTGTTGTTGTTGCCGGTGACAGCGGCCATGCTTAGATAGGCATGCGGCGCCTGGAGCGGCAGTGTATCGTGGAATGGAAAATTGGTCAGCGAATTGGTGGGACTCAGTGACAAAGAACCGGTGGGCGATTCACGATCCGATCCAGTGCTCATGCTTAGCGGTGGGCTCAATGGCAGGAAGTACTGCTGCTGGTTGATGCTGTTCTGGCTGCTCAGCGGAGCGGGCTTCTGGTAGCTTGACTGCTGCGACGACGGCGTCTGCTGCTGCTGCTGCTGCTGTTGTTGTTGGCTTGACTTGGCCGCCTGGGCTGCCGCTTGTTGCTGGGCACGCGCCTCATCCGCATTGTGCACAAAATGGCAACGCGGTCCATACGGACAGAAGCCAACGCTGTGAAATGTGCGACAGTATTCGGTCTTGTATTTGGGATGACGCTGCAAATTGCGCAACTCGTGAGCACCATGAGCAAACTGACACTTTTCACCATATTTGCACTCGCCAGCCTCCTCGTAGGGACGACACAGCTCCGTCTTGTAGCTGGAAAAGAGTGGGGAGAGAGGGAAAAAAGAGAGAGTTAATGGGGCAATTTTTGGAAATTCTAAATTTTAAGGTCCTGACTTAAAAACTTTCTGAGTTTTGGTACTCAAACACTTTTGAACCGGTTCAAACTGGTTTTGGAACCAACAGCCATGTTCTCAATTCCACTTCCACAAAAGTTTTGTGATTTACAGCCATGCTCCCATTTTCGCTTTCCGATTTCGAGTCCAAATTTGCTCCAAAAACCTGTTTGAAATCGCAAAAGTTTTGCAAAAGTGAAATCCTGAGCATGGCTGTTAGAGTCGAAATCTAGTAGTAAAACCGGTTTTAATACACAAAATTGTTGTAAAAGTGAAATTGAGAACATGGCTGCAAATGTCTAACTTCATTTCTATCTTTTCTTTCAAGTTTTAGCCGGCTCGAGGTCTCGTTATGCCTGCACATAACTATAAAACTGGAACATAACACACCACACAAAAAAGGCTAGCTGTTTCATTGACATTTTTGCCAAATCATCAACGGTCTTTGCCTGGTCTACAATCAGCCAACAGCTCCCTTTCTTATGCCTGCAATGCCATAATCGCTTGGGAATTCGAATGCGGCTCAACAGGCACAACGAGCAAGCAATAGAGCAATGGAAGTTATGTCAAGGAGATCCAAAGCAGTCCGACAACTGAACTCTCAACAGTTCGACAACTTCTTGGGAGGTGGCATGGTAACAGCAACAACATCCGATGAGGCCAGAAAGTAGGCACACACCGACTTGGTCGCCTGCACCATAGAAGCCTACCAAGACAATGTTATCCTGGGAGGCAGGCCGCCACCCATCAAAAAGACCCTCACCAGGCGCAAAAGGGCGACACCTGCTCAACTCCGAACAACTATCTGGCCCGCATCAACCCAGAGGTTGTTGTAGCCTCAGCCCACATGACACCAAACACCTCTTCGAGTGTCCCCTGAACCCCTAGATTCATGGTTACATTCAGTAGAGGTAGCTTCCTTCCTCGAACTGGATAGGGAATAGTTCTCTAATAGTAGTAGGGTATAGTTCTCTACATCTAACTAATTATTTACCCTCTTTTCTCTCTTTTATCTTCCTTTCTTGGACATACGTACGAAACTTCCCAGCCGTTACAACAACAACGAGCAAGCACTACACTGTCTGTGGCCTTTGTACATGTGTGTGTGTGTCTTACAATGTTAGTGAAAGAGAGTTACTTCTCTCCGTTAACTTCTTTCTGAGATATGAGATCGGAACTGGAAAAATATCAAAATTTCAAATTTAAACTTGAAGCATTTTGAAGTACAGCTCGAAAACACCTTTTGTACCCATTCAAAATGTTTTTGGAACTAGCTGTGATCAGCCCCAGAAAATATCTCAATCGGATTTCTTCTTTTGAATTCTTCTTCATCTCAAGTCTTAATGTTTGCGGATGATGTTAAGCTGTCTATTACGCTATCTTCTTCTGATTCGTATAAGTGCCTTCAACTTGAACTTAATTATCTTCAATTGTGGTGCAACTTTAACATGCTCTATCTTAATCGTGATAAATGCAAGTTTATGTCGTTTCACCGCACTAAACCTGTTCTGAATGTTCTGGATCGTAAAATGTCAGTTGAGGATCTGGGGGTAATATTAATGTTGTTCGATTCCGAATTATTTAATCACAAGCTTTGCTTTAATGACCACATCTGTGTCATATCCAACAGAGGTAAGAGTTTGCTGGGTTTCATTAAGCGTTGGTCTAAGGAGATTGACGATCCATACATAATCAGGCTACTTTACGTGTCTCTTGTTCGCCCATCGCTAGAGTATTGCTCAAGCATTTGGTCATCTCAATATAGTTTCTATCAAGAGCAGTTTCTTCTCTTCGCTATAGCGGCTTAAATTGGGATGCTGGTCGCCGTTTGCCTCCCCACCCGACCAAAAGTTCGCGCGCGAATTCGCGGGCGAAACTCAAAGCGAATGAAAAACGAACTAAACCTTCGCTTACGAATTCGCCAAACATTCGTTTATGATACTTGTGGCAGGCGAACATTCGTACGCGAACATTCGCAGGCGTATTCGCGAGCGAATGTCGACGCGAATGTTTTACGAGTTTCATTTTCACTCGTTCCTAAAATAAATTTTTTAATAAAACTAGAATTAATTGTACATTTTTTAAAATAATATTTATTCAAATTCATCGCCTTGTCTCCCATTGCAGCTGCTTAAACGCATTTTATTTTCTTAATGAAAAATGATTTGCTTTTGCATATAAAAAGCAGTTGCTTCCTTTTGTTTGGCATAATTTCAACACTTAGGGCCGATTTCTCTTCTGCCAGATAGCTGCTATATGTCAGATAAGCTCACAATTTACTCTACTATTTGTAAGTTTATGTGACATATAGCTCTATGTAGAAGATGTGAAATCGGCCCTAAAACAATTAACTACACAATAACACTTTAGACAATACAATCATGAACCCTTAAAATACATAAAACAATAATTGTTTACCGATTAATTGATTGACGCTCGGCAGTTTGTTAAGCCAACTTAGAATGACGCCGACCTATGTATAAGGGCTTCAAATACATACTGAAAATGCAAAGTCAAAGTCCAGCAACCTACCTGCTGCACTGAGAAGCAAGATAAAAGAGAACTCACAAAGAGTTTCGCTTAAACTTAACAAAATACGAATAATGTTCTTCGCGAAACTTTCGCTTGAAGCGAACCTTCGCTTGTGTGTCGGGTGGGTCCCTATATAGATAGGCTACGACTTCTGAACTTGCCTACTCTAAGAGACCGTAGGACTAATAGTTGGTGATATAGATTCGTCTCTCCTCCTAAGTTTTCTGAACTGGAACATACCCTACAGAGCAATTCGTCGTTTTCGTTCGTTGTCTTTGCAATCTGCACACAGATCAAATTACGCATGATCCTTTCCGATTCCTGTGCGATAACTATCACGATCTTTAACACATATTGTCGTTTCATTGCTCCCACTATATCAATTCCAGTAATCTTTTAGCTTTTTTTTTGTCTATACCGAATTTGTAAATCTATGGCGCCGGCCAATCGATGTGAGTAGGGGCATATCGTAAAAGAGTTCTCCTTATTTATTCGGTGCAGTAAATATGTAGCTTTACTTTAATCCATACACACGTTGTAACTATCACAAATAAGCAGACAATTGGTTGTCTTCAAATAAACAAATAAAACCATTCGTCTCGAACCAGAAAAGTTACAAACTTCATTTTGAAACGAAAAGATGGATTAAAGACAGATGTAGAAACAAGTCTGGGACCAGATTGAGAAAGGATGCTGTCTCTAAAGACCAGGCATGCCCAAAAGCAGCATTCGACAGAGCACTCACCAACACTCACAAAGATAAGCACCAATACCAATAAGGAAATTGTTGTTGGTCAGTTTGTTTGCGCTCGCAAACACCAATCAAAGAAGAGAACAAAACCGGTTTTTGTTCTACGCGTCGCATACACACGAAATCGTTAGCGTGTGTGTCGTTTTGTATGCCTCGCGCCCTGCATGTATACGATCATTGATTTCCTATGTTTGGTGCAATTACAATAACAAAACGGACCCACGGAGCATACGGCTGGGCATCGCTTATACAGACCTTTCAGTGCCTAACCCCACACATTTGTGCGGGTCAATTTTGCTTGTTTTCGGAGATTTCCCTATGTCGCTTTTATTTGTGTTTTGAGTGCTCTGTGTGTCATTTTGGTGCTTCAAATCAGTGAAGAAGGACATCATGTTTCAGACCCAGCGATGACTTCAAAGTAAGTGCAATTATTTTACATAAATTTGAGCATTCTATAAAAAGTACGTTAGCTTTTGTGCAATTAATAAATTGATTGACACATGAGAACATGCGTCAGATCATTTTTGGCTTGTACCACAAAAAAGTTTTGCTATCAAAATGTAACCCACACATTTGTGTTGGTCGGTACTCATTCGAGACAATGTTATTTTCGATTTTGGAGAATGATCGCGATGTGGAGGAGGTATTAAAAATACTTGCTAAAGACAACTCAGATATTTTACGTTTTCTTTGATCGATATTTTACCACCATTCCTCTGCTTGATCGATTTTCCGAACTGAAAATAAACGGAACTGGAACTATTCAGTTAAACCGAATCGGCAATGTTAATCCAGAGTTAAAAACGGATAAGTTATTGGTTCGAGGTGAAAGTGACCAACAAAAAAGTTGTCTTCATAAAATGGAAGGACAACAAAAGAGTGCTAATGGCATCTTCGGGATTCTATGGGTCCTTTCTCGGAAGAAGAGTTTAAACATGGAAAAAATATTTCAAATGTTTAAATAAAATGTATGAATATTTCAACATGTTGGTACTGAAAGGGATAGGTCTAGGGCAGCGGTGGGGCCGAAAGTTAGAGTTTGAACAGAAATAACCAGGCTTATTAGCAGGGTTCGAGTCGAGCAGCAGTCCGCACACTGCATACATTCAGCTTTCACTGATTGTGCACTCAGCTGGCTCCGCGCGACTTTTCTCACGTATTTTGTTGTTGTAACTCACTTCGAATTTGCTCGTGCGTCAGCGTGACGCCAGTTGCCTTAAAATCAAAGCTCGTAAATAACTCTCAACCCTATTTTCAGTTCGCTCTGCCCACTTCAGTCGGGGTTCCCTTAACCGAATGTGTTCTGTTATCGGGCTTGTTGAAGAAACAGCACTGTTCGTTCTGACAGCAACCCCTTAACAGGCCCAAGTCAGTCAATCGGTCATAAAATGTGTGCTTCTCGAAGATCAAACTGTCAAAATATTAGTTGAAAAGATTGCAGACTTTATCGAGCTGCGGCACTCAGCATAAGCAGAGAAAGAGTCAGTGCGACAGAGCGCATAAAGTATGTCGCATACATACATATTGTTAGCCGAGCATTCCACACCGAAGCATACATCTGTCTTCTTCATCCTTTAGAGTTGCTAAAAGGGCCGAGACAGACTTGAGAAGAAAAATAAACTCAACAGTGTCTTTCTCTCCTCTCAAAACCAAAGAGAATCAAAGACCGCTGCTAAAGGTTGTTTTTATCCATCTATTCAATGTGGTCGCGCCAAACCAAAGGCCAACGGGGAACTGATATTTGCGTCCTCTTCTTAAAAAAACTCTCGAAGCAATGGGAGAAAAGGCGTGCCCACCGCTGGTCCAGTGCGATTTAGGGTACATACAAAAAGGTGTCTGGTGTCATGTGGACAAAGTTGGTGTGGGCCATCTTTTTGTCTTCGGTGCAGAACATCCAAGTTATATGGCTTGGAATGGCATTCAAATCATAGCACACTGTTTGATCTCTTGGGTACATGTTTTGCTTGTGTTGAATTATGATTGGAATGGGATTTGCTGTGGCATCCGATTGACGGAGTCCAAATGAACCTTTTGATAGCCTTTTAGGTCTCATTTTTTTCTATTCCAGATGCTGTCTGAAATAGTCTTCAATAGTTTGTTCCTACTTCTGACTCTACTGATCGATCACACCCCTCCGAGTGTTTGGCAAAGCATCACCAAAAATCTTGGGGTTGTTGAGGGTGGGAATCATATGAATGTCAAGTATCAGTTAGACTTCCTTTGTACAAGTCCCTTGCTGTAACACCTCAGTAATGAGTTTATCAGTACTGATTCAGACCTGAGAAGTAGTAATTGCTCCAATTCATGACTGATTTCAGTAACCCATGAGTTCAGGTACTGAAAACATGACTGAAAGAAGCGGAGGTCATGACATAGCAGACCCTGCCTGTGTTAAATTCATGAATGAAATGCATGTACAGGCAGCCGTGATTTCTGTACCAGCCCTTTCAAATCAGGGCTGATTCAGCACTGATTCAGTACTAAGCCATACTGTAGGGTTGTTAGGAGTGTGGCAGAGGACTTTAAGGCGGATAATGATGAAACAAATCTCGGCATAGCTGATGAGGTTAACATCTGGTGGAGGTTGTGAATATCATTAGGCAGTTATCTGTCAACTCGCTGAAACCGGAAGGGGAAGCACCATTGCTAAATTTTCATGGTCCTTTGAGCCGGATAAAGAAGACTACAACGACTGACATCCTTCCTTTATACGGACTGATCAGAAATCTGATGCCTTCTTCTTAACCTAGTTAGTATCGCTATGTTGGCATGGTCCTTTGAGGCGAATAAAGAAGACGCCTGATCAGGAATCTGCCGCCTTCTCCTAACCCTAGTTAGAATCGCTATATTTCCATGGTCCTTCGAACCGGATAAAGCAGACTTAAACGACTGATTTGAAGCCTGACGACACAATTAGCGTCGCTATGTAGTCAAGGTCCTTCGAGCCGGAAGCTGATCAGGAAATTGACATCTTCTTCGAACCCTAGTTAAAATTGCTATATTTTTATGGTCCTTTGAGCCGGATAAAGCAGACTAACACGGCTGATTTAGCGTCGCAATATTTTCATGGTCATTCGAGCCGTTTAAAGAAGCCGCCTGGTCAGGAATCTGTCGCCTTCTCTTAACACTAGTTAGAATGGCTTTATTTTCAAGGTCCTTCGTACCGTTTAAAGAAGAAGGCTGATCAGAAAACTGACTTTCAGAAGATTAGCATTCCCATTTTTTCATGGTCCTTTGAGCCGGATAAACAAGACTAAGACTACAGATTTAAAAACTGACGTTTCAGTTGCCGACACAAAATGTTGTAAATGTCATTCGAAGCTCAACTGCTAATGTCATTCAACATTAACCGGGCTTAAAATGGTGTTCTTCTACTCACCGTGAAGTGTTCATGGGCTGCTGTGGTGGCAACGGCTCGGACTGTGTACGTTCCAGTTTACGATGCAGATTCATGCTGCCCAGATTCTCAATAATTGTGACCAGACTGGCCACCGGCTGTTGCTGTTGCTGCTGTTGTTGCTGATGATGGAGCTGCTGCTGGCGTTGTTGTGCGGCCGGCTGTGAGATGGTACGTGTGAGTGCTCCATGGAGACGAAGCGGCTGGTGATGGTGTGGAGGCTCCATATTGGTGTCCAGGATGTGATCGGCCTGCTGCGGCTGCTGTTGCTGATCCACCTGCAAAATGCGAAAAGAAAACAAAAATCGAATTTCAATTTCTGTTTGGGCAGAGAGAAGTAACGCAGCTGCGCGGCGGCGGCAGCGACGCCGCAAATATTTCGCAAAAAAAAAATAAAGTCCAGCAAAGAAGGAGGAAGCAGAGACACCACAAAAGTCGTAGCTCCAAATGGTGTTGGTTACTTTTACTTTTAACTTGACCTATAAGCGGCAGCAGCCGACAACGAAGACGACGACGAGGCGAACTCAATTGTCTAGCCGTTGCACAGTGGGGCAATCGCATAGTTTTTGTTGCACAAATCACATGTTTCAAGGTGATGAAGGTAATTTAATAATTGCAATAATAAAAAAAAAATGTATAAAGAAATATGATGTAAGATTTAAAATGAATGTTGTCAAAGCACAAGTGGAAAAGTCAGTATTAGGGCCGACGATTTCTTTTCTTTCAGGTAAACTTAATGTGACAGAAGTTGACAAATCGGCCCTTAATGAAATATAACTGGGACTAAAGCAGGGGGCGACAAAACACACATGCTCTTTTTTGGCTTTGCTTTTGTGTGTTTAGCCAAAAGAGAGCGCGCTCATTTAAAACTTCTTTGTTGTTGCAAAAGAGAGCAGTATAAGCTCGTAAACTGTCGGTATGTCGACGTTGTTGCAGCAGGGCGCTGTTGTATACACTTAAGACTGCGACGTGCCGGACTCTGGACTAAAGAGAGATCATTTAAGCCAATTTTCAAAGTATAATCTGTCTTTTTCAAGAAGTTAAATCGGGATTTAACCTCAGAGGGCGTTTTACAGTTGTTTTTTCTTTTGTTTATATTGTGCACGAGTCTCTGATAATGTATGCACTCTTTCTTTCTCCCTTTATAAACGAAATACTTAACATGTGCAAGATTTTGTGACTTAAGAAACTGCTATTTTCTGAATTAGCAATTAATATCAGACAGAATGAACCCGCTTTGTGAAGTAGAACTTAAAAAGCTTTCCGATTTTAAAGAGAATTTTCAGTTTTTCTAAATTAAATTTTTTTTGCAGGTAAATTGATGAATTTTTCATGGTCCTTCGAGCCGGATAAAGAAGACTAAGATAACTGATCTGGAAGCCTTAAACCTAGTAAGCTTTGGTGAATTTTCAGGGTACTTCGAACCGGAAAAAGAAGACTTAGACGACTGATTTTCTGTTATTTATCAAATCTTTTGTAGTTTTAAATGGTATATCAGACATTTTGGAGAATTTAGTGTGGCTTATGAATTCTGGCCCAATGAATTTTCAGGGTCCTTTGAGCCGAATAGAGAAGACTAAGACGATTATTGTCGAATCTAGCGTATTTATCTATATAAATGAGAAGATCAGAGGTAGCAGGAATGTAAGAGCATGCAGAGTGCGGATTTAAACTGCAACAAATTCAATGTTGGACAAAGAGAAGCAAGGAACCGCTTTAACAGCAATTAGAACTCCTTCACCACAAGAATAAGGACGGTCAAATCTATATACAAAGTAATTGCCAGTCAGGATTTTAGTATTGTTAATGTCAGTATATAGTGATGTCTTACAAAAAGCAATAGCATCATGTGTAAAAGTTGAACTTCTGCTCTGTAAAGTAAGCTGAGCTTACCGCGCAGCCTGTTGACATTTTGAAAGCAAATAGAAAAGTGTAAGAAGAAGGCGTTTCAATTGAAGATGTGGGATTTTTAGGTTGTTCGGTAAATAAGTGAACTACTATATCAAAGCTCTCCTCTCATAGCCCCTGGGGGCCGAACATACTCGCCAATTCACACCGAATGCTTGCCGAATTAATGCATCACTGTGTGTTACAGAGTGAGACACAGTTAAAATTTTGAGCTCTCTTTTTGGAGAACCCTGTACTATGTATATGCTTAGGCCAAAAGGATGGGTCAAGCACTCTGTCAATATATGGAGTCAGGCAAAGTAATTTTGATTTTGGAAATTTTACTAGCATACCTCTACTTTATCAGGGTTAAAAATATTGAAGAAGAAAATATTTGAGAAGAAACAAATGCGAGGTCTTTAGGTGGTAAGTCCCATGGGCGTCATCAAAAGAAGATGCAGCACGAGCAGCAGCAGAAATGGCAGAAGTATCGATCGCATCTGCTTTTCTTAATCAAATCTTTTGCAGTTTTTAATGGTATATCAGACATTGTGAGAATTTGAAGTTGCTTTTTGATACTATTCTCTGAATTTTCAGGGTCCTTTGAGCCGGATACAAAAGACTAAAATGGGAAAAACGTCATATCTCCCACAGTTTTGTAGATGTATAGATTGTACTTTCTAGAGATATTTAGTAATCAAGTTCATTAATCGATTTGCCGCAGGAATAATCAAGATGGGATGAACGATACTCAAGTTATGATCAAAAATTAGCAGCTCAGCAGCAGCGCTGATACTGCGGGTACAGAGTATATTACAGTCGGGCTTGACCGACTTTGTTTTTTATACACAGAGGGGGACACAAACCGTTAACATTGTACTCGAAATGAGCACAAGCGCTATCAAAAACAGTGAATGAACGGTTTATTTCATTTATAATACAAATTTCTCACTTCAAGAACAATTTTTTGTGAATGCAAAAACTCAAATTGAATTGTTATTGTTCCGATTTCAAGAACTTGATTTTAGTGGATATTTTTTCGTTTTCAAGAACATTTTAAACTCAATTGGAAAAAATGTTGTATTGATTTTGCATAAAGTTATAAGCGGATCCTCACATTTTGGGATTGGAAGGAAGAGACTCCGTCCATATTCCATAGAATCAGAGACATCGCTGCTGACGACCAACCCCACCCAGCGTGACCCGACTTGGTTCACTTAAGTCTTTCTTGACTTGAATGGGAATCGAACCCAGGACTTATGATTTGTTAATTTCTTTGACGTTACGTTCTTTAGCTCATGTAAAAAAACATTTATTCTGTACGACAGAATTTCTTCCTTGATGAGCTGAACCAGCGCCAATAACGACGACGAACAAACTCTAGACGTTCAGGAAGGACCGATGTGAAGCTGTCAACTTTGTGTTCGATGGCGGTCTTTTGGTTCTTGTCCAAGTGCACCTTAACCAGCTGAGAGCTATCCAGCTTAACGCGTATGCGCTTGCCCACAATCTCAGTGGGGAAGACCAGATCCTCTAGAATGACATCGTACACAGCGGAGAGAGTACGCGAACGTGGACGCTTCTGTTTCAGAGGATTGCGGGCCTTACGGGTGGGCTTGGGCAGAACACCACAGGACTACTTTTCCAGCTCACGGACCAGAATGATCAGTATCTTTTGGAACACCTTCTGCAGTGGAATGGGCAAGTAAATGATGACAGCCTTCTTGCTGCCAAACTCAATTCAGGTCGCTATTGGCCTCCAGCTCAAGCAGAGCCTGGGCAATCGATTTCTCGAAATCAGCGGGGTCAGCGCCGACGAGCTTGATAATCTTAGGGTGCACTGACGGCTGACCATGACTGATTGATTCAGCAAAGCTGAGCTTACAACTGAATGCTGGAGATCAAACCAGTGCATATTGTTTAAACTTCCATGCACGATGCGTGGTTATCTGTCAAGGTCAGCCTTAAGTTTTGCTGTCAGTTCATCTTTAAGTCGCATGTTTGCGCGCGCCCTTAGAGCAGATAGCCATCTTCGTGGACTATTTTGACAGGACTGCACCTAGCGAGCAACGTATGGAGGCGTGTTAGCGCATTGAGCAATGGCACACTTTTGTGGCCTCTCGTCAAGAGGGCTACTTATACTTTACTCTGTGATGGTTGAGCTGAGTTAAATTGTACAAATTTGTGCTTAAAATGTTTGAGAAAGTTTTGTTCGTATTTTGAGTTGAAGGTTAGGCTACCTTAACACTGAGATCATGTAAATGATACATGAAAACATTAAAATCTAGGGACGATTTCTCATCTTTTACATAGAGCTGCTGTATGTCACATAAACTTACAAATAGCAGAGTAAATTATAGCAGCTATCTGGACGAAGAGAAAACGGTCCTAAATGTGAATAGTTTGTCAAATTCAAAGTAGAATCATGATCAAATTCTGAACAGATTTCGGCCCTCTGTGTAGCAATTAGAAAACTTGCTTAACAAAATGGAAATGTATCATTTTGATCAGAGAATGTATTACAAAGAATTGTAAGCAACAAGCTCAGAGCCTAAGAAAGTAATCCATGAATACAGCACGTAGTTCCATCATAAACAGACGGTTTTATTCTGCGTTAAATTATATCTGAGTTTTAGTTTTTGTTATTTAGATGGTTAAAAGATACATATCAGTTGTCAAAATTCCGTGGTATCAAATCTGAATAACATTGACCAACGTTTTTGAACCAAAGGAATAAGTGTAAAAATTCGTGAATTTTGTGACGTTAAATCTTATTTAGTATCAATCAACAGTGCATGGTAAGACGTGAAATAAGACCACATATATTGATATTTATGTTTTAGCATTGCTGCAAATAAATCGCCAACCAATAGATCTATTAACTTCATAGATAATAGCTGTGTATTCCTGATTCCAAAATCCTCTGGGGCACTTTTCCCAGGCTTATTTGGCTATGACTTTTCTTTTCAATTATTAGAAGATAAAACAAGTGAGAAAGTCGGTCAAGGCTGACTATAAGATACTCTGTTATATGCGTTATACGCTGTTATACGCTCATCTCTAAGTTTCTCCCTCTCTCTCTCTCTCTCCCAAAGATTGTGTTTGTTTGAATACAGCGGTGGTTGGCAGGACTTAACTTTAAATTTTTTTTGCTCATAACTTGTATATCGTTCATCCGATCCTTATCATTCCTTTAGCAAATCGATAAATCGGGGGTGAAAGGGGGCGTGGCCAAAATTGAAAATAAACTTGATCTGCCTGCAGGTATAATGAGTTTTTGTTTCATACATGTCAAAACTCTATCTCTTACCAACTCTAAGATCTCTTCGTTCATACGGACGGACATGGCTATATCGACTCGGCTGTTAATGCTGATCAAGAATATATATACTTTATAGGGTCGGAGATGATTCCTTTTGGCTGTTACATACTTTGGCACAAACTGTGTAACTTTGGTACAGAGTATAACAAGATATTTTATTATACTTACATTGGAGCTATGAAAGTAAGTTTGTTCTCAAAGAACATTTCAAAACTTTTTTAAAATTTTCCTAGGCATGTGGCCCCACTGTGCCGTCAATGTGGGCAGCGCTGCTGGCTAGTTAAGCGACAGAAGGCAGACGACGACGGCAGGCGGCCAGGCGCACTTGCAATGATATTGCAAAAGGCAAATGTTATAATTTTCCAGCCATTAACCAACAACGACAACAACAACAATGAAGAGAGAGAGAAAAAAAACTTTTACACGCAGCCAAAGCTCGATCAGCCCACAGTTGTTGCTGCTGCACCTCCCCTTCCTCCCCGCTTTGCATGTGTCGTCATCAGTTTCGGTTTTTTTTTCGGCTTGTTCATTTTCGTGCGATGCTGTAACATGTTATGCAACCAAGGCACAACCACAACACCACCAAACACTCACTCCACCAAGCGTAGCCAAACTAACAACAGCCAAAAGCAACAACAACAACAAGCCAATTACATATGTATAGAGCTCAAGTTCAAGCCAACAACTGTTGGAAGCCGGAGCTAAAGCAACCTACCAGCTAACAACAACAACAACAACATTTTGGGCCCAGCAGCAGCAGCAGCAGCTCCAAACTGGTTGGCGCACTCTCCCACCAACAACCCAACCAAACCAACAGAAAAAAAAAAAACACAATCCATAATCATAAGAGGAGACGGACAGACGACGCATGCGCCGCCACAATGCGACGTCAGCGTTAGCAGCAGCAGCAGCAGTTGGCTTACGCAGCGTTGCCAGATTATTGACTTTGAGTTTACTGTTTTAGCCTACTTTAATAAATTGTTATCTCATTTGGATCTGTTGTTGCTTAAGTGATTCATTAAATGAATGATAACTTATCGTTTAGTCTTCGCTGATTCAGAGCAAATATACAAAAAAATGCTTCACCGGAGTTCTAGTTTGCAACAACTTGCCGAACCAGCTCCAAGTCAAACTCACGCACCGTTTTCTTTACTTATAAAATGGTGGATTTCCTTATACACTTGATATCCATATATTGTGATTAAGTTCCAATTATATCTATAAGAGTGTGTAACAAAGTTATTGAGATTACACTATGCAACAATTTTCAGTATATTAAAGGGTTGGTGGTGATTCTAGATGATTTTCGTGTGTTGTATTCGATTCTGTTTTTGAAAATGGTCCATCCCGTCCAGTTTAAAGTGGCTTAGAATGCCTATTTTGAAACTTTTTTGGGGGCGATTTGTTAAGGAGCTTACTTTTGTTTAGACTCTCTTTTATAATATGGTTCGGTACAATTCTACGATTTTCTTAAGCGAAGATATATGCTATTTACTAGTTTTACTTGGCAGAATTTTTGGATTTTTTTTTTAATTCAAGGTCATTTTCGGGCTCCATGCAAGAGTCAATTCCAATAAAAAAGTGACAGTGCACCAACAGGCCACCAAGTGTGGCAACCGTGCTTTTGACACAGTGTGTCGAAGAAGTCTTTTTTTTATAAACTGAGCAATTTGGGGATGTCTACGAAGGCATGGAGCCAATGACTATTATGGATAAAACTTTTGCTGCCACTCAATTTAGACTCGCTTAAGCGCTAGTGTTTTTTAGATATTGTTTAGATACTTTATAGTGCCTCATAGGAAATCACAGTGGTTAGAGCGAGACGGACATATTCCCAAATGTACCCAGAGAGAGTAGGTGAGAGCGAACAGCTAAGGCAGCGCAAATTTGATCTCTTATACTCGTTGCTCCATGGCGGTCTGGGACGGAACTAAAATTTCAGAGTGGTTTGAAACCAATACTGGTGTCAAGCCCTGCTGTTTTCCCCTCGTTATTCAGAATATTAGGGCAGCAAATCGGTTTTGAACTGAACCGATTTGGACCCGGCATTCCGATTTTTTTTTACTGTGGACCAAACCCTGAAATGAATCATGAGGACGAAAATAAATGAACTCGAATCAGTTCCGAATCCAATAAGTGTCTTGGAGTTACCATGACCTCAAATGGCAAATTTACAATGCACCTTCGTCTAAAACTTAAGGAATCCATCACGGCGTTGAACAGCTCTTGAAATAAATTGATGTATAACATAAATGTACTACCGAGCGTCAAATATAAGATCTGTGATGGAACTGCTCGCTCCATACTATGCTACGCCACACAGGTATAGGGAATTCTCCGATATGAAGATGTTTAAAAGTTATTACGTTTTTTATCAACAGAATATTCCAGAAGCCACGAAACACTCCAAGCTATGCAATACGCGTTGAAACTGGCGTATTCGTGCTATATAGCTTAACACCTTGAACATGCAGCTTTACCACACATGAGGTAGGTAATAGAAAAATCAGCAACGGGACTGGAGTCTAAAACGGCGAGGCTGCTATTAGCAAATAAAGCTCAACGCTTTAGTGAATGGCGACTTCTAGCTGCTGCTAAGTATAACGTCCGACTAGATCTCCAAAACCATCGATCATGGACGGTGGCACACAAAAATATATTAGAGTGTATGGCCGAAGGCACACAATACAAATGTTTTGAATAGGCTCAAAGAAGCATAAACAGGGGGCTGTACTAACTACCCAACTTCTAGCTATTTTGGAACGAATCAGTAAACCGGAGATTCCGAAAATCTACCTTGGGTTTGCAGCTCTGGATAATATTACGAGCAATTCTATTTGGATGCATTACTATGGGCAACAAACGGATTGAAGCTCTGTCGTATGTGACGATTTAAGTGAAGACTCGAAAACTGATCTCATGGCTTATAGCTCAAATTATGTGATGTTCTATTAAACTATACACGAACTCGAAAAAGACTTCGGCATATATTGACATCGAAAATGAGCTTCAACACACATGTTAATCAGAAAATTACGGGAGGAGTCTAAAAACGACGGTAAACTCCACCTGAATAGTCGCGTGCTAGGGTATTTATGATCAGTAAAACCGAGGCGCATATATAAGATTATTTTAAGTAACAGTACTAAGTTTGTACTCGATAAGCACTTCGACGACTACAATAAAGATGTACACTGAGAAAAAAATCAATCTAAAACCAAGATTATAATCTTGAAACGAGACGAGACACGTTGTCAGAATTCGACAGAGACGAGATACCCCAAGATTATATTCTCAATTTAAATCTTAATTCAACAATATTGAATTAAGATCGTTTATACTCGACTTTAAGATGAAACAATCTCATTTTTTAAATATGAAAAAAATAGACAAAAATAAATGAAGCACTTTTTATTTTTAGGAGATGAAAGGTGTGGGGGTGTGATTGGTTGGTTTAGTTAATTGTTTTAGTTATTAACATTTTGTTCTTTCTGAAAAACTTATATAAATTGTAAATTATTAATCCGCCGATACTGGGACTTGAGCTCAGTACCTTCTACGCACTGAAACATTAACACCACCGAGCGTCAACTGAGATTTTCGCAGCCTGAGTATTTATACTGCAACTGGCTGAGCTTAAACAATTGACCCCCTACGGCAAAATCGACTAATCGGCCGTGCCAATGTGTTATTGAACAAAGAAGTCGTGGTTCGAGTCCCAGTAGGGGTGGGTTTCGGGTTGCATTGCAACCGAAAATTGTTTATTTTTGTTTTGTTTTTTGCAAAATAAATCTAAATATATCAAAAAAATTTTCAACTGAAGCTTTACAGGCAACTAATAAGTTGCAAGATGATAAATCTTGTTTTAAAGATTTCTAAGCTCATTTCAAAGTTGTTCAATCTTGTTTTTTTTAAGCTTGCAAGGTTCTTAAAAACGAGATTTTCAATCTAGATTTTAGATTGATTTTTTTTCTCAGTGTATGGTACCCAATTGGAATGCAAACCAATCCAGTTTAATGGCTTAGATCAGGGGTGCCCAAGCCTATTCCGCAAGCCACGCACACTCGTTGTTATTTTGCGCAAAGAGTAGCTCGCGCGTATACGGTCCACGCGCGCCATCAGCCTACATAAAGCAACAACAACTTCATATGCGTGCTCTCTTCTATGTCTTTCCGGTTTTGTTGTTGGAGCGTCCAGACCAAGGTATACTTAAATAGGTAGCCGCACTCGCTCTCTCGCTCTCTTCGCTTCCTTCTTAAATGTCAGTCTGTAAACAACAGTTGCGAGCGACGCATCTCCGCGGACGAAGAAATTCATTACTCTCTTGCTCTCGCTCTCTTTTGTATTTTTATAAGAAGCTGTGAAAGAGCGAGTGCGGCTACCTAGTTAAGTATACCTTGGTCCAGACCGGCAACAACAATGTGACTCTCATATGTGACTCTCTTTTCTCTCTCTCTCCTATGTCTCTGGCAAATTAAAAAACAACAACAATGTTGCTTATGCGTAATCATGGTGGTCAGCCTTTGCTGAGGGCCATTATATGTATGCCTGTGAGCTAGAAAGAGACGGCAGAACACTTTTTTTTGTCTCTGATTGTGTATTGCCGTTCGCTTCTAGCATTCACAACGCACTGGCCCTTTGGTCCTAAAAAACAGAGAGAGCGCTATCTCGCTCGGCTTCACCTTATTAATTCTACCATGTGCGGAGTTAGCGCACGCCTCGCTTGCACACACACAAACAAAAATCGGGTTTCTCTTTCTATTTCTTGTTGTTGTTATTGCTTGAGAAATATTTTGTGCATTTGTATTTGTTTTCTGGGCACCCATGGATAAAATTTTTTAGAAAATAAATTAAAAACAAATTTTTTTCTCTCTTTAAGCTTTATTTAAAATCTGTCTGTATGGAGACAATCATTGAATTTAATCAAAAAAATGGATTTGAACACCAAAGATCCGCTTCCTAATTGCATGTGTGTGTGCGTGTGCCGCTCAGCTGACATTGATGGTTTAACCATCTGGCAACGCCAGTCAAGTTCGTAACTCTGCACAACAACAACAACAACAAGAAAAGAGAAGAAGAAGAAGAAAAAACGGCAACAAGTTAGCAAACTTTTATTTTTACAATTGTTATGACCAACTTCGGTTGCTTACGGCATCGTTTCGGCAGCGACGTCTGAGTCTGCGGCGGCTGCTTAAGCTTCAAGCTTGCATAAAGAGTACCACACTCACACACACACACACACACATGGCAGGCAACATTCAAACGTGTTTAAAAAGCAACTTCAGGTTGTTGTTGTTGTTGTTAGCGGCCGCCCTCTCCTCTCTCAGCCTGTGTACCCATTTTGGCAGCAAATTGGCTGACTAAAGGGTAGGGGGTTAGGCGGGGGGAGCCACACAAAGAAAAACAGACAAATAGATCAGCTTGAAGCCAGCGTCGCTGCAGCGTCGTAGCAACTTTGAAGTTAACTCTTGTTTTTATTTTGTTGTTGTTGTGCTTTTGCTTTTTCGCGTCTTGCGGTGTGTGTGTGTGTGTGCTATTATGTATTATGAGCAGACATTGGTCTCCCCATCTTTCGCTCATCTAGGTGAGAATTTCCCTTTCATTTGGAAATGAAAATAAGTTTACTTTTCTTTTTGCAGCTGGGGCTTTTCTTTTCAACTGAGTTGGCACTGGTTATTAGGCTTGAGAGAGGGAGAGGGTGGGTGGACCGGGGGAAGACCTTGATTTGAAGTTGGAGTTCCGGTTCGTAGTTACACATATGTACATATGTTTATATATAATCTCGACGACTCTCAGTTTACGGGCCTGGCTGTTAGGTAAGATTGGAGATGGTTGTTGTTGTCGTACGTCTCATAAACACGTTCACTCACACACACATACATACATACACATTTTCCTGCTCTCTTCCTCTCTCTCTCTCCCTCTCTCACGATCCCTCCAACTGTGAGATGCTGAAGACCTGCCTGACTGACTAACTGGTTTATACGAAAAAAAAAAAAAAAAAAAAACAACGACGACGACGCAATATCCATAACCTCGATGAGCTAACACCAATACCTGCACACACACACCCATACACACACACACAATCAATCTGCTCTTTATTCTGCTCACAAAGATGCGAATTAAAAATGAATACAAAATTATTATAGAGGTGTTATTTATATGACTGGAACAGCACAATCACAACCTGCACGAACAGGTAACTAACTACACACACACACATGCCTAGGGGGCGGTCGTAGGGGGTTGGTTGTTGATGAGGCGGCGCCATCTATGAATATCCATTATAACCAGGGGAATAACATTAGCAATTATATATGTCAAATCTATAATATATACGCACATCTATAGGTAGATGTGTGTTTGTATGCCGCATGCGGTGAAAGATCCAAGGCCTCCTGATTAAACGGTTAACAACCAAAGATCGATCGTTGGTTTAGCATTATATGCAAATGATCTCCGTAGGAGACCCCCCCGCCCCGCCCCTCCAAATGAACATCGCATCTCACACTTAATTTAACTCAAAGAAGCTTTAAATATATGTACATAAATACATACATACATATATACACAGATCCCATCAATGGATAAAGCAATAGAGATCAGTAGGTATGGGTTTTGTTTTTAGTTCCTTAAGCTGAACTCAATAGTTCTTTGAATAACTTTGAAATAATTTTAGAAACTAAAACAAATACATATCTATATATACTCAAGGATCGTATATATAGTTTAGTTTAGTTTTCATTCTTAGATATCTTAAGCCGAACCCTAAAGCGAACTGTATTAGCATAAACGAGAAGGCCAAACTAACTTTGTCTATGCCGAAGTTTTTATACCTGTTTTTGAAATATCACACTAAAATCATAAATATTTCTTACTTCCGACCTATCTTTATGCGATTTCGACCAAATTTTGCGAATCTGTTTGAAAGCATATAAAATTAATGGATTTGTGGGACACCCCCTATACCAAACTTTGTTGTACAAAAGTTCGTAATACAGAAGCTCGACTATATTTAAAATAATTACAAAGCTTTGTTATAGGCTAATTACACTGAGCACATCAAACATCTCACATCATGAGTCATAATCTTCTTTGTTGGATGGTCCTTTTAGACACCAATCAATTTACAAATGTTGACATAGCAAATAGTTATTAAGAATTTTAGCACATAATATGGGATGTTAGATGTGCTCAGTGTAATAAGGCTTTTAAACGCATCCCAATTTATTTATAAACGAGAAGGCCAAGCTAACTTCGTCTGTGCCGAAGTTTTTATACCCTTGCAAATGCAAATGTCACAGTTTAAGAACGCTTACATAAAAATCAAAAAATTTTGTAACTAAAACCTATTTTCCGACAGATAAACGTCTGAAAAAAGTTTTTCTCACTAAGACTCAATTTCCGACCGATCGGCCCTATGGCAGCCTTAAGATAT
The DNA here is from genome assembly GCA_037044535.1 of Lordiphosa magnipectinata. Lineage (NCBI taxonomy): Eukaryota > Metazoa > Arthropoda > Insecta > Diptera > Drosophilidae > Lordiphosa > Lordiphosa magnipectinata. Next base: position 295,423 of record JBAMBO010000108.1, on the reverse strand, counting down.
AGTCATCCGATTTCGGCCCAATTTTGCGAATCTATTTGAAAGCATATAAAATAAGTCATCAGCGAGTTTAAGGACGCTAACAAAACTAAACAAAAAAATTTTTTACCAAGACTCATGTTCGACCGATCGGTCCTATGGCAACCATAAGATATAGTCACCCGATGTCGGTCAACTTTTTCAAATTAGTTTGAAAGCGTTTAATATTAATAATCACCGACCTTAAGAACGATTTACTTAAAAACAAAAAAGTTTTTTTCACTAAGACCCATTTTCCGACCGATCGGTCCTATGGCAGCTATAAGATGTAGTCACCCGATTTTGACCAAAATTTGCAAATCTGTTTGAAAGCATATAATATTATTAATGACCGCGTTTAATCACGTTAACATTGAAAACAAAAAAGTTTTTCTCACTAAAACCCATTTTTCGACCGATGGTTCCTATGGCAGCTATAAGATATAGTCATCCGATCCGGTCCGTTCCGACATATTAGCAGCGTGCAGTAAAAAGAAGACTCTGTGCAAAATTTCAGCTCGATAGCTTTAAAACTGAGAGACTAGTTTGCGTAGAAACAGACGGACAGACAGACAGACGGACAGACAGACGGACAGACAGACGGACAGACAGACGGACAGACAGACGGACGGACAAAGCTCAATCGACTCAGCTCGTCGCCCTGATCAAGAATATATATAGTTTATGGGGTCGGAAATGAATATTTCTATGCGTTGCAAACTTCTGGGCAAAATTATAATACCCTTTGCAAGGGTATAAAAATATGTTTACTGTCATGAATCACATCAGGTCAAAAAAATTCCAAAGGCCATATCAGCATCCTCAGGTTGACCTCGGAATTCATTTTTTTTTTCGTTGCTTTTGGGAGCTGCAGTTGGATGATGACCCATCAATTAGTTTGTTTTGAGTGCTAACAAATTTGTATGTAAAAGCATTGGCATTGTCCGACTTACGTCGTTGGATTTCCCGCAATTATTCAAAAACCTTAGGTCAACGAATGGAGAGTTGGATACCATTCAAAATTAATTTTTAAACAAACTTTAACACATTTATACCGAAATAACCAATACAAAACTCAGTACCGAAGCTAGAACTAAATCCTAACCTCGTTTATGCCAAAGTTTTTATACCCTGGCAAATGATGTTTTTGAACTAAAACCCATTTTCCCGACAGATAGTCATCTAATATCGACCAAATTTCGCGAATATTTTAACCATCGTCCAGTTTAAGATCGAATACCATTTAAATCAAAACTGTTTTTCTCACTAAGACCCATTTTCCGAAAGATCGATCCTATGGTAGCTATTAGTTATAGTCATCCGATTTTGACCAAAATTTGCAAATCTGTTTGAAAGCCGAGTTTGAGGACGCTAACATTGAAGTTTTTCTTACTAAGACTCAATTTCCGACCGATGATGCCGATGGTAGCCATAAGATATAGTCATCCGATTTTGATCAAAATTTGCAAATCTGTGTAAAAGCATATAATATTAGTAATGACCTTGTTTGGGGACACTTACATTGAAAATAAAAAAGTTTCCGACCGAAGGTTCCTATCATCCGATCCGGTCGGTTTCGGCACATTAGCAGCGTGCAGTAAAAAGAAGACTATGTGCAAACATACTGGGCAAAATTATAATACCCTTTGCAAGGGTATAAAAAAAAGAAGTTAAGGGCACGCAAAGTCCCGTTTCCGCGGCTTTGCGGTTTTGAAATATGAGTGGGGAAAATAAACTAATTGTTGTTGTAAAGCAGGGAGCAGCCCAACAAAAACAACAGAAAAAACAACCGTTATCAGAGAGTCTCGATCGCGCAAAATGCAGCTGTTCCGCCGTCTGAGTGTGCGTCTTGTAGGTGCCGTGCTCCGATTCGCATTGACTTTTTATACTCTGTACCAAAGGTACACAGAGTATATAAAGTTTGTGCAAAAGTATGTAACAGCCAGAAGGAATCATCTCCGACCCTATAAAGTATATATATTCTTGATCAGCATCAACAGCCGTGTCCGTCTGTATAACCGCACACATCTTAGAGATGGTAAGAGATAGAGGTATGACATGTATGGGACATTTATTTCTTTTACTTGCAGGCAGATCAAGTTTATTTTCAATTTTTACCACGTTTTTATAGTCGGGCTTGACCGACTTTCTCACTTGTTTGTTGTTTTAAGGCAAGTTAACTTGCTTCGCAGTTTATAATGAGACTGACTGGTGCCAATTGCCGACAAAAAAATCTCGGAGCAATGTGAGCAATTGGAGCAAGGGCTTGCCCACCGCTGTTGTAAAGCGTTTTAATCAGCGGTGTCACAGAAATCTCTTCCAACCAAACTCCAACTCAAAACCAATTCTCGGTGTCACATAAATCTCTTACGGTTGGTTTTAAATCTCTCAAGATTTAGCAAAATTCACCAACCAAACAATTTTGACACGTAAAATTAGTTTTGGAAATGTAAACAACATTATTTTTCTGGATATGTTGCATTAAATTAATAAATTATTATTGAAATTTGTGTTATAATTATTATTCGCAAAACCAACCAAAGTCTTTCATATTAGTCAAAAGCAACCACCTCACGTGGCGCCATCTACAGGTTGCGACGCCCTCTATGTGACAGCCAGCTGACTAAGGGCTGGCAAGTTATACTTATGCAATGAATATATATAAATTTGAATTATAATTTTAAAATGCATCGTAAATCTTACAACACAATCAATAAATAGCACTTAAACATCAAAATAGGCAAATTTTTTTGCGAGAGATGCAGCCCTGTTTTTAGATATGATAGTTCAATTGGAACAGCTTCTGTTCTAACTAGATTTTCAAATAAGAAAATAAAATCTCTTGAAGTTCTGTGACACCGACCAATTTGATGACCGCAGATGAAATCTCTAGAGATTTTTGTGACACCGCTGAATAAGATTTTGGTGCCCATCTCTAAGCTTGACGGGCAGTTTAAGCAGTATTCGCTCTAAGTTTGATCTAACAGTCATGCTCCTTTTTCCACTTTCGCAAAAATCTTACGATTTGAAACCGATTTCAAACCAGTTTTTAGAGTAAATTTGCACTCAAAATAAGGGATGCAAACCACTTGAAAATAAGGACTGGTTGCACTGTGCAACACTAAAAAGTTGTTAGAGTCGAGACCAAAAAATTGTGAAAGGGTATGATGGTAGTACAAAAAAGTTTTCAGCTTCTGATTGGGATTCGCAACTCCATATCTCGTTAACTATTTGGAATTTCGATTTGACGTCTTAGAGGAAGTTGTTGCTCTTGACTAAGCTTACAAAACATTCATAAGTAGCAAGTCAAAAAAGTCACATCTTCATAATCAAAATTACAAAAATGTCTTAAAATCATCATGTTTTCCCCTCATTTTGTACTGTTTTTCAACTTTGTTTTGAAAACTGTAACGAATTTGAATAAGCGATGCAGGACAAAAACGTAGCTTGGACTAATCGATTGGAAGATATCAACTTCATTCGATTGGTCCTTCGTATAGTTAAGCATATAGAATTGGAACCAAAACTCGAAAAATGGCAATTTTTGGTACCAATTGTGGCTGACACAGTCAAAAATTTCGATTGTTTTGTATTAAATCAAGAAAATAGTAAGAAAACATAACTTAAAAACTGTAGTTAATAAAAATTTAGTTTTTAGTTTTTTACCAAAAATGTTCGTTTTTTCGAGTTTTTATGACAGTTGCGAGCTTGGGGACTATATTTTATTTATTTCTCAGCCATCGCATTTTTTATTTATTTATTTAAGTTTGACAAAGTTCTGTCAACATTGCAGGGGTCTCTTAAAAAATGACAGAAAATTATTTCTTACATCTAACACAGAAGAGTGAGCAGAGAAAAGATGGTAATACATATTATAGTTAAGACACAAATTTCGGAAAGGTTCATAGTTAGCATAATTTGTTAGGCAAAGCTATAGATAGATCGGAGAGAAATTTCTGGTAAGACGCAAAGGAACAGCAAGATTTATTTGGCTTAACAGAGCGCAAGAGTCAATATCACCTGATAAGAGTTTGTGAATGAAAAGCACACAATGGCACGTACGGCGGTTCTTAAGAGATGGAAGATCGATTAAGAGTAGTCGATGCTCGTAAGATGGAAGATGGATGGTGGGATCCCAGTTGAGGCAACGGAGGGCAAAAATTAAAAACTGTTTTTGAACCGATTCAAGTTGGTCCTGATATTTTTGGTAATGCGGTGACCAAACACACGACCCATATTCAAGTATTGGTCGAACTAGAGCAGAGATGGGCATGCACACATATCGTCACACTTTTCACACGCATACAAGCACAATTTGCGTGCGCCGCATTCGTGTTCTATAAATATCTTTGCTTAAAGCGTACGTGTGATTTTGTGCAGTTGGCTGCGGCAGAGGTCCTATGCACACGCTGCCTCGTGTGCATTGGAACGTCGCGACGCGCCCATCTCTGAACTAGAGAGACGTATAAATGTTTAGTGAGATACGAATCGTTAAATTCCTTGGATTATCTTTTGATAAACCCAAGAACACCCATAGCTTTATTAGAGATGATAGAGACATGTCTATTAAAGCTTAACTTGGGGACAAAGCGGACGCCTAAATCATCAACCTCGTAAATGCGTTGAAGAGGATTGTCATCAATCGAAAAGTCGTATAGATACGGCTGTGTTCGATGGAAAGTCATACATTTACACTTTTCAGCGTTAAGTGGGAGGGAATTAACCGAACACCATGTATGCAGAGAGTTTAAGTCCAATTGAAGAAAGAGAGGGGACAACGGGTCCTTATAGGACAAGCCGAGTTTTAGGTCATCGGCGTACATCAAAGCATGCGAATGAAGCAGGACGTGAGGGATGTCGTTAATGAACAAATTAAAAAGTAAAGGTCCAAAATGACTACCCTGAGGTACCCCAGAGAGTACGCTGATGGATTCAGAAAGCGACAAATTAAAACGGACACGCTGGGAACGATGTGTCAAATAAGCCTTTATCCAGTTAAGAAGGTTTAGAGGAAAACCAAGCAGATACAGTTTGTGAAGGAGGAGATCATGATTGACAATATGAATCAGTATAAATTACATCAGTCTGCAGTTTATTAATAAAACCCCTATTCACTATAGAAGTAAACTCAAGCAGGTTTGTAGAAACAGAACGCTTTTTCATAAAGCCGTGCTGAGATTGCGCGAAATAATTGAGCGACAAGAGTACTGTATTTGAGATGTTATGAGCATTTCAAAAAGTTTACGAATGTCAGATAGTTTTGAGATACACCTGTAATTTGTTATTGACGATTTAGATCCTTTTTTATGATTAGGAATGACAAAAGATTCCTTCCAATCGTTGGGAAACTCATCTAGCTCAAGAGATAAGTTAAACAACCTTAAAAGCGGGAAGCATAAAGAATTTGCACAATTTTGAAGTACACAGCTTGGTACATTGTCAGGTCCAGGAGAATATGATGTTTTAATCGAACGAATATTCGAAAGCAGACTCTCTAAATCCAAAACAGGTATGAAGGAGTAACTAAATGAAGTTGGTTTGTTTATTTTGGTCTAAGCTACAACTTGAGCTGAATTACTTGTCCAAATTTGAAACGGGTTTCAAGATGAAGTTGAAAAACTATAGAAAAGTGGTCAAAACTTGTATTTTTTGGGCAACTTTAGTAATTTTGAGTATGAAGATATAATTTTTTTGATTTGCTAAAAAGAAATGTTTTGTAGGCCAAACCAAGAGCAACAACTTTGCCAAAGATATAAAAGCAAAATTCCAAATAGTTGACGAGATATGGAATCGTAAATCCTACTCTGAAGCGAAACTGTTCAAAGTGCAATAAAAAGAAATCGGCAGCTAATCAGATCAAACCCAGACAGAGTTTTTATACTACCATCATAACCTTTCAATATTTTTTGTAAGGTAAAAGGTACTGAAATTTAAAAAAACCAAGGTAAGGTAAAAGGTACACAAAATATGTATCTAGGTATTTGTATTTAGGGACTTCCGTTTGTGCTCATCTTGAGTCCAATGTTCCCTGCTATAAGTAACAAACTTTGGGGGTATCTTTGTTCGAAATATCCCTTTAAGCAGATCTCTGTAAAGATTTGTGGTACGATCTCTAGCTTCTTAAAGTGATATTTTGTAGCCTTCGTTAATAAAACCAATAACAGAATCAACTCAAGCTAAGTACATAAACTAAATCAATTTGTTTAGACGGAATATTTTTGGTTTTTTTTTTTGGGTTGTTGTCAATTCAAGTTCAAGGTAAGCGCTTTAAATTTTCTATATAAAGTGTGAGATTTTGGTTAAAGTTTGGGTTGTTTTTGGGCTTGTTGAAACAACAACAAATTCATTAGCAAGCAGCAACAATCTTACTTTTCATCAATTTTAATTGTCGCAAGGCGAAAAATGCCCAACTAAATTTGACTTGGTAATTAACACCTGGAAAAAGGGGGGTGGGGTGCGGGTTGGGAGGGGTGTTTACAAAGTTGCAAAGCAACAATCGAAGCTGCGCGTGTGTTTGTGTGTGTTCTCAAAAGGCGGTTGGTGTTGGGGCAGGAGAGTAATCAATGCACTACTCACTCATCCACGATCCACTGATAAAGCACACACCAAGCGACGTGACGGACGTGAGGGAGGGAGGGTAGGGTAGGGTGGGGTGTGGGGTTGGGGGCGTTAGTGCAAATGTGCATTTCCATCAAATGATTTTTGCAAAACTCTTGACTGAATTTTTGTTGTTGTTGTTGTTTCGCAACGTGTTGTTGCTGCTGCTGCTGCTGGTAAATGTTTATATTTTCAATGACGTCGCCTGACGACGACGACGACGACAGTAAAAACCCCCAAAAAGAGCCACGTTATCATTTACATAATGTGGCCAAAAGGCTTGGGCCACCAACCGAACGAACGAACCAGCCCAAAACCAACAATCCATTGCATCGATTGAGGTCTAGGTCGACGATTTGAGCATTTCACATTTCGTGTCGTTTTCATTGTTGTTAATTTTTTTGTATTTTTGGAAGAGTAAGGGAGACGGAGCTAGCGCGCGCTCTACCGCAAGACGCATGCGCAACAGCGCGTCGTGCCAGTTTCGTTCGTTTCATTGCCAATCGCCGCTTGTGCTTGTGCTTGTGCTTGTGTCTTGTGTCTTGGCTTCCTCTTTCGTTTTCAAGTCTCGAACCGGCTCTACACACAAAAAATCACATAATAAACTACAATAAAAGAAAACTTTACAGCAACAACAACAACAACAACAACAGCCACTTGGCCTTGCTAAATTCGGAGCACAACAACCATAAAAATCAGCAGTCGAAGTCGAAAGGGTTTCAACAAAAATTATATATTGCCTCGCCATATGCACACACACACACACACAAACACACACAACTGGGTGCTGCCTCCCCTCCCCCTCGCCACCTTCACCACAGTTTTCGCAAAGAGAAATAATGTTGCAATTGACTTCGTTTTCAACCAAAAAAAAAAAACAAAAAGGACGGAAACAAAGTGAACCCATTAAATAGTTTGGTTATGCAATCGAAAATTGACATTTTGATTTGGTTGATCTTGAGGTTTCTATAGGAAACAAGTAGAAAAGTTCATCGTGCTCGACTGTTATAATACCCTATGTGCGAGTGGCGCCACTGCACTGTGTTAAGTGCTAACCAATGCCGCAAAGGCGCCATACAAACTTAAAGAAGCGCCTTTAAGTCTTCAATTAGTAACAATAACAATTCGCGAGTTCGACCCGAAATTTGCCAATGGTTAATGTTCGGAAATTTTGGTTTCAAGGTCTTTTGGGAGAAGATTTTGGTTTAAGTTTTAACTCACTAAGACTTATATAGCACTAGCTGAGGGTCCTTTGTGTAGGGTTATCGAAGTCGACGACTCTCTTTAAAGATACAAAAATAGAGGAAAGCTAACTTCGGCTCGACCGAAGTTTATATACCCTTGTAACTTGTATAATTTATATATAATTCTTACCTGAGTTATTCCACTATTCATCAAATTTTGACCAAAATAATATTCATAACTGGAAAGTATTAAGACGCTACCATAGAAAACAAAAAAGTTTTTCTCACTAGAACTACTTTTCCGACCCATCGTTCCTATGGCAGCTAAATTCTATAGTCATTCGATTTGGATCAAATTTGGCAGAATGGTGGGGAAGCATATAATATTGACCAGTAACCAGTTTGGGAGCGATAGCATTGAAAACAAAAAAGCTTTTTCTACTAAGACTTTTTTTCAGAACTATCTTTTGTATGACAGCTATACTATATAGTTGTCCGATTTTAATACAACTTGGTTAAATTATGTAAAAGCATAGAAAACTAATAAATACGTGGTTTGAGGACGGTCGCGTTGAAGACAAAAACGTTTTTCTCACTAAAACTACTTTTCGACTGATAGTTCCTATGGGAGCTATATGCTATAGTCATCCGATACGGCCGGTTCTAGTAAATGTGCAGCTTCCTTGTACCAAAAGACTTCGTGCAAAGTTTGGTTAAGATAGCTTTTAAACAGACGGACAGACGGCTATATCAACTCAGCTCGTCTTTACTTACCTCTACTTTATGTGGTCGGAGATACTTCCTTTTATGCGTTACAAACATCTGGACAATTTTAATATACCCTCTACAAGGGTTTTAAAACCTTTCTTGTTCTTTAAGATTTGGTATGGTAAACTAAACTGCTTATACCAAATCTTAAAGAACAAGACAGGTTTTTGTATCTTTAAAGAGAAAACTGTGAGAATTTTTTAAAAGGAAAAGATAATCAGGCATGTTCTCAGTTCCACTTCCAATGCAACTTTTCGAAAGTGGAATTAATTCATTTTCTCGCAACACCAAAACGAAAAAGTTCTACGTTTTAAAAAGTAAAGCTTTTTGGTCGGTGGAATGAAAAGTAATTGCCAAATTACGCACTCTTACAGTTGCTAGATGTAAATAAGGTAAATTTTTCTAGAAATTGTTAGTGAAAATTGATGTGCATTTAGGTCATTTATTGATTTAGTAGGAATTTTTTTTTTAATGTATCCAGAATTTGGCATTGCCCAAACCAAACCCCGAAAAGTGAAACCTAAAAGTCAGCCTGTCTCTTATCTTCGACTGTTCCATTTTCGATCGTTTCGCTTTGAATTGTGGATTCTATCTTGAACCGAACCGGTTTGAACCCGGAATTTCGACTTTTTTAAACTGTGAACCGTACCTTAAACCAAAGCAAAGTTGAGAAAATTGCTGAACCCAAACCAACTAAAGCTGTTTGTTGTTATTTGTTCAATATTGTGCGACAAAGACTAGAAATCGTTACGAAAGTATAATGCATTTTTACACTAAAATCCAATAAAGGCGATTAAAATAAGTGGATCCTTGATTTCACTTTCAAAATGCAGAAAATTATCTCTGGGATTTTTAGGCTTAACACAAAGTGTTCAAAATAATAATACTATTGATATCATTGGAGCCTTCGATGGCACAAATAGAGAGCCGACTAAGAGCCGATTTCACATCTCCATCCATTTCTCATCTTCTGCTTCTTACAGAAGCAAACTTCATGAAGTTTTTCAAAAAGCGCTGGCTTGTGGGAAAGTGGTGTAGCGGTGACGCTTTCCCCTCTACACCTGTTTCCTACAAACGAAAACTATTTCAAAAACTTCATTAAGGTTTTTTCGCTTACAAATAACACTAAAATAGAAGTATATCTGACACATAGCTATCTAAAAGATGTGAAATCGGCCATAAATCAAACATTATCTAATTGGAATTAACTTTTGATAAAAGGCAGTTCAGCATAATTAGTTGAGAAATGAAAGTTGACAAGACGTAAGTTCAATATAGAGCAAGATGATAAGGTTGTTATAATGATCGAAAAATCGAATAGAGAGGGGATTGTTCCCTGTGAAATCGGTTGAAGAAAAGCTTGAAGATTATATGTATACCCCTTGCAGCCTGCCATGTACTTGCCAGTTTGTTATATGTTAATCAAACTCCTCAAAGTTATGTTGAAACACAAAAAATTCATAAAACAAAAAAGTTTTTCTCACTAAACAAGTTTTTCGACCAATCGTTCCTACGGCAGCTATATGCTATAGTCATCCGATTCGGCCGGTTTGGTTACGATATCTATAAAACTGACGGAGAATATATGTGTACTTTGTGTCTGGACAACTTTATAGGGTATATCCCTCTGCAAGGGTGTATGCGAATGCCTGCGTAATCCAATGGGCTTAAAATTGTGTTCCAAGAAGACATGAATGGAGTAATGGAGGCAAAGATCAATCTGTCGATTGGTAGAAAACGAAACATACTAAAACCTAAGGGCCCGCGCACACATGCAGCTAAAATATGAACTGACGGCAGAACTTTAGGCCGAGCTTTAAGCTTTCCCAAAAGAAACACACTACATCAGCGATGCCCAGGACGTATGCTCTTTGGGTACGTTTTGTTATTGTAATTGCACGGAACATAGGAAATCAATGATCGTATATATGCAGGACGCGAGGCATACGAAACGACACACATGCTAACGACTTCGTGTGTATGCGTCGCGTAGAACAAAAACCGGTTTTGTTCTCTTCTTTGATTGGTGTTTGCGAGCGCAAGCAAACTGAGCAACAACAATTTCATTATGGGTATTGGTGCTTATCTTTGTGAGTATTGGTGAGTGCTCTGTCGTTTGCTGCTTTTGGGCATGCCTGCACTACATGCATGGAAGTGCGCACACTATGCGCTTAAATGAACATTTGAATTTAGCCGTAAGTTCAGCTTTGTTTGAATGAACAAGCATGCTTGATTATTTCAGCTCGCTGATGTTTGGCGGCAGTTACACATTATTAAGTGAATTTGCATTAAAAACTAGAACTATTTCAATAGAATTGTCAAAAAATGTCAATGCTACAAGTATATGCTCTTATCACACAATAACGTTCAAAATTAAGAAGCTCACATACATACTTATGTACAAAGATGCGAATGAATAAGACTTTACTCCTTCTGAATGCGATCTCCCATTTTATTTAAAATATTGTCGCGTATTGTAAATATAAGTGTTCATATAAATTCTAGCGTATTCATAAAAGTTTTTTGGATACGTTCGTAATTGACCATATAAATTATGAAATTCACCCAATGTCTCTCTAACAGTAACAATAATCTCGTGAACCCATATTCTTTTCCGCAATTAAAAAATTTCCCAATCGAGGCGACACCATGTTGCTAACGAGAATGAAATGCATAAGCTAAAAGCTCGGGTCAGCAACATGTGTGCGCACCTTCAAAATTATAGGTGTGCTGAATCAAATTCTATTGTCAGCAAAGCATTCGGTTCTGCAGTCAGTTCATCTTTCAGCTACAAGTGTGCGCGGCCCCTAAAGGCTTAGGGCCGATTTCTCGTCTAGCTTGATAGCTGCTATGTGTCAGATAAACTAGCAATTTACTCTGTTATATGATGGAGATGTAAAATCGGCCCTTAATGTATTCATTTCCAGAGTTCGTAAAATATCACTCAACATCATAGCTCGTAAATAACTCTCAACCCTTTTTTCAGTTCGCTCCGCTCACGTCACTGACCGAAAATCCAAATATAAAAGGGGCCCGGGCTTCCCGTAACCGAATGTGTTCTGTTATCGCGCTCACTGGTCGGTCTGACAGCAACCGAATAACAGGCCCAACTCAGTCAATTGGTCTCAAATTGCGTGCTTCTCGAAGACCAAACTCTTAAAATGTTATTTGAAAAGGTTGCAGACTCAGGAGTTGCGCCAGAGTTTAACATAAGCAGAGAGAGAGAGTCTATGCGAGAGAGAACGAGAGCGCGTATAGTTCGTCGCATACATTCATATCGTTAGCCGAGCCTTACACACCGATGCGTACATACGAAGAAGAACTTTTGAATACGGGAATTAAGAGGAAAAAGAATTTAAAAAAATTTGTTTCTCTCCCCTCTCACAACCAAATAAAAGCAGAGAGCATAGTTAAAGGTTATTTCGGTAACTCTTTTCAATGTGGTCGCACGAAAGCTTTCGTTTTCTGACAAAGGCAAACTGGAAATAAAACAACTTCTCATCAACAGTTTTGACCACTAAAACTAAAAATTTTACTTTCAGTCCCATAATACTGTGATTATTCCGTGTTGCAATGCCCATTTTAAATCGCACCATACGATTCTTAACTTGTTCTGCTATTACCTCATTTATTTTGTCTGCTGTCTTGTCTATTTGATATGCAATATTTCTCGAGTTAAATGAGTTATATAGAAGATATGAAAAGGCAACAAAACCAAGCTTGAAATGGATTTCAAAACATCGCTTTTAGTTAATTTTAAAGTCACCGAGGTATTTGTCGTCTTTGGGGTAATTTTAACATCAGAGCGACCATGTCTTCTACATCTTTAGTGAACTAGTTTGAAGTTGCGCCTTATATTGTGAATCATTTCCCACTTATTAATCAAGAATACTTTTGAAAATGAGTCTAGTTTTGAGTGATCTGCTCCAATTGCTCGGCAACTGGCGCCTTTCTGTTGCAAAAGCAATTGCCTTACTTCAAAGTGAATTACAACAACAAAATCCATGCTTACCGGAGCACTAAAAAATAACCAAATAAAGGCAGTGTAATGAGTTTGTTTTCTGTTGTTGGTGTTGTTGTTCGTGCTATTTGATATTTAGAAAACATATTGATAACCCAAACATAAACAAGGCCAGATTTCGATTTCAAAAACTGTACTGTTTCAAAGATCTTGAATGTGGTTAGCCACATCGTTTGTGGCTTATCTTTGGCAAGATTGCTGATTGGTTGGACTTGGGTATATCCCCCCACAAAATTCAATTTCTCCATCCCTCAGCTGTTTCAGATGGTGACCCTCGCCTCTAAACATTTTTGGTCTGGTTTCGATTATCAGTGACCAAACCCAGCCAGACGGAGGGTGTCGAAAAAAACAAAAACAAAAACCTTATCGGGGTTAGTGCATTATTTTGTTTACGACACGATGCTTGAGCTTAGCTTTGCCCCCTCCTCAACACCCCACCCCCACCCCTCCAACGCACCACAACCACTTGTGGTTTGCTCCTGCTCTATATCAACAGGCAGGCAACAGGCCGAAACGTTCTTTGGGCTTATCAGTAGTTGGCTGAGCGTAGAAGACGCCGCACATGGCACACACAGGGGTTCGAGCATGCACCTCCTCCTTCTCCTCCTATCTCTCTATCTACATGCATACATATGTATGTACGTGTGTGTGTGTGTGTTCTCTGTATGTAAGCAAGGCACGTAAACAAAATACGTTTAAAAAATATATATATATATACACATATATTGAAAGAAGAAACAGCAATAAAAAAAAAAGAATAACAACAACGCGGCTCTGGGTACGGTACGGTTTGGTTCGGTTCTCTTTCCACTCGACGACCCCTTGCTGACACTTTTTATGTACACACCGAGAAAGACAAACACACTGAAAGCGTGAGTGCATATGTGAGTGTGTCTGTGTGTGATTTAATTCGATAAGAATACAGAGACTTATTATTGGGTTAGTTAGTTCATATAATAATAATAATCTCTCGTGTTGTCCATCCCCATCCACCTTCGCCTCCTGCGATAAGCAAACAACAAAAATACTACGGAATATTTTAAGATTTAGAAGCTGCTCTCTTGCTTCAAAAGTGAATTTAGTTACAAATCATTCAAAAGGAAGTCGATAGCCAATTGAAAAGTGTAAGGAAAACGACACACTAAATGTACCAAAAATTTGAATTACTAAAACAGAGAATGGTTTGCAGCTCTTGACTATGAGCTGGCTCTCCCGCAAGGCCATGGATCTAAGTCAGCGAGAGAGCTCTACAGCTCTGCAACAGTGTTGCCAGAATATGAAGACCAAAAAAGTGGCTAAAAAAGTTGCTAAAAGTCAAAACTTTAAAAAAATCTTACAAAAACAACACAAACATACTATTCAAGGAGTTAAGACTACAATAATAATTGAAATTCGGTCTGCAAACAGCCTGGAGACAGAATCTCTATTGGTTACTTTCAGTATTGAGCTAAACGGGAAGGCAGCAAAAGCATCTTCAGTGAATTTTTGGCTACACAGAGAAAAAAAAAACGTCAGTATATTTTCAATCTTGGAGTAAGCCCGACATGAACTTGCAAATTCAATCTCAATTTACAGAATATTCGACACAATTCAAGCTTTCAGGGAATGGCCCAAGCCTTTCGAACTTAAATCATTCCAAATGTTGCTTACTTCAATTCCCTTTGAGATCACATGTTCATTATTAAGAGAGAGCGACAAAGTTGAAGTAGCATTTTCGACATGCGGCAACAAACGATGGCGATGGTCGTGACCGATGAGATGTTATTCCATTCGTGTTCAGTAGTGCGTATGGTCGTGGATTCGAATCCCAGTTGAGCCCAATAAATTTTTATATTTCTTTGTTTTTCAAAAGTTTTAAATAAACCAAAACTGGTGTGGGTCCTATGGAATATGGCGGAAGAAGAAGAGAGGTATCTATCCTGGGATCAAATCAATATTACATATCGAGCTCAAAAACAATCTCTCGAACATGCTTAAAATTGTTCTCGAATTTTTTGCTCAATTCAATCTTTTATAAGATTACCCCGGGATAAATGTAATCCTTTTTAGGATCAAAAAAGTCGGATCAACTCAATTCTTTATGGAACGGGTCAAGAATATCCGGGATTACGTTGTTATCATTACCGATTGGTAACGATTTGATCCCGTATTAAGGGGGGATTTTTTAAAGTTCTAAAGCAGAAGCTTAAGATATAGTCATCCGATGTCGATCAACTTTTTCAAACTATTTTGAAAGCTTTTAATATTATTAATCAATGACCTTAAGAACGAAATACTTGAAAACAAAAAAGTTTTTTTCACTAAGACCCATTTTTCGATCGATCGGTCCTATGGCAGCTATAAGATATAGTCATCAGATTTTGACTAAAGTTTGCAAATCTGTTTGATAGCATATAATATTAATAATGGCCGAGTTTTATGACGCTAGCATTGAAAACAAAAAAGTTTTTTTCACTAATACCTATTTTCCGACCGATCGGTCCTATGACAGCTGTAAGATATAGTCATCTGATCTTGACCAAAATTTGCAAATCTGTTTGAAAGCATATAATATTAACAATAGCTGAGTTTAAGGACGCTAACATTGAAAACAAAAAAGTTTTTCTCACTAAGACCAATTTTTCGACCGAACATTTCTATGGCAGCTATAAAATATAGTCATCCGATCCGGCCGGTTCCGAAATATTAGCAGCGTGCAGTAAAAAGAAGACTCTGTGCAAACTTTCAGCTTGATAGCTTTAAAACTGAGAGACTAGTTTGCGTAGAAACAGACAGACGGATAGACAAACGGACGGACAAAGCTCAAACGACTCAGCTCGTCGCCCTGATTAGTTTATGGGATCAAAAATGAATATTTTTTGTGGGTTGCAAAATTCTGGGCAAAATTATAATACCCTTTGCAAGGGTATAAAAATAAATAAATGAGCAATGGGAATTTGTCAAAAAAAAGTACAAACACAACAACAACAATATACACTTACTCGCTGCTTTGCCCTCTCTATTTTGTTTTGTAACTATAACAGTTGCGCTCTGTACTGTTCTCACTTCTACTCTCATGATCAATGTGCGTGCCATAATAAACCAATAAGGTATGGCGCTCAGGCAGCTTTGTGGACTAAGCGCTTTTCCTAAGAGCGCGAGAGAGAGAGTGAGCGTGAGAGTGAGCGACGCATACTCACACAAATTACCCTGCAGAGAAATTGTCAAATAGTAACAAAATAAATACTGTCCTACACCTAGTTGGAACGTTAGTAGAATTTAACTGGTAGCAAAATAGCTAGATTCGGGTGATAAATATAAGCTTCCAAAAAAAATGTTCGTTTAAAATACAAATTTAAGCTAGTTGTAGCCCAATTGAAATTTAACTGGTGATGAGTGACTTAACCGACAGATTTCGATGTACTGTTATACTAAGCAGCGACACAAACAGACTGTCATAAGGAATACATTGATTTGTATAGGAAATGCAACCAGTTGCAAGTTTTTAGCGACTGCTACATTTCTGGTTGTAGAGTAGACACTTTCCCTGCAGGGAAGTAACGGTTAATTTCTCAGTTTGCTTTGAATTTATTCTCTTTGAATAGGTTCATACGATACAAGTCTTAGTTATCTCTAAATTATCAGTCGGAATCGATCGCTATCGCTTAGCTTACAAATAATTTGGTAAATTAGGAGAATAATTTTGGAAATGGGAATGGGACAAGTACCTAACAGAGATGGAAAAGGTTCAGAAAAGTGCTTTCAAGTGAATGCAATTTGATCCACAAAAGAAATTGCGACCAGAATAGGAAAAAGTCAATACTTAGTGGGCAATTTCTTACGTAACGTATCCCCAGTATGTTGAAATCATGAAAGGACGCACTGGTTAAGCCACTACCCCAGTTAGTTTATTCACTTTTAAAAGAGTTATTCCAAATGCTGAGCACACAAGACACCAAAAACTCTAAAAAAAAAACTAGGCTTAACTAGGTTTGCCGGATGTTTAGAAAATATCTATATCGATATTTTTTTCAATATTGAAAAAGTATAATTTCTATATTGATATTTTGTTGTAAAAAAAAACATTGATATTATCTAAAGATTCTTGTTTGGCCGGCTCAAGGTCAAGCAATTATTTTTTCTCTCCGATATATTTCGAGCTCCGTCGGGATTCGTCTTCAGGGAGTGCACAGCGTACACTTTGTCAGCTGTGGAGTTGGAAACTGATATTATCGATAGTTTTTGTGAGAGATAGCCCTATGTAGTAGATGTGAAATCAGACATAAATGTATTTTTATAGTTTAACAAAAGATTTGTATATCAAACTAGCAAGATTTAGGCGGCTTAAGGTCTTATTATGTGTGCACATAACTTTAAACATGAACACAGAACACCACAAAGAAGGTTGGTCAACTTGGCGTTGTCTTTTGCTGTCAGTTACGAAAGTGTACGGAAGTTCGTAATAGAGAAGTTCGACTGTACCATCGCCACCAACATATCCTTCAGTATTAGGTAGTTTCCTTCTCTGTCGGACAAAGTCACCGAGGGGGGAGTAGAGGTGCCAACAACCTGGTCTGGCGACGACGCACCGTCGTGAACTGGTTCTGGTTCCGCAAGGTATATACTAAGGAACACTCAGTCTTTAGCCAACTGTGACCACACACACACACTCAGTCAGTTCTATTAGCGTGGACGATACGCGTCTGTTCAGCTTGTAAAGTTTAACAATTAAACAATAAACATTAGAGATGTTCGTCACCTCTACAGTTCCCTAGTACCCAATATGATTTCTAATTCGATTTTGGCCGAGTTTATTCCCATTTGGGATGCCTGATCTAGACCAAGCATCAACTTGGCATGGTTTTCTGGGCTATATGATACACTGGCTTTCACCGAGGACTTCTTAGACTAGGTTTAAGTCTGTTGTGAGACAAATTACTTGTAAGATAAAACTTTGACAGGGGAACTAAGTACTTAAAAACGAATTCCGAGATAAGTATGCTATATTTGAGTCATTGTAATCCATTGGAACTCTGTTTTGTTCACTAAATTTAGTGATCTACTGACCAAAGATGTATTTATACTCAACAAATTGAATTGTAAATGCAAATTATATACCAAAATCAAGCTTCTTACTAGAGATAAGGCTTTGCTCAGCTTCAATATTCTCAATCATTCATTCTTTGAATTCTCAAGCTTCATTCAACAGTTAAAAATGTTAACAACATCTGTGTGGCCCTGGTTTTTTTGACTTTTCAGCCTTGGGGTTCAATAATTTAAAGCAGCGATGGTCACCGGTACCCCCCAGAGGCCGAAGACATTTCGCTATTTACAAATACACCAGCCGAACGCATGCCGAAGCTGAGGCCAAGAGAGTAAACAGGCCTTCGGTCAGATCTAAGCTGGTTCACGGCGCACACCAATACACTCTCACTTTTTGTACTCGCTCTCGTTGACCAACGCTGATTTAAAGCGCAAGTGCGCGGTTGCCTCTAGTTCTAGTTTGTGCTTGTGTTGGTGAGCAAGAGAAAGACTACAGTCGATTTATTTGCCTTTCGGTTCGTTCGGCTAGTTATCGCGTGCTTACTATTACTTGGGGGTATACAGAAATGTAATACACTGAGAAAAAACTATGATCTAAGCTATTTAGTATTCAGCATTTAAGAAATTTTCTTCTTTTTACGCCGAGTTCATTGCCATAGCTAATAATTTGACAAATTTTTAGAAAATTTTGATGAAATTTTGGCAAAATTGGACAAATTGGCAAACTTCTCGAACAGTTTTGATCAACTTTTTCGTGAATGGACCCATGGTTTATGTTTTAAGTCCTGCCAAATCTGCCATCATTGGCTATTTAGCCTAATTTTAATCAAAATTTACTAAAAATTTGTCAAAATCATTTCAGAGCCTAATAAGTAGCATTTATATTAGTTTTATTTCTTCAATATATACCTAAAAAAAATAAGTGTACGTACTTGTAAACATAATTTTAGATAAGATAGCAAACAAATTTCTAGAAGGATTTCAAAGAAAGAGTAGGGAGAGAGGGGGCAGGGTCTTATGAATCTCTGCCTAGTGCTTGCACTATCAGCTGCTGCTGCTGCTGCTGCTGTTTCTACTTTAACGTTTTGTTTGTATTCCGTTTCGTTCTTACCCCTCCCCCTCCAACCAACCAACTAACCATTCCCCCCCTCTCTCTCGTCGTTGTCAGGTTGTTTGTGTGCCAATAAATATCGGCAATTTGATAACCCGCAAACAAAAACAAAACTCAAAAGGCAAATAACAACAACAACAACAACAACGAGGAGAGCAGAGTAGAGCTAGAGCTGAGCAACATGTTGAGAATATGTTGAACACGTGGTAAGCGGGCTGACTGGAATCGTGAGTGGCAAACCAAAATCAATGAGCTCGCCGCCTGGGTAAGGCTAAGGATAGAGATGAAGAAGGGGGACAACTTTGCTTTGCTTTGCTTAGAATACAACAACACGCACTTTATGTCTCACACATGTATGTACGTGTGTGTGTGTGTGTGTGTGCGTGTAGTTTGTTGTCCTGTCAAACCAGTTGAGAAAGAGACGCGAGACGATCGACTGGCAACCCGCACAAAAGCAAAAGCAAAGCGAACAACTACAACAACAACCACAACCACAAGGGGCAATCAAAAAGCGACAGTGAATGTGAATGGAAATCTACTAAAGAAACAGCAAACAGCGCGCGAGCTCAGCGTCGCGACTTCCATTATATAATAGATTCGATTCGATTGGATTTTATTTTTATTTTTTTTTATTTTTGTGGATTGGCAAAGCCGCGCGACTCAAGACTTTAGCCTCTTTGTCGTAATCGAAAATACAAAAACAAAAAACAAAAAATCAAAACTTAAATGTTGCAAGCAAAAAAAAAAAAAAAAGGAGAGGGAGAGGGAGATAAAGAGCAGGGGGGTGGCCCGCACATTTTGGCTTGAAAGTGTTTGCTCGCCAGCATAAAAAAAAAAAAAAATCATCATAAAATTAATAAGTAAATTTGTGGAAATGCACATTATTTGAGTTAAGAGATGGCAAACAGAAACCCTAAAAAATTACTTTTATTTTTATGAATTCTGCTTTTGCGTTAGTGTGCCATGTGCATTTAGCTACCAGGAGCCGAAGTCAGTTGTGCGAGCCGAACTTATGATTGTGTGAATCGGTGAACACTGAATTGCAGGGCTCTCTTGCTCACCAACAAAAGCACACTTTTTTGTCCTCTCCATTTGGCCGGCACTGATTTAACAGTTACCTTTTCTCATACCAGACATTGCGTTTGCTCGCTCTCTCTTTCTCTTGCGAGAGTTTGATTACACTGCACGACAAAATGAAAGATTGATCTTACTTTTTCTTAAATAAATTGGCCCGCTAATCACAAAAATCGCCTAAATCTGTCGGCTAGTTATCAAGATATTATCTATAATCGTTTTTTTTTTTTCGATTATCCAGAACCGACCGATCTTGAACCTGAACGGGAACCCCCTCTGCTTGTAAAAAGGTTCGGTTAAATCGGTTGAAAAACAAAAAAGTTGTGAGAGTTTACAGTTAGCTTTTGAAAAAATCGAAAAAAAAACGATTATCAATAACTAGCCAATAGATTTTGGCGCATTGGGGAAGAAATGCTGTCGAGCAGTTTGTAATTGTGTACTTATCCTCTGATCAAAGGTGCGTCATATGGGGGGAAAAAAACCAATTGTTGGAAATGCATAACACAGACAGGTAGCTATTCTGCGAATTGATAAATATATGATAGATAATTCAAATTACTTAGAACTAGAACTATAATGTGCATATGTGTACATACATATATAAGTGACTTAACCTGAAGAATGTTTTTTCGATTTGGTTACTTTATGCTGATTGGTTGCTGTCCAACCCTCGATTCCTGAGAGACTTACTGGTGGCAGAGGGGGTAGGGGGAGGGCCTGTACTTTGGCACTCAATTGAGCGGCCATTAGCAATAGCAGCAACACATATGAAGACAATTTCAAGATTACAACAACAACAATGACAATAGAATATGAAGTGCCAGCAGAGGCAGGCAAGCGCAATCGTCTTACCCTCCCCCTCCACTCACCATTACCACCACCACCACCACCTCAAACTTGGCGCTCACTCAAGCAAGTTGAGTTCGCGCGCGCAAGAGAGCGAGTGTGGGAGAGATAGCAGCACCGAGCAGCGAGCCAGCGAACAAAGGCGAAAAGGCAGGCGACGACGACGACAATGTGTTCCATGGTATTGATACACACACCACAAACTCTCATACATATTTATTTCGTTTGCTCGTTGATTTGTTGTTGTTTTTGTTTTTCTTTTTTTTACAACTGAACGATAACAGGCAATAAAAAATAATAATATTATTATTATTATTAATAAGCAGCAACGTCAGTCGTCAGTAGCTTCAAGCTTTAAAGCTTGCACACAAATCATTTCGTGTGTGTGTT
This sequence comes from Lordiphosa magnipectinata, assembly GCA_037044535.1. Taxonomy (NCBI): domain Eukaryota; kingdom Metazoa; phylum Arthropoda; class Insecta; order Diptera; family Drosophilidae; genus Lordiphosa; species Lordiphosa magnipectinata. The sequence goes on along the minus strand of JBAMBO010000108.1, from coordinate 274,395 downwards.
TTTTTTTTAATTATTTTTAATTCATACTTCTTTTTGTTTTTGTGTTAACTTTGCAAAAAAACACAAACAACTTGAGAACTTAAGAATTCCACATGTTTTGAGACTCAAAGTAGTTTGGAAACCTTTGCAACATTTATTTCTCTCTAACTCGTATCAGGGATGCAATAGCTAGACCCCTGAGCACGTATTAGAGATTCGTAGTCAAAGTCAAAGCAAAAGGGGAAGAGAAAGAGCACGTTTCTATGTATTTCTCACTAAACACGCTTAATATTGTACATTAAGCTTTTAAAATTGTACGGTTGCTCAGGTAAAATACAAAAGGGGGCGGGAAATGCCGTAAAACTAATTGAAGAGTAACTTAAAATGATCAAGTTGAGAAATGAGAACTGACTAAGGAGAATATGTGAGTTTTGACACACACAAACAAAGTGAAAACACTTTGAAAACAGCGTTGGCCAACGAGAGCGAGACTAAAAAGTGAGAGTATTGTATTGGTGTGCGAAAATAAAGCGCTGTGAATTTGCGTCGATCTGACAGCAGCTAGTGAAAGGCTTTTTGCTCTCTTCTCCTCAGCTTTGGCAGGCGTTCGGCTCGTATACGGTATGTGTATGTGTCCCCGCGGGGGGTACTGGTGACCATCGCTGCTTTAAAACAGGGGTCCCCCACAAGAAGAGAGGACGGAAAATGTGACTGTTTCTTTCTGACACACAGTGATGCATTGCCGAGTGTGTTCGGTTGGGAAAAATCAAATGGTCACCTGTTTCTGCGGCCACTGTTCCGCATGAGCAACGTAGGACGGTCGATTCTGAGTGGTACACGACCATTTGTTTGACGGAAGTCTTTGGAGAAATTCACAAAACCAACCGCCAAGGACGAATCATTCTCCATCACAACATTACCTCACACAAGCGACTTTTTGACCGGCCAAAACGTCATATTGATAGGTCATTCGCCCTACAGCACCCAATGATTTCTTTTTATTTTTATGTTAAAGGGTTTTCTATGCCGTACGAAGCTGTTGATGCGTTTTAAAACCCACGTTTTGGAGGTGCCTCAATCGGAGTAGAAAAAATGCTTCGAAAATTGGTTTCAGCGAATGCAAAAGTGCATAAATTTTCTTGGAAAATATTTTGAAACACAAAATTTCATTTTGATATTCCCAAAATAAAAATAGTAGCCCTTGTGTGAGTCGTTTTTGCTTAATTCAATCAAGCCAAATCAAAAGAGTAAAAATTGTGATTGTATTTTCTGTTCATTGTTGATTAAATTCTTTGTTAAATAAAACAAAATTTCTTAATTTTCCATTTGATTTCGATTTTTTATTATTTTTTTTCAAATATAACATAAGAAATAATAATTCAAATAAGGTCATCAGGTTAGAACACCCTTAGTTTTAAAGTTTTTTGGGCGCTTCCTAGCCATAACTTTAAATTTGAAACATAACAGATACTAATTAGAACATTTTTTTCATTAATTTAATAGTGCGTCGATCATCCCTTGTTTAGAATGACCTCAAAAATACGGTTTGGAAGAGATGTAATCTATAAAAACTACTGACCAAGCTCTTTTTATGCCTTCAATTAGTTCCTCTTTGTTAAAATATTGCATACCGAGCTCATATACTTTACGAACCAGCCATCCCCACACATTTTCAATGATATTTAAGTCGGGTGAGTAAGGTGGCCACTGCATTAAACTCACATTTTGGCCCTCAATCCAGGATTTTACCACCCGAGCATTGTGAATCGGGGCATTATCTTGTTGAAATTGCAATTGCAGATTTCCAAACAAGTATTTTAAATGCGGAAAAGCAGTTTCGAGTACGTTTTTATAAGTGTTTGCATTCATACTGCCGCATGCATGAAATATTCCCTTCCAACGTATGTACTTCTGTAAGCGTTCTTTGAGAAGGAGAAATCACCAAGTTGAAAGCAACAAAAAAAACAACGAAGCATTCTTTGAAGGTTTCACCCCTTAACAGAAGCGAATGGAACAATTCAGTTTTGGCCACAACTTCCTGGGTGAAAAAGAAGTTATAAAGATGTACATTATTCATGATGTCAGGGTCCGACTGGGTACTACTACAAAGTATGGCGTCTTGTCAGTGCGCTCTCTGCTCCGTTGTCAATTCTGAGTGTGATGCTCAGTTGACAATTGTGAACTGAGCGGAATATGGTGAAACAAATGAGAGCCCAAAAAACTCTAGCCACAATTCTAAGCTGTTTCACTGATAAGAGAGCGCGCTCTTCCACTTGTTGCTTCAAGGGTTTAGGCATAAGTTGAAAATTTCCTAATTTTTTTTGTTTTTTTTTTTTTCAAGGATTTTACAGAGTTAAACCTTACCTCTTTTGTTCTTTTTCACTCCCTACCTAAGTCTCGCTGTTAGTCTTTTTTGTCAAAGGGTATGGACGCAACATGTTGCGCAGCCTCAGAGGCCTCAGAGTTCTCATGAGTGCGTGCATGTGTATGTATGTATGCATGTATGTGTGGGTGCTTGAGCTGCATATTAATCGAGTCGAATCGAAACGAATCGAAATAAAATGAAATGAAGTGGCTGCAGCCACATGAAGAGTTGTTGTTGCTGTTGCCTGCACACACGGGTCTCGACCCAGGGCCTGGCCCGGGCCCAGTCCCCGTCCCAGGCCATTTGTAGGTAGGTAGCGGAGTGTCTCAAGCAAGCAATGGCGACGCAGACGTCGGGACATGCACACACACACACACACACACAGGCACATGAAATCCAACGGCCGTTGCGGCGTTGTTATCGCCTTGGCAGGAAATGGAATTATATTCGTAAAAGTAGTCGCCGCTGTTTGTAAGTGAGCGCCTCTCTCTCACTTTGTCCCCACTCCCCACCAACTACTCCGGCACTGCAGCCCGTCACCAAATGTGCACGCTGCACATGTATGTGTGTGTGTGAGTGAGTGAAGTTGAAACGTAATATGATTACGCCGAGGATTTTTTTTTTTGTTTCTTTGATATAACACAAACTAAGCATTTTACTTTTCGGGCCACAAAAACAACAAAACTCCAACCAGACACACACACACTCACACGCACACATATGAATTTCATAATAATAAAAATCAAGCAACGGCAAAATGAAAAGTTATGCGCGCAAAAAAAAAAAGAAAAACAAAAACAAAAGTGGTACGTACACCCCACAAAAGTTTAGGCTTTACAACAAGTACCTATGAAAAACAAACACATTGTGGCCACCCGACCATAAATTTGAGAGCTAAGAAAATAAGTAAAAAAGTTTGTCCTGACTGAGTGATTGGCAATACACGCAGGGCCCGAACGGAAACAGATGAAAGTCTGAAATTTGGACAGGAGTTTCCATTTGTGTTGAAAGTGAGCACTTACTAAGACGGGGTTTCGGAAAAATCCATCCTAAAGGAAAATTACCGGAAAATTTTGCTTGCAAAAAACTATTTTTCACCAAATGACTTGAAATTCAGTTTGTAAGAATAGAATTCAAATTTATTTGTGATTTCATTGTTCGATGTTGGAAAATCCGGGCCCAGGAGTGAAAATTTCCGTAAAATTTTGCCTAAAACAAACTATTTCTCATCCAATTGAATTGAAATTAAGTTTGTAAGGATAGTGTACAAAAGTAAATAGTGATTTCAGTTTCCGACTTTCGAAAATCCTCCCCAAAGGTGTGAAAATGACAACAATTCAGCATGCAAAACACTCATTTTCATCCAATTAACTTTTAACTTGGTTTGTAAGGATAGAATTCCCATACATTTGTGATTTCATTTCATAATGTTGGAAAACCAGACATCAGGGAGTAAAAATACCCGGAAAATTCTGCATGCAAAAACTTATCTTTCACCCAATTGACTTAAAACACGGTTTGTTAGGATGAATTTCGAATTCATTTAATAATATTGGAGAATCCATCCCCAGGGTGTGAAAATGCAAGCAAAATTCTGCATGAAAATAACTACTTTTCATCCGATTTACTTGAAACTCGATTTGTAAGGATAGTATCTTACCATGATTTCAATGCTAAACATTGTTTTTAATCCTTTCAGTATGAAATTCAGTTTGTAAATGGGAAAAATAATTCTCTAGCCTTTTAAACTCACCCCCCAAGGTGGAAAAAGGGGGTTCGGGGGGGAGGGTTTAAGGCCAATAGTTATTTTCTAGCCGATCTGAATGAAATTCCGTTGTTAAGAAAGACCCACTGTTCAAGTCCAATCGTTGGTTTCTAGCCGAGCTGAAAAAAACTCTATTTGTAATCTCTTTAGGGCAAACTATGCACCAATTTTGAAAACCCAGCAGGCAAAATCGTAAAAGCTTGATGAAGATTCGCTTTGTGGGCTCTGCGGGGAAATAATATGTTCAAATTCGGAAACTCCACAGGTTGGAAAAGTCAAATTATATTTGATTTCTATACAGACGGCGGCGCAGCAAAGTGCGAAGGGTTATATATGATATACAAGGTGTAAAAAAAAACGTATAATTTGAAGCCAGAAAATTTCTGAAATCAATTTTAACTTAAATAATAAAATTATTCTTTGCTAAGTGTCACTTTGAGTTGGAAAAGTTCAGCTGAAATTTAAATTTGTCCCTGCATACCTACAAAGCACTGCGGTGCTATGTTTCGAAAATCTAATTATGTGAATTTGTTTGTTCAAATGAACGATTTTCCATTTCATTTCGCCTAAAGCGAACGTTTGCTTGTTTGTCGGGTGGTCAAATGCCCACCAATAAGTGTCAATTAGTAAAATGCTTTGCGACCAATTTGTCGCCTGTGCGAAAAGATCTAAAGAGGCAACACGATCGTGTGTTGGTGTTGTTGCTGCAGCAGCAGTTTCTATTGTCTGTGTGTGTGTGTTGCGCCCTTTCGCTTTCGGCAGCAAATTTGTTATTATTGTTGTTATTAATGTAGTTGTTGCGGTCTGCCAAAAAAATGCTGCGTAATGGACAGACGATGATTACACACAAAAACAAATGCATTTGCATGCCTATCGATTATCGATAAGCGAAGCTTGCAGTCAGCCTCCTCCCCCCCACTTTTTTTTTTTTTAATTTTTGTAAATTGAAGCGAAACTGAAAACAAACAACTTTAAACTTGGAAGCTGAAGCTGGGAACTGGCTTTGGATTCAATACAAAAGCACAGCAAAAAAAAAAAAACAAAAACAAAAAAAAATCCCAAACCCGGAACTGACTTAATCGAATTTGTTGTCGATCAACTCAGAGCTGCTCTGCCGGCGTCGACTCTAACTTTCCGCACGCCATAATGATCATGAATATATATATATATATATAACTTTTAATGATGCTGCTGCCTGATGACGACAAACCACCTGCTAAAGCCAGTTATCAGGCCTGCTCCTCCTTCTCCTTATCAGCGATACAGGCCAGCAGCTTGCTTTTGCTTTTTGCTTTGTTTACCAACCAAAATAATTATGAATCAGCTTAAAAAATTTGAAATAACAAATGCAGAAGCACATTAAACGTGTAAATGAAACGGAAATATATGCAAAAAAAAAACAAACATATAAAAAATATCACAAAAATATTTACCAGGGCTGCACACACACTTAAAGTTCCAAATGAGAAATGGGAAATTCAGTTTAAAAACGATGACTTTCCCAGAGAATGTGAGTCAAACAAACAAAAAAACTAAATTAAAAACATTACAAAAATGTTAAACAAAGTTGGCGAAATTGAAAATGAGGATTTTCGTGTTCAAGAAACCAAATCGAAAACGCTAAAACGTTCGTTTAGACAGCGGAGCGTAGCTTATCAGCGCTTGGGGGAAATCCAACACAACACCAGAGCACCACAAAAAGAGCGTTTTTAATTCATAAGTTGAAAACAGTGCTGATTTCAGTATTGATTCAGCACTGAGCGCTAATGACGACTTGCCGGAAATACTGAGTATATTCAACACACAGATTCGGACATAATCACAATTCAGCTCAGTTTTGATATTCCACCAAGACAGCGTTGGTTACCGCTACCCCCCAGAGGCCGAAGTCATTTCGCTATTTATACATATACACAAGCCCGAACGCATGGCGAAGCTGAGGCCAAGAGAGTAAACAGGCATTCACGGCGCACACCAATACACTCTCACTTTTTGGCCTCGCTCTCGTTAACCAACGCTGCCCCAAGAAGAGAGGGCAAAAATGTGACTGTCTCTCTTACACACAGTGATGCATGATTTCGGCAAGCATTCGGCCTCCCAGGGGCCTGATTTAGAACAGCTTTTAGTGCAAGATCGGTTCGAAGACAGAAGATTTTATAATGAAATTCAATGATTTGCAAGCGCTGTTTGTTTGTTAGTGAAATGGCAAACTTTACCGAGCATTTTTAATGTTGCCTCATGTGAAAAAATGTACACTGAAAAACCAAATAGCATACAAATTATCCTTGAGAAACCCCATTATTGCCTGGTGTGTGTGTGTGTGTGTGCTCGTGGCTGTCTGATTATCGTCGCCAACAACAAAATCTGCGGTGAATACATATTTGGTTGAGAAAAGGAAGAGAGAATACAAAGGAGTTTCATATAGAAAGCATCTCCGATCACATAAAGTATATAAAGGGTGGTCCATCTAGTGTTTGGAATTTGAACTATTCATAATTTGACTTTAAAAATGTCAAATGTCATTTACGAAGTGGGTCGCTATTCGCTTGAAGAAAGTTGGTAAATATTAAAAACATATTTCCAAAGTGGCGAGTCCTCGACTCAAACTGTGCTAAATTTGAAAAAAAAAAAAACATTTATCAAAAAAAATGTTCCGAAAACTCAATTTGTGGATCAATTCGTGAAGCGAGTTCGTGAAATTGGAATGTTGGTGGAAAACCAACTTGTGTACGTACTTGTCCGGTGCGCTCGACCGAAAACATTAATGCGGTCTCAACAACGGGACATTTCGCGCACTTCTTTGATGCGAATTTTGCATAAGACCTTGCCATAAAGCCATACAAAGTTCAATTGGTGCAGCAGCTAAAGCCAATTGACCATCCGAATCGTCTACAGTTTGCAAATTGGGCGGAAGATCGTTTGGTCGAAGATGAAGAATTTGAAAAAAACATTAAACAAAAAAAAATGTTCCGAAAACTCAATTTGTTGATCAATTCGTGAAGCGAGTTCGTGAAATTGGAATGTTGGTGGAAAATCAACTTGTGTACGTACTTGTCCGGTGCGCTCGACCGAAAACATTGCTGCAGTTGCCGAAAATCTCAACAATTGGACATTTCGCGCACTTCTTTGATGCGAATTTTGCATAAGACCTTGCCATAAAGCCATACAAAGTTCAATTGGTGCAGCAGCTAAAGCCAATTGACCATCCGAATCGTCTACAGTTCGCAAATTGGGCGGAAGATCGTTTGGTCGAAGATGGTTAACTTGACCGAAAAATCATCTTTTCGGATGAAGCACATTTCCATCATGTGCGTCTGTTTCTTTGTTATTTCTTTCGTCAGTTTGAAATCCATCTTAACCAAACATTGCACAAAGTCTTGTAATACAAATACGCTGCACATTTGTAAAAATCGGACGGATCGGATGAATATAGCTCAGGGGTGCCCAAGCCAATTCCGCAAGCCACGCATTTGTTTTTGCTTTGCGCAAAGGAATAGCCATACAATAGGAAAAAGCAAAAACAATTTCATATAGGTGCTCTCCTCTTTTTCTTTCCGAGCGAAGGTTTGCCACAACAATTTCATATGTGTCTCTCTTCTCCCAGCAAGCATTTTATGAAATTTCTGATCACACTCGACTCGTTTTCGAGTCTGCAGTCTGATTAAAATAGTCATAAATGCGGAGAAAATGGTTCCCTAGCCGCGACTCTTCATGAAGAGTCGTTTTTAACCCGTTTTTCTGATCAGTTTCGAATCATTTTCGAGTCCTTTTTTAATGAATCACATTTTGAGCAAATGCATGAGTCATTTTCGAGTCTTCCTTAAATCGCACATGAAACTAATCTCTTTTTAATCGTCAAATGGGATCGAAAAAGATTCACCAAGGTGAGAAATCACCTGATGATCTTCCAAATGCTAGGTGGGATGTATCCGACAAACTCGAACACAACAACAATGTTGCTTATGCATTGTCAGCGATCGCTTCGCGCTCGTGTTCTTGAGACAGCAACGACCACACACACACACAAACAAACAAAAATCGGGTTTCTCTTTATATTTCTTGTGGTTGTTCTTGCTTGAGTTGAATGTTGTGCATTTGTGTTGGCTTCCACGCGCTTCCACTGCTATAGCTTATAGCTGTCATAGGAACCATCGGTCAAAAAACTAGTTTTACTGAGAAAACCTTTTTTGTTTTCGATGCAAACGTGTCCATAATTCCACCGAGCTTGATGATACACACATAAACACTTACGTTTATGCTATGCTCATTTTGCTCAAAATAATTTTATGAAATGGGTCTAGAATTGCGTGCATAAACACTATTTCATGAATTCGACTAACCACACAAAAGTTCGACAATGAATTCGCAGTCAATTCATGAAATTGTAAGGCACAGCCAACTTAACGTTTCGTTGGTGTTGCCAAATCTTTGGTTTTCACATATGTGCGCTGGTCGATTTGTGAATTTACAAAAGCTGCATAAGCCAGGAACAAATTTGATTTTGCAAATTTCATACAGGTAATCAAACCGAATAGTATTTCGGTTCCGGTTCCAGTTCTGGTACGTACCGAAACTTGTGTTTCGGTAAAAGATTCTGTTTTGGTTCTAATAATATTTCGGTATTTGGTTCCGTACCGGTACCTGCTTGCTTATTTCGGTATACCGGTACGTACCGGAAGAAAGTGCGGTCATTGGTTATGCAATCATTCGATTTCTTAGCAAAAACTTAATAAAAGGTATACGCTTACTTGTCCTTCTCAAAGGCCACACAATTGTGGAAACTTTGTAGAGTTTTCTTTATTTTTATAAACGACAGTTTTTTCGGGTTTTCGGGTTTCACTATTTAAACACGGTTTTCTATTTACAATGTCTCTATACGTGATTTTTCTCTTCACGGTTTGTCGATATGGATTTTTCTTTCTGTCTGTCTGCTTGTCATTTTAATTATAGCTTCTGTCTTCGTCCGTCTTCTACTATCTACTGCGTTCTACTTTCGGTTTCGTCATCGTTCATTCTCTTTACAGTGTGACCATCATTCAATTTTGTACCAATACTTCAACACTTAAATATCGATACATTTATACATCTTGGCGGTCATTTTCAAATAATTCCTAAGACTTCAGTTTGGAAATTGTTTTAAGCTTAGAAAATGATGCCATTAATCAGTTTTGTTAAAATACTGAACTATTTGTAGTGTCCTGCTTTAAAAGTATTTGTGCTGCTTTCCTCATTAAGTTAGAGTTGAAGTACTTTTCAGTTTCGAGGTTAGCATTAGCCTGACATTATAATGTGGATCTAAGAATAAAGGATGCAAAATTTGTCAAAAGACTGGTCTCGTGTTTTTCTATTTTACAATATAAAAGTTTTGAAAGACCAGACTCCTTTTTGTTGGAACTAAGTGTCAGCTTTACTGTACCGGTACAATGTTTAGGTTCTTTTGGTCTTTTAGGTTCCAAAAATATCGGTACTCGTATACCGGTACACAATCAATTTCAAATATCGGTTCCAGTTCCGGTTCTGGTTCTGAGCTTTAATCGGTTCTTTTCGGTATACGGTTCCGGTTTGATTCCCTGATTTCATAGCATAAACGTTGTAACTTCTGACACACTTTTTAACACAAACAAGTGGGGAAAGTTGGTCAAGCCCGACTATAATATACTCTGTACCAAATTAGAGAGCCGCACGTTGGGGCGACTAAACTGATTTTTTTTTTGATATTGAAGAAAGCTTAAATGCATCTTTAAAGATAATAAAATTTTGCTTAGTAATTCGAACGAAAATAGTCTAGGATATTGGGTTCTCCCATAATACGCAATTAAAGTTCACCTTTCGAATTCGATTTTAAGGAATTCACAGAATAGTGAATTTTAATTTTTGTTCGTAATCGTTTTTCATTAATATGAAACATTTATGCGGAAATGTGGAAGTTGAAAGAAAGTTCAGCACACATTTTTTATATATATTTTTTTTAATTTTTAAAAAAAGGTCAAAAAAACTAAATTTTTTTGGGTTATTGTTGGACATAAAGTAAAAATGGGTTAGATCCGTCTTTTAAATTATTTTTAAGAAAAATTTCAATATTAAAGTTTATACTCATTTTTTCTTTCTAAGAAATTTGAATTTCAGTAAGTGAAATCATTGCCAAAATTCAAATATCGCCAGCCCTGGAACAGTTAATTTGTCGCCAACTTTACATAAATTTGTTATCCATGGCCCGGAAATAATAAAGAATGCATTGTTCCCAGTTGGTCAATTAACCGAGAAGGCCCAGGAAGCACGAATCAAAGATTTCAAGTTTTACCGAGAACATTTTTCGAGAAAATGCAGTCGGGAAAAGTGCCACCTGGATGTTCTAAATATAATGTTCATTACCTCGGATAATCTAGTATCGAGGCATTTCAAGAGTTAGGAAGACATAAATAAATCAAATGCCAAAATCAGCTTTAGATTTATTACAAAATGTACCTGAAGTTAAAGAGGAATACTCTAATTCAGCGATGCCCAGCCGTATGCTCTTTGGGTACGTTTAGTTATTGTAATTGCACGGAACATAGGAAATCAATGATCGTATACATGCAGGGCGCGAGGCATACGAAACGACACACATGCTAACGATTTCGTGTGTATGCGACGCGTAGAACAAAAACCGGTTTTATTCTCTTCTTTGATTGGTGTTTGCGAGCGCAAGCAAACTGAACAACAACAATTTCATTATTGGTATTGGTGCTTATCTGTGTGAGTATTGGTGAGTACTCTGTCGTTTGCTGCTTTTGGGCATGCCTGCTCTAATTTAAGTGATTTTTATACCCGTTACTCGTAGAGTAAAAGGGTCTACTAAAGTCGTGCAAATGTATGTAACAGGCAGAAGGAATCATTTCCGACCATATAAAGTATATATATTCTTGATCAGCATCAACAGCCGAGTCGATATAGCCATGTCCGTCTGTCCGTCTGTCCGTCCGTCCGTCTGTCCGTCCGTCCGTCTGTCTGTATGAACACCTAGATCTCAGAGACTAGAAGAGCTAGAGCAACCAAATTTGAAATGTAGACTCCTATTGTCTGCACGCAGATCAAGTTTATTTTCAATTTTTGCCACGCCCCCGCAATTTGGAAAAAACGTCATATCTCCTACAGTTTTGATGATAGATGGTTCGTACTTTCTAGAGATATCTAGTTCTTAAAATTATTTATCGATTTGCTGAAGGAATGATAAAGATCGGATGAACGATACTCAAGTTATGAGCAAAAAACGATCAGTTAACACCCACACCCACCCCACTCATAACCTAAGCATTGCGTTCAGCAGCAATCTTAGTGAGAGAGAGAGAGAGAGAGAGAGAGAGAGACGAGTTAAAAAATGTTGCATACTTTTCGGCTGACCCACCTCAGGCATACAGTAAGGCTATTAAACATTTGTTTCCATGAGTAACGGGTATATCGAAGTCGGTTAGAGCCGACTTTAACTTACGCTCTCGTTTGGAAAGTAGCGATGAGGAATTAACAAAATTGTTGAATAATATAACAAATTGGTTGTGTTGTTTTTTATACCCTTGTAGAGGGTATATTAAGATTGTCCATGTGTGTTTGTAACGCATAGAAGGAAGCATCTTCGACCACACAAAGTATATATATGCTTGATCAGCATGACGAGCTGAGTTGATATAGCCATGTCCGTCTGTCCGTCAGTTTCTATGCTATCTCCTCCGTCAGTTTAAAAGCTATCTTAACCAAACTTTGCACGAAGCCTTTTGGTACAAATACGCTGCACATTTGTCGGAATCGGTCGGATCGGATGACTATATCATATAGCTGCCATAGGAACCATCGGTCGAAAAAGTAGAGAGAAAAACTTTTTTGTCTTCAACGCAAACGTCCCCAATCCTCGTTTTTCTAAGTTTTCTATGCTTTTACATAATTCCATCAAGTTTTACGAAAATCGGACAACTATATAGTATAGCTGCCATACAAAAGTTAGGTCTGAGAAAAAGTTTAAGTAGGAAAAACTTTTTTGTTGTCAATGCAATCACTCCCAAACTTGTCACTAATCAATGATATATGCTACTGCACAATTCTACCTAGTTTGATCAAAATCGAATGACTATAGCATATAGCTGCCATAGGAACTATCGGTCAAAAAACTAGTTTAAGTGAGAAAAACTTTTTTTTTTCAATGCAAACGCCCCCAAACCTTGTATTTATCAGTTTTCGATGCTTTTACATAATTCCACCAAGTTTGATGAAAATCGGACATCTATATAGTACAACTGCCATACAAAAATTAGGTCTGAAAAAAGTCCTAGTAGGAAAAACATTTTTGTTTTCAATGCTATCGCTCCCAAAGTTGTTACTAATCAATATTATATGTTACCACACAATTCTGCCAAGTTTGATTTAAATCAGATGACTATAGCATATAGCTGCCATAGGAACGATCGGTCAAAAAACTAGTTCCAGTAAGAAAAACTTTTTTGTTTTCAATGGTAGCGTCTTTATACCTTTCTGTTGTGAATATTATCAGTTTCCACACAATTTTGGGGAGTTCGGTCAAAATCGGATGGACACATCGTATAGCTGCCATATAACAAACTGGGAAGCAAATGCTCAAAGTAGTGGCACCATCAAGTTACAAGGGTATATAAACTTCGGTCGAGCCGAAGTTAGCTGTCCTCTGTTTTTTTTTTTTATAATTTTCTCTGAAATCTAAGAATTTTTGAAAAATTTGGAATGATTATTCTTACGGAAACTATAGAATATACTCTTCAGATTGTGAAAAATCAAATTGTTTAAGTAAAGAATTTTTACAAAGAATCGTTTTGGCTAGTTTTTAACTTCCAATATTTAAAAAAAAAAATTTTATTTCGCAAAAACAGGTAAAGATTTTTTATTTTTTAATTCTACAAAATAAATATTTCACTAAATATTTGTAACTTTTAAGTTTTTTTGTTAAACTTTAATACTCTTTAAAAAGATGGCATCAAAATTTGTATGCGCCGCTCGAATTTGCTCTCTACACAGAAAAAGGAAGTTTGAACCCAGAAAAAAGACAAAAAACGGACAGATTTTTTATAAAAGGCTAAAAAAAACAGGACAGGAAATGTTTCCTTATTAAAATAACAAAGATTTAATGAATATCAAAAAGTTGATAGTTGGCGACCTTTCAAAATTGTAGAAAATTGAGTTTAGCCGGCTAGAGGTCAAATGAAACACACAAATGTGTATGCTGTTTTTTCGGTTATTTCGGTTGCTGACCTTCAACCATCTTCATCGACTCCATCGTCTGACGTGGAGTTTCGTCTAATTTATATCGAGTGTTTTTTTTTTAGGATCCAATTTCGTGTGCATTCGTTCACAACTATCAGAAATTTGATAATTTTAGCCACATGTTGGGCACCAAACATTGCTAGTGCCTCCTCCTGACGACAAGCAATGTTGAAAGTGGCTTTCCTTCTGCAAAAGGCACTGCATTTGGCATGTGTTTTTTTGTGTGGCCATGTGCGCGGCACCTGGTCATATGCTTTGGATTCAAACTGCAGTTGCAGTATTTGCAGTATGCCTCCGGATCTGGATCCTTGGTATTCCAAGGATCATCCAATTCTTTAATTCAGGTTCTCTTAACCAAGATTCGAGAAGTTTTTCATTGTAAACGTCTTTCGGCATGTTGAAGCTTTAAAGCGGAGTGAATCCCGATATTCGATTCTTCTAACTTTGATTACACACAAATAAAACAGGGCTGCATCGCTTCGAAAAATGCTTATAGAAGGAGCAATATCAATATGAAAGCGACGCCACATACTTGTAATTGATAAACTGTATGAGCGCCTTAGAACAAGTAAAAAATGATGAATAAAGGATAAAATAAAAAGGGCATTTTTTCCGGATAGGAGACGTTTCAAAATTTTTCCGGAAATCGCAGTTTCAAAAAGGACAGATCTGTCCGCAAAAAAGGACAAATTGGCAACAGTGGCTCTTTCTCTCTCCCTTGCGCTCTCTCTAAGAGAGGGTTCCCCCCAAGCAGAGAGCGCGAAAATGAAACTGTGTCTCTCTCTCTAACACACAGTGATTCAAGACTTCGGCAATGCAACTCCTGGTGTTATCATTGGCGAGTATGTTCGTTGCCCCTTGGGGCTATCGCTGGGTGTAACTCTGTTCAAACTCGCGCCCTGCATGTATACGATCATTGATTTCCTATGTTCCGTGCAATTACAATAACAAAACGTACCCAAAGAGCATACGGCTGGGCATCGCTGATCTATATGATGTTTATTCCAAGTGCAGTGGCGGCAGGGGGCATACTAACCCCTTTGTTTGAGGTTCAGTATGGTGAAAATCATGGCAATGTGGTTTTGTGTGATCATTTGTGGTCTTGCAAAGCAGTTTCTTAAGCATTTAGCTGTTTTATTACCCTTAGCTGCAAATTGAGTTTATACATTGATCCTGGCATTATTTTCCACTTGTTTGAAAGTTAAGTGTGTTTGGTATTATTACATTTTTTGATACTATTTACTATTTTTCCCGCGATTTAATGATTTTTCAGTGGTTTGAAAGTGGTTTGAAACATTCTTTATGATCTTGACTATATTCATCCATGGGATTTATCGGGTAAAACTTTAACTTCACGAATCTTTGAATCAAATGAAATGAAATGATTCAATAAGAGTTGTTTCGTTTCGACATATGAGTCGGTTCGATAGTGTGCACAGTGTGATTGCCTGCTGTTAACACGATTTAGCATTGCCATAATCATAGTTATATATTTAAGTGTGGTCATTTGTGGTCTTGAAAAGCAGTTTCTTAAGCATTAAGCGGTTTTGGCATAGAAAAGATAGGTCTGAAAAAAAGTCTTAGTAAGAAAAACTTTTCAGTTTTTAATGCTATCGCTTCCAAACTTGACCTTTCTTAGTATAATATGCTGCTACATAATGCAGTCAAGTTTTATTCAAATCGAATGACTATAGCATATAGCTGCCATAGGAACGATCGGTTGAAAAATTAGTTCTAGTGAAAAAAAACTTGTTTGTTTCAATGCAAACGTCCCCAAAACTCGTATTTATAATCATAATTTCACCAAGTTTTATAAAAATCTGACAACTATATAGTATAGCTGCCATAGAAAAGACGTCTTTTAAAAAAAGTCTAGTAAGAAAAACTTTTTTGTTTTCAATGCTATCGCTCCCAAACTTAATATTAATTAGTATAATATGCTTTTACATAATTCTGCCAAGTTTGATTCAAATCGAATGACTATAGCATATAGCTGACATAGGAACATAGTGAGAAAAGTCGTCTTAATACTTTCCAGTTATAAATATTGGCGATTCTGATCAAAATCGTATAGCTGCCATATAACAAACTAGCTTCGGTTGAGCCAAAGTGGACTTTCCTCTATAATACGGATCAAAGACGTTTCTAAAAACCCATAATGTTAAACAAATCGAAAAGTAATTAAAACAAATCTTTTTCCAAACTTGTAACTAGATGCAATCCCAAATAAAAACTGTTTACAAAAGTAGTTTTGCTTCAACAATGTATATATAGTTTGTATATAACAAGAAAGGGTAAGTAAAGCCTTTGTTTATCAACTAAAACTGACGAATCAGCCAGGTAGCGGAGGTTTGCCTGGCCTATTTAAGTGAATCGAATGGAATTTGAATCTGGGTCTCTCTCTCTCTCTCTCTCTCTGTACATGTAAGTTGAGTAACACAAAATGAATTTGCATTTTGTTCTCATTTTATTTGAATAGTTTTGATGATCCGTTAGACTTACAACAACACAACTGTGGCTGTAAGGATATGCAAAGCAAAACACAGAGATAGAGAGAGCGGGAAATAGAAAAAAAAAAACAGAACTTACCGTTGTGAATATGTCGCCACACTCGAAATAGTGCGAATTGCCGACAGTTGCCGTTGTTGATTTCTGCACAATTGTGGCAGACATATTGTGGTTGTTGTTGTTGTAATTGTTGCTATTGTTAAATTTTGTGGTTTTTGGTTGTTATTGCCTTGCCCACCTCTCGTTTTGATTGCTATATATTTCTTTGGTAGTTTCCACTTGGACAAGGCACAAATATAATTCTTTATCTGGTATTTTTGTTGTTGTTGTTGTTTAATGCACTTGTTGATACTGGGGGGGAAAAAGACATACTATTAGCAAGAAGAACTCGAAATTACACGTGCTCTCGTCGTACGTTAAGTGCGTTGCGTGCGTGCGTGCGTGTGAATGTGTATGTCTGTATGTATGTCGATCGATCGTTTGCCTGCCTGCCTGCCTGCGTGTGGGTGTAAGGATTTTTTCACGCACATGTGTAAAACAGTTTAATTTTGATTTTCTTTTAGTTTGCTTTGTTCCTGCATTTCTAAACCAGCAACAGCCGATTGTGTGTGCGTGTGTTTGCTTTGCTTTTATCGTCTTGGGAGAGAGATAAGCTTCGCCCCAGATACCCCCACCAACGTTCGTCCCGCGTCCTCTTTTCGTTCGTCGCTGCTGTCGTCGTCCGTGTGTGTGTGTTGTGTTGAGAGTGCCCTCTAGTGGTGGTCGTATTTCAGCTCATATCACATGTCTCTGTGTTAGTAATTTGTTGTTGTTCTTGCTGCTTTGTAGCTGCGCAAAGGCCGAGACTTTGTTGTTGTTGTCGCCTGTTGAATTTATTTAAATTTTTGTGCATGCATTTTTTTATTTTTACAGTAATTAAAAAAAAAATATTTGTATTTTCAACGTTGCGCCTGCGTTCAAGCTTGCGCGCGCTCACTTAAAAAAAAAATTAAAAAATAAAAGCAAAAGTTCCACCCACACACACACAAACAAACAAACATACTCGCACGCAATAAGCATACTCGATGCACAAATTTGAATTGAAAACTCAAAATTACTTTAAATACGAAGCCGCAAATATCCTGGGCACACACACTATTTATTTCTATATATATTTTAATTTTTTTTTTTTTTGATTTGTTTGCACTTTGATCCGGCGCAGAGCAAAAACACAAAAAAAACAAAACACGTCCGTTCACAACGAAAGTTTGTGGCGTTTTGAGATCAGTTCAAAACGAACCTTACTACGTTCACAGCCGCTCAGCTCGACGTTACGTCTCAGTTTGTTACGTCTTACGTCAAAAGCAATCGATACTCGATAGCTTTGCCTTTAAGTGGATCAAATAAGTGTTGTAATTACAATTAATTAATTAAATTAATTGTTGATTAAAGTAGAAAAGTCGCTAACATTTATACAACATTGGAATATACCTAAAGCCTGCCTTTGGCAGAGCGATAACGATAACAACAGCAGCTGACTCAGTTGAGCTGCGGTTGTACGTTATTTTTTCAAATTCTTGCGCAACGTGAAGTTGGTAATAAAGAAAGAAATGAGAAGAAAGGAAGGATTTGACCAAAATAAATTAAACAAGTAAAATTCAAAATAAAACTTAGAAAGAAAAAGAGGCAAAGCTACAAAAGTTTGTTAAAAAAAGTGCGAAAAACACACAAAAAAACTTAAATAGAGAAAGAAAAACATAACAACAGACGCAGCAACAAGTCAAAATCAAACTAAAAGTTGACAGAAAAAAATAGAGGAAAACTAACTTTGGCTCGACCGAAGTTTATATACCCTTGTAGCTTGTATTATTTAAGTAAATTAAGATTTTAAATGATTTTCGTCAAACATTCTTAGCTTAGCTATTATCCAAACTCAGCAATAGATGAAGCCACTGCTTTGACCATTTGCTGGCCAGTTTGTTATATGGCAGCTATACGATATATTCGTCCGATTTTGACCAAACTCCCCAAAGTTGTGTTGAAACTGATAATACTCACAATTGGAAGGTATAAAGACTCTACCATTGAAAACAAAAAAGTTTTTTCCACTAAAACTTGTTTTTCGACCGATAGTTCCTATGGCAGCTATATGCTATAGTCATCCGATTTGAATCAAACTTGTTAGAATTGTGTGGTAGCATAGAATATTGATCAGTAACAACTTTGGGAGCGATAGCATTGAAAACTAAAATGGTTTTCTTACTAAGACTTTTTTTCAGACCTAACTTTTGTATGGCAGCTATACTATATAGTTGTCTAATTTTCATCATACTTGGTAGAATTATGTAAAAGCATAAAAAAATGATAAATACGCGGTTTGGATGCGTTTGCATTGAAAACAAAAAAGTTTTTTCCACTAAGACTAGTTTTTCGACCGATCGTTCCTATGGCAGCTACACACCTGATCATATTAATAGGTACACACATCAACTCTGACTTTAAGGTAACAGAAAACAGTTTTGTTCATTGTTTCAAACTTAAAATTTGTTCTCATTGGTTCTTAAACTATTTGTTTTTAATAAAATAAACTTAATTGTAACATAGAATAATAATATAACATAAAAGAGATTATTTTGTGTTTCAGATACGTTTTCAGTGTGATCATAATAATAGGTACACTTCATGTGTTGGTAAGAAAAAAAATTTTAATTTCCATTTTGTGTTTTTTTTTAGGTAAATTAGTATTTCCTAACTTAGTATTCAGTGTATCCACCTCTATTTTTGGCCACTACTGCTATACTTTTTGGCATACTTTTAATAAGATCCTGGCAGGTCTCTACTGGTGTCTCATACCACAGTTTTTGGACACCTTCCCATAATTTTTATTTATTTGAAAATGAATGCTCTGCCAATTTCTTTTTTAAGTCTCCCCACAAGTTTTCAATGAGGTTGAGGTCGGTGGATTGGCTTGGCCACTTCAGAACGTCAACTTTTTGGTCCTCGAAAAATTTAGATAACAGCCTTGATGTATGTTCATCATTATCTTGCTGAAATACCCAACGTAATGGTATATACGGTACCATAACTGTTTCCAACATGGATTTGTACTCTTCAGCATTCATTTCGTTCGGTGTCTGATAAATTGGACCTACGCCGTACCAGGAGAAGCAACCCCATACCATTATATTGCCACCTCCATGTTTGACTGTTTTTTTTTGTAAACCGCGGATGGAATTCCTTTCCATTAGGGCGTCGAAAATTCCTTTCACAGTCATTCCCAAACAAATTTATCTTGGTTTCATCGCTCCATAAAATGTTTCTCCATTTTTTCTCCCCGGTGCATCCTACCCAGTCTTTGTGGTCCCTTGCAAAAGTTTTGCCTCATGGTGATATTTTTTTTGCGCATAAGTGGGACTTTTCTGGCAATTCTTCCTGGTGGGTTGGCATCTTGTAGTCGTCTTCGGATAGTTGGAGCACTAACTGAATTCCCAATTTCGGCTGCAAAAGCCTTCGATGACTTAAATGGGTCCTTTTTGCTCAAAGTTACCATTTAGTGGTCAAGTGTTTCTGTTGTGTTTTGTGGCCTTCCACGGGTTTCCTGTCTTGGTTTTCTTTCTAATGCATTTTTAACAAAATTCTGAGACCTGTTCATTAATTTGGCGATGGCTCATAAAGATTTGCCTTCTTTTCTCAGACTAAGAACCAATCGAGCTTCTTCTAGTACAATGAGAATTTCGACCCATTTTTTCTAAAAAAAAATAATTATTTAATTCTCTGTATTGACAGGAGCTATACTTAATTTACCTTTAGTTACCAAAAGATCACTGATTACAAAATTATTCACTTGATACTTGTGAGAAACGGAGACTGTACCTATTATTATGATCAGGCGAAATGTGTGGTGGACTCGCAATTTATAGAAAAGCTTTGATATACGGGGCAGCCCCTCTTTCAAGTCTTTGTCACAGTGTGGCCAGACATTGACAACAACGAAAAACCAAAAATTAAAAAGTTGTCAACACTAAAAGTACGAAAAAACCATCTATAATTAAAAAATTCCGGTGTGTACCTATTAATATGATCAGGTGTGTATATGCTATAGTCATCCGATTTTAATCAAACTTGTCAAAATTGTGTGGTAGCATATAATATTGATCAGTGACAATTTTGGGAGCAATAGCATTGAAAACAAAAAAGTTTTCACTACTAAGACTTTTTTCAGACCTATCTTTTGTATGGCAGCTGTACTATATAAATGTCCAATTTTCATCATACTTGGTGGAATTATGTAAAAGCATCGAAAACTGATAAATACGAGGTTTGGGGGCGTTTGCATTGTTCGCTCATTCGATCTTTATCATTTTTTCGGCAAATCGATAAATTTTCTTGATTACTAAATATCTCTAAAAGGTAAGAACCTACAAAACTGAGGGAGACATAACGTTTTTTTTACCAATTGCGGGGGCGTGGCAAAAATTGAAAATAAACTTGATGTGCCTGCAAGTACTAGACGTACAGAGCCGCTCAACTGAATAGGTTAAAATTTTTTTTTTAGTTTTAAAACGTTGTATCTCTGTAACAAGCCCTCCTATTCAAGCGAAATAAATTTTGTTGTATAAAGAAATCAGTCATTTGTGAAATAGCAAACTTTCTGTTCTGTTAGTTTTGTTTTAATATCATTTTTATTGTTTTTTCAAAAACATAACAAAAAATCTCAATTTTTTTTGGCTCAACTGAATAGGTTTGACACTTTTGACTTCACTTTTTGTTTGACTGAGTGATTGAAAAGAGTTGAATTCTTTTGTATTCCAAAATTTAAAGCAACTGGTATCAGTTTTTTTGTAAAATGAGCCGCGGAAAACCTTTAACCGATTTTGAAAAGGGTCATAAAAAAGGCTATATTGAATCTGGCTTAAAACACTATGAAATAGACAAGAAAATCGGTCGAGTAATTTGTTGTGAGTAATTTTCTCCGTAATGAAGCAGCCAAACACTTGAAAAGATTGAAAATACAAAAAAACAAGAAAGAAAGTCGGTCAAGCCCGACTATAACATACTCTGTACCCTTACACTCGCATTTGCTCAGGAGTCAAACGGCCAGTTAACACCCCGCGCACAACGCGGTGCGCTCTCTAAGTCTCTCTCTCTCTCTCTCTCTTTCTCTCTCGCACTAAGATTGCCTGTGTTGAACGGTTAGGGTATGTTGCTGTGGTTGTTTGTGGGGGGGGGTGGGTGGTGTTAACTGGCCGTTTTGCCCATAACTTGAGTATCGTTCATCCGATCTTTATCATTCCTTCAGCAAATCGATAAATAATTTTGTTTACAAGGTATCTCTAGAAGGAACGAACGATCTATCTCCAAAACTGTAGGAGATATGACGTTTTTTCCAAATTGCGGGGGCGGGAGGGGCCGTGGCAAAAATTGAAAATAAACTTGATCTGCCTGCAAGTATAAGAAATATATGTCCCATACATGTCAAACCTCTATCTCTTACCATCTCTGAGATCTCTTCGTTCATATGGACGGACAGACGGACAGACAGACAGACGGACAGACGGACATGGCTATATCGACTCGGCTGTTGATGCTGATCAAGAATATATATACTTTATAGGGTCGGAAACGATTCCTTCTCCCTGTTACATACTTTTGCACAAACTTAATATACTCTATGTACCTTCGGTACAGAGTATAAAAACCACCTCTCAATGATGCTCCTAAGGAAGCACGACAACGATTTGCCCGACAACACATGACGTGGAACAAGGAGTGGAACACGGTAGTCTTCTCCGACGAAAAGAAGTTCAACCTCGATGGACCGAATGGCTATAATTACTATTTCCACGATATGCGAAAAGAAGAATGTTTTTTAAGTCGTCATCACTCTAGTGCAGGTGAAGTAATGGTGTGGGGAGCCATATCGTTTTATGGAACATGCCAGCTCCAGTTTGTCACCGCGAAGATGAACGCAAATGTGTACAAGACTGTGCTCCAAAAGGCTTTTCCCCACTTTATGGTCATATTCCATGGACGTACCAACATGATAACGCTCCCATCCATACCGCTCGGGTTGTAAAACAGTGGATTAAAGACCAAAACGTCAAATTGCTCGAGTGGCCGCCTTACTACACTGACATTAACATTATCGAGAACATTTGGGGTACTTTGTGCAGGAGGGTATACGAAGGAGGAAGACAATTTAGTGACTCTGGGACCCTAAGACTGGTCAATTTCACTAAATAAAATTGAAAAATATTATGATTCCTTACCAAAACGTATGTTTGAAATAATTAAGAACAAGGGTGGGCATAACAAATACTAAATAATGCTAAAACAGTGTCCTTTATTATTTAAGTTAACCAGTGTCTTGAAATTTTGCTTTATATTCTTCTTTTTCTTCAAACCTATTCAGTTGAGCCAAAAAAAAATGAGATTTTTTGTTATGTTTTTGAAAAAATAATAAAAATGATATAAAAACAAAACTAACAGAACAGAAACTTTGCTATTTCACAATTGACTGATTTCTTTATACAACAAAATTTATTTCGCTTAAATCGGAGTGCTTGTCACAGAGATACAACGTTTCAATTACTGGCCGTTTTTTGCACATAACTTGAGTATCGTTCATCCGATCTTTATCATTCCTTCAGCAAATCGATAAATAAATTTGTTTACAAGGTATCTTTTGAAGGTACGAACTATCTATCTTCAAAACTGTAGGAGATATGACGTTTTTTCCAAATTGCGGGGGCGGGAGGGGGCGTGGCAAAAATTGAAAATAAACTTGATCTGCCTGGAAGTATAAGAAATATATGCCCCATACATGTCAAACCTCTATCTCTTACCATCTCTGAGATCTCTTCGTTCATACGGACGGACAGACAGACAGACGGACAGACGGACATGGCTATATCGAATCGGTGCTGTTGATGCTGATCAAGAATAAATATACTTTATAGGGTCGGAAACGATTCCTTCTCCCTGTTACATACTTTTGCATAAACTTAATATACTCTATGTACCTTCGGTACAGAGTATAAAAAAAGTCAAACATATTCAGTTGAGCGGCACTGTATATGTCCCATACATGTCAAACCTCTATCTCTTACCATCTCTGAGATCTCTTTGTATGTATGTATGTATTTCACAACGAGTGGCAAACAAAGTTCACAACGAATGGCCAACAAAGTCCACAACGCGTGGCACACTAAAGTCTCTACTCGGTACTATTGACTCTGCAACCCCCAACCCTGCTTGGGCGAACTTGCTTGTCGACGCCCACTCGGAAGCAAGGGCCTCAACCGAGGTTACCATCGACGCAACTACGCAAATCTGTACTCGGTGCAAGTAGCTAAAATGGTGTGGCAGCCCTGGCCACCTCTGGTTACACCACTCATCGAGCACCATCCCTACGCAGTAGCAGAGCGACAACACACGCGCCATCCCTGACGCGCAGTTTCTGGCTTGGATTCGATTCGCGCGGGTGGCGCCCGCTTCGCTCCGTTCAACTCAACGATAATTGTTAGCTTAAGTTATATTAAATAAAGTTAGTTACACATTTAAAACTCGTAGCTAAAATGGTTACAGTAGTGGCACCATCTATTGGTCAGTTTTGAAATAGTCACAGTAGTGGCGCCATCTACTGGTCAGTTTTGAAGTGGCTTTACAGTTCAGCAGCGCTGCTACTGCAGGTACAGAGTATATTACAGTAGGGCTTGACCGACTTTCGTACTTGTTTTTGAGTGATCTCCTCAAAAGAAGGGCCTATTCCACTGTCGTCTTCCTCATGCATATTTTAAAAAGCACTGACTGACTTCGGCTCGTGGTAGCTATAGCTGGCCGGGTCTGAATTACAATAACAAAACGTACCCAAAGAGCATACGGCTGGGCATCGCTGTTTTATATAGTTAATTCTTCATAATATGAATATTTTATCCATAATTTATGAAGTACACTACATGATATTCAATTTTTACCTACGAAAAATGAATTTCTTTATTATCCCCGTGGACAAACTCCTCCTCTTAGTTAATATTTCATAAATGGAGGTCTTCATTAATTACATTCTCATTGCTTGGAAATGAAAATTGAGCTCATTCCATTGCAGTACCAAGGACTAAATGTCCTGTTTAGTGTTTAGAATTTTTCTTTCCCGTCTTTTTTTTGCTTAGAATTTCACGAATCTTGAAAGTGATGACAAATTCAAATTTCGCGCCCAATGTTGAAGACTCAGCTGATTTGAAATAGTCCATCGATAAGTACTTGGCTGTATATCGACTGGAGTGTCATACCCATTGAATACAATGCAACCCTAAGCACTGATTTATTGGCACTCTGTTTGGGGGAACGTTACAAAATGTTCATTCATTTGATTTTCTCCCGTGTATTTAACCAAAGCTGGTCATCAAAAATATTTTTGATGTGAAACATCTTTAATTTCCGTACGGAAGATTTTAGTACGAGTAAAATTTGATTTCAGCGTCACGTGACAATGACATCATGCATATTTTTATACCCGTTACTCGTAGAGTAAAAGGGTATACTAAAGTCGTGCAAATGTATGTAACAGGCAGAAGGAATCATTTCCGACCATATAAAGTATATATATTCCTTATCAGCATCAACAGCCGAGTCGATATAGCCATGTCCGTCCGTCCGTCTGTCTGTATGAACACCTAGATCTCAGAGACTAGAAGAGCTAGAGCAAGCAATTTTGAAATGTAGACTCCTATTGTCTGCACGCAGATCAAGTTTTTTTTTCAAATTTTTAGCAACGCCCACAATTTTTAAGATATCGATCTCAAAAAAACTTACATTTATACTCGCAACATCTATAAGCCCTGAAATTTTCGTCAAGATCGGATGATAAATAGCCGAGTAAAAAATGTTGCATACTTTTCAGCTGTCTCACCACAGGCACACAGGATGGCCATTAAATCTTTCTTTCCATGAGTAACGGGTATATCGAAGTCGGTTAGAGCCGACTTTAACTTACGCTCTCGTTTGTTGTTGTTTTGTGGAGTGTTGAAAAAAGGTTTAAAGAGGCGGAACAGTGACTTGGCCGTGACTTAACTGTGGTTTAACAGTGACTTAACAGTGATTTGACAGCGACATAACACTAACTTAACAGTGCCTTAAATTTAACATCATGTTTCACATCAAAGCCTCGTGGATGTTAACGACACTCAGACCTTTATTATTTATATTCTGCACCCTTGAAATAAGCGCTCATCGATGGACTATCGCGTGACACATTGTGCATCGGGCTTGATCTCCAGACCAACTATTGAATCAGCTAGAGTTTTTGTTTTCGCGAGTAGCTCCTTTCCTAAGTTACCAGTTTGGGCTTATATTGCAAAAAGTCACATCGGTATACTCCAAGTTAAGCAGGACATCCACACACGAATTCGTTCGACAAATTTATTGTGCTCGACGAAATGTTCGTTGTTAGTGGAGGTGTTCGTAACAGATTTCGCAGTGTTCGCAGAGAATAGACACGCTTCTATCTTGCGTGTGTTCGCGCAAACATGTTCGTCAATGGATGGGAACAAGTGCACGAACATCATTTGTCAAAAACGTGGCCAAATGAGCAATGCACCCAAAATGATGAAATAATACTTTAAGCTAATTTGTATTGCCATCTAGGCCATGATTGTGTTAGTTTTCGCTGCTATATTTTCATGTTTACGCGTTGAGATTTTCAAGCAAATGATGTTCGTGAGAAATGTTCGCCTGGTTAGTGGGCAAATGAATTCTTGTTTGACAAATTTGCTCGTCGAACAAATTTGTGCAGGATGGCCTGCATTACCCCAAACAACATTGTAAAAATTATAAATAACCTGCCCTGGCACTATTGACTTACATCAGAAATCAAATATAGAGCTAGTTCCGAAAAGACTAGCTCGACTACAACTCAATTTTAGAAATAGAAGCACATATTCAACATACCCTCATATTGTTAACAAAGCTTAAGTCCTAGAAATAAGATTAAAAAAACAATAAAAAATAAAAATCTCAGGGGTTTGTGTAAACAATTTCTCCCCACGTATATGATTAGAAACATAAGACATGTTTAAATCCAATTCCAAAGTCCCTAGTCTAAGGAGAAAAAGCAAAATTGCTTGTAACTCTTAATCTTGTAATGATAGAAGCTTACAAGTTGTTAAGTCTAAACGAAGAGAAATACACTGAATTGAATTGAAATTGACGCTTTCGATTTCCTGATGTATCGAAAGCTGTAAAAAAATGTAACTAACGACTAAGTGGCCTTGGGTTTTTGCGCATGCGAAAGGCATTTGCGGTTGCGCTACCTTGTGGTTATTAGGCGTGTTCAGCAGAATAGTTGATCCCTGAGCAGGTATCAGAAAAACATCGAAAATCGAATAGTTTCTGATGTTGGAGGGAGCAGTATCACTTTAAAGTAGCGTACTATTTCTTTGATACATGCTCCTGTATCATGATACCTCAAATTGGCTATTATGATGCCGCATCTCTCGAGTTCAGTATTAAGATAATTGCAAATTTATACTTGATCAGGGAGCAAGTTGTTCTGCTGAACACGGCCATTGTACCACTCTGAATGAGTACTGAAAATAGCCCTGATTTCGAAAGCCTAGTCATAAATTTAGCGTAGGCATGGCTCCTTTTGACTTTCACTTTATGGCTGCATTTTATGTTTTATCGGCCTTGATCCGAATTCCGAGTCGGTTTTTTCAATAATAAGGAAGGTGCCAAGCAAATCCACAGTTACTAGATGAGGTTTAGGAAAATTGAAATTGATGAAGCAATTGAAACCGATTGCTCAATGCCAAGTGGATTGAATTCGTCAAAAATAGACGACGTTATCTAGTAAACAAAGGAATTTTTCTTACATTTCCTGAGGCGCTGTACTAAGGGGAAGCTCTACAGCAGAGATGGGCGAGTCGCGACGTTCCAATGCACACGAGGCAGCATGTGCATAGGACCTCTGCCGCGGCCGACTGCACAAAATCATACGTACGCTATAAGCATTGAAAGCTATTTATAGTACACGAATGCGGCGCACGCCAATTGTGCTTGTATGCGTGTGAAAAGTGTGACGATATGTGTGCATGCCCATCTCTGCTCTACAGCCACAAATGCTTAGGCTTTAAACCAGAGATGGGCGCGTCGCGACGTTCACAATGCACACGAAGGCAGCGCTGCCTTCGCTGCCATCTCTGCTTTAAACGGATCAAATAGGTATTATTTGGCATTTTATTGCCAGATATGTAGCTAATAGTATTTTCAAAAATTTAATAGCATTTCCAATTGTATGGCCCACACACACACACACAAACACATAAAGGACCTCTCTAACAATCGCGCAGGACACACGCTTGTTCATCTGGTAATAAAGTTAACAACTGGTTAGTTCAGAAATTATGGAACCAGTTCTAAGCCATCACAAACGCTGCAAACAATCGATAACGATAACTGTGCATAGACGCCCGTTTGTCATTTGTTTTTGTTGGGAAAGCAAAGTGGCTTTTGTTGTTTTTGTTATATTGATTAGTAATCAACATGCCAAAGCATGCAAAGCCGGCCCCAAATTCAAGGACGAGAACAACCTACCTCTATATGGCGTAGCGACTGTAACGAGATTTTCAAGAACACGCAAAATAAAAACCAAAACAAAAACGAAACGAAGCAACAACAAAACATAAACCAAAATTCATTTGACGCTGGCACACACACTCCTCCTGATGGCTCTTAATGCGGACACACTTCACACGGAGACGGATAACATTTCGGCGATGGAATTGCAATCGAATCGTCGCATGTTGTATTTCAGCGATGGCGTTATGGAGGAACCATCCTCCTCCAGCGATAGTGAAACCGAAGCGGATGTGCCCGATAAAAGTCTGGCTGTGCATCTAGATGAGGTTCGAGTACAGCTTTGCATTTACAATGAGTCATTCATCTCACTTTCTGCTTCCTTTTCTAGCATGATATGGCTTTGGGGCCACGCCTACGCTACAAGGCCAGCAAGGTGGGTCACAAATTTCTGGCCGGCCTTGATTATGTGGGTGGCGGTTTGGCCTCCTTTCTGGGTATTACAAATTCGAAATATGCCAGCGAATTGGAGCATTATAAGCGAACACAAGAACAGGAGCAGCAGGACAATAATTGGCAACCTCGCCATAATAACAACAATCCAAGTGAGACCATCATATTGTGTGCCCCCACACCGGGAGAAGGTCATCAAATGCCAATGCCAGAATCAGCCCAACCACAACCACCCACCAGGCAATAAAAACCAAAGTGAAGTGAAGGCCGCCACAGGAAATGGCTAATCGTCATTAGGTTGCAAAGAAAAGGCAAACAAAAAACCAACCACAAATCAGTATATCATTTAGAAGACTTTTACATTAAAAAAAAAAAACACATTTTCGACACTTTATTTGCTAGAAAATAAGTTAAACATACAGAGAAAAAAAATTAAGTAATTAAAATTATTTTAAAAATGCACTTAAAAAAAATATGTAAAGGGAAGGGACTAGGAAAGCTAACCCAAAGAGAGATTTTTCCATCAGCTAGGCTTAAGCTAACAACCCACAAAATACTAGCACCGCGTTCTCAAGACGCAATGGAAGGCTAGTTAGCGTACGAGCTCTGTGAGTGTCTTCTCTCAATCTTCTATTGTTGCTATATATAGCTATTGTTGGCACGATTTTGTACGTACTAGAGCCCTGCATAAGTCAAAGTTCCCCTTCAACTTCCCTATGAACTTCTACTCATTGGTCACAAAATTATTGATTCATTGAATTATAGCTCATGACATGAGGCATAATCTATATCAGGGGTGCCCAGAATCAGCTTACGCGCGCGTGGATACCTATACAAATGAAAAAATATATGTTTAGCAACAACAACCACAAGAAATAGAAAGAGTTAACCGATTTTTGTTTGTGTGTGTGTATGTGTGCGTGCTCGTAGCCCTCTAGTACGGCCGACCACGCTGTATCAACATTCCGTCGACGAATTTGTGACTGTCGTTGACGCTCGCTTATTTCCCCCACAATGGGCTCGACTGACGTATTTTACAAGGCGATGTCCGCTCAATACGTTAACGGCTCTCCTGGCACGCTAGGTCGACGCAATACCATGCAGAGAAGCGACATAAGCAACGCTCGTTCGACCCAATGCCATGTATAAAGTCGGCCCTTTAGCGACACTCGTTCGCCCTAAAGCCATGCTTGGAGCGCCATAAGCGACGCTCTTTTAACCCAATGCCGTGCATGAAGCGCCATAATGCATTCCACTGGCATGCTGTGAAATATTTTGCTGAAAGGGTGTTCGAGGATTGATATACCTATGCTTTGTACAAGCTTTCTCACTGAAACATATTAGAGGGTACGCCTTCTCTCTCTCTCTCTCTCTGTTTAGCGTTCGGCCCATGTTACAATTTGATAGGCGGCACGACGCATCACCGTACAAAGAGCAACGCTGGGTTGACGAAAATAGAGTAACTGACTCCAGCCGTACTAGAGGGAGCTGTCTGATACACACGAAATCATTATCAGGCAACAACAAAACCTTCGCTCAGTGAGAAAGAGAAGAGAGAACACATTTAAAGTTGTTGCTGCTCTACGCTTGGCCAGATGCTTTGCGTGCCGGGAAACAACAAAACCTTCGTTAGAAGAGTAAGAGCGGAGAGAGCACATATGAAGTTGCTGCTGCTCTCTGATTCCCATAAGCCAGGGTTCCCCAAGAAGAGAGCACAGAAAATGTGTAAATGCTGTTTAGCACTGGTGATTGGCAATATACTGCCCCGGAAGGGATAGTTTTGTAACGCTGACTGCGACTGACTTTCAGTAATTCAGTGAGAAATGACTTTGGCAAGCATTCGGTTATCGAATGCGTTCGGCCCCAGGGGCTATGGCTGGAAAACTCTGCCATAAGCTATGCGTGAGGTCAATACTCCCGCTTCTCCCTTTGAGTAAAACAGGGATGCCCAGTATGAGCTTACGGAAGCGTGAAAACAAATAGAAGTGCACAAAATATATCTCCAGAAATAGAAAGAGAAAGCCGATTTTTGTTTGTGCGTGTGTGTGTGCTGCCGTGAATAGCGACTGCGTTTGGCGACTGCGAGCCAGTGCTGCCACTTTGGCAATTTAATTGCTAGATCTAGCAGCTTTTAAAAAAATTAGCAACTTTTTTTTTTTAAATGCTATTAGCCACAAATCTAGCAATTTTTACTTTTTCTTTAGCAATTTTACAAAACTAGCAATTTTTTAATTTTCTTTAGAATTTTTTACTTTTTTTTATACCTTTATACCTTTTATACCTGCAATTGACTGCACAAATTATGATTAATATGAACAACTTGAAAGTGTTCGCTCACTCTTTTGCTGTTTTGTGATTGGGTTAAGTTGCCAAAAATTTATAAGCAACATTTTCGTGATGCCTGGCTGCAAGATGAGGAGTTCAAGCAATGGGTTCGCAAGGATTGCGCTGATCCAACGAGATATTGTGCGTTTTGCAAATCCGTAATAGGCGCAAAACCTTTTTGATATCCGCCACCACGCCGCCTCAAAAAAACCTGTGGCTTCGATGGGCGCACTTACTCAAAAAAATAAGATGCCATTCGTTCCAAATTCAACAAAAACGGAGGAACAGGATGCGGCACTATGCCTACTACACATTGCCAAACACACGGCGATTGCGACAAGTGATCAAATTTTCATCAATACATACATATATTTGTCGAAAACGAAAACTTTAATGGTTTAGCATTTTTTTTTTGGCAATTTTCACATAATATTTAGCAACTTTTTTCCCCAAATCTAGCAATTTTTGCTTCGGAGAGTGCTAACTATTCATAAGCAACATTGTCGTTGCTTTTTGATTTGCCACAGACACAGGAGAGGGAGAAGAGAGTCACATATTATGTTGTTTTTGCAGGTCTGCACGCGCCAACGACCAAACCTTAGCCCGGAAAGAAAGAGACGAGAGCACACATACTAAATCGTTGTTGATTTATGTAAGCTTTTGAAGCGTGAGGACTATAGGTGTAAAACAATCGATGGCACCATCGAATATAATCGATTTTTCGGGTTTTTGTGAACGTCGATTATTCTTGGGACACAATCGATTTTTCACGCTTTTTGTGTCATACCTTTCAGTTTTTTTCCTTATCTAGCCCTTTTCGCGCGTCAGAAGCAGAAGGTAAGCGTCTATAATATTTGTGCATATTTTTAATGCATTTAAACTTTAATTTGCATTTTTTTTTAGAAAAGAAAACGCAAACTCAGCACGGACAATATAAGCGCCAACTGCAAGCGTTGCGGAAAGCACTACAAAACCTGCGGAAACACATCGAACCTCCTCGAGCATCTTAAGCGCGCCCATCCGGAATACCTGGATGCTGATAAACACCTGAAACGTTCTTTCAAAAGCAACCGTTTTATGCAAATGGTTCGGCGCGAAAAATAAGTCTCGATAAGAAAGTTATACGTATAATCGCGCGTGATTATAAAGCGCGCTGATGTGCAGCCATTCAGCGTTGTTGACGACGAGGGGTTCCGCGAGCTAGTCGAGGAGCTTGATCCAAGGTACAAGCTACCCAGCAAGGCGCACCTGAGGAACGTTGTTTTGCCATCGGAATACAATAGATTAAAGGTTAAGTTGATGATCGAGTTGAGCAATGTCGAACAACTAGCTATAACTACGGCAAATGCAGGGTACTTGGCCGTAACGTGCCATTTCATCAATAATAATCTTAAACTCAAGTCCGATGTGCTGTCAACTGAAAATCTTCTAACGGCGACTAACCACACTTCGGCCAATATTTCCGAGTCGCTTACAAGCTATTTACAACGTTGGGAATGGGATCGATTATAATCGATTTTTTCAGGGGGAAAATCGAAATAATCGATTTTTCAAACCATCGATGGTTTGACACCTCTAGTGTGGACCGTATACGCGCGAGCTATTCCTTTGCGTAAAACAACGAGTGCGTGGCTTGCGGAATAGGCTTGCTCACCCCTGGCGTAAAACTAAAAACAAATGCGCTGCGTGCGCAATAGGCTAGGGCACCCTTGATCTAGCTCAGATCAGCTCAACAAAGCAACTAGATCAATCATGATCAACTCAAATAGCTCATAGGGTTCGTAGCACAGACGAAGTTAGTTTAGACTTCTCGAACATGCTATATGTGAAGGCTGATTTGAAGTGGATTTGGGCATTCTTTGAAGGAAACATGTGGCACCTTGCGCACTTCCGCGATGGGGTGTGGTGCATAAAGCAACTGCTCGAAGGTGCGGCAGCTTCAGTTTGGACCACGACCTCTCTAATACCCTTGTTCCACTGGCACATTCAAGAGGTCATCCGCTGGATGATATAAATGACCTCATTACTCTGTGTATTTCCTCATAAGAGATGAATGTCCATTCGGTAGATCATCCGCGACGGATGATCAAGTCACTGTCATGGATGATCTAGCTACTGTCATGACATATAGCTATTTTCCGCTAAAGGGCCGAAGAGGAACAGCTGCTCTGTCAATGGCGTTGCCATGGTCGGAGGGTTTTAGCTCAGTGGGTGGGAGTTTAGCACAGCGG
The DNA here is from genome assembly GCA_037044535.1 of Lordiphosa magnipectinata. Taxonomy (NCBI): domain Eukaryota; kingdom Metazoa; phylum Arthropoda; class Insecta; order Diptera; family Drosophilidae; genus Lordiphosa; species Lordiphosa magnipectinata. The sequence continues at coordinate 241,955 of JBAMBO010000108.1, read as the reverse complement.
AAACCCACTATGCCTATGAGTTGTAAATGTCCAAGGCAAACGGCGATTGTTCCATTCTTTGTTTTAGAATGTTAAAATGCAGTAATATTTCTTATGTATGAATCCCGCAAACAACCTTTATCGTGGTGGGACTACCAGGAGGGCATGCTGCTTGACATGTGGATGGCGAACTTTGATTTACAATTACAGACAAAGCAATTCAATCAGCTGTTCTTTGTTGTGAACAACATTCGTCAGTGGAACAAGGAAAATTCACTTTTCGAGAATGTGAATGTATGTTCGCCAGTGGAACAAGGGTATAACACTGGGCCTGCGTTTCCGTTGTTTGATATGCGGCTTGACCTAGGAATAGCCAAGGTCAATCAAGAATAGGCGGCGGCCAATGTTTTTTTTTGTCTAAATTCCATTTGCTGTACAAATCTATGAAGAAAATGAATGCATTCACCGCGGATATGTCGAGCATGTAGTATGTTAGCATCTGCTAATAATAATCATAAATTACTATTTTACTTTTTTTTTTTGGGTTACTTGACTGCGGAACACCGTTCATGGAACCTTCAAAACTATCCATTTTCGGCCTCAGGGGTAATTGGCTACTGCTTAAGCCACTTAATGCACCTAGATTAAAACGTCAATTTTTTGAATTTCTGTTTTTCATACTGTTTCAGGGCCCTTAAGTACGTTTCTAGTTCGAATACAATACTAAAAATTAAAATCTCTCTCATCTACTCTTAGTTCCTTCCCTTTAAGAACATTCAATTTTTGCTATATTATGTAAAAATACTTGTATAGAAGTACTGGAAGTGTTTTCAGTTCTTAAATCTAATGGCACATTGAAGACAATTACAATTAAGTACACTTTTTTTGTTGTTGTTTTGTATCAAATAGAGGAAATTTAGTTGGCAAAAAGATATGGATTTATATAGTAGTAGTAGTAGTTCTCCATTCCTTTTCGATTTTGTTTTGTTGTTTGATTGAATTGCTTATCACAGTTTCAAAAATAGTTGGGCGAAACACAAAAAAAAAAACAAAAATTAAAGTTAACATCGGCTAACCGAAGTTTATATATGTATATAGGTATGTAATATAAAAACCCTTGCAGATAAGTGAAAGCTTTAAAGCTTCTTAAAGAAGTTTGTAGTTTGAGTCATAGTGGCTGCGGTCAGCAGAACAGCTTGATCGCTGATCAATCATAAATTTGACGGAAATTTTGATTTGATTTATTAACTTATGTCAACTTTAATACGAACCCTTAAAGAAAGACATGTTTGAAATGTAGTAGGTTAAGCTGATTAGTAATCAGAAGTCTCTGCTGAATGCTTCCATTTTGTTAAGAAAGTTTATACTAGCTTCAATTTAGTTAGCGGTGGACAAAAACTAATGCACATTACATAGATTCACATTCACAGATTAGACACCTTCAAAACAAAACAAGTTTAAAGCTTAACAAAACGGCGAATCATATCGTAACTAACAAGACAAAACTGTACAAATAATTTGTAAGAAAGCAATAACGCGAATATCTAAATAGAAGATGACTTAAGCAGAATCAAAACGTATTAAGCCTCTGAACCAGGGCTTAATACCGGAACCGTTAACCGAAATAAGCCGTTTCAAATCAAGTACCGTGACCGGAACCGATACAAATTTATTTTTGAGAACCGATAACCGTTTACCGTTATTAATGGAACCGATAGCACCGGAACGAAACCGAAACGTTGGTACCGGTACAGTTTCGGTTTTTTTTACCTTTGCAGAGCGCATCGTAGATTTTGTCATGAGTTGGAACTCTACATACAAGATGCTAAAACATTTGCTGGCGGAAGACATCTTCAACATTTCCTCTAGTTTTGCGGCTGCAGATGATGACTTTCTTCTGCACCGGAAAGTGCGAGATTTTACGCATACTAGAACTAGGGCAAGTGGCCACAACTAAACTTCAACCGAAAATCTTGTTTTGGGTGATTTTTATTCCATTTGGATATACTGGATCTCTAGCAAACAGTTACTGGGTTCCATGAATCATGAAACCATGAAAACATTCTTAACTGGTGGTCAGAATTCTCCACAAAGTTCCCAGAATTGTAAGAGATTTCAAAAGTCGGGCTTTCTGTTCCAGCTACGCAGGTTCTCTGGCGATAAATTTATAATGAATCCGCTAAGAAGTTGTATGGACTCAACCACATTGAATGCAGTTATGTTAAAGCGAGCAAATCACAAGAATGCTATATTAGTTACATAAGACGTGGGCGTACCGGTACGTACCGGTATACCGAAATAAGAATCTGCGTACCGTATCGAAACCGAAATTAATTGAAAACCGAAACATTCATTTCGGGACGTATCGAAACCGGTACCGCAATCGAAATTCGTTTCGGGATTAAGCCCTGCTCTGAACACAAAGTGAACACTCACTCGCAAACTGTTATCGTATTTGCCGATTTTGTTCTTGCAAATGTAAGAAACAAACTATTATAAATTTGTGATGATTGTCTTCTGGGTAATTTGAATTTGTTGGGAGGTTTGTAAATCAATTTTGATAAGAATTTTATGCAGCATTCGTTGGAATATTCATTTCAGACTCCATAAACTATATATATTCTTGATCAGGGCGACGAGTTGAGTCGAGTGAGCTTTGGCTGTCTGTTTCTACGCAAACTATTCTCTCAGTTTTAAAGCTATCGAGCTGGAATTTTGCACAGATTCTTCTTTTTACTGCACGCTGCTAATATGTCGGAACCGACCGGATCGGATGACTATATCTTATAGCTGCCATAGGAACCATCGGTCTAAAAATGGGTCTTAGTGAGAAAAACTTTTTTGTTTTCAATGTAAGCGTCCTTAAACTCGGCCATTATTATTGTTATATGCTTCCAAACAGATTTGCAAATTGTGATCAAGATCGGATGACTATATCTCATAGCTGTCATAGGTTTATACGTACGTCTTTTTTCCAAATAACAATTTTGTGAGTGACAAATTATTGAGTATAAACGCTGAGTTAATTCATTATTTGCAAATAGCTAAGTCACGAAAACCATTACTGATTAATAGACTATTTGCAAATAGTGTGCTAGGCGTTGCCACTCTATTCAGTGATTTTGCTGTTTTGAAATATATGGTAGCACTGCTATATTGTAATTGCCATTCATATCGACTGCTGGCGAAGGAAAAAGGGAAATGTTGAAGATAAAAACTTGGAACGCTTGTTTGCAATTGAACCAAGGCGGACACCAAGGTACTTCTTGGACTAATGACAGAAAATAAGGCCATGAAACTGCTTTATGGCAGTCCGGCAGCACTAAAAAAATAGGTATTTAGCGTATAAGCAATGAGTTAGTTATTTACAAATTATTTCTATTTGCAAATAGCTGGCGTATAAGCGTAGTATGAGAAAAACTTTTTTGTTTTCAATGTTAGCGTTCTTAAACTCGTCCATTATTAATTTTATATGCTTTCAAACAGATTTGCAAAATTTGATCGAAGTCGGATGATTATATCTTCTGCCATAGGACCTTAGTGAGAAAATTTGTTTGATTTCAATTTTATCGTAAGCTCGGCGATTGTCAATTTGATATGTTTGAAATCAGATGTTTATCTGTCGGAAAATGGATTTTAGTTAGTTTAGGCCAGAACTCTTCACTTTTAGTTTCACGCTCGAGGAGAAAAGCTTAGCACTGCTTTATTTTCTTTTATTTTACTGATTTTTTCTTTTTTTTTATATATTTTGTCAATTCTCTTTAATGGAAGATTAAGAATTGTCTTAGTCTCTTCTTTAGTTTTTTTAAATTTGTTTGAGATTAAAGGCTTCTGATTGTTATGTTTTGATTTATCTCGTATTGAAGATGAAGAATTGTCTTTGAATTTTCCAATCGAGCAGAGACGTGTGAGATTTTGCTCTTTATTTTTTTAAAATTTGTTTGAAATTTGTTTAAACTCTGACATTTAGTCAGACATTAAGTTAGCTGGGCCTTCTCGTTTCGTTTGTGACAACGAGATACTTTACTCAAAATGTTTGTTGACATAGCAAAACACCATGATACAACAAATAGAAGGTAGTGCAATGCGTCGCTTGTCGAGCATAATAATGTGTGCTTGGGTAACCAAAATGAAAATGAATTAAATACAAAGAGGAAAGCCAACTTCGGCTCGAGCAAAGTTCATATACCCTTGTAGTTTGTATAGCAGCTATATGATATATTTATTAGATTTTGACCATACTTCCCAAAATTTTGTGTAAACCGATAATATTCATAGCTGATAAGCTTAAAAACGCTACCATTGAAAACAAAAGAGTTTTTCTCACTCCCCCACCTAGCATTTGGAAGATCATTTTAACAAGAATCACCTTGTTTAGTCTTTTTCGAGCACTTTTGATGATTAAAAAGAGATTTATTTCATGTGCGATCTAAAAAAGAATCAAAAATGAGTCATGCATATGCGCAAAATGTGATTTGTTAAAATATGACAAAAAAGAATCGCAATTGATTGGAAATTCGACTCGAAAATGAGTCGAAACTGATCAGAAAAACAGGTTATAAACGACTCTTCAAGAAGAGTCGCGGCTAGGATACCGTTTACTCCCGACCAAAGTACCATTTATGATCAGAAAGCGGACGCAATTATGACTATTATAATCAGACAGAGGATTCAAAAAAGACTCGAATGTGAGCAAAAATTTCATCAAATGCTGGGTGGGCTAGAACTACTTTTTCGACCGATCGTTCCTATGGCAGCTATATGATATAGTCATCCGATTTTTATCAAACGTGGCATAATTGGGTGGTAAAGAATAATATTGATCAGTAACAAGTTTGGGAGCGATAGTTTTAAAAACAAAAAAGTTTTTCCTACTAAGACTTTTTTTTCAGAAGTATATTTTGTATGGCAGCTATACTATATAATTGACCGATTTTCATCAAACTTGGTGGAATTATGTAAAAGCATAGAAAACTAATAAATAGGAGGTTTGAAAACGTTCGCGTTCAAAGCAAAAAAGTTTTTCTCACTAAAACTACTTTTTCGACCGATGGTTCCTATGGCAGCTATACGATATATTCATCAGATTTTGAACAAACTCCCTAAAAATGTGTGAAAACTGACAATATTCATAACTGGGCAGTATAAAGACGCTGCCGTTAAAAACAAAAAAGTTTTTCTCACTAGAACTACTTTTTCGACCGATCGTTCCTATGGCCGCTATGCTTTATAGTCATCCGATTTGAATGAAACTTAGCAGAATAGTGGGGTGGCACATAATATTGACCATTAACAAGTTTGGCAGCGATAGCATCGAAAACAAAAAAGTTTTTCCTACTAAGACTTTCTTTCAGAATAATATTTTGTATGGAAACTATACTATATAGTTGACCGATATTCAACAAACTTGGTGGAATTATGTAAAAGCATAGAAAACTTATAAATACGAGGTTTGGGGACGTTGGCATTGAAGACAAAAAAGTTTTTCTTACTAAAACTAGTTTTTCGAGCAATATATCCTATGGCTATATCAACTCAGCTCGTCATGCTAATCAAGAATATACATACTTTATGTGATCGGGGCTGCTTCCTTACTCTCTACAAGGGTATAATGATATCAACAAGTAAATTTAATCAAGTTTAAACTAAAATATTCAAATTTCCAACCTAAGACTTTGGCTGTCAAATGACGTCACAGTATCATAAATTTATGCGCATGGGAAATGGAGCAAGTGTTTGCACTAACTTGTATTCATTGTATTATAAGAAAACACGCTGGCGAACATAGTTAAAAAATTACTCAGAGAGTCAAAAAATAACTCAGAGAGCTAAAATGACAGCAAACAGCTGACAAATATCTGAGTGAAAAGTTGTTGGTGCAGCAAATTGTGCTTCTATGTTACGTTTTCTTTAACGCGACTCATTTGGGGTGGCAAAGCTAATGCTGAAAGAGCTAATACGCGACTCCTTTGGGTTGGCAGAGCTAATGCTGAGAGCACAAGAGACATGATCGTATGCAAAAACATGCTAACAAATAAACCTTGTATACAAATGATGGGCTGTGCCCGCATATGAGTTTCTCTGTTAGTTGGGAAATTTGGGTTTTCATACTAGAAATGGAATCAGCATAAATTACTTCAAAAAAAAGAGTAAAAGTAAGCCTTATAAACAGACATCCTACATCGGATTTCTTGTTTTCTTTCTTACTTCTCTGCAAGGGTTAATCTACAAAATACTATTTTTTTAAGGCAAGAGTGTGTGATATATAGGATTGGGGTTAATAATTGTACTTTGGTTACACCAGTCAGCAGCAAATATAGCAGCTGTAAGCTAATCAAATCAAAATTATTGCAGTTATTACACTTAATTTAAGTACACCAAAATTACACAAGACACTTAATACAAGGAGGAGGAGAAGGAAAAGGTCCCACTCCAGCTTCCTATTTCAATAAAATAGTTATATATACACAGTACATAGGGACAGATGACCGTTTTAAGAGTAAGTTGGGTAGAAGTCAAGTCTTATAATGAAACGTTTCAAGTAAAATTTTGATTTCACAGTTCATTAACATTTAAAGAGTCGGAAGAAATCTCTCTACTCATTTCAGTACTCTTTTTGAGTACGAGAAAATGTTTTCAAAACAGTTTAGGTAGCTGATCTAAGCACTTTCTTGAGCCCCTCTAAATAGTTTCATTATAAAACTTGACTCATCAGCCAAATTGTGGGTCTTACAACCCCTTCAAAACCTTGGCACATAGGTAAGAGCAGTGTCAAAATTAATTGCCTGCAGGAACATTAAGTTAAGGAAATAACAGTCCTTTTTTCGTCTTCTTCAATTTGCTAGGCGCACGTGTACCCACCTCAGAGTAGCGTTTCATCACCATAATGATAGTATTGATTGCCCTGATGTTGATACTTTTGGTTAGCATAACCCCCCGGGGGATAATACAAACGATGATGCGAAGTGGAGCCGCCATGATGATGATGATGATGATGGTGATGCTGCTGATGTTGCTGTTGCCGTTTCAGCGTGTAGTTGGACATTTGATTTAAAGAAATGGAGCCAGCTCCCGTTGGCATCGACTTGTGCTTATACGGACTAGACAGCACGGGTGCACTGACCAGCGACTGATGCGATGGACGCACCGAATGATAGGAGACCACCGTGCTGCTGCAAGCTGCCTGAGAGCCACGTGAACTGCTTTGTCCATCCAGCTGATGCTGCTGTTGCTGTGGCGTCTGCTGCTGCTGTTGTGATTGTGGTTGCTTCACCGGCTGCCTGGACAACTGACGCTTGTACATGGTCGATATGCTGGGTCCCAAAACCCAAGCAAAACAGCAAATGCCCAGCATTAGCTCCATAAAGGCACGCATCAGATATGGCCAGAGCGGTGTACTCGTCTCGCCGGCACTTAGCCAAATGTCAATGTTGGCAAACTCATAGATAACCGCCAGCAGTAGCAAAGCCGTGGCCAGGCCATAAATGAACAGGAATATGCCCAGGCCAGAGCTGCTGCGTTGAGAGCAGCTTAGCTGCTGCTGGAGCGTCAATGAGTTGGAATTACGTAGAATTTCCTTGTTGCGACAATGCACCAAATAGCCAGAGATAAGATTCATAGAGCCAAAGATCCAATAGCAGAAGACAGGAGTGGCCACTAGTACCTGAAGGGCTTTGTCCGATTGATTGCCCACAAAGCAGGCGCCTGCAAGGACAAAGAACAAAAAAAGGGGTTAACAACTTAGTTTAAGGCAAAACGCGGGAGTAAGAAAGTTTGGTGTATTGAGCTAAAGGAAAGAAGAAGCGTACAGAGAAAGAAGAATGAAATGAATTTGGGTCAAAATGAAGAAAAGAGAATCAGACGCCAAAGATCGCGATAAGTTCCTTAATGATTATCTTTAATCTTAGTAATGACCGAACCTGAAAGAGGAGTATTAGATATGATCCTCATCTCAGAGTTTCTCATAGAAAATATTATATTAAGCACGGAATCGGGGGTGCTTGTTGAGCCCAGTGATTGAATAGCTGCAGTCAAAATAGCAAAAGTTGTGCCTAATTTCGCTGCAGAAACTCTCAGAAGTTGAAAGCGCACTTTTAATATTGCTTCTGCTTCTGAGAAAATCGGAAGCGACAGCCAAATCAAACGGAAAAAACGATTTTGGTGAACTGCGAAGAGTTACGACTGACGACAGCTTCGGCAGTTCTGCTTTGACTGAAACTGAAAGCAAAAACAGCACCATGGAATTCGCTTTTGATCCTGGAACTGCAGTCGGTGTCGACTGTTCTATTCTTTGATTTTACTTTTCATTCTGCATTTAAAATTGGTTCAGTTTATGACTGTCAATGAAACAGATCGGTGGTTTAGTTTGTGTCAGCAGAAGCAACAGTGGAAATCAAAATGGCAAACAAATCCCAGAATAACGTTTTGACTTTTTTCGAAAAAGACAATGACGCTGTACATATTTGCTATATGAAATACATGTAAAAAAAAACTTAAAAATAATCGGGTGTCAAATTTAAAAACACATTTAGGGCCGATTTCTCATCTTATTAATAAGTCAGAAAAAGCTATTTGACAAGTAACGCTATGCAACAGATGAAGTCCCACATAACCAAAATGGATTACAAAACCTATGTATAAACTTATCTAAAACTTTTACATTCGAACGACAAACTCTCTAATAAAGTGGTAGCAACTTCCGTGAAAATCTGGCAGCGCTGTCAAACAACTGATTTGCTGTGTCATTTTATGTTGGTTAAAATTTATCGGTTATCTGAAATTATGGAAAACACAGCAAAAAGGCAACGTGCTAAGAATTTTACAGAAGATAACAAGAATGTCATCGAGAACAAGAAGTCAGATGCGGTCACTTGGAAACAAAAGGAGCAAGAATGGGCAAAACTGGCGTCCACTTACGCTAGCAAGACCGGAATTCAGCGCACTGCTCAGGCTAGCATGGGATGAACCAGGCCATTTTGCAACTACATCTTGCTAAAATAACTTTGCGCTAGATACTGCTTGTACATTTATCGAGAAATATCCCTTTCTGTTACGGTATATCTCGGCATGGTCACCGCCTGACGATTGAATCTGTACATGGGTGCAATCAATAGCTCCCATAACCTTTGGGAATTTAGCAGTTTTATAAAAGTCTCTAATGACTTCATTGTGGTCCCCAAACTTAATGTAACTGCTGTATAATTATGCAATGGCATAGGAAACTTCTTTCACTACCCGACATGCTGAAGCTTTGCTCTCTCCACAAAAGTCCCCAACAGTAACACAAGCATAGAATCTCAATGCTAAAAGCAGCTTCTTCATTGGAGACAAGGAAAATTTCCTAAAAAGATGGATTAAGTTAAGTTTGTTGATGGTACATCAAGTTAGTTTTAGTTTTTGTTAAAAGGAGCAGACATGTAGACTTTGAAAGTCGGAATCCTTTTATGAATACGGAATCTTCCATGTCCTCAAAGAAGTTAAGCCTTGTTTACTCTCTCTCTCTATAAATTGTCACAATGTCCTTATCAGAATCTTCCAGCGAGTAAAGGTAAATAGTCCGTTTCAAGTTCATTTTACAAATTGTATTCAAAACCAACCCCATATAATACACTGCTCGCCACTTGAATAGGACACCTCTAAAGTCGATTTTCTATAGTTAATTGCTGCTAAACCAAGCCATCTAGGAAAATAATTTTTGTTTTCTTATAAAGTTTATTTAAATGTAGTAATTAGACGAAAATTACAAAATTATTCAAAAAGTGTAAGTATACAAAAAACATTGTTAACCAATAAGTAACAAATTTTGGAGTTTTTATTTTGCACCACTTGAATAGGACACTTTATCTAAAAACCATTTAAGAATATTTCAATCCTTTTCAAATAACAATATTACTTAAATAAGAAATTACTAACATGTTTTTAAATCAAAAAAAGTTTTTAATAGTGTGTTGAGCCTCCTTTTTTCTCCAAAACCTCACACATTCGGTCTGGAAGGGATGCATACAATTTTCCCAAATAATTCAACGATATCGAGCCCCATGCTAATTTGATAGCTGCAATTAGTTCGGGAACGCTTGAATATTGCTAACCTGATCCATATACTTCACGTGTTAGCCATCCCCACACATACTCAATGATATTCAAGTCCGTTGAATAGGGTGGCCAGTTTAATAACTCCACGTTTTGGCTCGCTATATACGATTTTACAATTTGGGCCGTATGTATAGGGGCATTATCATGTTGATAAATCCATTTTAGATTTGCAAAAAGAGTTTGGAAGTGTGGAAAGGCCTCTTTCAATATACCATTATAACACAACGCATTCATGGTGGTTGGAATAAATTTAAGCTCACAGGTGCCATAATAGGAAATGGCCCCCCATACCATAATACCTCCAGCACTGCTGTGCAACTTATCAAGATGGTGTGGTTCTTTTCGAAGATCATGAAAATAGTAGCTGTAGCCATCGGGGCCCTCCAAATTAAACTATTCTTCGTCCGAAAAGACAACATGTTGCCACTCCGAAGTCCAGGTGACATGTGCGCGCGCGAAATCAAGGCGTTGTAACTTCCGAGACGGGTTAAGAGGTGGCTTCTCCTTGATTTTTAGTCTCTTCAGGTGTGTAGCATTATTAATAACACGACGCATGGTTGTCAAACTTGCTTTAACGTTGCATTTTTCCCTTATGTTGGCCAAAGAGTCGTGCGAATTGGAAGCTTCTCTTAATATAAGTCGTTTGTCCGCGATGGTAAGCACACTGTGGGTGTTTTTACCATAATTAGCCTCATTATTTAAAAAATTTGTTATGGCGTGACGGCTCCTGTCGACTTTTTTTGCTATTTTGGCAATAGAAAGGCCAGAATTCTTGTAAGCTTGGATTTTTCCTTTCTCCGACTCAGATAATGAAGTGCCACGCCCCATTTTAATTTTTTTTAATTTTATATACACTTCAATTAAAGCAAAAAGGTTAAATAAACCAAAATTTGTGAGCACGTGTCAACGATACCGACCAAATAAAATGCATGTTCTATTCAAGTGGCGCAAAAATTCCATTGAATTTTTGCGAATGCTCACATAAAGTGCAAAGAACTTTATACGGGTTCTATTCCAAAACTTGGAATGTACCAGAAAGAGCGAAGAATGCTTGCACAAAGATAATATGCAAAAAATACCGTTACTCTACCATTTCGTTTTCGAGTTACGAGCAGTTTTAAAGAGAGCATACAGGGTGTCCTATTCAAGTGGCGAGCAGTGTATTAGAGGCTTAGACCAAAAACCGCGATATTTGTCAAATTGTCTCCAGAATTATATATTACCTTCCTGTCATATGGATGCTGAGAATATATCTCTCCCGCACAACTACATTGTGATCTATGGGTCTAGGTATATTTCCGTCCCGCGCCCATTTCTAGTAAATATATGAGGATTATTATAAATTATAATATTATAAAACTTTTACACCTTGTTGAGGCAACTTGACCTCATGGCAGCCATTCTTCAATTAATATTCAATTCAAATTTGGTTTCCCTCTTTTTCCCCTCCCCCTCTTCCAACGCACCCCCCCCCCCCCCTTTCTCCACTGTTCCTCACTCTAGTCCCACTGTTCCCCCCTCTTCACTCTCTTCGTCCACTCTTCACCCCCTCTTCACAACCTCTTCACCTCCCCATTCCCACTCTTTCCCGCCCCACCCCTTCTCCATCCCACTCCTCCACACACCCGCAAACACACAACCCACCTGCAGCATGCACACTCACACCCATCATACAACTATTTCAGGTATGGCGCTCAGCCAACATTTTTAACTAGGCGCTTTTGCTTAAAGCGCGAGAGAGAGAGTAAACGACACACATTCACTCAAATAAGGTATGCGTGTAGAACAAAAAACCCACGCAGAAACAACAATAACAGAAATGTCGTGAGAACATTTGAGAGCGTAACTCTTATCCCTTTGCGACTGTTGTTGGTTTCATTTATGTATGGAGACAATAGATACCAGTTACAGAGAAAATAGAGAGTTATATCCCAGACAGACAACGTTGTCTTCCTGTATTTCAAAACAGTTTGATTCCAATTCTTTTAGCCATTTTTGAATCAAACATGATTTTTTATCGCTTATTTTCGGCATTTTTATTAATTAAAAGTTGATTTGATGTAGTTGATTTTCAAAGTGAAGCGGACTTGCAAAAAAATCAGAAAATGGTGAGCACAGAATCACAAAAAGAACACATTAACCCTGGCCTATAAGGATTATAATGTATGTGAAATATGTCATTTCATAAAAAAATAGGTTTTTTTTACATATTTTGCATATTTTTTTAATGCAAAATAAGATGTGTGCAAACGGAACTTAAAACGGACATGCGGTTCAAAATATGCAAATATGTAATATCCGATGTCTACTTATCACATACAATGTCAACTACAAAAAAACACCCTTCAGAAAGAGCAAGCGCAGGCGAAGGTAGCCATAAGCACGGGTGCAACGGTGCTTTGATAGCTGGGCTTCATTAGCAACAGAGGACAAAGAAACGCAGGACCTATCAAGCAACCACGGAATTGGTAATTGTAGAAGCAGGTTTATAAACAAAATTGATTAATCGCATGGAAGCATAAGGTATGCGAAATAAGTCACCTTATAAATCTTATGATCTGCTGTCAGAGCTTTGCTAATCATTTTTTCAATTTCTTTTTTTTTGCTTAGTTTCCTCTAAGACAATTTCCATGCTTGCAATAACAATGTTAAGCACAAGACTCTATAAGGTGTCGTTAATTTTATTAAAAAGCTCATGCGCCTCGCATTACAAAACGAAATAATTGAGCTTACATTATCAGTTTATGTCTTCGTACACTTGCATACAGGCGTAAATTTAACGGAAATTTTTCGCCATAAGTTATAGCCAATAGGAAAGTGATGTTTGATTCATAATCTGTAAATTTGAATCTAAAATTAACTTCAATTTTGCAGGAATGGTTCAAAGCCAATACGCCTCTAATGAAGAGCGAACTAAAATATCGCCATATCGCGAAATGGGGATGCCTCCACAGGAATTTGCTTCCGAAATGGCGAGAAGATATTTTAAAATTCAAAAGTATTTAAAAGATTCGTAAAATCACAGAAAAAGACCTCGTTTTGGACGCCCGCATTTGTTGAAAAAACGTGATAATAGAAGAATAAAATGAAAAGAATTAAAGAAAACCTAAGTGCAGGCCATATTTGCCACGAACTAGCTCTTCCAGTATCGAAGCGTCGGGTGCAGCCAATCTTACGTGACCATCAATTCGATTCATATAAAAAAAAAGGACCCTCAAATGTCAATTACTTCCTAGGCACAAAGTTGCCCGTATGCACTTTGCTGAGATGCATAAGTTTTAGGACTTAGAGTGGCAAAGTATTATCTTTAGTGATGAAAAAAGTTTAATTTAGATGGCCAAGATGGGTATCAATAATATTATGGGGATATACGGACGCCAAAACAAGTAAGAGTGTCACGCAATTTTCAAGAAGGTTCGCTAATGGTGTGAGCTGCATTTGGCTTTGCTGGAAAGAGTTCAATATGATTTGTAACACATTAAAAGAACTCTGAAAGGTATGCCGAACTATTTGATGAAGTTTTTGTAATTATGGACAAGAATATTTCAGAGATTCTTGGACATTCCAACAGGACAATGCTGCGTACCACGTTTCAAAACGCACTAAACTATTTTCTTAATAACAAGAAAGAAAGTCGGTCAAGCCCGACTATAACATACTCTGTACCCTTACACTCGCATTTGCTCAGGAGTCAAACGGCCAGTTAACACCCCGCGCACAACGCGGTGCGCTCTCTAAGTTTCTCTCTCTCTCTTTCTCTCTCGCACTAAGATTGCCTGTGTTGAACGGTTAGGGTATGTTGCTGTGGTTGTTGGTGGGGGGGGTGGGTGGTGTTAACTGGCCGTTTTTTGCCCATAACTTAAGTATCGTTCATCCGATCTTTATCATTCCTTCAGCAAATCGATAAATAATTTTTTAATTTTAATTTTTGTTGACAAGGTATCTCTAGAAGGAACGAACGATCTATCTCCAAAACTGTAAGAGATATGAAGTTTTTTCCAAATTGCGGGGGCGGGAGGGGGCGTGGGAAAAATTGAAAATAAACTTGATCTGCCTGCAAGTATAAGAAATATATGCCCCATACATGTCAAACCTCTATCTCTTACCATCTCTGAGATCTCTTCGTTCATACGGACAGACAGACAGACGGACAGACAGACAGACAGACGGACATGGCTATATCGACTCGGCTGTTGATGTTGATCAAGAATATATATACTTTATAGGGTCGGAAACGATTCCTTCTCCCTGTTACATACTTTTGCACAAACTTAATATACTCTATGTACCTTCGGTACAGAGTATAAAAACAAATAGCGGTTTTGATGTGGCCCGCAAAAAGTCCAGATCTTAATTGCAATGAAAAATTTTAGGAGATAATTTCCAACAAAGTCGACATGCATGGGAGGCAAGTTAACAAGGTAAAAGAACTTAACAAGTCTATTATCGTAGATTGGGCTATATTGGATGCATCAATTCTTTGAAACCTGGTTAATTCAATGCTAGGACGTGTATTGAAGGTTATTAACAGTAATGGAGGGCATTTTTAGGTATATTAAAAAAACCACGGTGGCTAAACCTTATTAAAATCGTAATATTCTGAAATTATCAGTTCACTTATTTCGTTCTGAAAAATATAAATTAAATTTTGTAAAAAGTATTATGCTTTCATTAAATCTTTTAAGAATTGGAATTAAATTGTTACTTCGTTAAGGTGAAAGAAAAAACAAAAATATTTCAATATATTTCCAGCTTTAGTATATATCAATGATTATATGATTGTAAGGTGACTTATTTCGCATACCTTATGGAGAGCTAAAACAAAAGCAAGTAAACCGGTTGTGAACCGAAACCCGGAGAACTCGTTCGGTTCGCGTTTTTGGGTCCCTTACAAACTTTCTAAATTGTTAACCTCTTGAAACTGGATCCGAACTGGACCCCCTCTGCTTAGCAAAAAGGTTCGTTTCGCAGAATAACTATAGTCATTTATTTCACAACTTATTAAACTATCACAGAACGGACAGTTCGAAGAATATTCATTTCAAAATCGGAATATTACGACTTCAAGAAGGAAATAAAGCATGAATTATATACGTAGAAGGTGAGACAAGCCGTAGTTGAAAGCTTATGAGTGATTACTATAAAGATTGAGGTCTATTCAGGTATGTAATAGCTGCATAAGCTGGACTCTTCCTTCTTAACAAAAATATGTGTTATAATTTTACCAAATAATGCCTCAACGATCTGAGAATCCACAAACCAAAACCTTGTTTGATATGCAAAGGAACCGGTCCGAGAACCGAACTTTACAGGTTTGACGGGTTTTAACTCCTGGACCAAACCTTCTCTAGAATTCTAGAGGTTGCTAGAGTTAAAATGGTTTAAACAGAGACTGGAAGTTCTGAGTTCCTCCAGCGCATAACCTTTGATTCAGGGGTATTTTGGAGGTATGACCATCTGGTGGCCCATAAAACTGACAAAACAGCTGTTCTTACCCAGCAGCTCATCGGCATCCACCAGACGGGCAACTATAACGGCAGCTGTCTGAAAGGCCGGCAGACCCCAGGCCACAAAGCAGACAAAATTATTGCTAGCCAAATCCTGTTGGGCACTACGTTTGGCCATGGAACTGGAGTTGGCCGCCGGCAGGGCCACATGCCCCTTGGAATCGGGACTATGGCGACGTATATCCCTATGCCAGCCCAGACAGAGTACGGCCCACCTAAAACAAAACGGAATTGACGATCACTTCTTCTTCTTCCATCACTCCGCTCATACGCTTACCAGGCACAGGCAGCCATCACAAAATAATAGCGCAATAGAAACACACTGGCACACGCCGCATTCGATAGTCCGTCCACGCTTAAGAGCAGCTCATTTGGTGCCTGGGGATCCAGGCCACAGGCTGTGCCCGTTCGGCCCACCAGAAAGCGTACGGTCCAACCCAAAGTGACCATGTTGTGGCACCAAATCAAAGGCGACAACAAGCGTGACCATTTGGCACTACGCTCATCGCTTAGCAGCAGGCACAGGGTGGCCACCAGAGCCAAACCCAAAGCAGCATACGACCAAGTGGAGACCCATATCTCTGACAAATGTTTCTCGCTGGGTGTGAACAATATATCCGCCTCGCAGAGTGGTGCACAGCGTCCGGAGCGTGGCAGACGCACATATAAATGGGATTTGGCCAAACCGGAACAATCCAAGGGCAACTTAGCTCCTGGCACAGCTCCCGGTACCTGCGGACCATACAGCTCATGCTCTTGCATGGGCAAATGCATCTCGCCCGGTCCCTCCATGCACATAGTCTCATGATTGTTCTCCTTGGGGAATCGCTCACAGTCCAAGGCAGGCGGCCAGGGAAACCCGAATCCCTGCAACACGGGATGACAACGTATGCGCACCGATTCGCACAGACTGCGACAGGGACCGATGGCGTGCACAGGCGCTTTGGGCGTGCACATGGGCACATAGGCGGCGCACAGGAACAGCTTCAGCTGGGAACTGCAATCGAATTCGATGAGGGGAGCAAACGTTTGCAGCGTATACTCCACATCTGTTTGCAGCTCATGACCCACCAGATTGGGCATGGAGGTCTCATTGTAGCCAATGCCACGGCACATCTCAATACGAATGGCCTCACATTGACGGAACGTTGTGGTCAACTCTGGCGGAGAACTGGAACTACTTGAGGGGCTGCTGCTGCCGCTGGTGCTGCAGGAAATAAGTAGATGGAGCAGGAGCAATAGCAACCACAGCCACAACAAATGTTTACACATCATGGATATAATATTGTTACTAATGCATTAGTGTGACCAGGTTGGACTATTTTTGGTATTAGTGTGACCACCCTCGGCTGTTTTTGGTATTAGTGCAACCACACTCGGCTATTTTTGGTATTAGTAAGACTACACTCGACAGAGGGCGCTCTGTGACATGCAAACTACGACTGTCAGGCGCTAGAGGGCGTCAGGCAAAATGGTGAAACTAGGCAGAAAAAGTGGCAACGCTGCACAGTGGGCCGTGAGTGTTAAAATTTGAATTAGGCAGTTGTTTATTTCATGACACGAGTTAAACATTTTAAGAAGCCAGAGCGAGATTTAATTAACATTTCAAATTTCTTGGGAAAGTGTAAATGTGAATAGTTTGTATAAAAGCAAAGGCTAGCTTTAAATGCAACACTGCTTTTGTCAATTGCCATTAGTTAATATAAGACCGTTAAACTTCAAACAAGCTGGCCAGAACAATGAGGAATTGCAGCGCATAGATGGTATATGTCATGATCTGGGCGTAAAGTTCTTCGCCAGCGATATCTGGGGGGATGTTTGGTTTCTATTTTAAGGGTTTGCAGACCAAACGATATGTGAAGTGAGTATGGTTGCCAATCGTTGATTTCGCCATCCAGGAATGTCATCAAGTACAAGATAATCTCAAAACCCAAGGAGAAGGTTAAATACGAATCGGTGTTTACGCCCGTGCAACGTAAAATGCAGTATCCAGCCTATTCGGTAAGGCTGAATTTTGATGTGACTGCCCCGGGTTCAGGCATAGTTCTGCTTCGGATTCTTCAGCAATCCCATCAATGCGATCCAGTTACACAACCAGGGAGTCGGACCTTCAACTTTTACAGACCATCCGTGATGCTCTACTTGTCACATCGGCTCTTAGTAACGAGGCATTGTACGTACTATTTGCCCAGATTTCGCCAGCCGTGACGGTTTTGGGAGGCGTTGTGGCCCCGGAGGTAATTAAAGTAGTGACTAAAATGAAGGCGACCGCATCGCAAGCTGTTCATCTTCGACCCCGACAAATGTGGAGGCGATTGGAGTCAATTAATATTCAAATAAAGTTTCACTTCTCATTTCCAAAAGACACCAATTCCGAATTTGATGTTTATTAACGGATAGCAAAGCTTAGTTTGGACTTGAAACTCGCACTAAGGACTTAGGGTATGTTGGCCAAGTAGTCCTTGATGAATGCAGGGTCGAGACGCTTGAATGCGTTCTAATCGCAAATGCTCACCTCAATGTTATCGACCTGGAAACTCTCATTGAGCGTTAGAATGGCAGTAATTACGGCATCTTCCAGCTCCAGAGTTAGGGAATGAGCATAGAAACGATGAGAGTAAACTCCAATGCCTACCGCTTCTCTAAAAAGGTTTTGCCATTGACTGTTTTTTTGCCCATAGCCAAGCACTTTTGCGCCAATAGTCAATCAGATGTTCGGTCACACTAACAGCTGTTCACGAGTCTAAATCAAATCACTACGCAACTGATTTAGATTTACTTTCACGAAATCTAAATCGCTTTCAGGAATACCTTTAGTGGGACCACAAAGTCTTAAAAAACCCTCAAAAATACCCAAAACGGCAAGCCAAATGGTAGGGTCACACTGATTTCTCAGCCGCTTGAATTCAAAATGTTTTATCAAATTATAGTTTAAACAATTTCAAAATCACCTCACAGCTTTCAAAGTCACATGATAAACATACTTTTGATCAGACAAAACAAGTTTCAGGGCCCTATCAACTGAGACTTCATTCGATGGTACTGATCATACAGTTGGCGCTATAGCTTTAACATTAAAACAAATAAGATTTCCTTACTAAGACCCATTTTCCGGCCGATGGTTTTTATGGCAGCTATAGGATATAGTCATCTGATCCGGTCGGTTCCGACATATTACCAGCGTGCAGTAAAAAGAAGACTCTGTACAAAGTTTCAGCTCGATATCTTTAAAACTTAAAGACTAGTTTGCGTAGACACAGACAGTCGGATAGATGGACAGACAGACAGGCGGACGGACAAAGCACAATCGACTCAGCTCGTCGCCCTGATCCAGAATGGGGCATTCATAGTAAAAATAGCTATTTTCTGAGTTAATGTCTCCGAATTGGATGATAAATTTTTAGCTTTTTTGGAGCTTTTTTGCAGAAGTTCTACGCTTAAAAGGATAATATTGTGAATTTTTAAAATCTTAAATTACTCGAGAGCGGTGGCGTTCCGTGCGATCTTGCAGGGAATCAAACCGAATCGTATTTCGGTTCCGATTCCGGTTCTGGTACGTATTGAAACTTATGTTTCAGTAAAAGGTTCTGTTTTGGTTCTAACATTATTTCTGTATTCGGTTCCGTATCGGTACTTGGATTTTTATTTCGGTATACCGGTACGTACCGGTATGAACCATTAAAATATAAAGAAAGATCGTCTATTGGTTTTGCGTCCACACAATTTCATAGCGAAGACATAATAATTACACCCCGGTAAACAAACGTTCTACACTTATTTGCCCTTTTCAAAGACATGCATAAGTTTACAGACCACTATTTCACATCATCTTCTTTATTTTGTAAACGTTTTAAGCTGAGGAACTTCCGGAGGTTCGAACCCATCGTGATGTATAAGATT
Organism: Lordiphosa magnipectinata; assembly: GCA_037044535.1. Lineage (NCBI taxonomy): Eukaryota > Metazoa > Arthropoda > Insecta > Diptera > Drosophilidae > Lordiphosa > Lordiphosa magnipectinata. Next base: position 222,477 of record JBAMBO010000108.1, on the reverse strand, counting down.
CGGTGCGATGACCTGTTCCTCAACTTATCAAACCTGAGGATTTGGTTTGAACCTTGGTTCATAACATCTGAAATACTTGAAACATTTTTGCCTCAATTTTCCATGAATTTCAGCAAATCGGTTAAAATTAAAACCTTCTTGGCCTTATTTTTGTTGAAGAGGACACATTTAACTTACTATTTGATAAATATATCTAACTATGGTTAACGCCATCATTCAAACGTCCCTGGTTCTTCCAATGTGTACTCGAATTGAATTGTCATGTTACAACTAGACCAGCGATGCCCAGCCGTATGCTCTTCGAGTACGTTTTGTTTTTGTAATTGCACCGAAGATAGGAAATCAAAATACATGCAGGGCGACACACATGCAAACGATTTCGTGTGTGTGCGTAGCGTAGAACAAAAACCGGTTTTGTTCCCTTCTTTGATTGGTGTTTGCGCGCGCAAGCAAATTGCTGCTTTTCTTTGTGAGTATTTGTGAGTGCTCTGTCGTATGCTGCTTTTGGGCATGCCTGAACTAGACTATTACTTTATTTCCCTTTTCATAGTCAGAATATTCCCAGTTTGAATATGACTTACAAAACTGATCTCCATTAGATAATGCACCAATCCTTCCAAGTACTAAGCAATGATTTTTTATCATCCGTAATATAAAGAAACTTATAAAAGTCGACTTGAATAATTTTCTGAACCAAATGTTTTTGCAAACATAATAAATTTTGGAGGTCCGGTTCGAAGGACCCGAACCGAACCGGTTCTGCGGGGTTCAGTTCCGCCAGTGATTTATGTCATTAAACAGTTTTGTGAAAATACTGATCTATTTGTATTTTCCTGTTTCTTTTCATAAAAATACATGTATGATTCGACTTAGCCTCCACTTTCAGCTAACGGATTTGTGCCAGAGCTGCTGTCCTCAATCAGTTTCACTTGAACAGAAATGGATAACACAAGTACTTTTCTGTTCAATGGGTATTATGACATTCAATGAGGGTCTAAGAATATAGGATGCAATATTTTTAAAAAGACTGGTCTCCCCAAAACCAAATGCCATTATTGCAGTCTTGTTTTTGCACCCAGAACCGCAACTGTACCGGTACAATGATTCGGTTCTTTTCTGTCTTTTCGGTTCCAACAATATCGGTTCTCGAATACCGGTATACAAAAAATTAAAAATATGAGTTCCGGTGACGATTCTGGTTCTGAGTTTTAATCGGTTCTTTTCGGTATGCGATTCCGGTTTGATTCCCTGGCTTTAAGTTGTTTACATTGATAAGATGTCAAAATATTTCAAATAATTTTGAATAAAAGCCGAAATTATAACTACTTTTGTGACGATTTTGAATCTTTGTTCCACAATATTGAACAAAATACAACAAATTTACTAGATTTGAGAATGTCTTTAATTTTGTTTAACCGAACTGAAAATCCTGGTTCGCTTCATAGCCGGCTTGCAGCCTTGATTTAAGCCATCAATTTCAATGGTAAAGAATGTTCAGATTCAAAAAAATCACTGACTTATCAAGCTGCCCACGTGTGATCTTTTCTATACCTTATTCAAGCGGTTACATAAGGAAATTGGCCTATTTTCTTCAAACTTTCAAAAATACATATTTATAGCTCACTAAGGACAGAGAGGACAAAATAATCAGAGATGAATTCGCTCTGTTAAACTTAGTCCGAAAAAAACCATGAGGCTATCGAGGCTCTGGCAGTTTTCAGACACGAACGCACAGAGCGTTGTCTTTGCCCATGCTTCTTTGTTTTTATTTTTTGCTTGTGTTTCTCTCCTCTCGCGCATGTGCGTTGGTTTTTGTTTTTGAAATTTGCTTATGCTTATGACGTCAGACCAACGTTGCGAAGTTGGCACACCGAGCTCGTCGCTGAACTTCGTTCAGTGGCTACACACACATATATGCCAAGCCAAAATGTGATTTTGCTTTGTTTTTGGTCGTCCACTGCTTCAGACCGAAAACGTGAAAATCGTCAACACCGCAAATTTGCCATGCATTTGGCTGATGCGCGCATTGCGACCAGCTTTGCGGCATTAGCTATTCAGTCGTCGACACGACAAGTCCTCTGTGCGAATCTGCTGCGATCTAAAATAATAAATTTTAAAAATGCCAAATATTAAGTGAGTGGTTCTAGGCTGTTTTAGAGGTGCCAAAAGTTTTCGAATTCTTGAAAACAGGGTGGGAAAATGGTGTGAAAATTTGCGAATTGACGTGGATAGCGTCAATGACCAATCGCGAATTTGTGAGCGCCATTTCACAGATGTATATCACTCTGCAGTCGAACGTTGGCTCCGTACGGGATCGATCCCAACTATTAGTTTGGGTCATGCTGGGCAGCCTGTACACCAGCCGTGTTTTAAATCATGGCAAAGAATGTGCTGTGTGGTTGGGTGTTCATGCACGCACATCCACCCCATCTATTTTGCATGGCTTTCCCACTGATCCTCGGAAACGGGATCAGTGGAAGCTAAACTGCAATATCAAATCGTCCATGCAGAGCAACGTGCCATCGAAAACGATCGGTCGAAAAATGGGTCTTAGTGCGAAAAACTTTATTGTTTTCAATGAAAACGTCCTTAAACTCGACCATTATTAATATTATATGCTATGCTAACAATTGGCCTTGAACTCTTCCCAGAACTCCTTTTTCTCACCTCGAACTTCATACTGAAAGGATTAAAATAACGTTTGGCATTGAACCCACCCCCGCAACCCATTTCCCACCATTTGTCTTGAGTTTTTCACTCACGGGAAATCACATTCAAATTATTTTGCCTACTGTCCTTACCGTGTATTAATTTATACGGATAAAAAATAGTGATTTCCATACAAAGTTTTTCGGGCATTTTCACACCCTGGGGGCGGATTTTCCAACATCGGAAACTGAAATCACAAATTATATGGCATTCTATCCTTACAAACCAAGTTTCCAGTCAATGGGATAGGATTCACTAATCAATTAATTTTTAAATCATTTCAATATTTTTCCCTTATTTAAATTCTAATTAAATAATGTTTTTGTATAATTTATGCTTTTATTTTTCCACACCCACCATCTCATTTTCCTATCTTGGGGAATCAATTTCGAAAATGGGAAAAAAAGTCATATGTTTCGCAAACTATGCTTTCGGATGATAAAAATAATTTCCATACAAAATTTTCGGTCAATTTCCTTTGTGTGTGAATTTACCAAAATCGGAAAAGTTTTCCAAGTTTTATTTCATAGTGCGCACCTAGATAAATTAAGTTAAATGCGAACTCGATAATAGGTGCCATTCAACAGGCAACAGGTTGCCATTCGCTTAGGCAATAAAATGAGAAGTCACTTTGGTGAAGATTGGCAACAATGCCGACAATGACAACAATACGAATTTCTAACAAACAATCTTGGCAACATCACCTAAAAATATACAAGCGATACACAAACAGAACGAAATGACAGAGCGCGATATACATGCCCTCTCTTTCGCTATTGTCTTTTCTCTATCGCATTTGTAGCCAAAACAAAACAGCACGCAGCTGTTTGTCTTTGCGGACTCCGAAAACGGCAACGCCTCGATGGCTTCATGGTTTTTTTTCTGCTAACTTAACAGTGAGAGCGATTTCATCTCTTGTTATTTTGTCCTCTCTGCTAAGGATATGGCAAATGGATATGGTCACTGTTAAGTCACTGTTAAGTCAATATTAAATCACTGTTAAGTCACTATTAAGGCACTGTTCACCCACTATTAACCCCTTTTTCCACCCTCGCACAATTTCACTCCACACAACCCACCTGCTGCAAATACAAACCTAAATACAAAAGCCTAGCCAACAAAATCTGTTGCAAAGTCAACATTTTTCTTGCTTAGTCTTCCAGTGAAACGTCCGTTATAGTCCGTATAATCACACTGTGCACATCTAACATCCAACATCCTGAGTCATAAACATTTGACGTGGCAAAATTTGTCATCTTTGTAGCATGTAGCCGATCCACTTAATCAAAAGCTTAAAAATTTTGTTATAGCAAATAGTTATTAAGCATTTAAACTCAAGATGTTGGATGTTAGATGTGCTCAGTGTGATTAGCCTATAAAAGAGCTTCGCTCTAAAAATGAGATTATTTCATTTTAAAGTTGATTATAAACGAATCCAAGATTGTTGGAATTAGATTTAAATTGAGAATATTATCTTGGGTTGAGATTATTTCGTGTCTGTAAACTTTTGAAACCGTTTCTCTTGGTTTTGAGACTATAATTTTGATTTTAGATAGATTTTTTTCTCAGTGTGTTTATTTTGCAGAGCTTAAAAGCATATATCGAGAACGATCTTTTAGTCGTCATCTCGGTTCACTAGCTTTTAAAGTCAAAAACCAACGGGATCATATTTCTCTCTGTCGTAGACTTTTATTCCGATGGATCTGAAACTTTGGAAAAATATATTTAATAATATTTTTTAAATTTAGTTTTTCAAAATAGTTTCTTTTTCTTCAAACTCAAAACCCATTAAGCCCCTTAAAAACATAGTTTATATTAAATTGAACAATATTTTACAAGCATCTCTACCACTGTAACACATTAAGTGGCAACGCTGAGCAGTAGGCGCCTTAGATAATTTTAAATCCAACGGCTAAGCCAGGGCGCGCGATTTGAACATTGAAGTACAGCAGTACAGCAGTACAGCTAAGGGCTGATTGAACAAAATAGAAAAGAAATATACAAATCGACAACAACAACAAAAAAAAAATAGCACCAGCCGACCAGTGGAGTGGTGTCGGGAGGGGCAGGTAATAAAACACACACAAAACAATCATCACACACGCATTCCACAAGCCCAGAGAGCCTGACTCTTTTCCATCTCGCTCGCACCTCAAACATCCAGCTGAAAGCGTTAAGCCACGCCCCTGATTGTGCGGCCTGTTTACCCTCACGAAGCGAGTTTCACCCTTAGTTGTGACATATAACGGACTGAAAGACTGAATATGTGTGAGTGTGTGTGTGTGTGTGTGTGTGAGCATATAGGCAAAACGATGTGTGGACGTTTATGTACAAGCAGGACCAGAGCACTCGCAGGACTCGATATAGTTTTTGGCATTTCGCACGCACACGCGCAGAGCTTATATGCATGTATACATATACATATGCACACACACACGCACACACACACACACACACACACATGCAAGTCCTTACTGACTAATTACTGAAAGTTTTTTGTTTTTCTGTTTTTGTTTCGATTTGATTACGTAGACCGTGACTGTACACACGCACACTCAAACTCAATCAATCAAACTGCTGCGGGTCCATCGTATCCCTCCACTCGTCTGCTTTCTTAACACTTTGCCACTTTCACTTTCACACGGCACACTTAGAACAATTCTTGCCCCCAAACCACCACAGACTATAAAAGGTGTCGGGAGCCAAGAGCAAGAAATTGTAATAAAAAAAAATGCAAGGTGGGAAAGTCCCTGTCGAAAAAAATTATATATGTACGATATATAAAGTGCAACGCATTTTGCAGTCAATGTACGAGCTGGGACAAATGCTTAGAAACAGCAGAAATTATGCAGCAGGACAATGTTGGGGGAGCAACAATGTTTCCAACCGATTGTCTTAGCAACAATGTTGCAAGCTTAAATAAGTTACAGCAACAGAAAGTTTAGAGAGGGGGGCAGGCAAATGGGAGAAGCAGCTTTATCAGTTGTGCTGCCATTTACACTTTCGCAAAAAATGGGTCACAAAATCGCAAAAATTTTTGCGAAAGTGTAAATGGCAGCACGACTAAATATTAAGTAGAATTCAAAGAAGCCAAGCAAAAGAAAGAAGATTAAACGCGTGAATAAAAAAGAAGGAACAAATAACTATCTGATGAAAAAAAGAATGACAAATAAAGAAGAACTAGAGTAGAATATAACACAGTTCGACAAAATCCAACATTTCTTAAAAACCCGGCATGAGACCGTTAAATTATGATAAAAGGGACCTCTGTAAGCATCACCTTATACCCAGTTATTCAAATAAAGCCTCGGTTCGCGTTTTATGGGTACTTTTGTACCTGCAACACCCAACGACAACAATTTTAACTTAGTTTTTAAGGGTTTGAGATAAAAATCTGAAAAATTCAGCAAACGTGGACAGGGTCATGGGGAACGAAATACAAAAAATTCACTTCAATCGTACAATTGGTTAAGGTACCTCCAGAAGAAGTTAAACCTTAAATCTTGAATATCTTTAAAAGCGCACGGTAGATTTTTATTAAAATCAATATTTCTGATGGCATGTCCCTCAAAAATGGTATTCGACAGCCAAAAAAACGCGAATTGGAGTACCAATTATATATTCACCCACGAACCACTCCATATGGACTATGAGCTAGACGTAAAAATAGACCGAACTGTGTTTTCAGATTCACAAAGGAAGCAAAGGAAGGAAGGTTCGCGGTCTATAGGCACTTTTTGATTGATTTAGATTGAAACCAACTTCACCAAAATTATGTAATAAATTATGTGAGTTAAGTGCTTCATCACCAGCAGGAAAACAGATCATATCATTAAAAAATGTCTTTAGTGGACCTCCAATAAATCTAACAATGTTATGCTAATTTTCCTTGATCTGAAGCATTCAAAGACTATTTCACTTAAACAGATCTCTGATTTCGGTAATTAGAACCTATTCAGTTTGAATAAATCGAATGGAGATAAGTAACTGCCGTACTTAAAGCCGTAGTAAAAGCCGTTGATTAATAAAATTCCATTATAGCTGGAAGACATTTTTCGTTTCTTAACATTTTTAACTCAATAACATTTCGTTTTATGGCAAAGAGAGTTGGCTGTCTCACAGTTTTCAACTTGGTTTCCAAAAAATTAATATATTTTGCGATGGTCTAAAAAGTAAAAATATTGAGAGGACCATGGACCATTGTCCAAAAATTAACTAATATTGTTATGTTTGTGGACTATTTACGCCGGCGAAGAAGGCCCGCATCATTTCAAATTCTGTTGCGAATGCATACGAAGGGTATTTTATGATACCGTATCTGCAAACCATTTAGTATGCACCAAAAAGTATATGCGAACATTGCTACCGCGGGTTGCTAGCATTTTCATTTTGAAAGTATTTAATCATTAAATTTTTATTTAAATCCAGATATGGCAACTATTCTTTTATTTTGCGGTGATGCGAATCATGGTGGCCATAGAAATGGACGTGGCATTGGTCGTACAAGGAGGCTGTTCAGTTAAAAATAACATTGAGGTTGTGAAGCCTCTTAGCACGACATTATTTGCAAACAAGCCGTGAACCTTTCAACAAGACTTCGCTAAAGCTCACAAGGCAAAAACGACTCAAATATGGCCAAAAAACCATGTACCGAACTTTATTTCTATGGATGATTGGCCTGCTGGTAGCCCAGACCTGAATCCATCGATGCTATGGCTTGGCTCTACTCAACTCCCAAATATTCAGTCTTTGAAGCGCGCCCTTGTCAGAGCAGTGGACAATTTCTCAATGCATGAGGTGCGCACTGCGATCGATTAGTGGCCAGAGAGACTTTGGCATTGCTGGAAGGAACAAGGCGGCCATTTCGAATTTTGAAGAAGAAAAAAGTTTTGAAAAATATTCATTCGCTTTCATTTTATGACCAAAAAACCGTGTACCAAAACAATTGCGAGTAGTAGGTAGCTTCAATACACCGAAAATAAAAAATATATCATTAAACTTTGTATTGTGTGTTTGGTGTTTTTTTGGTCATGCCACCTTTATGTCTCGGCTGGTGTGCTTTTGTGCTGCAGCTTTTGGGTTTCTTGTTTGAGATGTCACATCTGGGAATTTATGATATTTTGCTACTTCAGCAAGCCGAAGTACGTAAACATGCTTGAGAAAAACATCTTTCAGGCCGCAAGTGTGCGCGAGCTCTTAAATGTCTTCGCCATTTGCAGAGGTTCCCACAGGAGACAATCCGAAAACGATCAAAGCAAGTGATTAGGGAAATCAGAGGTGATATCAGAGGTAATGACTTCGGGAAAATAACGCGCCTAAATGTATCAAGGGCTTCGAAAATGGTTGCTTGTTTGAACCAAGTTGAAAATTGTAAGACAGCCAACTCTGTTTGCCATAACACGAAATGTTATTGAGTTAAAAATGTTAAGAAACGACAAATGTCTTCCAGCAATCATGGCATTTTATTAATCAACGGCTTCAGTTACTCATCTCCATTCGATTTATTCAAACTGAATAGGTTCTAATTACCGAAATCAGAGATCTATTTATGTGAAATAGTCTTTGAATGCTTCAGATCAAGGAAAATTAGCATAACACTGTTAGATTTATTGGAGGTCCACTAAAGACATTTTTTAATGATATGATCTGTTTTCCTGCTGGTGATGAAGCACTTAACTCATATAATTTATTACATAATTTTGGTGAAGTTGGTTTCAATCTAAATCAATCAAAAAGTGCCTATAGACCGCGAACCTTCCTTCCTTTGCTTCCTTTGTGAATCTGAAAACACAGTTCGGTCTATTTTTACGTCTAGCTCATAGTCCATATGGAGTGGTTCGTGGGTGAATATATAATTGGTACTCCAATTCGCGGTTTTTTGGCTGTCGAATACCATTTTTGAGGGACATGCAATAGACCATTATACCATCGGAAATATTGATTTTAATAAAAATCTACCGTGCGCTTTTAAAGATATTCAAGATTTAAGGTTTAACTTCTTCTGGAGGTACCTTAACCAATTGTACGATTGAAGTGAATTTTTTGGATGGCGTTCCCCATGACCCTGTCCACATTTGCTGAATTTTCCAGATATTTATCTTAAACCTGTGTACTGTGTTATATAGCCGGTTCGCTTCAGAGTTTTTGGGGTCCCTCTGAACGGACCGTTTACCGAATCACCACCCAAACAAGTACCACTTAATTTTGACAACCGTTTTTGAAAAACAAATATATTTCTTTTTCTTTAATTTGGTTAACATCTGGTGACAAAAAAATTGTAAACCTTACTCTATGTATTTAATGGGTAGCTACGTTTTGGTTTAGCGATGTGACCTTGTTTTCAGTCTCTCAAGTTTATCCCATGCTTGATTCACTTACAAGACTTGGTGATAGAGCTGGGTAGTTTATTTCCCCATTTCCCAATTCTGGTTTCAATCTCTAGCCTTAGTTTTACCTTATTTAGAGTTCAGTCTCTAAATAAATGACCTGTGCTGTGGTGGCACAGTGCAAAAAAAAAGAAGCAAACACAGTAGACTTTTTACTCGCAGCCAGGCGGCAGCAGTCACAATTGGCGGAGCATGCAACGTGTGCGAAAGAGAACCAAGTCGCAGTGAAGGTGTTGGGTAAACGAGACAGAGACGCCCAGTCACCACCCATGCCCATTCCCACCTACTTGCGCGTTGGAGCACAAAGCATTTGCTGCGTGTAAACTTGACTTTGAAATTTGCCTCATTTGCACCTGGCACCTGGCAGAGGCACAGGCACAGGCACAGACCCTCCCCCGCATCCTTCTAAACTGCATTTAACTGTTGCATGCTTTTTGGCATTTTTCTAGCCAAGCCAAATACAGGGTAAATACAAGAGAACAACAACACACACACACACACACAGAGAGAGAGAGAAAGAGAGGGAGGGAGGGAGATGGCGGGCCAAGATATGGCCAGAACTGGTTTATGAAAACGCAGGCCAAAGCCAGGAAAATTTCAATCAACTCGTTAATGAAATTTGTTTTTAAATTAGAAGTAAATTTGCTTTTAAGGGACGAAACCGGTATTACCCATTAGGTACAGTCTCTTCACCCTTGATGTAAGTGTAAATGGAGGTCATTGATTTGCATACACTTGTCGCATTGCATTTAAAATTCAAGTCACAGGGAAAGGAGCCACATCTAAGTTGCATGTCAGAATTGCAAGTGAAATCTTAAATTCTGTTGGGTTAAAGATTCAGACAAGCTCCTACGTTTTTGGGGGCATTGTTGGTTACGCTTTTTTGAAGTGCAGAAAGACACTAAATGTCGGCTAAGCGTTTTGGCATGCTAGCCACAGGGGAATACTTTGGTCTACCTTGGTCCTCGCTTTGATCTAGATTTTTAAAATTTTCTATTTTAGAGTTTCACTCTTAGTTCTTTTTTTTCTTAACTTCTTTTTCTTCTTTGTATCTTAATTATTATTATGATCCTTTTTCTGTCTCGTTTATTGCTCTACCTTCTTTTGCACTTTATCTGCTTCCCTTTTCTATTCCATTTTCCATTTTATTTTTCCTTTACTTTTCGATCTTACATCGTTAAATAACTACTTCCATCTTCTTTCTCTATGTTTTCTTTTTATTAATTTTTGTTGTCTTTCTCGGCAAATTTTAACTGTTTTTCGCCGCTTTTGTTTTTCTTTTTAATTTAAAGTTTCACAATTTTATTTGATTTTTAAGTCAATCAGCTCTTGACCTTCTTTCATCTTTCCTTTTACCATTTATTTTCAATTTTTCTTTTATTGTTTTGGCTCTTTCTTCTCATTTTTTCTTTCTTTTTCATCCGTTTTCATTTGTGGCTTTCACTTTACTCTCCATTTCTCCTCTTCCTTTTCTCTTCTTCTTTTTTCCCTTTTTCCCCCTTCCAATACCGTTAATTCTTCCTATCTGCTTTCATCCTCCTTGCCTTCTTCCCCTCTCCTTTCATTTAACATTTTTCCTTCCTCCTTTCTGTCATCTTCTTTCTTTCTTTCTTCCTTTTACTTTTATGCTTATTTGCTTTTATAGTGTTTCATTAACTTTTCCTCTTTTTATACCATTTTCTTCCTCCTTTCTTATATATTTTTTTTCATTCTCCCAAATAGAACAAAGGATAGAATTCCTTTATCATTATCTTCTACTTACTCTTACTCCTCCTCTATTCTCTATTCTTCTTCTCCTCTATTCTTAATCCTCCCCATCCTGCTTTCTTTCTCCATTCTTCCTTCGTTCTTCCTTGTTCTATCTTCATTGTTCTTTGTTGCTTCTTCCAGCTTCCTTCCTTCGTCCATCCTTCTTCCTTCCTTCTTCCTTCCTTCTTCCTTCCTTCTTCCTTCCTTCTTCCTTCCTTCTTCCTTCCTTCCTTCCTTCCTTCCTTCCTTCCTTCCTTCCTTCCTTCCTTCCCTTCCTTCCTTCCTTCCTTCCTTCCTTCCTTCTTCCTTCCTTCCTTCCTTCCTTCCTTCCTTCCTTCCTTCCTTCCTTCCTTCCTTCCTTCTTCTTCCTTCCTTCCTTCCTTCCTTCCTTCCTTCTTCCTTCCTTCTTCCTTCCTTCTCTTCCTTCTTCCTTCCTTCTTCCTTCCTTCTCTTCCTTCTTCCTTCCTTCCTTCCTTCTTCCTTCCTTCTTCCTTCCTTCCTTCCTTCTTCCTTCCTTCCTTCCTTCCTTCTTCCTTCCTTCCTTCCTTCTTCCTTCCTTCTTCCTTCCTTCCTTCCTTCCTTCCTTCCTCTCCTTCCTTCCTTCCTTCCTTCCTTCTTCCTTCCTTCTTCCTTCCTTCTTCCTTCCTTCCTTCCTTCCTTCTTCCTTCCTTCCTTCCTTCTTCCTTCCTTCCTTCCTTCCTTCTTCCCTTCCTTCCTTCCTTCTTCCTTCCTTCTTCCTTCCTTCTTCCTTCCTTCTTCCTTCTCTTCCTTCCTTCCTTCTTCCTTCTTTCTTCCTTCCTTCCTATTGCTTACTCCGTCTACCCATCACTTTGGCCAATTTCAAGTGTAATCTGCCATACCCCCTTCGAATCGCCATCACTTGCGACCGCCGAACGATTAGTCAACTGCATTCGTGCCTCGCTCGGCTCATAAATCATACTCAAAACCTTTGGCACATGCGCCGACAGCTTTGACCCCGAGCCCCTGGTCCACATTGCGGTTGGACACACGAACTGAACTGAGCACGCGTAACCTTTGCCTTGCTTCGTCGTCGTCGGTCAAGCGTCTGACTGCACTCGGTCGTTACCTGAGTGTAAAGTCGTCAACGGGATTTGCCGACTTACCCTCTGGCGTTGGCTCGCTCGTTCGTTCGTTCGTTCCCTCCCCACTTTTGCAGTGCAATGCCTGGACAGGGGTCACTTGTGGTATTAAATATTTTGAAGAGGGTCGCCGCGCGCTCAAAACTCATTTTCCAACTTGATTTATATCACAGAAAAGAGCCTTTCCCAGTGGGCAGCATGTGTCACGCCCAGCACTCGATCCAGTTGATCAGATGTCAAAACTGCAAAAACTGGCGATTTGGTTGGCCATTCAAAGGGGTGGCGGCTGGCTGTGCTGTGCTCGTTAAGGATGTGAAATATATTTGTATGGATGTGAGTGTGTGTGTGTGTATGCAGGAGGTCAATTCTTGGTCAATTAAAAAAATTAAGAAAATTATGGAGGGGGAATCAATTACCTTTCGTTTTGCTGAGCAGATTGATTGAACATTTGATGCCTGGCAGGCACATTTGCATGCTTGGCTAAACCGATAGAAGTGCCTTGTCTTGACTTGGCTTTACCTACGCTTTTGCTATCTTGCTCAAAACTCAACGAAGAAGAAGAAGGCACTTTGATTTTTCTATTACGCATATTGTAAATGTAAGTACACAAGGCTGGCAGGTGAAACAACAACAACAGCAACAACAACAATAAACAAGCCACATAATGTAAATGCAAAACATTATCCGACTCAAAGGACCAACACACTATTTAATACTCTTTCACAAAATTGATTTTTTTGTTTCATTCTAGTCATAGGTCATTTATTAAAAACTGGCTTCGCTTGGGTCTTAAAATTTATGTGGTTGTTTTTTATTAACTGTTCAAAACAGTTTAAAAGTATTTTTGTATCAAGTTGGACGGTTTATTGTTAACAATTTCAATGTGACTGTTTTAGTGACCTGTTGATTATCAATGATAATCAAAGTTAATTATAATTTTGTTCATAGCATTTCTAAAACAAGACACGCCAAACACCACAAAGAAGGCAGACTGCTCATATAGCTATTTCATGAATTTCCACAATTTAATTATCAACGATCTTTGCCTATCTTCAATGAGCTGGCAGAGACTACCTCATGACAGAATTGCTATGACCGCTTGGGAATCCCAAAGGCAGTCTTGTAGCAAAATCCGACACAGCAGCAATAGCCAAGTCACATGCCCCGTACCGGCCCTTCTGTTGATAGTTGGGGAAATTCTTTTATCCTCTAGCCACTGACGATGCGTCTTTTGATGCTATCAACGAATCGATTATATTTTGGGGTTTTTCGGACAATTACGCTCCGAAAAGAGTAGGCAACTAAACAGTTATCTTGTTCGCATCAATCCAGACATATCGGATACATGCCCCATGACACAGTACAACTGTTTAACTGCTTTCTCAATCCCACCACACTTACACCCATCGAGGCAGCCACTTTCCTCGATTTCGACTTGGGTTCCTAATATTAACATCTACTAATTTTCCCTCCCTTTCTCTTTTCTTCTTTATACTTGTCGACTCCACGAGCAAACTATGAGCATTATTTCCAGAATTTCGAGCTCTACTGGATACCGGCAGTACGTTTTGTTATTGTAATTGCACCAAATATAGGAAATCAATGATCGTATACATGCAGGGCGCGAGGCATACAAAACGACACACACACTAACGATTTCGTGTGTATGCGACGCGTAGAACAAAAACCGGTTTTGTTCTCTTCTTTGATTGGTGTTTGCGAGCGCAAGCAAACTGACCAACAACAATTTCATTATTGGTATTGGTGCTTATATTTGTGAGTACTGGTGAGTGCTCTGTCGAATGCTGCTTTTGGGCATGCCTGCTTTATGGTATACATAAAGATTTCAAATGCAAGGTGAATAGCTCTTTTAAAAATATTTGCAACAGAGTAGGTGTAGAAAATCACGGGCCTCGAGAGAAGCTATATATTATACCCACGTACCTCAACTGCACAAGATGGTCAGAAGATTATGAGCAGCTCTACGACTTTCTTCTACAAGCAGGAATGCAAAATATCATTCTAGTTGGCGACCTAAATTGTAGAATAGGAGAAGAGCAAGTGCTAACAGAAGAGGACACGGAAAGCGTTTGGTCAGCCACACGAAGAGCAGCAAAAAACAAAACAAAGAGCACAAAAAAGGAACAAGAATTATGGTGCTGGGAGAATCTTTTAATCTGTTAGTGCTCAATGGCAGATCGCCAAGTGACTCAGAAGGCAAATTTACTTTTATTCGCGGCCAGGCTTGCACAACCATTGATTACTGCATGATTCAGGAAGAATGCCATAACCACGTAAGAGATTTCAAGGTAACAGAGGAACTGTTTTTGGGATCATATGCCAATAGAAATAGAAGCGTGTATAAGCGCACACACACAAGCTGAGACCAACAAACTACTACCAAAGCTGAGATGGATGGCAAGATTCAAGGAGGAGTACAGTCGAAGATTAGGCCGCATTATGAACTGCTCGCCCACAAACCAGTCTGACCCTGGTACGATAATGATTGTGAAAAAGCAAGAAAACTTTCAATGCACTGGCTGAGACAGGTATCGCGCAACAATACAACGGAAAGTAAAGCAAGCTACCTAAGAGAGAATAGAAATTACAAACAACTTTGTGCAGAGAAGCAGCGTTACTATTATCTATATCTACAGATGGCTCTCGATAATATAAACGATTGCAAAAATTTTTGGAAGATGGTGAGAAAAATAACTGGCTCAAGCGAAAAACGAGGTATAAACGTCACGTCCGAGAACTTAGCGGAATATTTCAAAGGTCTGCTTTACAGAGAAATAGAGGTACCGCATGTTATGGATTTACCCATGGCCAGACCGTTTACAATTGCAGAAGTGCGCCTTGCCATAAGACAAAATAAAGTAGGAAAAGTGCCAGGAGAAGACAGAATCCCCGCGGAATTTCTGCTGCACGCTTCAGAGTGTTTTGTGGTGCAATTAACTGATTCTTTTAATGAAATTTATAACACCGGATGTGTACCTAAGAGTTTTCAGAAGAACATAATTTACCCAATCTTTAAAAAGGGGGGCAACCCTGAAGAAGTGAGCATTACAGAGGCATCTCTTTTTTAAATACTTTGTTAAAAACATTCACGTCAGTTATCTTAGCCCGTATAAACTTGTATCTGGATGAACACCAAATATTAAACGAAAATCGATCTGGGACAGACAGCATCTTCGTGTTGACTTCGGTATGCAGGGACTTTCTGAGGACAAACAAAAAACTGTACCTGTTTTTTATTGATTTTAAAGCAGCATTTGACTCTTGATTTATAAGCTAGCGGATATAGGCATCTCGACAAAGATACTACAAGTTTTTAAAAGCCTTTATGAGGAAAATGAAAAGAAAAGAAAACTTTCCCGCAAATTGTGTGTTGTTGACATATTTGGACACAGTGGCCTTGGAGTCAATCCAACCAAAACTGAACTCATTCTCTTCACCCGCAAGTATACGATAACAAATCAAGTGCTTGTATAAAATCACCATAACGAGTCGGCTGGACTTGAACTCAATGCCTCACTGCAACCCAAATGATTTCAATTTCTTCACTGTTGGCTCCAAACTGAATGGACAGGTAGGAGAAGAAGTCTTCAGTCCAGAGCTCGGGATCAAAACTTCGTTTCGACTTCCTGATCAATGTAGTGTTTATCAAGCAGAGGTTGTAGCCACCTAGGCGGCTACCAACCTGGAAACTTTCGTAGCCAGAGTCGGAGTTTCGTAGTCAAACTGCCCTAAAAGTCTTTGACGGTAATATTATTAACTCCAAAACTCTTACAGAGTGCTTCAGATCTCTTAACAAGATGGCTTAGCACTTTAAAATGAATTTGGTTTGGGTGCCTGGATAAAGAGGAGAGGGTACAGCACCTTTTCTGTCACTGAAGGCGACTCGCAGTTTTAGGGTCGTCCTTTTCTAAACGATTTGTCAGACATCACTGACATCTCAGACATCCCTGCTACTTTCTAAATGGTTTAACGGCACAGACACTCCCTCTACGTTCACAGCGTAGAAAGGGTTATATGGTACCACAACGGGTCTTTGATGGCCTAAGTGAAGAAATGGGATCTTTCCATTTCATCCTAACCTAACCCAACATATACGAACTATGTGGTTTACACTTCAGCGTAACCACACATACTGAAAAAGAAAGACTAATGATGAGGCTTCAAAAGGAAGTTGGGTGCAATTCGATTTAACACTCCACAAGAAGGGAGTCTCTTTCAAATTCGTCAACTTACTGGAAAGAGTATACGGTCATACAAAAGCGTCGGTTTGGACAGGGCGGAGTTGGAGTAAGACAAGGATGTATACTCTTCCCCCTGTTGCTTGCGCTGTATTTGGAAGATCTACATGATAGTCTGCAAGGGGGTCAGTGTTTGGCCTGCTCCTTTATGCGGATGACATCGTCATCTTAGCCAAAATGGTAGAAGTGCTGCAGAAAATGATTGACAACTTGGAGAAATATTGCGACCAATGGAGAATGGAAGTTAACCTAGTAAAGTTTGAGGTAATGGTCATTTAGTAGCGGAAAAATGGACCTTTAAATGAGATGCTATAAAAATTGCAACAGAATATAACTATCTCGGAGTATGTTTTACGCCTACCCTTACTTTCAAAGAACATATATTGATATTCAGAGTGGATCAGTATGTGTAAAGTAGTGTTGAAACGTTTGAGTTTTTCGCGGAAACATGGCCCATTTAAGTCCTCCACTCCTTTTATTGCCCCCATAAACTCATTTTATGGCAATGACTATTTACGATATTCATTTATGCAAGAATATTGTAAGTCTGTAAGTTGGGAATGCAAGTGCCGAGTTGAAAGTTGCTTGTAATTTCATTTTTTTTGCGACCAAGTCAGTTACGATATTCAGAATTGACCAGAATATCAAAGTCTATACATTAGCATTAAAAGAACTGAGTGTGAAGCAGAACTCCGACCTCTGTTTGTAAATATAATCACATTTTTTGACAACCCGTTCATTTACGATATTGAAAGTTGGCCAGCATATCGTATATATGCAAATTTATTGTAAGTGCCGAATTGAAAGTTGCTTGTAATACAATTTTTTTGGCGATCAAGTCATTTACGATATTCAGAATTGACCAGAATATCAAAGTCTATACATTAGTATAAAAAAAACTGACTGTGAAGCAGAACTCTGACCTCTATTTGTAAATATAATCACATTTTTTGACAACCCGTTCATTTACGATATTGAGAGTTGGCCAGAATATCGTATATATGTAAATTTATGATTGAAAGTGTCAAGTGTCAAGCTGAATTATGACTTCATATATTTTTTTAGCTCATTATTGACAACCAATCCATTTACGATATTCAGAGTTGGCCCGAAAATAGCAAATCTGTAATTGAAGTCTTAAAAGACCAAGAGTTAAACAGAATTAAGTCATTCTACGTTTGATATTTGTCTTTTTATGTCAATTGTTCTATACCAAGTCACTTACGATATTCAGATTTGGTCTTTATTTCACTCAAATTTTTTACCGAAAAGACTATTCTTCGATTTGGAAACAGAAAATAAACGCTGGGGATGCATAGGTAGCAGTTTGTAGCCTTAAATATAGTTTTTTTGACATGGCGACCGTGACAATATCAACTGCATATGGAACTCCTTTTTGGCAAGGCCCAATGTAAGTATCAGAGCTAAATGGAAACTGTTTAGCGCTGCATGTAGAGCTGTTCAGACCTATGCCGCACAGATATATAGATAGCCTGCAGACATATTTCATGAAGAAAGTGCTTAGGCTGCCACCGAATACCCCTGGATACGCCATTGCCTGGGAGATATCTTAGATTTACACCTTGGATACGTAGGAAATACGTGGGGAGAGTCGACTGCCGCACTTTCTCACAACCGAAATAATCAAGAAAATGTTTTTTTTGTGAACAAGAGCTGGATCACTCTTAACTGGAAAGATAGTCTAAGCTCAGTGCAAGATTGGAATAGAATAAGACTCATGATAATAGAAGCTCTACGACAGAAGACGCTTGCTGAACGGAAAAGATACTGCCAAACAAAAATCTACAGATTCTTCGACCATACAGCTGTCCTTAAACTACAGCATCTGGCCAACAGTAATATCATATGGGTGATGAAAACGCGTCTTGACCTTACTACGTTGTCATCAAATACGTAAAAAAGAACGTGCCTTGCCCACTTAGTAATACCGAAGAAAATGAGTATTTGGCTCACTTTTTAGGAAGAGGTTCTTGCCTTAAGGATTACAGTTGGGCGTCCCTGGGTAAACCATATCCATATACAAGGTATCCTAGACGATAATATAAAGTAAGTAATCCTTAAATCTGAAAGGTCGCACTTCCAATCACTTTTAAGAAGAAGCTGGATTCACAACTTATGTAATTTTTTTGTGCCGCTTTTGCCCTATTCGATACAAAGCATTTGAGACACTCTTGGACAAAGCTTGAAATCAAAATGTGGCAGCTACTAAAACCCAAAAATAGAATTAAGCTGCACTTACATACGAGGGTGGGTTTTTAAGTCACTTTCAGCTTCGATGAAAGTAGCTGCCTAAAAAAAAAGTGTGACCCTTTGAAAATATTATAAAATTCCTAACAAGTTAAGCTAGCAGTTTTGTCTTAGAGTATACCTTTGCTGAAACTTTTAGAGTATGCATAACAGATGGCAGATACTGAGATATTTGTATTTTTCAATTTGCCACCCACGCGGCGTATGCGCGATGGCAATCTGTTTGGTTGGTGAAGCTTTTTGGTGATGCCTTTGCCGTTGGCATCGCTCGACTTGTCTTTATATATTTTATGCTTGATTGTTATTGTTTGCAGTTTTCTCAAGAGTTATCCATAGCGACTCATGTGCCTGCTCCGCTCTGCTCTGCATACAATGATGCTTCTGTTTTTTTTTTTTTTTTGTATTTCTTTGGCCGCAATCATGGAGTGTACATAGGTAAGAATGTAGCCAGGGTCTGGCCAACAGTTGTTAGCAACGCACACGCACGCACACACACACACACACACACACACACACTCTTTCATATGTACGCATAATATTCTTCATAAATATAAAGCGCGCCCATCTAATTTGCATATATACAACAACTTATCCATGAGAATACCCGAGGCCAGGCTACCCAAACCGGGGCAGCTGTTTTCGCTCACGCCAAAATAAAAAAAAAAAACAAAAAGAAGACGAAAGAAAACAACTGGAACCATAACCCTGGGAGGACACTTGGCTTTGCCTGGTTATTGTTGCCTTTTGCCAAAAATCTGTGCGTGCTGCCTGCCCCCTTTTCACTCCAAAAGGGCCAAAAAGGAGCTGGAGTTGGGTGGGTTTGTGTCTGTGTGTGTGTGTGTGTGTGTGCACTGCATAATTGATCAAGACGATGAGCTAAGGAGCTCAGAAGCTTAGGGTAAGTCAACTAGAAAAAATAAACTTTTTATCCCACACACACACACAAACACACACGCACAAATACAACACATGCATATGCAGCTTGATTTTCAGAGCGAGAGTTTAGCTATGACTTAGCACAAAATGCACTAATACCAGCGCAAGTGTTTGACGGTGTGACTTTAAATATTACTTTTCAGCTTAGTTTTGATTACAAACTATGCAAAAAAACGGTCACTGGTCGGTGATACTGGGCTCAGATATTAAAATATCCGTCTAAAAATTCTTTTTTACATTCTGAAGTTGTTTTGTTGTTCTGTTGTTTCCGAAATTAAAATTATACTGCGGAATAATGACTTTCCTATGAGTGTTATAAAAACATTAATAGAGAGAAACAAGACTACAAATCCAAGAGAGGATAGACAACCCAAGGCGTATAGACCACTATCTATGTACCGGACCTCTCAGAACGTTTTGCAAAATCCGATTGCTTCAACAAAAATGTCATACAAATAGCTCACAAACCAACAAACACAATGGGACAACAATTCAACAAGACGAAGTCTAAAATTGACAAAACAGACATTGTAATGTGATATACAAAATATTCAGAAAACGCGTGCAATAAACTACACATAGGAACAACAAAGTCAAAACTCAAAACGAGGATATCCCAACATAAATCTGATTATAAACTCCGACACCAAACGACCATAGAAAAAACTGCACTCTCGACACACTGTATGGAGAGCGGACACTCGCCGAATTTCGAAGAAACCATAATCTTACAACAAGAGAACAACTACAGGAAACGCTTTATTCTCGAAATGTTACATATAATGGATACAACAACAGACAAGAGACTAAACTACAAAACGGACACCGACAACTGCGCCCACATATACAGACACCTACTGAACAAATAATAGCTTAGTGTTAAACTCCACGTCAAGCGGAACAGACGTGTTAAATATAGTATGTAAAAATGTTCAAATTTTGTTTAAATGTATTGTTATAATTGGTGAATTGTTCGTTGTAGATGCCGATGTGCATCCGAAATATATTGGAAGCAAATCAACATATGAGTTTTCTTCTTGACCTCGAGCCTGCAAGCAGCACTCTTACATTCTCTTTTGAAAAAAATTAAAATGTGTGAGTGTCGTCAACACTCACGAGGCTTTGATGTAAAACATGATGCTAAATTTAAGGGCTTAATTTCAAAATCACAATCCCTATCAATGGTATATAAATCAGCAATGGTAATCTTTCAAAAGTAGAAAACTAACTGGGAATTGAAACACCAACAACAAGATCAATTGCTGCTTCCTGAAATCTTGAAATAGCTGACAAAAAAGAAATAATTTGAAACCATCTCTCTCCTTTTCCCCCACTGTTCCCACATTGTTCCCACACTGTTCCCACACTGCTTCCACACTGTTCCCAACACCAATCCAAACATAAATTTCCAGTACATCGTAAGTTGCCGAAAAAAGTGACAAAAAAGATGTAACAATAATAAGAATAATAGCCGGAAAAGCCCCCCACAGTTTTCAGAAAGCCATAATATTCTCAATTTTCAAGAAAGGCGATCCACAAGTAACCAGCAACTATAGGGGAATAACTTTTCAGAATGCGATAGCTAAAGTTTTCTCTGCCGTTCTGCTTGAACGTCTAAGTAAGTGGCTCAACACTGTCGACGTTCTAACAGAGTTTCAGTCGGGATTTTGAAAAGGATACTCCACAGTAGATAATATCTTCTGTCTAAATACCATTGCGCGAACCTATTTAGTCAACGACAAAAAACTCTATGCCTTATTTATGGATTTTAAGGCAGCCTTTGACTCGATTGATAGAAGGACTCTAATGTATAAGCTGAGCAATATCGGCATATCCTCTAAATTGATACAAACTTTGCAAAGTATGTATGAAAGCAATATAGCAGCAGCTTGGAATGGCGCAAAGCTATCCGAATTGTTTCCTACGGTGTCTGGAGTTAAGCAAGGATGCTTGCTGAGTCCTGTTCTCTTTTCAATATTCCTAAATGATATAGTGGAATTCCTTCCGAAAGGACTCACAATAAACGGCCTGTTTACTGGCCGTTTTTTGCTCATAACTTGAGTATCGTTCATCCGATCTTTATCATTCTTTCAGCAAATCGATAAATAATTTTGTTTACAAGGTATCTTTAGAAGGTACGAACGATCTATCTTCAAAACTGTAGGAGATATGACGTTTTTTCCAAATTGCGGGGGCGGGAGGGGGCGTGGCAAAAATTGAAAATAAACTTGATCTGCCTGCAAGTATAAGAAATATATGCCCCATACATGTCAAACCTCTATCTCTTACCATCTCTGAGATCTCTTCGTTCATACGGACGGACGGACATGGCTATATCGAATCGGCTGTTGATGCTGATCAAGAATATATATACTTTATAGGGTCGGAAACGATTCCTTCTCCCTGTTACATACTTTTGCACAAACTTAATATACTCTATGTACCTTCGGTACAGAGTATAAAAAGAGGTTCTACCAGCACAAAGTATAAGCTGTTTAATGCCGCAGTGAGGGCAATAATGTGTTATGGTGCACAAGTATGGGGGGATACGACGATACGAAGAAGTGAAATTATTCAAAGATACTTTCTTAAGAAAATTTTTCGTCTACCATAATACACACCGAACAGAATGTTATATCTGGAGACCGGACTATCGTTACTTCATTTATATACAGTTAATCTACACTTCGATTATATGCAAAAAGCCATAACCATGGAAGAAACAAGGGTACCTAGGATCTTGGCAGAATATATATTAAAAGAACGTCTGCAATGTTTCAGAGAGTGGGGCTGTCTAGTCGCGGATCATGGAGTTCGGGAAAACTGGAAAACTTGGACTAGAAACATCACAATTAAAATGGATGCAGCATATAGGATGAAATTTGTTGAAGAATCCCGGAGAAGCTCTGAGCGATTAATTTATGGGCAGCTGCACTACGATCTGGGAGAGAATAACTATTTCTCCGATGAGTTCTTCATTAAAGGAATAAGAATCGTTTTTATGGCCAGAGGTGAAATATTAAACTTGAATTTTATCCCGAATGTCACGAGGAGTGACAAAAAACTGGCATCGATCTTTCTGAGCCGCCCTCATGTGTAAACCACAAACGCCTTGGATCGCTCGTTTTAAGCTCGTTTAAGAACGAGCTACAACGAAGACCTCGGTACATCATCGGCCGAATGAATTTTTCGATGATTTGTCTCAAAATTATATTCGAGAGCATATAGGCCTGAGCCTGCAGCCCATCAAATTGGATCGAATCATAAATGATTGTTCTCATGTCCTGCTTAGGACCGTCAGCGTTCGACAACCGTTGGAACCCCCATATTCAGGGCCCTACGAGGTGGTAAAACGAGCTACGGATTGCGTATTTGTCATAGCTGGGAAATGGCTGTTTCGAAGGAGCGCTTACTTGGATATTTAACAGGCATTTGAACGCGTCTGGCATGATGGCCTACTCGCAATGCTCAAGGGAACGCTCAATCCTCAAATCTTTCTAATGGTCAGATCATTTCTTACTGAAAGGACCTTCAGAGTGGTTCAAAGAAGGAGTCGAGCTGGAGTACCTCAAGGTAGCGTTTTAGGCCCAAAATTGTATAGCCTTTACACCTCAGACATGCCCACCGGAGGGAGCTAGAAAATGTCATCCATCTCATTGGAGGTTGGCTGATTCTTCGGGAACTCCGGCTCTCAATTTTCGGAAAATGTACCCTGTTTCCGCACGAAATATTAAACATATTCAACGGCGCGGACTGGTCAAAGCTACAGAGTTATGTGATTATAGCCTTAGCTTCTTGAAATGGAATCTTAACTGGACTTTTTTAAAAGGAAATGTAGTTTTATTTAATATATTCCTTATTTATAATATTTGTAAATCATGCTAGCAATAATCCTAAAATCTGAGGAAGGCCCGGGAAGCCAGGTGTATTAGGCTACGTGTAGAGGGAGCGAGGTGGTGAGCGACAGACGGTTCTTTAACCAAGTCGCCTAGAACCTAAATTTTTTTTTTTTTTAATTTTTTTGTATACCATACGATACATTTATATAAATTTAATATATTCTGTTTACAAAAAAAAACTACTACTAATAAGAATAAAGAAAAAAAAACACTGTTCCCACACTGTCACCAAACTATTCCCACACTCTTTCCACACTCTTCCCCCACGGTTCCGACACTGTTACCACAGTGTTCTCCCACGGTTCCCACAGTGTTCCCACTTTCTACTCACACTCTCTCTTCCCCCAATTTCATCCTCTTTCCACCCTTTTCCCTCCTCTTTCACCACTCTTTCCCCACTCTTTCGCCGCCCCCTTCCAACCCTCTAACTACACCCCCCTGCCCACCCTATTGTGTTTTTGGGGTCTCCGGGACACTCCACAAAAGAACAACACAATATATACATGACGTCACGCGTCACGTGACGCTGAAATCAAATTTTACTCCTACTAAAATCTGTCGTACCGAAATTAAAGATGTTTCACATCAAAAAATGTGGATTTTATTCTGTTTCGGTATTGAGTTTTGTAAGAACGTTTCACGCTTGGAAATTCTTACTTTGAGTACGAATCGTTCTACGTTCGTGCTGCAAAATTGCCCGTTAAAAATTCAAAAATTGAAATATATTTCTTGATTTAAGCTTAGTATGGAGATACCCGCGAAATACCCGTGAAATCGAAAACTCCATATAAAAAAAATGATTTCGCAGGTTGCCGTTTCGCGAGTTAATCTGGAGTTCACACGCGAAATAGTCATATAGTCACCCGATAGAAACGCGATGAGTGATTATTTCGCAGCTTTGAAATATATGCAAAGCATATTTTTCGTTGTTGCGAAACACAAAAGTGTGACGGTGTGCGTGGCGCGGTGTATAAACATGAGTAAAATATAGCCAACTTTTCATTGGAGAAGAAGGTGGCCCTAATTGATGTAATAAAAGAGAAAATTGTGCTGTGGCAGCATTATGATGGCGGCTTGTCAAAAATCATCTGGGAAAGTAAAGGTGCTGCCCTTGAAAAGGATGGTAAATAAAGTAATTATTGAGTTGAATTACGTAGTTGACAATAGTTTGTGTTTTCTAGGAGACCATTGCAACGCGGCATTGGCTTCGTTAAAGGACAGTTTGCGCTGCCGGCACGCCAAGAGTGGAAGCGATGGTGGCGTACCCATCGCAACTTAAGAATGTAGCGATGTGGAGTGGGAACTCCACATATGTCTTTATTGCCAGACTTGTAGGCGTTAATTCTCTTTTACAGAACCTTTAGCTCCTTGTACGACATGGCTGATGATGAGGAACTTTGGCCCAGCTCTAAGTGATTCATTTGTGGACGACGGCGATTCTGTATGTCGAACGATGAGCTGCACAACTTAGCAATGGGAATTCTTGGTCACCGCAAGTCGTAGATCACATCTCCTAATCTATGCCGTTGCATTATAAGTAAATGATAACGAGATGCCATGGCCCAAACAGTCGATTCAGTTCCTTCCCTAGTTGAGTCCATAAAGAACCATTTACCTATTAAAAACAAGATAGAAAGTCGGTCAAGCCCGACTATAACATACTCTGTACCCTTAACGTCGCAGCTCGCATTTGCTCACGAGTTATACTCGCTCATCTCTAAGTTTCACTCTCTCTCTCTCTTTCTCTCTCTCTCACTAAGATTGCCGTTCAATAGAATGCTGTGGTGATGGGTGGGGGGTGGTGGGTGTTCACTGGCCGTTTTTTGCTCATAACTTGAGTATCGTTCATCCGATCTTTATCATTCCTTCAACAAATCGATAAATAATTTTGTTTACAAGGTATCTCTAGAAGGTACGAATGATCTATCTTCACAACTGTAGGAGATATGACGTTTTTTCCAAATTGCGGGGGCGGGAGGGGGCGTGGCAAAAATGGAAAATAAACTTGATCTGCCTGCAAGTATAAGAAATATATGCCCCATACATGTCCAACCTCTATCTCTTACCATCTCTCAGATCTCTTCGTTCATACGGACGGACGGACAGACGGACGGACGGACAGACGGACGGACGGACAGACGGACATGGCTATATCGAATCGGCTGTTGATGCTGATCAAGAATATTTATACTTTATAGGGTCGGAAACGATTCCTTCTCCCTGTTACATACTTTTGCACAAACTTAATATACTCTATGTACCTTTGGTACAGAGTATAATAAAGGTCACGATGGAACTAAAAGCCATTTAATTATTTGCAAAAATGGATTAACCTAACTCTGTCGAACCCTAGGTGCCTTCACTACCGCTTTTTACAAATCACAGAAAGCTATTGTATAAACTATTGCATCATTGGAGGCCACCATAACTATTCGCTGTTAATTAATTTAAATGTTCCCGCCAAGTTGAATTTGTAAACAAAACAACTAGAGATGAGCGCCTTTTTTCGCACTTGCTATCGGCGAAATAATGTGCAGAGTTTTCGAACACATTTCGCAAGTATCTCCGTACTAAGCTTTAAGCAAAAAAAGTTTTTAAATTATCCTTTGTGGTGTGGTGTGTCCCTGTTTTAAAGTTATGTACCAACATAGCGAGACCTAGAGACGTTAAAAAAATTTGAAGGTTTTCAAATTAAGATAATTTCGTTCTTGATGTAAAAACAAGCCCTTACTTTTAGTACAAATCGTGCATAGCTTGCACAAATACGTGGGGTACTATTTATATTTCGGAAACTGGTCATATCTCTCAGAAACAGTCCCATTTCATACTTAAATCAAACCCGATTTATTCTCCAATCTAGCTCAGGTTTTTCTGGAATCTAGAAGTTCTGTGCTCAGAGTAAGTACACAGAACTAAAAAGGTATTCAGAAAATAAGTTGCCGTCAACTCACAACAAGAACGAAGTGTTCTCAAATTTTATGAGAACAAATGTATAGAATGTTGTTAAAATGAAGAATTAGAGAGAAGAAAGACTATTTTTGAATCGGATGATAGTATATATAGGACTATATAGCTGTCACAGGAAACATCGGTCGAAAAATGGCTTAGCATCCCCAAACTCAGCCATTATCAATTTTAAATGCTTTAAAAGAGATTTGTTTAAAAATAATACGCACTTTCCGTAGCATACTTTTTGGGAACTTGCATTGTAAGTCTATTTTGTACTCAATCCAAGATATTTTACTTACTTGAATTAAAACGCGCTATAGAACTTTTGCTCTCGATTTTACAATATTTTGTACTTATTTTAAGTACTTTCCAGAACAAAACATACTTAAAAAATTAAGTATAAAACGGCATAAATTCTATTCCGATCGATCGCGTTTTTGGCCGTGCTACTCGTTTGGTTGGGCGGGAGGTGGGCTGCTATTCCGCCTGAGGTACGCTTGGACCACTGGAACTGACTGCACTCTACAAAAGTTGTTTCATTTTGTGTTAAGCTGAATAAGGACCCGGACTGTGGTGGCCCAAAGGGCCACTATGTGCCCATGTCGGAAATCATAACAAGTAGTTCTCAATGGAAGCTCCAGAAGCCACCAGTTAATTTAGTTTCCCCCCCTTCACCACTTCAACGCGGGTTGATTGATATTTGGACGCTGTCCGAAGTTGAACGAGTTGTCACGAAGCTGCTCGTGCTTGTCAGAAGTAGCAACCCTAATCCTAACTACAGCAAATACATTAGCCTACATACAAACAAACACCCACACATGGTGGCCACCCAAAAACGACGAAATTGAAAAGATAAACTTTGCTGCCCCACCCAACCAAACAACCTTACCCCCCCACCCACCATCCTCAACTCACCTCACTTACAATTGCTGCTCTCAGAGTACATAACACACACACACTCACACACGAAGTAAGTATGTATGTGCACATGTATTGATGTTGGCAATCGGTTTGAGCTGCGCGTGTGTTCCACTTGGTTTCGCAATGGCACTGATAACGTCTTCCACCACCCCCCACATTACCCCCCCCCCCTTCCTGTGTATGTGTGAGTGTGTGTGTGTGTGAATGTGTGTGCCTACCACATGATAAATGACAATGCCTGTGCAGAGAGCAAGCGAGAGGACCAGGCGGCAACCAAACAACTTCTGGCTGTCTGCCCCAACTACCCAGCAGCTAAATCAACACCCAAAAAAAAAGAAACAAGAAAAACCATCCAACCCCACCACCGCCACCACCCAACATTAATAAAACTTTGGCTGCCAGCGTTGAGACACTAAACTGATACTCAATTATCCACACCCACACACACACACACACACGTTCAACCAGAGCAAGAGAGGAGGGACATACATGGCCCATGTGTATCCTAGCAGCCGTTGCCATTGTCAGGCCAGGACTTTAGACTTGGTTCCCCCAAACATCTTCTTTGATTAAGTCCACATTTTTGGTACCCAACTCTTAGCTTTTGTGTGTGGGGAAAACAGAAAACTTTCGAGTTCTTGCAATTCTCAACTGGTTTAAGAAAGATCTTAAGCAAATATTCAAAACAAGGCGGTAAGCCTCTCAAAATTATCATTGCTCAATGTACAATTTAGATATAGATATAGATATAGATATAGATATAGATATAGATATAGATATAGATATAGATATAGATATAGATATAGATATAGATATAGATATAGATATAGATATAGATATAGATATAGATATAGATATAGATATAGATATAGATATAGATATAGATATAGATATAGATATAGATATAGATATAGATATAGATATAGATATAGATATAGATATAGATATAGATATAGATATAGATATAGATATAGATATAGATATAGATATAGATATAGATATAGATATAGATATAGATATAGATATAGATATAGATATAGATATAGATATAGATATAGATATAGATATAGATATAGATATAGATATAGATATAGATATAGATATAGATATAGATATAGATATAGATATAGATATAGATATAGATATAGATATAGATATAGATATAGATATAGATATAGATATAGATATAGATATAGATATAGATATAGATATAGATATAGATATAGATATAGATATAGATATAGATATAGATATAGATATAGATATAGATATAGATATAGATATAGATATAGATATAGATATAGATATAGATATAGATAGATAGATATAGATATAGATATAGATATAGATATAGATATAGATATAGATATAGATATAGATATAGATATAGATATATATAGATATAGATATAGATATAGATATAGATATAGATATAGATATAATATAGATATAGATATAGATATAGATATAGATATAGATATAGATATAGATATAGATATAGATATAGATATAGATATAGATATAGATATAGATATAGATATAGATATAGATATAGATATAGATATAGATATAGATATAGATATAGATATAGATATAGATATAGATATAGATATAGATATAGATATAGATATAGATATAGATATAGATATAGATATAGATATAGATATAGATATAGATATAGATATAGATATAGATATATATATAGATATAGATATAGATATAGATATAGATATAGATATAGATATAGATATAGATATAGATATAGATATAGATATAGATATAGATATAGATATAGATATAGATATAGATAT
This sequence comes from Lordiphosa magnipectinata, assembly GCA_037044535.1. Lineage (NCBI taxonomy): Eukaryota > Metazoa > Arthropoda > Insecta > Diptera > Drosophilidae > Lordiphosa > Lordiphosa magnipectinata. The sequence continues at coordinate 193,490 of JBAMBO010000108.1, read as the reverse complement.
AGATATAGATATAGATATAGATATAGATATAGATATAGATATAGATATAGACATAAAAATTAGTGCAAATTATTTGCCTGTGGGACCTTAGCTTAAATAAAGTTGAGAAATAACGGCTGGTTTTGAATTTTAATGGTTACATATTGGCGCCTCAGATCGATATCGATTATTAATCGATAATTATCTAAGGTTACCCCATACAATGCTCAGACTGGCGTGAGCGGAAAGCGAGCAAACTATATAAAAGGCCGGCACCAGCGCAACCCAGTCACTTGATCGACGGAGCTCGAAGCACAAAGCCAGCAGAAGTACATAGTATCCGTAGCTAGAGAGTGGTAATGGTGGTAGCTGGTCTTTGAATTGTGGATAGCCAATACTCCCCAGAGTTGTATTACTCCACGGAGCCGTGGTGCATGCTCATAGTTCTTGTGTAGCCAATTCTCCCCAAAATTGTAATAGTCTACAGAACCGTGGCGCCTCTACTCGTCTAATAATCTTGCATAGTGAATTCATATCTTGGAGAACCTGTGTACACCACTCCTCCAACCGGAGCGCGAAGCGAGGAACCAGGTACGGATGCCTACGAAAGGAGCCCGACTATCGAAGCCAGTCCCGGGAACCCACAGCAGATCTCGTAACCCAGCACACTTAGCATAAGCTCTAGAACTAAGCTTATATCATAGATAATCCAGAAATACAACCCATATATTATTTATATATAGTCTAGTATTAAGATATAGTCATCCGATTTTGATCAAATTTTGAAAATTTGTTTGAAAACATATAATATTAGATTTGGCAGAGTTTGGAAACGCAAACATTGAAAACAAACAAGAAAGAAAGTCGGTCAAGCCCGACTATAACATACTCTGCACCCTTAATGTCGCAGCTCGCATTTGGTCACGAGTCAAACGGCCAGTTAACACACAACGCACAACGCAGTGCGCTCTCTAAGTCTCTCTCTCTCTCTCTCTCTCTCTCTCACTAAGATTGCTTCTGCTGAACGCAATGCTAATGGTTATATGGTTATATGCGTGGGGTGGGGGTGAGGGGTGTTAACTGACCGTTTTTTGCTCATAACTTGAGTATCGTTCATCCGATCTTTATCATTCCTTCAGCAAATCGATAAACAATTTTGAGTACTAGATATCTCTTGAAAGTACGAACGATCTATCTTCAAAACTGTAGGAGATATGACGATTTTTCCAAATTGCGGGGGCGCGAGGGGGCGTGGCAAAAATTGAAAATAAACTTGATCTGCCTGCAAGTATAAGAAATATATGTCCCATACATGTCAAACCTCTATCTCTTACCATCTCTGAGATCTCTTCGTTCATACGGACGCATGACAGACAGACAGACAGACGGACAGACGGACATGGCTATATCGACTCGGCTGTTGATGCTGATCAAGAATATATATACTTTATAGGGTCGGAAATGATTCCTTCTCCCTGTTACATACTTTTGCACAAACTTAATATACTCTATGTACCTTCGGTACAGAGTATAAAAAGTATTCCTCACTAAGAATTGGCCGTAATGGCTGAGTTTGAGTTAAATTGAATATAATATTTCTATGCGTTGATACCACAAAAGAAAATGTTAAGCTAACAGGAAACCGAAGACATATTATTCTTTGAGTTTTCCATTCTGCTTTCCCATAGCTACCCTGCCATCTATTGCTTAGGCCTTCAAGGATTGGACGTTTTATTGTATATGCTTTTGTATTGTATTAGTTCTGCATGGATAATTTCCAAATAGTTTAAGGCAAAACCCCACCAACCCTTTCCCCCCCCCAAAAAATACAAATTCACAATCAGTTTATTCGCCCGTGGCGCATTCATTAGCGCATGTGGATGTGGATGCTTCCCCTCCCACACCCCCACCACCACACATACTCAAGTTGTTTCGGCAATTTATGGTTAGAAATTTTCCATATGCCTTGTCCTACTCCAGCGAATTTTTGGTGGATCTTCAAGTACTTTTGGCTCCTTCAGTGCTGCTAATGCTGCTTTTAATTGGGCCGCTGTGGTGGGCGATGGGCGTGGCATGTATGGTAATTTAACTGTTAGCCAAAGTTTATGGTTAAGTACAAGCTACGAGAGGTATATAGCCCTGGCCATGTTATGTGTACATTGCTTAGACGACGACCGATGACGACGACGACGACTTCGTAGCTCCTCCTAATTGCAAAGCCGCAGCCCGTTCGCTGGCTAACAGGGCACTAAGTGGGTGAAGGGGAGGGGGTGGGGTAGGTGGTAGGAGTGTGTGAGTATGTGTGTGTGTGTGTTCAATAATGTGAGCTTCAGCATGTGAGTTGAGTTTGGCAAAAGGGCTAGCGCAATGCTACTTCTCTGGGCTAAAAGGGTGTGGCTATTGCAGTTGATAAATTAATTGAATTTCCAATTTCCTTAACATTTGAAATGAATTATTATCCTGGAGATCAATGCCTTAAGTCTTATTCCGTTTAACCAGGAACCAAACACAGCACAAAAGTGTCTTTTCATTAAATCCATCCATTTTAATAGTAATTTTTGGGGAGGGACAAAATCTACTTTCAAAAATCAGAGTTGAAATGAGAATTTGGTTCTATAAGTTAGGAACGTATTAAGTTGGATTTGAGACCGTGTGTACAGAAAGAGAGAAAACCCTGAAAAAATTGGACTCAAGATTGACACAAACAGTGTCAAAGACTGTAAGGAAAGATATTACCAATTTGAATAAAATACTAAAATCCAGCTTATTTTGCTACGCTTTCAAGAATATTTAATAATCAATCTGATAACAAAACAAGCTCAAGTCAAGGAAAAAAAATCACTTCTCGCTTGTTGTCACACGTCTAAGATGCTGGGGCGGCTCTGGCCACACTAATCATTGTTTATCACGTCGGGGTCACCACTTTAGTGAATCAAAACGATGATTAGTGTGGCCAGAGGAGTACTGTGACGGCTCTGAGGACACTAATCATCGTTTATCACGTAGGGGTCACCACTTTAGTGAATCAAAACGTTGATTAGTCCACTCTACTTATCGTTATCACGTCGGGGTCACCACTTTAGTGAATCAAAACGATGATTAGTGCACACTACTCATCGTTATCGCGTCGGGGCTACCACTTTGGTGAATCAAAACGATGATAAGTGTGACCAGAGGAGTACTGTGGCGGCTCTGACGACACTAATCATCGTTATCACGTCGGGGTCACCACTTTAGTGTATAAAAACGATGATTAGTGTGGCCAGAGGAGTACTGTGGCGGCTCTGACGACACTAATCATCGTTATCACGACGGGGTCACCACTTTAGTGAATCAAAACGATGATTAGTCCACTCTACTCATCTTAATCACGTCGGGGTCACCACTTTAGTGAATCAAAACGATGATAAGTGTGGTCAGAGGAGTACTTTGGCCGCTCTGATCACACTAATCTTCGTAGTCATGCGTTAGCACGTCAGTCTTTGGCGTCGGACCTTACCAACAGCACGCGTCTGTTCGGTCAAACACTGATAGTTAGCATGTAAGTAATATTCGATAATTCTTGTAGCTGCTCTGGCCACACCAATCATTGGTTATCGCGTCGGGGTCACCACTTTAGTGAATCAAAAGTCAGTGTTTTATTTCACTAATATCAAGCATACTCAGAAGAGGGAAACTCCAAAACAAACTGGAATCACTGTAGAGAAATATAAAAGTAGCATCTTAGACGTGTGGGTTCAAAAGTGTGTCAATGTAAAATCTAGATTGAAAATCTCTTTTCGAGAATCTTGTTTTTTTTCTACACAAAAAAATGAAGCCAAAAGCTACAAAGACAAAGGTTAAGAAGACATCATCATCATCAGGCGTAACTAGAAACTCCATAAGAAATGTGTTAGCAGTTTCCAATTCTACACGAGCAGCGGGACCAGGCAATTGTTAGAGCTGCAGAACGAAGAATCTTCAACGCAAGTGACAGAAGCTGCAGTTTCGACTTATACACCAGTGGACAATTTGAGGCGTACTGTGGATGTGGAGGATCCACCCACGAGCAATATTCGCACAACTCCCAGGTTGTCGGAAAGGAGTAGAACTCTTAATACGCCAGTAGCTGGTAGATACAGAGCCCCAATACTGGAAACCGTTACTGAAGTTGTGCCCATAATTATAAATCCTAATATCAATGATATCAATGATCCGTAAGCCAAATGAAAGAAAAAGTGTGCTTCGGTAACTAAAATGAAAATGAATTGAATTCCGACCCTATAAAGCAGCTACAGCAGGCAGCTAAGGCGCGTGTGTGCGTTTGCGTTTGTGTATGTGTGTGTATTTGTATGTGTGTCTAAGTGTACAGGGTATTTTGAAGTCGGGAAACTCGACTGCAGCGCTCTAACTTGTCTTCATTTGTATTCGTATGCAGTACAAATGTGTAAGTGTATCAGTGACAACTGACGAACAGGCTTGAAAATTACGCCAGCAACGCATACACACATTTACACGCAGTCAACACATACACTTACCATCGAGGTATTTAGCAACTGTGAGAAATTTCTCAACATGGCGACGGAACTGGTGGTTCATTGGACAACATAGTGATTGACCGCGCCTGCAGTTCACTGGACTCCAACTCAATCACTCACCATGGATCCAGCCGGCCAGATCCTCAACAGAAACATCTCGAGGTTTCCCGCACAGACACTCACACGCTTGCAAACAGACACACATTCATACATGCTCACGACGCATTTCGGCGCAATCACACACACACACATACAAAAAGCGATTCGCCACTCATGAAGAGACAGACACATGGAACAGCACACTGCTTGCGATCATCGAGGAAGCTTCGTCCAACCAGAACTTGCTCATTCACAGCCGGCAACAGTTGCCAAGGTGTAGTTTTGAACAATGGCATTTTTTCTACAAGTTGTGAAACAGCAACGCCAAACACACACACTTTCATTCTGATTAAATTCGCACACACACACACACACATACGTTCAAATTCTGCCAGCGAAGCCAATACACACACACAGAGATACAAGCGATACAAGGGTGTTTTTTTTTTGTGCAAATGACACCGACCCACGCCTGCCCTGCCTGCATGTATCCGATTCTGCACCTCCAGCTGTACGCATCCTGCTGCAGCCAATGTCTTCCACGTCAGGCTGTCCACGTGTGAAAAACGTTCCTCGCCCAGCCTGCCCTACACCTGCTGCTCACGCCTGCTATTTACGTAAGCCCAGCCGGCCTTGCACCTGCAAGTCCACAATCGCAATATTGGTCAATCAGTCACCAATCACGCCGTTGCACATTGCACGCAGTCGGCTCAGCAACTACATGTAACCGATCTCAAGTTGCTTTTACATTGTCCGCAGCCTGCCAGACGATCGTTCCTACCTATGAAAGTGCTTCTCGCAGCTGAATGTGGATCTTCATCGCATCTTTCATCATCGCCAATGTACGTGCATAACGATCCCCATAACTGATCAACCACAAGCAGCATGCTTCAACTCGAGACGCTCTTTGTTTGGCAATTAATGCCAGCCTGAGTCTACCTACAAGTTCTCGAACTCAACACAAAGTCCACAACAAGTGGCAAACAAAGCGGACAACAAGTGGCAATCAAAGCCCACAGCAAGTGGCAAACTAAATTCACATCAAGTGGCAAAGTCCACACCGCGTGGCAAACGAAAGTCTCTACCTGGCGAAACACTACCCAGTACTATTGACTCTGCAGCCTCAATCTTTGTTTGGCAATTGATGCCAGCCTGAGTCTACCTACAAGTTCTCGAACTCAACATAAAGTCCACAACAAGTGGCAAACAAAGCGGACAACAAGTGGCAATCAAAGCTCACAGCAAGTGGCAAACAAAATTCACAACAAGTGGCAAAGTCCACAACGCGAGGCAAACTAAAGTCTCTACCTGAGGATACACTACCCAGTACTATGGACTCTGCAACCTCAACCCTGTTTGGGCGAACTTGCGTATCGACACCCACTCGATGCAACGGCCTCCAGCGAGGTTACCATCGACGTACCATCGGTGCACATGCTGAATTTATCAGTTTCCTCACTCATTAGAAACAGTTCGTCTACTCAACTACGAAACAAACGTCACAGCGAGAATCCTACACAATGATTTTTCCACATTGGGACTTGTACAAATCCTGTAGATGATCACCCCGGACATTCATTCCAGACATACATCCCAACTAGACTCAAAACTTGAAGATCATTCGATTCTAAATGTTCACTGGAGGGGGAGTACTGTGGCAGCTCCACACTTATCATCGTTATCATGCAGCAGCGACTTTGTGCAGCTTGCACCATCCCTAGCGTGCAAGTAGTGTCTGGCTTGGATTCCGCATCGGCTGGCTGCCGCATCGCATTCATCAATCAAACAATTATTGTTAGCAAATAAGTGATATTCAATAAAGTTAGTTACACATATTAAACCAAGTAGCTATAATGGTCACAGTAGTGGCCCCATCTATTGGTCATGTTATGACCAAAAGAACAGGTAAAAGAGCAGGTACAGAGTATACTACAATCAGGCTTGACCAACTTTCTTACTTGTTTTGACATGGTTTGGTACAAGGTTCGGTTCGCTGTAAATAAAAAGCCAGAATTCAAAACTTTTGTAACTTTTTCTTATTTCAACCTTGACTAACTAACGAATACTCGATCTAGCGAAGGAGTTAAGCAATTCCAAATTCGATTTTGTACTTCAAATTCTCAACAGGTTCTAACAGTTAGCTAATAAAATGAAATCCATTTTCATTTTTCAGCTCTCATCAGATTTTTGATAACAAAACTGACAACTTTGCCACCTTTTTAGTAAGGGATTTCTAGCCTTGGCTGGTCACTTGAAGTATAAAAGTTGGCCCTCGCATACTCGCACATTCCTATATATATATGCCAATCCCCTCGACTTACGCCTAGTCAACGATGCAGTTAATAAAGTTGTCAGGCAGCCTGCTATGGGAGATAACGGGAGATAACACTTTTTGGGCCAAATTGCCAATGTCGTCGTCGAGGTTTGTTTCGGTGTGAAATTGAAATTTCACAATGCTTGACATTTATTGACGAAGCCTTGATTAATGATAAAAATCTGTAGCCAAAAAAAAGGATGCGCCAGCTCGATATTCAAAGGAGCAAAAAATGGTAAAAAAAAGGAAGTTCCACCCAGCAGGCAGCAGGCAGCTCGTTAGAATTTTGACATAAATCAAATAGCTTGGCATGCTCATCCATTTGTGCTGCTGCTGCTGCTGCTGCCGGCCTCATTCAAATGCGCGTGTGCAACATAATGGAAACAACCGCGAAATATCTATTGACAGTTGGGTGTCATGTTTATCCCAGGTTGTTATCCCATTTTGGCAACACTGCGATTTATGCGATTTTGCCTGCCGCAAGCCGTAACGTCGAACGGGCGGATCGAAGCCCAGACAGATAGATAGGATGGGATGGGATGGGATACAATGCGTATTTTGCATTTTTTGTTTCATATGAGATTTGTGTGTCAAATTTCCATTAGGCATTTACATTTACCACTTTTTTATTTTTTACCCCTTTCCGCATGCAAATGCCACACTGCGGGGTAGGTTCGGGGGTAACACAATATTTTCCGTTTTCGTTTTTTATGTTGCAATTTTTTTTCTATTCACCCAGCGGCCCTTATGCTGCAAATTTTTTATTTTTTATTTTTTGTTTGATAATTTATTATTTTGTAAGCATTCAAATGTGTCGAACAATGAAAGTTGATTTACATACCGAAAACCCTTTTGTCATGTGTGTGTGTGTGTGTGTGTAGGTTAGGTGGGCACCCCCCACATGGACTTGTGTTTTTACGGTCATGTCATTGCATGTGGAAGAGGTGACAGATATTTATGGGCCCCTACAAATGCAGAAACTGAAGCGAGACTATTGCCAATCGTGACACTTGATTAGAATTATTGATTGCGTATCGAAATTGCCTGTGCCGCACACACACACACACACACATACACACAGTGACACTTCTACTTGCTGTACAACTGTATCCGTATCTGTTGTATCTGTCGTATCTGCATCTGGGTAGTTATCAGTGTGAAAAGCTAAAGTAAGTGACGGAATACATACCCTGCAGAAATCAGTGAAAACCCTCTTTAAAATTTTGTTGTAGTCGTATTCTCTTTATTTAATTTTTCATGTGTTATTCTTTTATATGAACATTTCTTACTAGACATCGGATTTTGCACCGCATCACAGTGGGAAAAACGGCCAGATTAGCTCCGATTTATTAATAACTCCTTGAAAAATGATCCGATTTTTTTCGGGTAAATTTTTTTTTACATACTTATGAAAACACAATTAATATAAACAAATAAAAAAATATTTTTTTTATAAGCTACAAATTTGAATTTTTTTATTTTTAATTTATTGAATTTATTCAGTATCTGAATAACTATCATCTGACATATAATTCTCATTGCTTATCAAAAGAATACTTAATACATCAATTTTTAAAAGTTCGTAGTTTTTTTGTAGACTTCGCTGAACTTTTGATAGCATTGTAATGAAAGGATCAGAAGAAATAAAAGGGAAATGCGCCAAGTCCTCCATGGCATTTTTGCGAGAATTTTTCCGGCAGTAATGTGAGCGAAATTTTTTAAGATCTTCATTTCTGGCCTCGAAAGCTTCTTCAGAAAACATACCAACTGGAAGAGAAAAATGTTTGATTATATCTGCCCCATGTATCAAAATTTTATGCACAGATGCAGGCATATAGAACCAAGGATACACATCTACAAATACAGTTGCTGTTCCATGTGCATAAAGGTGAAAGGCATCTGTATTTACTTCATGGCCAGAAGCCATTGTGCGTAAAATAACACCAAATCTATGAATTAATGAATAGCTTACACCAGTTTTTTGCTGTATTTCCGTTATTGGTTGAACCTGATCCAGGCATAGGGATATCAACCAATATAGACATTTTCTGCCTCAGTTTGTTTTGTATTTCTTTTTTTTTTCATTAAAAATCGCTTTATCCGAACTGCGGACTTGCCATTTTTAAATTGGAATTCTGTGGGCGATATGCAGAATGCTTTCAAAGAAGCGAATCCACGCGTGTAGTGTTGATAATCCACATTCATATAAATTCTCTTTGCAAAGTAAATTTTGTATCATTTTTAAGTCGTTCATATTTTTGGATATTCCTCATTTTTGGGATGATGATTCCGCGACAACACTAAATACCTTCCCATCGATCATAGTCATATGAAATTGATGATGAACTGTGAAGTTTTCTAATCTGGTTGGCTGTATTTGGGCAATTTGGTTTTTGACGTTATTCACTTCATCACGTACCAAGTCTGCTGTTTCCTTTTGAAAAAGAAGTTTAAATGGTCGGCACTAACGAGTAGTTGAAGGTTTCATATTTTTCCAGAGTTTAGTAAATCCAGAAACTATTTGTAATGGTACCAAGCATACCGCAAACATATGTTGGTCGATCATGCAAGCGTCAATAACATCAAAATTTTGCCGATAAGTTGCGTGGCCACTACTTCCATCACAACCCCATTTGTATATGGCCCTTATATCTGCAATATTATTATTTGAGGAAATTTTAAGTTCTTGGCTATGTGCACCAAAAATTCTGAAAACTGTGTAATCAACCAGGCATTGCAAAGGTACCTCGAAAGAATGGTCGGTAAATGTCAGATATTTTCTTTTCCTTTGTGGTCTCTTGACAGTCACTAAAACTCATTGCGGGTCTCCCAGTCTTTGAACTTGAGTTTATCAAAATAAGTTCACTATCTAACCAGTCTTTGTTGTTTTTCTCTAATTTATTTATATCATAATGGTTTTCTCTCCATTTCATTGCCAATTTTGAAGTGAAATTTTGGATTCGCTTAGAAATTTTGTCGCATTGACTATTGCTATAATTGGACCTAGCAATAATATTGTTAAATACATATGAATCCACAGCAATATTCTTTTTTAGAAGCGTCAACTTCCATACGCCATACCAAAAATAACACACGTCTGGCCACTGACATTTTCGCTAAAAAAAAATTTCTTCAGTAAGTGGACGAAGGTGGTTCCACAATTTGGACAGTACATCACAACACATTATACAATTTTTAGAAACAACAATTTGAGCGAATGCTGTCGAATGAAGAAAGTTTAGCTCTACGAAAGATGAATGTACTAGTACAAATTATAAGTTAGAATATCACCTTAAACAACCACAAGTATACGGCACGAAACACAATGACAAGTCACCAACACATATCTTTTAGTTTATACATACCTTTGAAGTTAAATATAAACACTTAATTTAATTTTTCTTTCAATTTGACCAATTTTGCGTAAATTAGCAGCAATCACACAAAAAAAGCGGGAAAGCTTATGTATGCAGCTGGTGCAAACATATGTTAGTTTGATGACTCCCCAGCTGTGCGAATATTGAGAGCAAAAAAAAAACAAAAGTATTTTTGGCCTATCAGATATATTAGTAATCGATTACAAAACGAAATTTGAAAATTCAATTAATCGGAGCTAATCTGGCCGTTTTTCCCACTGTGCGCATGTTCCATTTAAGTTCTGATTGCATACATCTTATTTTTATTGATCAATGATCTAAGTCCGCTAAAAACAATTTTGCATGAATTGCATATTTGCATAAAAAAATATGCAAAATATGCAAAAAACCTTTTTTTATGAAATTACATAATGATTCTGTGCTTACTAATTTCTGACTTTGTTGCAAATCTGTTTGAACTTGTAAATCAACATCACCAATTTGTAATCAATTTGTAATCATTTAAAATGCCGAAAATTAAGTGATAAAAACACTCTTTCAATTCAAAAACGGCTAAGAGATTTGCCATCAAACTGTTTTGCAATACATATTTACATAGCAGGCACCCGGCGTGCGTTGCTGCGCCCCCTTTAGAATTTTAGACCCAATACGAAGAAGTGAAGCTTAATAGACAATTGCCATCTATCAAATCTACATGATAATCTAAACTCATAAAATTTTTTTTTTTCAAATTTCACGAGGTGTTGATCCTTATGATCTTCACCTCCTATTAACCCGTCGTGTCAATCTAAACTCATATAAGAATTTCGCAAATGGGCATTTCCAAGCTGACATGACGTTACGTTTGTACGAAAAGATCTTTTTGAAAAATATGAAAATCTTGGATTTTTCGAAAGATTGTTCTATATTTGGGTAGCAATTAAGTAGCGCTATAATCAGCAAAAACAATGACAGCCATCGATCATAAGGAGTTAAAGATATAAGCAATTATATTTGCTGGCGTGACGTTAAATAAATCGGAAGTGGGTTTTGACTTGTTTTAGAAAAATGCAAAATTCTGCGAATTGGGCAAAGCTTTTTGTATCAAATCTTGTTTAGTATGATTTGAATGTTGTACTGTATATTTTTTATTTTCCAGGTTATCTTATTCAAAAATGTTTGCCCAATTTTTGTTTATTTGCATAAGTATCTGACGTGACGTTACCTGACGTTACGTTACTTAAATTTCCTCATTATATTTATGTTGTTTTTGTTATAATATAAAGCAGAAACTTACAGTTAATTGCAATCATATAGTTTCTTATGGTGTCTTCTGCATAATTTTTTAACTCTTTGTACTCTTACAAATAGTTGAGAGACCAAAATTTAATGCAACCTAAAGGCATTTTTATGACTACAAAACGTATCCAAATGAGAAAAATGGCGCTTGCGCGACTTTGCATTCAAAAATCTCGAAATGGGTTATGAATATATTCAAAATTGGCTCATATTAGTTCATTTTGATTAATTCCCCATGAAAAAATGATAAAAAATAGTGTTTTTAAGTACTTTTCATTTTTTGGTCTCGGTGGACTTTTCTGTGGAAATGCCCAAATGCTACAATTTCTTTAAAGCGATTGACCGACACCTCATATTTACCCGTCTTTAATTGCCAACTATTAAATCTTCATGATAATCTGAACTAATCATAAATTTTTGTATATATCAGGATTTTTGGACCACTTGATCTTGACCCGTCAATTTACCTGTCTACATTATAATCTAACTCATGCTCACTTTTGTAAATTTCGCAACTTTTTGGACCGTTGGAGTTAACCATTTACGCGTCCACAATTGCCATCTATTACATCTTAATGATTTCCAAAACGCATAAAATTTTGCAAATTTCGCGACCTAGAGCCAGCCAACTCACACTAATTAAACATTAGAAAGGTCGCCAAATAAATTACAAAAGAAAAATCAAAACTCAAATATTAATTTGGAAAATTTCTCGATTTTTTGAACAGTTCGGTCTACACTTCCTTTATTTACCCGTCTACTAATGCCGTCTATTAAGTGTTCATAATAATCTTTGACAAAATTTCGGGATGCTTTTAACCGTTCGATCTACACCTCCTACCACGGTTGCCACTTGACAAAAAATAAAATTACACCAAAAAAATTTCAAAAAAGAGCCATTTTCATTAAAAAAGAGCCAAAAAAATGTTCTTCCCCTTATTCATGTTATATTTTTATTTAATAAAATAAATATAAATATAATGTTGTAATTAATATCTGTTGATTTGTCTTGGCTATAAAGAATTATACTCAACCATAGACCTCGAGCTAGACAGATGTAATTTTGACTAAAATTAAAAACAGGTCACTAAACCCCATATACATATTAATAAAATAAAAACGAGAAGGCCAAGCTAACTTCGTCTGTGCCGAAGTTTTTATACCCTTGCAAAAGCTGTTTTGAAATGACAGAGTTTAAGAACGCTTAGATAAAAATCAAAAACTTTTGTAACTAAAATCCATTTTCCTGCAGATGAACATCTGATTTCGACCAAATTTCGTGAATCTTTTTGAAAACATATCAAATTAACAATCGCCAAATTTAAGAAAGATAAAATTGAAAACAAAAAGTTTTTCTCAGTAAGACTCAATTTCCGACCGATAAGTCCTATGGTAGCTTGAAGATATAGTCATCAGATTTCGACCAAATTCTGCAAATTAGTTTGAAAGCGTTTAATATTAATAATCACCGACCTTAAGAACGATTTACCTGAAAAAAAAAAAATTTTACTAAGACCCATTTTCCGACCGATCCTATGGCAGCTATAAGATATAGTCATCCGATTTTTACCAAAGTTTGCAAATCTGTTTGAAAGCATATAATAATAATAAGTGACGAGTTCGAAGACGCTAACATTGAAACCAAAAAAGTTTTTCTCAGTAAGACCCATTTTCCGACCGATCGGTCCTATGGCAGCTATAAGATATAGTCATCCGATTTTGACCAAAGTTTGCAAATCTGTTTGAAAGCATTTAATATTAATAATGACCGTGTTTGGGAACGCTAACATTAAGAAAAAAAAGTTTTTCTCTCTAAAACCCATTTTTTGACCGATGGTTCCTATGGCAGCTATAAGATATAGTCATCCGAACCGGTCGGTTCCGACATATTAGCAGCGTGCAGTAAAAAGAAGACTCTGTGCAAAATTTCAGCTCGATAGCTTTAAAACTGAGAGACTAGTTTGCGTAGAAACAGACGGACAGACAGACAGACAGACGGACAGACAGACAGACGGACGGACAAAGCTCAATCGACTCAGCTCGTCGCCCTGATCAAGAATATATATAGTTTATGGGGTCGGAAATGAATATTTCTATGCGTTGCAAACTTCTGGGCAAAATTATAATACCCTTTGCAAGGGTATAAATATCTCATTCACAAAATCGTTAAATTATACATTCATTTCATTTCTTGAGTATTATTAAACGTACAAAAAAACCCAAAAAATATTTCATGTATTAATTAGTTACTGTGGCAATAAAATGTTAAAATTGAGATTTTCATACCAATGGCTTCCTCAGATTTAATTCTATATTGTGTTCAAATTTCAAAATAGTCGGATGAGTGGTTACAAAGATAAGACGGTAAAACAAAGCAACGTAAGTCTTACGAAGTCTGAATAAAATTGATCTGTAAGTCAAAATACTAAAATAACATCTTGATCTTATCAAAAGGACTTTTACGAGTATACGTTAAGAAATAACGCTTCCAATCTGTAATAATTTTCCACTTTACGACCAAATACTTTTTTTCACATATTCATTAAGCTGCTATTATAGCTGCTATTTGCCAAATATACATTGAATTTATTCTGTAGCTTGTTAGACAGACATGTATTCAAAATGGTATATCTTTGCTTAAAAAAATCGTAGAATTGTTAAAGATACTTTATTTGAAAGTTGAAGGGTTCTACTTTCCTATAGTATCATGGGGAGTCAAAATAAAATATCGGACTCCAAACTAAACGCGCCTTAAGCTAAAGTTACTAAAAATCTAGACGTGATGGACCATTTCCGAAAACAGATTCGTGTTTAGCAGATGTAAATAATCTAGAATCACTACCAATCCATCAATTTTCTGAATAAAGTCATATTTTGGTGTCTTGTGTTGATTTGAAAGTAGATTCTAGTCTCGATCTGATTGAAATTCCGTATTCAAATCTTTAATAATTTCAAGAAAACAATTTAAATAACTTTGGATTTCTGGTTTATTCATTAAATTGACTATTTCTTTTGGCTTAAATTGTAGACTTCTAGAGTCTGAGCCAAGGAAAATATTTGGAGAACATCCCACTGCTCAAGCAAGCTCGCGCTATCATCTTGTCATGGCTATTTCCAAAATTATGTGTGGTCTTACTTCACAGAATTTTTAAAACTCTTTTGATATCTGCGTCTTTTTCGGGCTCCATGCAAAAGAGCCAATTCCAATAAAAAAGTGCCAGTGCACCAACAGGCAAAAAAAATATAATTTTTGGTACAAAAACACCAAGTGTGGCAACCATGGTTGTACTTACGAATTTTTAGTTTCATTCCGACGATGTGATCTATGCGGTGTTTTACGTGCAGTATCTGCGGTGTTTTGTTATATAAATCGTATTAAATACGCTGTATTTGTGGTGATGTTTATAGCTTTTTTTTTTTTTTTAGTTTAGTGTCGGTTTAATAATGTTTTGTGTATTAAAGTAGTCCCAGGGGAAGAACTTCAGGTTCTTTCTTTGTAATAATTTACAAAGAGATTCCAACCGTGCTCCCGATCCCATGGTTGGCGACACCATCAACAAACAGGCAGCGCGTTACCTGGACAAGGTTGCATGCCACCCTAACAGACTTGCAAGAGGTCTTCTCAGACGGAGAAGGATCAATGGGATCAGGGCAAGAAGAAGACTCCTCAGAATCCACCCAACCGATCTGGCAAATCGAAGGATATAGTTGCACCTCTTTATCCTGGTATACAATACTTACCTAATTGATTCACAGTCTAGATTCACTTCTTAATGTACATAAATACTCTTAAACATACATACACACATGTAAATACTTACGCTATTATTTCAGTCACCTGTTTATACATACATACATAGTTATACATTTACCGGTACCTGAACAAACCACAAATTACCTCTAATGAATTATAGACACATATCCTTACACTTATATTTACTTATAGATCAAAGTTACAATTTAACTAATACATAATTATTAAATATTTTCTAGGAAACACATTAAAATCTTAAAGTTAAAATCCTAACTCTTAAGTACACACATACAGCAAATCCAACATACAAATAACATAAAACATATGAAATTATTAATCACTACAATATAAGTTATTAAAGAAGTAACAGTAAGTTGTAAAAAATTTAGATCTAAGGTAACTAAATTGCAAATAAATATGTTTTTTAAAAAAAAAAAAAAACATTGAAAACAAAAAAAAAAAAAAAAAAAAAAGTGCTCCCGATGAAGTGGAACTGTCATGGTAGAGCTGCACAGACTGAAGACGCAGCATTGCTCTTCTGATTTAGATCATCGGCATCATCATTAATGTTCTTAAGACTTTTGATATTGCCTGTAATACACTTTATCTTTATTCTAGAAAATGACGCGCTTTCTTTAGACTCAAGTGTCTCTTCTTTAGTTGAGTTTAGTTTCCATATCTCCCAAATAGTTACACTCAAATGGTTCATTAATCATGCAACACACACTCACTCTCAACTAGAACAAACAAAAAAAAAAAAACAAAAGGCAACAAATAGAAGGGTTGGGCCCAACATACCGCAAAATGAAGAGAACCCTTGCGGTGCCCTGACCCGTACCCGAACCGCGTACCCTACCCCCGATGGGTGTTCATGTATGTGTGTCTGTGTATGTTTGTTGTTTGCATATTAATGTCTGGCTTTTGTATCTATTTTGCTGCAGCTCTCGAATTTTGATTGCGAATCTAAGGATTAAGGTATTTGCGCACGTATAATTAATTGGATGGCACTCGGTCGCGTCGGCTACCGTTGCACGTGTTTCCTCAGGTCGTTGAGCTGGGCAAATCAGCAGGGGGGGGGGGAGGGGAGAAGGAGCAGGGGTTTAGAATGCAAATATTTATTATATGACCAAAACGAAACTGCATTCCATGCTACGCCGACGACGACATCAGGCTGCTCCCACTTATAAGCCCATAAGACTGCGATAATGAATACTGGGTAAGTTGAGGCTATCGCCGGCTCTGTATAG
The DNA here is from genome assembly GCA_037044535.1 of Lordiphosa magnipectinata. Classification (NCBI taxonomy): domain Eukaryota; kingdom Metazoa; phylum Arthropoda; class Insecta; order Diptera; family Drosophilidae; genus Lordiphosa; species Lordiphosa magnipectinata. The sequence goes on along the minus strand of JBAMBO010000108.1, from coordinate 176,925 downwards.
GCCATAACCGATAATGAACGGGATGAGGCCCCAGTGAGTGATGCGTATAGTCCATGTCTTGATCGAGTTTATGCGCTGCTGCGTATCGGGTGTAATATAAATATAGATAGCCATTGTTATAAAGGCAGCGAATTTGGAAAAAAGAGAAGATAAATTTGTTGATTGACTTGTGTTGTGGGCAAAAACAAAAGTTGAAATGAAAAACAACTTGTGAGTACTTTTGAAATAAGAATCAGGGGTATGTTTTCAAGTAAAGTAAAGTCGGATTTTTACTAATATTCTAAATGTGAAAGTTTGTTTAGTTTGTTACTCAATCATGCAGAAATGGCAGAACGGATTTGGATGAAATTTGGCACACAAGTTAGCTGATAACCTGAAGTTGAACATAGGCTATCTAACTTTTATTTAAACGGTTCAAAAAACCAAAGTTTATATACCCTAGCCGCTCGTATAATTTATATAAATAAAGTTTTAAACTATTTTCTTTCAACAATTTAGTTTTAGCTTTGAACAATGTTAGCTGAATGATTTCCCTAACTGAGCATTAGATGGCGCCAGTACTTTGATCATGTGGCGGTTCCAGTTCATGCAGCTCCAATCTCAGTTCCAGTCACAGTTCCAACTGGTTCGCACATCGCTCTTTTATTGTAGATCTCTAACTCACACATAAGCACACATTCAACTCTTTGCATTCTGTTAAACTCATTCATAGCGGCAAGAAGCCAACCAATAAAACCACATAACCTTATCAGTGTTTAACATTAAATAATACTAGGCAACAAGATCCAGTATATTGAAGGGTTGGTGCGTGATTCTAGATGATGAAAGTTAAGAAATAGTAATTTACGATAATATCAAAAAAAGTCAAAACAAAGGTATAGAATCCCCACAAAATGCGTCTGAAATGAGTCAAAACAGGCACTTTTTGCAACTTTAAGCTCAAATTACTAAAAATCTCGACGTGATGGTCCATTTCTGAAAACAGATTCGTGCTCAGCACACGAAAATCATCTAGAATCACAACCAACCCTTCAATATACTGGAAAAAGTTGAATTTGGTTGCCTTGTGTAATCAAAAGGGTCCTAAATCGCCACAACCATTTGGCTGGCCAGTTTGTTATATGACAGCAATACGATATATTCATCCGATTTGGATCAAACTAGCCAAAGTTGGGGACGAGACACGACCGACCGAAGTGGTGTTGCTATCTCCTCCGTCAGTTTTAAAGCATTCTTAACCAAACTTTGCACCAAGTCTTTTGGTACAAAGACGCTGCATATTTGTCGGAGCCGGCCGGATCGGATGACTATAGCATATAGCTGCCATAGGAACGATCGGTCGAAAAGCTAGTTTTAGTGAGAAAAACTTTGTTGTTTTCAATGCAAACGCCCCCAAACCTCGGATTGATCAGCTTTCTATGCTTTCACATAATTCCACCAAGTTTGATTGAAAATCGGACAACTATATAGTATAGCTGCCACACAAAAGTAAGGTCTGAAAAAAAGTCTTAGTTAGAAAAATCTTTTTTGTTTTCAATGCTATAGCTGCCAAACTTGTTCTTGGTCAATATTATATGCTACCACACAATTTTGATCCAAATCGGATGACTATAGAATGTAGCTGCCATAGGAACGATCGGTCGAAAAAGTAGTTCGAGTGACAAAAACTTTTTTCATTTCAATAGTAGCGTTTTTAAGCTTTCCAGTTATGAATATTATCGGTTTCCACACAATTTTGGGAAGTTTGGTTAATATCTGATGAATATAACGTATAGTAGGCATATACCACTGTGAAACACTAAAATGTTGATAGAGTCGAGACCAAAAAATTCTGAAATGGTATGATGGTAGTACAAAAACCTTCGCTGGGTTTGGCCTGGTTAGCTGCCGTTTTCTTTTTATTGCACTTTGAAGTTTTCAACTTCTGATTGGGATTCGCAACTCCATATCTCGTAAACTATTTGGAATTTCGCTTTGACGTCTTAGTGGAAGTTGTTGCTCTTCGCTAAGCTTACAAAACATTCTTAAGTAGCAAGTCAAAAAAGTCACATCTTTATACTCAAAATTACATAAATGTCTTAAAATCATCATGTTTCCCTTCATTTTGTACTGTTTTTCAACTTTGTCTTGAAAACTGTAACGAATTTGACTAAGCAATGCAGGACAAAAACGTAGCTTGGACTTAAATAAACAAACGATTGAAACATATCAACTTCATTCGATTGGTCCTTCGTATAGTTACGGGCCCTTTAACATGTAGAATTGGAACCAAAACTCGAAAAATGGCAATTTTTGGTACCAATTGGCTGACACAGTCAAAAATTTCGATTGTTTTGTATTAAATCAAGAAAATAGTAAGAAAACATTACTTAAAAATTGCAAATAAAAAAATGTAGTTTTTTTTACCGAAAATGTTAGATTTTCGAGATTTTATGACAGTTGTACGTGCTTGTGGACCTATAACTATATGAAAGAGTAACTAAATGAAGTTGGTTCGTTCTTACGGCATGTTTATTTTGGTCTAAGCTACAACTTTGTGCTGTATTACTTGTCCAAATTTGAAACGAGTTTCAAGATGAAGTTGAAAAACTGTAAAAAAGTGGTCAAAACTTGGCTTTTTTGGCCAACTTTTGTAATTTTGAGTACGAAGATGTTATTTTTTTTGATTCGCTACAAAGATATGATTTGTTGGTCAAACCGAGAGCAACAACTTTGTTGAAAATTTAAAAGCGAAATTCAAAATAGTTTACGAGATATGGAATCGTAAGTCCAACTCTGAAGCTGAAAAGGTGAAAGTGCAATAAAAAGAAAACGGCAGCTAATCAGACTAAACCCAGACAGGGTTTTTCTACTACCATCATACCCTTTCAGAATTTTTTGGTCTCGACGCTATCAACTTTTTTGAGTTCAAAAATGTGTCACAGTGTAATATACTGGTAAGCAAATGGTCAAAGTGGTGGCGCTATCTATTGCTGCGTTTGGGAAATAACTCAGCTAAGAATTAAGAATGTTCGACGAAAATCATTTAAAGCCTTAATTTATATTTTCTCTATTTTTTTTACCTTATCTCGGTTTTTTAAAATTCGAGAAACTTTTACCATACCTAGGTCTTAATTTTCATTTACCCTATCAATAGGTGAGGGACTGTTTTCTTTTCGTACGAGATTTTTTTCGCGCCGATTATTTTATAGCCAAGATGTTGCCGCTCTGCCAAGTTGAAGAAAAAAGTTTCACGGACCTGTTTGTGGCTATCACTGGACGTTCAGTTAACATTCCCAGTTCAAAAACTATACGATTCTAGCTAGATAAGAGGAAGGAGGACTATTAGCTGTGCTCCCATTTGCACTTTCCAAACAATTTTGCGATTTTAGCACCAATTTCGTACTGAGACCCGGTTTTAAATCGAGAAATTTTTACGAAAGTGAAAATACTCATTTTATTTGTACGACTGCCGATATCTGGAGTTACAATAACAAAAGCTACTTTGGTTTAACTAGCTACTATATAGATAGCAATCTACATCGTCATTCTCTCGTGGTCACATATAAACGTGTGCGATTTTCCCACACACATGAAATACTTGCTACTATATTAGCTAAAGTTCATAGCAAATACGGACTTAGAAATACCAATATATGTGGAACAGTTACAGATAATTTATCCAACTTCTGTTAAGCATTAATAGTGTACAGTTTTTAGAAGAGTCTGATTTATAAGTAATAGACCTGGATAGTTTAGCTGTTGCTGAAATTATTTTGTCAAGGCACTTTAAATTCACATCAAACGTTTTTAGCTTAGTTGTCACGAAAGATGCTGAACAGGCTCTAGAATTCTTCCTTAGCTGTGGTTTTGTCCACTACTTCCAAAATTTAAATTGACGTGAATTCCATATCACCATAAGCGAAGTGTTTTAAAGATTGGCTTGTTGAAGAAATTACGGAAAATTTTGGAAGCTGTTGTCTATGAGAGTTCAAATATAAAGGATTCTAAAGTCTTTTAAGATACCAGTTATGGAAGACTGCGAATTGTGATGCAAATTCCAATATTGGAAAACGGAAGCGTTAACTTGTCTTATCGATTATAGCAAATCTTTTGAATCTTTCCTTAAGTTTAATAATATTTGAAATGTTCTATTGAAAGAATTTTAAGCTGTGAAGGGCAAATGCACAAAAACGAAACAGACAAGGTGACGAAATTTTCGATGTTTTTTACGTTAAAAATCGAAATAGCATATAAGACAAGCAAGCACAATCTCCCATTTTTAAACCATTCTTTTAAATTTAACCTTTTTCGTACCTTTACCTTTACCTAGGTATTGTAAATTTTGTATAACTTTCACCTTAACAAGGAATATTTTTTGACATTTACCTTGTACCCACGGTTGCCACTTGAAAAAATTAAATTACACCAAAAAACTTTCAAATAAGAGCCATTTTCATTAAAAAAGAGCCAAAAAAATGTTCTTCCCCTTATTCATGTTATATTATTATTTAATAAAATAAATATAAATATAATGTTGTAATTAATATCTGTTGATTTGTGTTGGCTATAAAGAATTATACTCAACCATAGACCTCGAGCTAGCCAGATGTAACTTTGACTAAAATCAAAAACAGGTCACTAAGCCCCATATACATATTAATAAAATAAAAAATATCTCATTCACAAAATCGTTTGTTGAGTATTATTAAACGTACAAAAAAACCCAAAAAATATATCATGTATTAATTAGTTACTGTGACAATAAAATGTTAAAATTGAGATTTTAATACCAATGGCTTCCTCAGATTTAATTCATTATTGTGTCCAAATTTCAAAACAATCGGATGAGTGGTTACAAAGATAAAACGTAAGCCTTAAGAAGTCTGAATAAAATTGGTCTGTTAGTCAAAATACTAAAATAACATCTTGATCTTATCAAAACGACTTGTACGAGTATACGTAAAGAAATAACGCTTCCAATCTGTAATAATTTTCCACTTTACGACCAAATACTTTTTTCACATATTCATTAAGGGACGATTTCTCATCTCCTATATAGCTGCTATTTGCCAAATAAACATTGAATTTATTCTGTAGCTTGTTAGACAGACATGTATTCAATATTTCATTTTGATTTTTTCTTCGCTTAAAAAAATGATAGAATTGTTTAAGATACTTTATTTGAAAGTTGAAGAGTTCTACTTTCCGATAATATCATGGGGAGTCAAAATAAAATATCGGACTCCAAACTAAACGCGCCTAAACAGCTAACGCGCCTTAAGCTAAAGTTACTAAAAATCTACTTGATGGACCACTTCGAAAACAGATTCGTGTTTAGCAGATGTAAATAATCTTGACCCACTACCAACCCTTCAATTTCTGAATAAAGTCAATTTTTGGTGTCTTGTGTTGATTTTAAAGTAGATTCTACTCTCGATCTTATTGAAATTCCGTATTCATTTAAGTAACTTTTGATTTCTGGTTTATTCATTGAATTTGACTATTTCTTTTGGCTTAAATTGTAGACTTCTAGAGTCTGAGCCAAGGAAAATATTTAGGGAACATCCCACTGCTCAATCAAGATCGCGCAACCATCTTGTCATGGCTATTCCCAAAATTATGTGTGGTCTTACTTCGCCGAATTTTTGAAACTCTTTTAATTTCTGCGTCTTTTTCGGGCTTCATGCAAAAGAGCCAATTCCAATAAAAAAGTGCCAGTGCACCAACAGGAAAAAAAACACAATTTTTGGTGCAAAAACACCAAGTGTGGCAACCGTGCCTTAAGGTCTTAACTTTCATTTACCCTGTCAATAGGTGAGGGACTATATATTATACTTTTCGTACGAGATTTTTTTCGCGCCGATTATTTTATAGTCAAGATCTTGCCGCTCTGCCATGTTGAAGCAAAAAGTTTTAGGGACCTGTTTGTGGCTATAAATATAAATCAAATATAAAGGATTCTGAAGCCCTTTAAGATACCAGTTATGGAAGATTGGATGAAACTGTGAAAATTCCAATATTGAAATGAAAGCCTTAACTTATCTTGCCGATTACACTGTGACACATTTTTGAACTCAAAAAAGATGATAGCGTTGGGACAAAAGAATTCTGAAATGGTGTGATGGTAGTATAAAAACCATGTCTTGGTTTGGTCTGATTAGCTGCCGTTTTCTTTTTATTGCACTTTCAACTTTTCAGCTTTAGAGTAGGACTAACCATTCTATACCTCTTAAACTATATTGAATTTTGCTTTTAAATCTTCAACAAAGTTGTTGCTCTTGGCTTGGCCTACAAAACATTTCTTTGCAGCAAATCAAAAAAATTATATCTTCATACTCAAAATTACAAAAGTTGCCCAAAAAAGACAAGTTTTGACCACTTTTCTACAGTTTTTCAACTTTATCTTGAAACCCGTTTCAAATTTGGTTAAGTAATACAGCACAGAGTTGTAGCTTAGACCAAAATAAACAAACCGTTAGAACAAACCAACTTAATTTAGTTACTCTTTCATATAGTTATAGGCCCAGAAGCACGTACAACTGTCATAAAAACTCGAAAAAACGAACATTTTCGGAAAAAAGTGCATATTTAACATTTTTTTATTTACAGTTTTTAAGTTATGTTTTCTTACTATTTTCTTGATTTAATACAAAACAATCGAAATTTTTGACTGTGTCGGCTAATTGGTACCAAAAATTGCCATTTTTCGACTTTTGGATCCAATTCTATATGCTTAAGGGCCCGTAATCGAATGAAGTTGGTATGTTCCAATCGATTGTTTATTTAAGTCCAAGCTACGTTTTTGTCGTGCATAGCTTAGTCGAATTCGTCACAGTTTTTAAGACAAAGTTGATAAATAGTACAAAACGAGGGGAAAACATGATGATTCTAAGAAATTTTTGTAATTTTGAGTATAAAGATGTGACTTTTTTGACTTGCTACTTAAGAATGTTTTGTAAGCCAAGCCAAGAGCAACAACTTCTTCTAAGACGTCAAAGCGAAATTCCAAATAGTTTACGAGATATGGAGTTGCGAATCCCAATTAGAAACTGAAAACTTCAAAGTGCAATAAAAAGAAACGGCAGCTAACCAGACCAAACCCAGCGAAGGTTTTTGTACTACCATCATTCCCTTTCAGAATTTTTTGGTCCCGACTCTATCAACTTTTGTTATAGCAAATCTTTTGAATGTTTACTTAAGTATAATAATATTTGAAATGTTCTATTGAAAGAATTTTTAGCTGTGAAGGCCAAATACACAAAAACGAAACAGACAAAGTGACGAAATTTTCGAATTTTTTTACGTTAAAAATCGAAATAGCATATAAGACAAGCAAGCACAATCTCCCATTTTTAAACCATTCTTTTAAATTTAAAAGTTCCTTTTTTGTACTTTTACCTTTACCTAGGTATTGTACATTTTGTATAACTTTCACCTTAACTAGGAATATTTTTTGACATTTACCTTGTACCTTACCTCGGTAAGAAAATTGAGTACCTTTCCAATCACTGTTCTCCTCTCATGAGAGCAATAACCGATTACGCTCTCCTCACAGTAGTTTTTGCACACACCCCTGTCCCATAAAAAACGAAACTGTGAGACACCGTGTTCAACACTATTCTCTCAATAGTCCAGTCAAATTAGGGTTGCACCTCGGAATTTGAGATAATAAGCTGAAAACTTCTGTACACCTTTTTTTTGGCGTTCTAAACGTTGTGCCAAAAGTCACATAAAATCTCGCGTGCGCGTCGTTAGTTATTCAAGGTCGAAGGTCACAAAAATCATTTTCAATTTTCACCCAGCAAACAATTTCATATAAAAATACACGTTTTGTAAGCTTTCAAATGTAAGCAAAACGCTTATAAAACGCTGCTGTGACATTTATAAAACGCATCAAAGTAAGCGTTATATAATCGAAACGGACCCATCGTTATAAGCTTATAAAAGACGATTGCAAAACACGTTTTTTAAAACAGGTAAAAACGTTTTTTACAAACGTTTTAAGTAAATGTTTAATAACTAATTTTTATACGCTTTCCACAAGCTTTGTAAATACGGTTATAAAACACGTATTCTGAATGAAATAATTAAGCGTTTTAAACATTTATTTTGTGAGTGTTCTTATTAGATGTTAGTTTTATTGTATATGGGGTTTAGTTTATTTAGTTTTATTCATAATAAACGAAAATGAAAATTCAATTTAAGTAGTGGTTCCTCAGTTCTTTTGAGAATTGTTGCTTTAATTTTAATACGATTTTTCGCGTATTGAAAAAAGGATTTCGAGGCCAAAACAAAATCATCTTCCTTGCCTCCATTTTCGCAAGTGAAAGTTTCTGCAATAGAATTTAAATATGAATGTAAATAATTGACTATAAACTGAATGAAAGCTTTCTAACTTACGACGAATGGCAGTGGCGACTTAGAACAGTTGTCCGCAGTACCTCTCCACGAAAAATTTTCTGCAACTCAGTCATCCATAAGTTTTTTCCACGACTTCGTAACGATTTTTCTTCAATTTCAATCTCTTGTTCTGGACGTTCAACCTCGCTCCCTACGAATCATGGTGCCTCGCTGTTCCACAAATGTTGGAAAACTTCGTTGGCGCAGTGCACAACACTTCTTGATTTTTTTGCAGCCGATATTAAACAAATTCACAACTGGAATGACTTATACACAATTTTTTTTGCTCGCCTTCGCTTTTTCCTTTTCACTTGCACACAAGAAGTCCAGCAGCAGCAGCCTAGCTTTCCAAGCTAAGTTTTGTCGAGAGAACGAGAGAGAGTGGAGAGTATGAGCACGAAATTTATAGTTTTGTGTCATTCCTGCTCTCAGTCGACGAAACAACATGCGCAAATCGCTTACAATAGCAAATGTTTTGTAAATGTCGGAGGCTGCCATACGACAACGCTTGCAGAAGCAATCTTGCCTTAAGCTTGGTTTGCAAACCGATTGCTAAATGGCTGGCTGGGCAGCGAATATCTCCGTTTCTATAGCTCCAATGCTGTAAACACCTATCACAAAAATTGTAGAGCAGCAAATTTGCGACCAATTTCGGCAACACAATTTTTTCATACGCCCAACCGTTTTTGAGATAGAGGGCAGAGAGCCCGCATTAGTCAGCCATAATCCCAGTAATGCAAGGTCAACCGTAATTTTGACACTTGTCAATCTGCCTTTTTCCACCAAAACTTGAATAAAATAGCTATTTCATGTCCGATTTTTGCGTTTGAGGGCTTTTATTAAAGTAAATTACATGGTTTTCACTGTTCAATTAATAAAAATCTGATAATATTGTTTCATTATACATCTACAGGCATTTTAAATACGTTAAATTTTTAAATTTTGGAAAAAATGTTTTTTTTTTCTACAGCTCTATTTAAGAAAATTTTTTCCGAGTTTTAGAAAAGTTGCCCTAAAAACGAATTCTTTAGAAAAACTTTCTAAAATAAAGAAAAATATATATTTTTTTAAAATTGTAGGGTGATTTTGCTCTATTGCCTTTTCTAATTGTTAGGGTAATTTCGCCTTTGATTTAAAAAAATATTTGTTAATAATTAGGGCAGGCATGCCCAAAAGCAGCATACGGCAGAGCACTCCCCAATACTCACAAAGAAAAGCACAAATACCAATAAATGAACAAACTAGCTTGAAGACAATACAAAATGAAAAGCACATTGAAATTGGGTAAGGCAACAACATAATCACACTGAACACAATTATAATTGCATCTCAACGCACACCACAATCGCACTCGAATGTTACCACATGTCTAAGATGCTTTCTAATTTATGAAACTGCGATCTCGAAAAGGATTGGAGTAAGCACATTTGCATAAGCACATGCTTAAAAGCTTGAATTGTGTTGAACAGCGGTGAGCAGCAAAAATGACGGAAAGGTTACAACAGCATTTGTTTTTTTGGCATTTGCATCTACGACTTTGTCCCGTGTAACTCCAAATTTTTACACACAATTGGGGAGGATTGATCGAACGGTCCAAAAAGTCGCTAAATTTGCAAAATTTTATGAGTTTTGATTATTATCAAGATTTGATAGATGACAATTGTCAAGTAAGCTTCAGTTTTTCGTTTAATGCTTAAAATAACCATCTGACTCAGCTTCCTCTTTATCAAAAATTCCCAAAATATTCAAATATTTACCCTAAATGCAAGGCATAGTTTTACTTGGAATGTGTTTGATCCAACACAAAGCGTGGCGAATAGTTTGGTTAGCATTCACAAATGTTGCTTAAGGGAAACATTTTGAAAATGTTTTCCCCCGTGGATGAACTTGTTTGTAGGCATCGCCGTCATCATCATCAGTCAGCAGAAGCAGTTACAAAGAAATGCAATCAATTTAAAGTTAAATTTTTGGCATATCGAGGTTTACACACGCACACCCCACCCACCCACACCACACACATTTGCCCAAAGGGAACTCGCTACAGAGCGAGAGAGCATGAGAGAGAAAGCACACATATTCACTATTGATGTGGGGCCATCATGGCAACCCATACACCCACCCAAACCCCCAACACACTTGCAAACGACCGAGGCCGAAACATCCCCAATGAGTACGATGGCCACAAAAGACATCATGGCTGCCGTAGAAGCCAGCGTCCTAACGCTTCACTGGATACTTACTGTGAAAGTAGACCCATTCAAACACACACACACGCACATAATCCCCACACATACGAGCGACAGCAAATGCCAAACCCACCACCCCCCCCCCAACCATCCACCCACATGAGGGCCAGAGCTTCATGTGTGTGTGAGTGTGAGTGTGTGTTTGGCCAGCCAAGCATCATGGCGGCAGTCATGTTGAAATTTTAATTCCTCGCCCACTCAATTTGCTCCCCAATCTACCACCACCACCACCCCCCGCCTGTCCCTGTGCACTCACTCTTCATTGTTGTTGCCGGTCGCTGTCTGGCACTCAAAGTTAGACCACCCCACACCCCCCTCGCACACACACACACACACGTACACACATGTGTAGCACAGGCAAGTGGTTGGGAGGTATTTCGGGTTGGTCGCAACTTTTTACCTTTAGATGAAGATGTGCGTGTGTCGTGAGCGTCGAAACGAGTTGAAGACTTGCGATGTTAAATTCTCCAACATTTTTTCAAATTAAAGATTTTAACGGTTAGATGCTCCAATCGATCGACAGCGCCCTCTATATATTTGCTTATATGTATATATGCTTAATATATTTTACCGGTACAAACCGGTACGTACCGTTATACCGAATTAAAAACCCAGGTGCCAATAGGGGACCGAATACCGAAATACTGTTAGTACCATAACAGTACCTTTTACTGAAACATAAGTTTCGGTACGTAGCAGTTCTGGAACCGAAACCAAAATACTATTCGGCTTGTTTCCCTGATTCTAAGGCCATTGCCTTACTCCAACATTGAGAACAAAAAAGTTTTTCTCACTAGAACTTCGCAAGAAGTCTTCAGGTACACATATTATGCACATTTGTCGGAACCGGCTGGATCGGATGACTATAGCATATAGCTGCCATAGAAACGATCGGTCGAAAAACTAGTTTTATTGAGGAATACTTTTTTGTTTTCAATGCAAACGTGCCAAAAACTTGTATTTATAAGTTTTCTATGCTTTTTCATAATTTCACTAAGTTTTATTAAAATCTGACAACTATATCGTATAGCTGCCATACAAAGGATAGTTCTTAAATCAAGTCTTAATATATTAAACTTTTTTGATTTCACTGCTATTGATCCCAAACTTGATATTTATCAATATTATATGCTTCCACATATTTCTGATAAGTTTGATCCAAATCAGATGACTATAGCATGTAGCTGCCATAGGAACCATCGGTCAAAAAACGATTTTTAGTGAGAACAACTTGTTTGTTTTCAATGCAAACGTCTCCAAACCGCGTATTTATTAGTTTTCTATATTTTTACACAATTTCACCAAGTTTGATTAAAATCGGACAATTATATAGTATAGCTGCCACACAAAAGATATGTCTGAAAATAAGTCTTAGTGAGATAAAGTTTGTTGTTTTCAATGCTATCGGTCCCAAACTTGTTACTGATTAATATTATATGCTTCCACACAATTCTGCCAAGTTTGATATAAATCGAATGATTATAGCATAAAGTTGCCATAGGAACGATTTTGACTAAAATTTCCAAATCTGTGTGAAAGCATATAATATTGATAATGGCTGAGTTTGGGGATTTTAACATTGAAAACAAAAAAGTTTTTCTCACTTAGACACATTTTTCGACCGATGAACAGCCGCGCCCCGCCATGGACAAAACCCTAATTTCATTTTTGATGAAAAGTTAAACTTTTTTTTTAGATAAATCGATAGTTTAAATCAGTGGTGTCCAAACTCACACAAACAAACATTGCGCATGTGTGCCTAGCAGCGAAACTCGAAGTAGACGTCACAACAAACAAATGCCACGAAAAAATGCCTCTTGAAGTAAAACATAAAGCCGAACACGCGTATCGTAAGAGAGCAAGCCGCCGAGCGAGCTATTTATAGAACACACGCATTCTCTCTCTCTATATATGTGTCGGCTGCGACGCATGCAGAATTTGGCTTGCCAACCACGCGTGGCTGCCTTTTCAAATTTTGGACATCGCTGGTTTAAATACACAAATTAAGGTAGCCAAAATTTTGCTTTGATATGTTTACGAATATAAATATTACTGCCCGCCTAAACTTAGTCAATTTTTCGCTATCCGAAAAATGCAAAAATTTTGGTTTATCAATTAAGTTTTTTAAGTTGTTAAAAACTTATTGGATGGGTGTACTATTTCTCTTTTTATAAAACATTTCATTCACATTTAAATAACATTTCAAAATCGATGATGTAGTTTGTAAACAATTGCTTTTGCCGCAGGTACCAATTTTACACCTATTTTTAAACTTTCCGCGGCTGGCAAAAGTTGTCTTCAAAAGTCTTCAAAAAACTTATTGCTTCATTTTACAGTCTAATATGTTCCCTTGAAGGACACCGATCGAGACCCAACTCGAGAAAAGTGACTTATGTGAAAACAGTCAAGGTTTGTTTGTGTACGCCTTAGGCCGTTCGCACACGGCTCGTATCGTCATTGGAACGTATGCAACGTCATGTTCGAGAGGTATACGAATCAATTTCGCAAGGGAAGAACCGCTCATTACTCGTCCGCTGTGTGTAATCGTCGTAACATGCATGCTGCATAACGAATATCTTTATTTTTAGATTTTTCTCGAAAATGTATGAATAAATTAAATTTTTGTATGGCAGCAATATCTAAATGATGTCCGATTGGCTTTTAACTTGGTAGAAATATGGAAACAACTAAAAAACTATTTTCAAACCCAGTTTACACAAATAACACTAATGATTTTCAAAAATATTTACAAAAAATTAGAATTTTTTTTATAAAAAAGTTTGAAAAAATATTGATTTTGTATGGGAGCTAAATCTAAATGACGTCCGATTGGCAAGAAACTTGGTAGAAATGTGGAAACAACTAAAAAAATAAGTTTGATTAGAATTTTGAATCTTATACCAATTTTTGTGGATTTAGGTGCAATAAAGGTAACATCAGGTGTGAAAAATTTTAATAATATTAGAAATGTACCTAAACCTTGACCGATTACAGCATTCCCTTATATATGTAGATTCTGACCAAAAATTAGCAACCTAGCTTTATTAATATGGCTTACAGGTGCTTGAAAGTAAACATATTTTACTTATTTATTGTGGGGGGAGGGGGTGTTGTTGTAATGCCCCCCACACACCATCTCTCTCATCTTCTCTCACATATCGTCATCCTCCCATTACCCCACCCCACCCACCTTTTTATTCTGCATTAATAATTTTTTTTTTCACTTTACTGGGGGTTTTGAACACGGGACCTCTCAACAAAATGCTGAACACACGGCGCCCACTCGGCTAATTGCCTTTAACAAGTTAAGGGGGGAGCCTGCTTTAAAAGCTTCAAAAAATCAATTTTTCCGAGGACTTTTTTGGGAAGGAAAGAAATATTCGATTGAAACGAAACTTTCAGGGTTTATTGTTATATATTTCAACAGTCTTCTTAAATTTTTTCATATTATGTCATATATGTCATATTATGCCTGGTACAAGCATTTCGCCGAGGCGCCTCGAGTGTGCATGTGTCGTGCGGCGGGAAAGATGCAGGTCGCAATTTGAGAAATTCAAATATTTTTAGCAAATTAAAAAAAAATCATTTTTTTTTGAAAAAAAATTCACTTCAGATTGTTTAAAAAGTGGGTTAATCATAACTTTCTTAAGGTTTTTGATTTTCAACTAGAAGAGAATTCAATCCCGAATACAATAAATTTTGTCTCGTTTCTATAGGACGTTTAATTTTTTCCCTATCTTTCCCGCCAATTAGGAAAAATCGTAAAAATGAAAAACCGAGAAATCGCACGTCAAAGTTTTCGTATGTAAAAAATCGTATACAAAAAATCGTATATGTAAAAAATCGTATACAAAAAGTCTCGACGCTTGCTCACTATATCTCCTGTAACTTTAAAAATATTTAGAATTTGCTTCTGAAATTTTAGGGACACATTCTTGGATATTTTGGGTAGACATTTATGCAAAAAAAATTCGATTTTTTGAAGCCTCTAAAGCAGGCTCCCCCCTTAAGAAAGTACGCAGTTGCTCGAGGCATGGAATCAAGTCACCGTAGGAGCATTTTATCTTTTTTTTTTTATATTCTTTTAGAAAACCATTCTTAAAATTAGGGTTTATTTTCTTAATTTTAGGGCAAAATACCCTAAATTTATATTTTCCAAAATAGAAAAATATAAAAGTTTTGTCTAAAAAAATAATTTTTAGGGCAACTTTTTTAAAATGCAGATAAATTTTTTCTAAATTTTAAGGCGATTTCAATTCTAGGGCAATTTTCTTAAATATAGAAAAATAATTTTCTGAGTGTATGAGATATAGTCATCCGATCCGGTCGGTTCCGACATTTGAACAGCGTGGCTCTGGCAACGTTTCAGCTCGATAACATTAAAACTGAGAGAGATAAAAAGGGACGTGATTGTCACACCAGAAGGTTGCTTAATACTGAGTTGCCATACATTGACAACAAACAACCACGCTAAGCCCATAAAAGCTGTACAGTCACTGAACTAAGTGAACAGTCACTGATGAGGTCACACTGAACAGCTTACAGAACAATTTTTTTACAGAACAACTAATTTGGTTATTCTGAAATTTTCATGTTTTCTGAAATATTTGGTTGAGTCTTATGGGATCCAATACTTATTCTTTCCATTTGGTTTCTTTTTACTTTTAAATTTATTTTGTGTGGTTCAGTGAATGTGAAATTAGATTAGAGCTTAAAATTCTGTCCAGTTAACCATATTAATCTCATATTACCTCATATTCATTATGTTGTCTCATCTCTAGCTTAAAAAAAGATAAACCTGATGTATGGAAGGGGGAGGGGGGGGAATGGCAAGGCAAGAAAAGGCAGTTAGTCGTCCAGGTGGCATCGTCGTCTGGGCTTTGCCAACTGTTTGGTTACATGAGTGGAAGCGACAGGAATCCTCGACGTGCTCAGTCGTTGCAGGGCCTGCTGTGGTTAGCAAAGGACCCCAACTAGGACAAAAGAGCAATACTATTCAGCTCACGAATACACACACACACACACACACACAAACGTGGATGTGCCCAGGCATACATACTTACTATATACATACGAGTGTACATTCTCCACTTGATATGAATTTTGCATGTGAGACTGCCCCCTCAAAGAGAAGCACAAACCGCAAAGCGTGTTGCTTGACATGTGATTGAGGACGACGTTTATGTGCACACACACACACACACACTCACATAGATGCATAGAATCGTCCTGTGTCCTGGGTTAGTTAGTTCGTTAGCATTTATGCACAACTCCAGTTCCCGTTACCCATCCCCCCATTTTCTTTCCTATTGCAATTTGTTAGTGCCCAGAATGTTAAAGGTAATAAATCTCCATGTGACACGAGAGGGCATAACGAATCTATCAGATCTAGATAGCTCAAGTAGGGTATAAGTGGTTTTGGTATCTGACCCCTTCAGTTATGTCCTACTTTACCTTTCTTATCGGTAAAAACGACCAGCATAATCCAAGCCTTCAAATCAAATGCCAAGTAGATGTTTAGCTAAACAGTTGAGAGTTTATTTACTTAGTCATTGAGCTTGCTTACACAAAGGTACAGCAACGACAAAAGTTCAAGGTAGAGATGTACTATATGTGTACATAGCTAGCTAACATGAGAACATTCAAGTAGTAATATGAATACTTCGTAAAATCGGGGGAGGAATCTGTTTGAAACTTTTTCAGAGACTTATTAATCACCTAGTTACCTTTATAGAAATTTTAAGAATGATATAAGATCTATGAGCTGAGTTACTTGGAGACACAGTATTTCTTAGTATGTTTACTTTGTGTAACCGTGTGACAATCTGTGCGTATATTTGACAGAGACTTATACACCAAGATGTATTCACCATAAGGTTTAGAAATAGGGAGAATTTTTCCAGTTTTCCACATGTCGGGAAAAGTCGAGGTCGTAAGGACAGGGCTTTGAGAAATTTAGGATAAAGTTTGTCAACACCTTCTGCATTCGACTTTACTTTGAGAATACTTTCTAGGACATCACTAAAACTCATACACATAAAACTAAAACTATTAAGACATAAGGGTAAAGAATTGACTTATATATTAGTGATGGGTACGGGTACATTTATTGGAATGAATTTTTCATTTAACTTATTCACATCTAAGTTTCTGTACAGAGGCGGTCTGTTTTTGACTATCCCCATCCCTTTTAGCTCACACCAAATTTGTGCTGAAGTTGGTTCGCTCTAAAAGTATTTACTTCTTTTGTTTTTAGTTTTAGTAAAGGATAGTTTTTTGTTTGTCGGCGCTTAATTTTGTTGTTGAACCAGATTGTTTCCTTGCGTTTGATTTTCTTAGTTTTGTAAGGGACACAGGTATCGAACAATCGGTTAAAATAGAGATGAAACACATTTAGTTGGCTGTCAGGGTTCGTCGTTCCAGTTATATTTAAAGAATTCGTTCGTCAAAATATTATAGTCAATTGCCTTAAAATCCCTGAGATGTCATTATGATCTAAAACTGATTTGGTCGTTTTTGGAAAATGCAGGAAAGGAAACCTGATCGTATAACGGGATCTTTTTAGATGTCAAGCAGGGTATCACAGTTGTTAGATAAATGGGTAGGTAATGAGTTACTGACTGCATTTAAACCTGGAGTCATGGACATGGATAAACATGGAGTCATGTCAATCAATAGACTTTGTTCAGTCAGCAAGTTTTTATTAAAATCACCACCTAATTTGACGTCAGTGTATATCACAGAAAGGTCAGATACTACATTGATAAGTTCAGAATAGTCTGTATTTCGATGTGGGCGGTATATGCAGCTAGTTAAAATTGTTTGTTTCAGGCATTTACCAAACTGTTCGATAAAAATGTGCTCTGAAGCTGAGTTACTTCAGGAAACTCTATTTGTACTATAGATAATTTGTGTAATAGTGGGGGAATCTGTTCCAGTCTTCTACCAAAGTCTTATTATTTACTTATTAACTCATTTGCAAATTTTAGTTATAATCTATGTTTCAGAGGCTGAGTTCCTTGAGGATATTGTTTTTTTTTTAAGGGATAATTCCTGTATTCGTGGAGGAATCTGTTTGAAACTTGTTTTAGACACTTAAAATACATTTAACTGCCTATATACAAATTTTAAGAATGATATATGGTCTAGAAGCTGAGTTACTTGAGATTTGAGAATTCGTGTAATTGTGTCGGAATCTGTTCCAGTCTTTTAGCAAAGTCTAATTATGTCTTTAATAACTCATTTTACAAATTTTAATTATAATATATGTTTCGGAAGCTGAGTTCCTTAAGGATATTGTTTTTTTTTTAATGGATAATTCCTGTATTTGTGGGGGAATCCGTTTGAAACTTGTTTAAGACACTTAAAATACACTCAATTACCCATGTACAAATCTTAAGAATGATATATGGTCTAGAAGCTGAGTTACTTGAGATTTGAGAATTCGTGTAATTGTGTCGGAATCTGTTCCAGTCTTCTAACAAAGTCTAATTATGTTTTTAATATTTCATTTACAAATTTTAGTTCAAATATATGTTTCAGAGGCTGAGTTCCTTGAGGATGTAATTTTTTTTAAAGGGATAATTCCTGTATTCGTGGGGGAATCTGTTTGAAACTTGTTTTATACACTTAAAATACACTTAGTTACCTATATACCAATTTTAAGAATGATATATGGTCTAGCAGCTGAGTTACTTGAGATTTGAGAATTCGTGTAATTGTGTCGGAATCTGTTCCAGTCTTCTACCAAAGTCTAATTATGTATTTAATAACTCATTTACAAATTTTAGTTGTAATATATGTTTCAGAAGCTGAGTTCCTTGAGGATATAATTTTTTTTTAAAGGAATAATTCCTGTATTCGTGGGGGAATCTGTTTGAAACTAGAAGTTGAGTTACTTGAGATTTGAGAATTCGTGTAATTGTGTCGGAATCTGTTCCAGTCTTCTAGCAAAGTCTAATTATGTCTTTAATAACTCATTTTACAAATTTTAAGTTATAATACATGTTTCAGAAGCTGAGTTCCTTGAGGATATTGTTTTTTTTTAAAGGGATAATTCCTGTATTTGTGGGGGAATCCGTTTGAAACTTGTTTTAGACACTTAAAATACACTCAATTACCCATGTACAAATCTTAAGAATGATATATGGTCTAGAAGCTGAGTTACTTGAGATTTGAGAATTCGTGTAATTGTGTCGGAATCTGTTCCAGTCTTCTACCAAAGTCTAATTATGTTTTTAATAACTCATTTACAAATTTGAGTTCTAATATATGTTTCAGAAGCTGAGTTCCTTGAGGATACAGTTTTTATTTTAACATGGCTAGTTCCTGTGTCCATGGGAGAATCTGTTTGAAACTTGTTTAAGACACTTAAAATACACTTAATTACCTATATACCAATTTTAAGAATGATATATGGTCTAGAAGCTGAGTTTCTTGAGATTCGAGAATTCGTGTAATTGTGTCGGAATCTGTTTCAGTCTTCTAACGAAGTCTAATTATGTATTTAATAACTCATTTACAAATTTGAGTTCTAATATATGTTTCAGAAGCTGAGTTCCTTGAGGATACAGTTTTTTTTTAAATGGCTAGTTCCTGAGTTCATGGGAGAATTCGTTTAAAACTTGTTTTAGACACTTAAAATACACTTAATTACCTCTATACAAATCTTAAGAATGATATATGGTCTAGAAGCTGAGTTACTTGAGATTCGAGAATTCGTGTTATTGTGGCGGAATCTTTTCCAGTCTTCTAAAAAAATCTAATTATGTTTTTAATAACTCATTTACAAATTTGAGTTCTAATATATGTTTTAGCAGCTTAGTTCCTTGAGGATACAGTTTTGTTTTTAATGGATAATTTCTGTATTCGTGGAGAAATCTGTTTAAAACTTGTTTTAGACACTTAAAATACACTTAATTACCTGTATACCAATTTTAAGAATATTATATGGTCTAGAAGCTGAGTTACTTGAGAACACATAATTTCTGAAAATGAATAATTCATGTATTCGTGGCTAAGTCTGTGTGAATTTTTTACCCAAGACTCATTCTTCACTTAATTACCTAATTAGAAATTTTAAGAATGAAACATGCTGCAGAAGCTGAGTTACTTGAGTATAGATAGATTACTGATACGAGCGTCAATATGTTTGAATCTTGTACCAAAGACTTGTTATACTCCTAAACCATATTTACAAATCTTAAGAATGAAATATGGTCTAGAAGCTGAGTTACCTAAGAACAATAAATTTCTTAAAATGAATTATTCGTTTAATCTCCTTACTTACTCTTCATTTAATTACATGTATTCCAGTTTGAAGTATTCTAAAAACACCAAGAACTAACTAACTTAAGTATAAGCCACAAAACTCAGCATCAGAACTCTTCATTTTCAGAGCATACAAAGTTCGTTTGGTGCTTTAGTTAAGTGTTCCACTTGATGTTTATGTTATTGTTGTGGGGCAGGTGGTACTTCTGGTGGTTGGTGATTTGCCAGAAGGAGCTGAAAGTAAAAACACATCAATTGGCATGTGCATGGAAATGACACCAGAGAATTGTGCAAAAATGTTATCTTTGGCTTCCGCACCAAGTCTTTTTGGATTTAGAGCGTTTTGCGGCTCTGCATCGCCTTCCCCCTTCATCGTCATGCAGTAGCGTAAAAGCGTAACAACAACATTGAAAAACGAACTCATTTTAAATAACGGGCCAGGAAGTGGGTGGGTGGTGTTGGTCCATCCTCCCGTTTTTGCAAAAAAAAAAAAAAAAAAAAAATTGCCATAAGATAACTCGACAGGCGGCACTCACACACACACACCCACACACAGATAGCTTTATACTATATAGAAAATTGGCAGTTGGATAAGCGAAAAAACCAATTCACGAATACTTTGCATATATAATATATTCAAAATTTACTGACTGAGGGGAAAGGGCGGAAGGGGAGCGCTGCCCAAGCACCAAACGACCCTATCGTTTGTGTGTACCACGCGTTAAAGGTAAACACCCTTTCCACATGGTGGGTGAAAGCTGAAAGTAGACTTCGCGACTCAGGTCAAAACGGCTGCAGGCCTGCTTTTTTACTTGGGGTGCGGGGGGTGGGGCGGGCGTAGGTGGAAGTGGGTGCCAATCGCTTGGTCCGATAGATGTGCAAATTTCTGTTTAACAGAGGGTGGGTTAACCAACGAATTTTGCATAATTTGAGACAATGTATGACAGACTTTATCGACATATATAGATTGGAATTTACTCTCCAAATATGGTAGACATTCTGTAAATTATAGTCCAAGCGAACGTTGTCATTGACACTAGGATAATGAACTGAAATTTTTTGGTACTAATCTTTCAAAATTTTGGGAAAAACAGCTCTAGAAAAGGCTTTTTCTTCTACTAAATCTTTGAAATAGCTATACAGACAACCTGTTAGTTTGATGTGTGTGTACCCTGTATTTTTATGGCTGAGTAAAGAACTGTGAGTTCAACTGCTAAATATAAATCTAGTTGAGGCTTTAAAGCCAACTCCTCCCAATCATTTCACCTTAGCCAACCGAATTGTACACGAACCGATAGAAAGAACACAATGGTGAAACTGAAGGTTTCAATTATTTTAGAAATTTTGCATTCACTTTTCTCCACAAAAATACCTATAAAGACGAAAAGGTGTACATTTTAAACGAATGAAATTTATAAACAGGAACCAAGCTTAGAAAAGTGTATAAGCCAGTATGTAAAACGAACCATAGGTTCGAAAAGTGTTCGAGCCGATTCTGAGGTTCAAACTGGCTCACCTTAGTTTCCGAATCGTAGGTTCAAAAAGTATATGAACCGTTTAGAGAAGCATATTTTAAGTATATGAACCGGTTTCGAATCGAAAGTGTATAATACGGTTAGAGCAACGAATTGAAAAGTGTGAACCGATCCTTAGTTTTCGAACCTTAAGTTCAAAAAGTGTATAAATCGCTTAGAGAAGCGAATTTTAGGTCTGAAAAGTGTATGAACCAGTTCGCGAATCGAACCTTGGTTTCGAAAAGTGTATGAACCAGTGTGTGTACAGGTTCGCAAACGGAGCCACAGGTTCTTCAGTGCTCGAACAGATTCTATGGCTCGAACTGGACCACGAACCGATCCTTAGTTTTCTAACCTTAGGTTCAAAAAGTGTATGAATCGCTTAGAGAAGCGAAATTTAGGTCTGAAAAGTGTAAAAACCAGTTCGCGAATTGAACCTTGGTTTCTAAAAGTGTATGAACCAGTTCGCGAGCCGGAATTCAGGTTTGAAAAGTGTGTGTACAGGTTCGCAAACGGAACCACAGGTTCTTTAGTGCTCGAACAGATTCTGTGGCCTTAACTGGACCACGTATCGACCCTAGTTTCCGAACCTTAGGTTCAAAAAGTGTTTGAACCGCTTAGAGAAGACAATTTTAGTTCTGAAAAGTGTATGACCCAGTTTGCAAATTGAACCTCGGTTTCGAAGAGTGTATGTTTCGGTTCGTGAGCCGGATTTCAGGTTTAAAAAGTGTATGAACCGGTTCGCGAATCGATCCTTAGTTTCGAATCAGTTCAAGAATTTGACTTCAGGTTTGAAAAATGTGTGTACAAGCTCCAATGGTGTATGTACCGGTTCGCGAGCCGAACGCTAGGTTCGAAAAGTGCTCGAATCGATTCTTAGGTTCTAAATGGACCAGGAACTGAACTTTAGTTTCCGAACCTTGATTCAAAAAGTGTATGAACCGCTTAGAAGAGCGAAGTTTAAGTCTAAAAAGTGTATGAACCAGTTCGCAAAGCGAACCTTGGTTTCGAAAAGTGTATGAACCTGTTCATGAGCCTGATTTCAAGTTTGGAAAGTGTATGAATGGGTTAGAAAATGGAACCTCAGGCTCCAAAGGTGTGTGAACCGGTGTGAACCATAGGTTCGAAACGATTCTAAGGCTCTAACTGGACCACGAGTCGAACATTAGTTTCAAAAAGTGTATAAAACGGTTAAAAAAGCGAATTTTAGGTTTCCAAAGTGTATAAACCGGTTCGCGAATGGAATCTTGTTTTCGAAAAGTCCATAAATTGATTAGAGAATCAAATTTTAGGTTTGAAAAGTGTATGAACCGGTTCGCGAATTGAGCCTAAGTTTCGAAAGGTGCACGAACCGGTTCGTAAACTGGATTTCAGGTTTGAAAAGTGTTTGAACAGATTCGTAAATGGAACCTTAGCCTTAAAAAAGTGCTTTAACCGAACCTTGAGCTCAAAATGTGCTTAAACCGGTTCATGTACTGAACATTTGGGCCTTGGACCCGAACCGTAGGCTCGCAAAGCTTATGAACCGGTTCACGAGCCGAACTCTAGACTTAGCGAAGTGTTTGAACCTGCAGACTGATTCTTCTGCTGAATTTTTGAGTAATGCAGCCTTGCTTAATTCAGCTGTATCTCGTAACAGAGAAAGAAGTGACTGACTTATCGAGTTGGCCCTGTAGAATGAGAATAGCATTTTTATTGTTATGGTATTTTGCCAAACACATTAAGCAAAAAATAAAAAAAACAAAATATAGCATCAGATTTGCCCAAGATGATGCGCATGGGCAGGGCAGGGCAGGACGTTAACCACCTTCCCCCTCAGCATTTGGTGCGTGCCTGTCGACCCATAACGGATATTTGCGTTGTCATATCAAAGTCCCATATGCCCCGTAAATGGCGTCGCAAAGTGTCATCAAAAGCCTAGGGCGTTTTAGATGGCATCCAAGTAACCAACCAAACCAACCAACCAACCATCCATCCATCCATCCATCCATCCATACATACTCGTATAGGCCCGGCAAGGGCCCGGCAAAGAAATAAACGAAATGTGATAATAAAATACAAAACCAATAAAGGAAAGAGCTCTTTACACTTCACTTGCTTACCAAGAGTCGTGTCGGAACATCAACATCCAAGAGCCAACACTCACACACACACACACACATACACATTCTACTGTGCAAAGACTTCCGCCATCAACAAAAATGAGAAAGCCTACGGTTATTTCGATGAATTCGTTACCCCCCCCAACCCCATTCCACTACAAAAAACCCAACGGTGCGTTACACTCTGGGGAGGGGGTGTGGGTGGAAGGCAAGCAGGCAGGCTGATAGAACGACACACTGGATCATCATTTTTTATTTTCCGCTCAGCTCCGGCAAACCAAATGTGGAAAAAGACCCAACAACTCGGCCAAATGGCAAGTGTTGCCCTTGTGCCCATCCCCATTCTCTGTGTGTGTGTGTGTGTGTGTGTTACTTTTATTTTCGCTATCAGCCATTTAACAACAGCACATGTATATGCACATACTTATGTATATATATATACCTATACTACCCATTCCCTCCCCCTCCATTGGTCCACATCAGCTGTCAAGTTTACTGATGCCTGCTGCCAAGGATATAAACATTTTTTTTTTATTTTGTTATCATAAGCTTGCCAAGGATGAGTCGGCACTCCATTGTGAGCCGCCTTGGTTTTGACACTCGATTAAGAGTGCCACCTATGGAACAATTTTAAGCCCTAGAGCCACTGGGCAGGACCTTAGGTATACATATGTAAGCAGACGTGGCGACCGTGATCAAACTTTAAACTTTATTTGATTTGCACTTTTTGAGCTGTTTCTTAAAGTAAAGACATAAGGTTTCTAACATTTCTAAATGCTTCAACCCTAGAACTACTCGGCAGCACCATAGTTATACATATGTTAGCAGACGTGGCGACCGTGACCAAACTTTAAACTTTATTTGAATTGTACTTTTTGGGCTGTTTCTTAAAGTAAAGACCGTGACATAAGTTTTCTAACATTAATCCATGCTCCAACCCTAGAACTACTAAGCAGAACCATAGTTATACTTATTGTAGCAGACGTGGCGACCGTGATCAAACTTTAAACTTTGTTTGATTTGCACTTTTGGGGCGGTTTCTTAAAGTGGCGACCGTGACACAAGGTTTCTAACATTTCTCCATGCTCCAACCCTAGAACTACTAAGCAGAACCGTAGTTATACATATGTTAGCAGACGTGGCGACCGTGACCAAACTTTAAACTTTATTTGATTTGCACTTTTTGAGCTGTTTCTTAAAGTAAAGACCGTGACATAAGTTATCTAACATTAATCCATGCTCCAACCCTAGAACTACTAAGCAGGATCATAGTTATACATATGTTAGCAGACGTGGCGACCGTGACTAAACTTTAAACTTTATTTGAAATGCACTTTTTGGGCTGTTTCTAAAAGTAAAGACCGTGACATAAGTTTTCTAACATTAATCCATGCTCCAACCCTAGAACTACTAAGCAGAACCATAGTTATACTTATTGTAGCAGACGTGGCGACCGTGACCAAACTTTAAAATTTATTTGATTTGCACTTTTTGAGCTGTTTCTTAAAGTGGCGACCGTGACACAAGGTTTCTAACATTTCTCCATGCTCCAACCCTAGAACTACTAAGCAGAACCATAGTTATACATATGTTAGCAGACGTGGCGACCGTGACCAAACTTTAAAATTTATTTGATTTACACTTTTTGAGCTGTTTGTTAAAGTGGCGACCGTGACACAAGGTTTCTAACATTTCTAAATGCTTCAACCCTAGAACTACTCAGCAGCACCATAGTTATACATATGTTAGCAGACGTGGCGACCGTGACCAAACTTTAAACTTTATTTGATTTGCACTTTTTGAGCTGTTTCTTAAAGTGGCGACCGTGACACAAGGTTTCTAACATTTCTCCATGCTCCAACCCTAGAACTACTGGGCAGAACCATAGTTATACATATTGTAGCAGAGGTGGCGACCGTGATCAAACTTTAAACTTTATTTGATTTGCACTTTTTGGGCTGTATCTAAAAGTGGCTACCGTGACACAAGGTTTCTTACATTTCTGCATGCTTCAACCCTAGAACCACTAAGCAGGATCATAGTTATACATATGTTAGCAGACGTGGCTACCGTGATCCAACTTTAAACTTTATTTGATCTACCCTCTTTGTGCTGTATTTAAAAGTGGCGACCGTGACACAAGGATTCTAACATTTCTCCCTCCGCCAATCCTCAATCTATTTCTGTAAAATCAATAAATTCTCATCACACCTGATGGTCACTTGCGACCGGCTGCTAAAACTGTACCTGTACCCCGAATCAGACCAAACTCCAGACACAGAAATCACTTGGACTTGGCGATTTGGCCATTGGTTGGGGGGCATGAGGTTCATATTTTACCCTTAATGTCGGGGTAGTTGGTAATAAATATTTTACGTCAGCTTCCCAAAAACTTCCGACAAAAACAAAACTTCGGGCGTTGTCCAGGAGACTAAGAGGGGAAGTCCGTGACGCGACCACGAAAGCGGTAACAATAAATACACGCCCTGTCAGCCTGTCCCTTTAGTGTCTTCAGTTTGGTTCAGCCTCGGTCCAGGCAGATTACGTTGACGACGACGACGGCGACGTCGACCCTTGAGTTCGCCCTTGAATCATTTCAATTTTAAGTAAATTGACATTACATTGCTGTGGGTGGCCTAAGGCCCTGGGGGTACAACAACCAGAAATAGGAATTGGAAATTGAGGCAGGGGATGGGGAGGCAGAGCGAAACTCAATAACTATCAACGTCTCGAGTAAAGAACCCGAATCGAATGCGAAGCAACTCCATGCGCTGGCCACGCGCTCAACGACTGACGGACGGAATGACTGACAGGCACAGTCTGGGAATTGGTCAGAGAGGAGAATCGAGTAGGTTTGGGGTTGGGATGGCCAGACGCGACAACATTACGTTACGCAGACCGAAGGGCATTTGTGATTTAACCCAACCCCCGCAATGGCAGATCCAGTGCTCCCTGCTGACTCATACAACTACACCAGGGCGGTTGGATTTGCTTATTCCAAAATGGCTGCCAGGCCAACGTCCAGCAAATGGGAAAATCGCCCCGTTAATTTCTGGAGGTAGAGTGGGGGGAGTACACTGGACATTGAGTCACTGGCTGAAACTTTAAGCAACTTTTGCCAAAGTTGCCCAAAGCCTTGAAAGAACTTTAGTTTTGGACATTGGAAGTTTCTATCTAATCAAGAATAATACCCCAGAGCAAGCTGAGACAGCAACAAGCGATATCGTGTTTGAATGTAAAGCGACTTAAGACAACGCCAAATGATGTGGTTAAATAATGAGGAGAACGGAGTGACTTGGACATTACTCTACTTATAAAGCGATAGATCCAATTGATCTCACTCGTATCAACTGTGCTTCAAGCTGATTTCACCACCGACTTAAAGCTCATGTCAATTGTTTTGCCGTCTATTAAGTCTACTTGTCATCTTAAATGGGAGACTTTAGACTGTCCACTTCAAGAATGGAGCAATGAGTTTGATACATTCAAACTTTTTCATCAACCACTTTTTTCATGACTGGCTTTTGACCGCAAAACAAAGTTCGCTGCCGCAGCGCTAGCTTTCCTGTTTGCTAAATAGTGTGGCGATTTAGGCCACTTTGTTTATTTAATATAAAACACAGATTAGGTTTAGGTTTAGATTATTGCTTGGCTGTTGCCGATAATGTGTGAGGTTAAAAGAATGCCAAGAGTTGAATATGTGAGTGTATGTGTGTGTGTGTGAGTTAGAGATGTAAGATATAAAAATAGAGCTCGACCGAAATTATATTCCCTACATAGCTTGCTTAATTTGTATAATTTAAGGTTTTAAATGATTTTCGACGAACATTCCTAGCTGCAATATTTTCCAAACTCAGCAATAGATGGCGCCACTTTGAGCATTGTGGCAGCCCTGGCCACCTCTGGTCTCACCATTTATCGAGCACCATCCCCAACGCAGTAGCAGAACGACGCTCAGTTTCTGGCTTGGCTTCGATTAGCGCGGGTGGCTCCCGCTTCGCTCCGTTCGACTCAACGATAATTGTTAGCTTAAGTTATATACAATGAAGTTAGTTGCTTATCAAACCTAGTAGCTAAAGTGGTGACCCGTGACGATTGAAAAACGACAAACACGCAACTTCTGCAACAATTATCTAATGCGTAAAACATTACGACCGCAAATTCACACACACACGCACATACAGTGACGCCGTTGTGAAATTCATTTCGAAGAACAGTTTTCGATCAGCAAATTCAGACAGCAACACGCTAACTGAAGACGACCGCTATTTCGACAGCAGCCACCCAAATCTTCAACAGCAGCCAGCCAGATCCTCACCAGCGGCAACGGAGCCATCTCGATGTTTTTTGGGCATTTTGTCACATACACACACACGACAGACGCCGCGACGAAACAGCACAAGCACACGCACACATACACATGCTGACGGCGTCTGCAGGTGAATTTTGGCGCGTCGCCGGCAAAGTACACACACACAGACAGCATCTACCAGCGCTCACACCCATATGCAAACAGCATTTTTTTGTACAAATGACACCGACCGCTGTCCACGCATGTTGTCCACCGACCTCCTGTCTGTCGCCCCTTACACGTCGAGCTGTCCACATCCTGCTGCAGCCAATGCATTCCACGTCAGGCTGTCCACCAACCGCTGCCCACGAAAACGTTCATCGCCAGCCTGCCCTACTCCGCTGCTCGCGCCTACTATTTACGCGCGCCTAACCGACTCATCAACTACATGTAACCGATCTCACGTTGGTCAAGCATCCGACCAATTTTTCAGATCTTACATTGTACGCAGCCTGCCAGACGATCGATCATACTTATGGAAGTACGTCGCGCAGCTGAATTTGGATCTTCATCGCATCTTTCGTCGTCGCCGACGTTCATGCACAGCGATCCGCACACCTGACCGACCACTAGCAACATGCTACGACTCGAGACGCTCTTTGTTTGGCAATTGATGCCAGCCTGAGTCTACCAACAAGTTCTCGATCTCACCACGAAAGTACTTAACGAGAGGCACCACGAAAGTCCTTAACGATAGGCACCACGAAAGTCCACAACGTGTGGCAATCGAAAGTCTCTACTCGGGGTACAATACCCAGTACTATTGACTCTACAACTTCAACCCTGATCGAACGAACTTGCTTATCGATCCCCAATCGAAGCAACGACCTCAACGCGAGGCAACCTCAACCCTCCTTGGGCGAACTTGCTTATCGACCCCCACTCGAAGCAACGGCCTCAACGCGAGGTTACCATCGACGCCTCAACACGAGGTTACCATCGACGCAACTTCTCCAATCTGTACTCGGTGCACATGCTCAGTACTACGGATTCACCAGTTGCTATACTCAACGGAAGCGATTCATCGACCCAACTTCGACACAATCATCACAGCGAGAACTATACGCAGGCTTTCCTCCACATTGGGACTTGTGCAAATCCTGTAGATGATCATCACTCACCCCGGACAAACACTCACCCCGGACATACATTCATCCCAGCTATACTCAAAACTTGATCATTCGTTCCCACATGATCTCTGGAGGGGGAGTACTGTGGCAGCCCTGGCCACCTCTGGTCTCACCATTTATCGAGCACCATCCCTAACGCGATAGCGGAACGACAAGACACGCGCCATCCCTGGCGCTCAGTTTCTGGCTTGGCTTCGGGCCACGCGCGGCACGCGCCCGCTTCGCTCCGTTTGACTCAACAATAATTGTTAGCTTAAGTGATATTCAATAAAGTTACTTATCAAACCTAGTAGCTAAACCATTTGCTTGCCAATTTGTTAAATGGCAGCTTTACGATATATAAATCAGATTTTTACCAAACTTCCTAAAATTGCGTAAAAACCGATAGTATTCATAACTGGAAAGCTTAAAGACGCTACCATTGAAACCAAAAAAGGTTTTTCTTACTAAAGCTACTTTTTCGACCGATAGTTCCTATGGCAGCTATATTCTAAAGTCATCCAATTTGAATCAAAATTGGCAGAATTGTGTGGTAGCATATAATATTGATCAATAACAATTTTGGTAGCGATAGCATTAAAAACCAAAATGGTTTTCCTACTAAGTTTTTTTTTTCAGAACTATCTTTTGTATGGCAGCTATACTATATAGATGTCCGATTTTCATCAAACTTGGTGGAATTATGTAAAAGCATAGAAAACTAATAAATACATGGTTTGGAGAGGTTTGCATTAAAAATAAAAAAGTTTTTTTGACTTTTCTGACCGATCGTTCCTATGGCAGCTATATTCTATAGTCATCCGATTTAGATCGAAATTGGCAGAATTGTGTGGTAGCATATAATATTGATCAATAACAAGTTTGGTAGCGATAGCATTGAAAACCAAAATGGTTTTCCTTCTAAAACTTTTTTTCTGACCTAACTTTTGTATGGCAGCTATACTATATAGATGTCCAATTTTCATCAAACTTGGTAAAAATATGTAAAAGCTAAACTAAGAAAACTACTAAATACGTGGTTTGGAGACGTTAGCGTTGAAGACAACAAAGTTTTTCTCACTAAAACTACTTTTTCAACCGATAGTTCCTATGGCAGCTATATTCTAAAGTCGTCCGATCCGGGTGGTTCTGACAAATGTGCAGCGTAGTTGTACCAAAAGACTTCGTGCAAAGTTTGGTTAAGATAGCTTTAAAACTGACGGAGGAGATAGCATAGAAACAGACGGAAGGACGGACGGACAGACGGACATGGCTATATCAACTCAGCTCGTCATGCTGATCAAGAATATATAAACTGTATGTGTTTGGAGATGCTACCTTCTATGCGTTACAAACATCTGGACAATTTTAATATAGCCTCTACAGGGGTATAAAAAGAATGAAAATATCTTGACGTTTTTTTTTCTGTGTACATATGAGAAATGGAAATGGTACAGGACAGAACAACAATACTCACATATTAAACACCTAAGAAAAAATTTACAGTCACTTAATTGTATTGCAAAAAGTACATATTTTGGCACTAAATTTTATAATGCATTTCTTACGGGACTGCGTTGGAAAGAAATTAAAGGATTAGGTATTGGAAAGCAGCAGATGAAAGATCCTGGTGAGGATTAGATGTGAACTACCTTAATGCTAAATTTGGGCAATCTGAAGTACCCTCTTACTGTGATAGTACCTTCAATTTTGTGCATGTGAGTCAATGTGATGTCCTTGAATGTGTTCTTAAAATAAAATCTAATGCGGTTGGTCTGAATGAGTTACATCCAAAATTCATAAGAGTTATACTTCCAAAAATACTTGCCCACGTCACACATATCATGAGTACGGTATTAACTACTTCAGTTTTTCTAAAAATGTGGAAAGCTGCCAAAATCGTACCTATTTTAGAAGCAAATAATGCATATAGGCCGATATCCCTACTACCTTTCTTATCCAAAGTCTGCAAACACTTGATTGCCAACCAAATTAATACGTATATGATGTCCAACAATTTGCTCAGTCAGAAACAATCTGGTTTCCCGAAAAACAAAAGTTGTACGACGGCGTTCTTCAAAATTACTGAAGAGATTAGAAATAATATCGTCAATGGACATGTGACGTTTTTGACTTTGCTGGATTACAAATTACTGGGAATCCAGTAGATTTGCACCTTTCTAGAGATGCTGAGGGAATCTATTGCCTCCCTGCTTGCCAGAACATTTTTGGAGTTAACAGTGTGCCTCTGCATTGCTTTGATTGCCGCTTGGCTCTCCACGTATATGTTTATTTGGTTATCCGCCTGGAATATGGTGCAGTGGTCTGGCAGTTTATAGGAGAGCCTCAATTCCGGCTCATCGCAGTATACAGCGGCTCCGACTCCTGAGGCCATCTTGGAGCCGTCTGTAAATAGGTGCATTGCTTCCTGGGCCAGTCCTGTACGCCAGTCTTCTGGTCCCAGTAATGCTGATGCACCTGTGAAGTTGGTTTTTGGGATCATGTAGTCCGTGCTACTGTTGATCACTCTACCCACCGTGCTGTGTCCATAGCTTTGTAGTGCCATGGTGCCTGCCGCACATAGACGTTGGGCCGTCTTTTGTGCAAGGAGGCGTGCTTGGATGTCCAGGGGGTTGACTCCTAGGATGTGTTCGAGTGCTTTTGTTGGAGTGGACCTCAGCGCCCCCGTTATGCAGACTAATGCCTGCCGCTGGGCCTTTTCCATCAGCTTTAGATATGTGGACTTCTCCGTGGCTTGCCACCATATTAATATGCCATGTAGTAGTATCGGTCGTATTATTGAGATGAAGAGCCAGTGCGTTAGACTTGGTGATAGGCCCCAAGTGCTGCTTAGCATCTTCTGGGATGCATATAGCGCATTGGTTGCCTTTTTCACCCTTTCCTCCACATTGAGTCTCCATGACAGTTTACTGTCGATTACTACTCCAAGGTATTTTACGTTGTTCTTTGGCGTTAGCTGTATTCCATTTATCGTAGGTGGAGTCCATTGCGGTACCTTGTATCTCTTGGTGAAGAGAATCAGGTCCGTCTTCTCCGCATTGATACTGAGTCCGGCTTCTGTGGCCCACTTTAGTATCTCTTTGAGAGTAGAGTCCATGATTGAGCTAAGAGTCGATGGACATTTCCCCATGATAATTATGCTTATGTCGTCAGCATATGCGGTTATCTTGGGTGCTTTCCTGCGGAATTTTCGTAATAGTTCGTTGACCACAAGGTTCCATAGAAGGAGCGACAGGACTCCGCCCTGAGGCGTTCCTCCATGTGCCTCTTTCGTCATGGTTGTGGTACCCCACTCGGCTTGTACTCTTTTGCAGCTCAGCAGGTTGTCAACCCATTTAGATCGGATCTAATAAATACAGATGAGATAAATAATTTCAAAATCGAGAATAACACAATTGAGTATGTTGCTCAGGCGAGTAATTTAGGTTATACCTTTAATAATACAATGACTTGGAGTGATCACATAAAAAAGGCGGTGGGTAAAACGTATGGGTTACTCAGAGTTCTCTATATGACACAACATTTTCTGCCTGTAAATTTACGGCTTTTAGTAGCAAAAACATATCTGACTTCTGGCCTCTTCTATGGTGTTGAAGTCTTTGGAAATAGTGATGCCATTTCTACACATAAGCTCAATGTTTACAATATATGGCCAAGGGACCACATCTCAACCGCTGCATGCCAAATTTTTGGATTCCCCTTGAATAAATGGAGAAACATGAGAGCCCTCATACTAATGCAAAAAATTATTAATACCAAAACTCCACGGTACCTGTACGACAAATTAATATTTACCTCCTCAAAAAGAACCAAAAACATTATTTGCCAAAGATATACTCTAGCTAGTTCAATGAAGCACTTCTTCATATACGCTGTTCGCATCTGGAATCAATGTTGCCATTTTATAAAAAATATTAGTAGCGCACACTTATATAAAAATCAGTTATTAATACACCATAAACAGTAACTAAAGTAAAAATTTAAAAATCTCGATGTTAATGTTAATGTTAATTTTAATACGTATATGGGTCATTCTTTTATAAACCGATCAGGAAAAAAAACTCACCATTTTTGATTTCAATAAAAAAAATCCGAAATTAGATCTGGACATGCCCACCAAAGCGTTATTTGCCGTTTTGCAAAAACATTTTTTGTTAATTTTATAAACCATTTCAAAAATCGTCAAAAACGGAAAAATGGAAAAAAAAGGGTTTTTTAAAAACTGGATTTCTCAGGTTTGGTTTTTCGGGCAGGTCTCGTTTTGATATTGCTGAATAGTATTTTAATACATCTACTAAAATAATAATTTAATAACTTTTTAAATTATTTAGTAATATTAAGTAATTGTTGCTAAATTTTATATATAATTTTTTCTCAGTGTTAACCACCATAATATAGCTTTTAAAGATATATAATTTGCTGCCCTAAACACAACTTAAATTACGGTGTTTTCAAAAAGATGAAGACTTTTATAGTTTAAAAGATATTAATTTTTGAAGTTATAAACAAATAAAAATATGCCCTTAGGAGTTTCAATATGCACCAATGAATATCACGGATCCAGACTTAGATGCAGTATTAACAATGGAGGAACTATTGTCAGCACTAAACAAAGCCAAATCCAACAAAGCTCCTGGAGAAGACAGAGTTCCGTATGAATTTTTCAAAAACGACCCAAATGAGATGCTTAAACAAATTGTCACTATATACAATAGAGTGTTTGATATCAACTGTTTGGAAAAATCTTTTATCAACAGTATAATATTTCCAAAATATAAAAAAGGAGATATCAATGATCCGATGAACTACCTAGGTATATCCTTTATGAACTGTGCAGCGAAGCTACTAATGAGTATACTGTCGACGAGACTAACAACGTGGGTCGAAAAGCACGATAAATTAAACGAGTTCCAAGCAGGATTACGGCGTGGATACTCAACGGTTGACAACATATTCAACTTAGCATCTATAGTCCACATTAAATTTGAAGAAAAAAGGAAAAGTTGATGCTTATTTTGTAGATTTTAAGGCTGCGTTTGACCGAGTACCTCGTAAACATCTTATATACAAGCTCCAACGACAAGGTGTATCCACAAAAATAATACAATTTATAGAAAAAGTATACTCGTAAACGTCTTGCGCTGTTTGGACTTGGAGTGAGCTTTCTGAGAAGTTCGAAACAATTAACGGAGTAAAGCAAGGATGCCTTATGTCACCGTTGCTGTTTGCGATGTACTTAGATGATCTGCATGAACACTTAGGAGGTGGCCTGTATATCGACAACACAAACATTAGGGTATTAATGTACGCAGATGACATTGTGATGGTAGCGGACAATCCCTCAACCCTCCAGCAAATGATCCATAACCTCGAGACATACTGCATATTGTGGGGCATGGAAGTCAATAAGACAAAATCCGGGATTATGGTGTTTAGAAAAGGCGGTAGACTGGCGGCATCGGAGAACTGGACGTATCAGGAGGAGCAGGTGAAGGTGGTACCGGAGTACAAATACCTTGGGGTTATCCTGACACCTACAATGAGCTTTAAGAAGCATGTGGCAGCCAGGACAAAAGAAGCAAAGGCGAGTATAAACTCTGTGTGGGCGAATTTCATCAACAAGGGGACAGTGAACCTAGCATCTAAATGGAAAATCTTTAACTCAGTCAGCAGAACGGTACAGTGCTATGGAGCTCAAGTCTGGGGTGGAGAAATAAAGGAAGAGGCAGACCAACTGCAGCGATATTTTTTAAAGAGGATACTAAAACTACCAGATAGCACACCCAACTACATATTGGGAATTGACGCAGGGCTAGAAGACGGACACATCTATAGTCTAACACTTCATCTCAAATACCTATCAAGAATATTATTTGAGTATGAAGATTCTAGACTCCCGCATATCCTTGCTGAAAAAATGATGCGAAATAATTTGGGGTGGTTTGCGAGGCTTAGAGAGAGGGCCCACACACTGCAACGAGTCTTTCAAGCAAAGCGAGAAGCGAGATAACTTGGATAATGAAGGCCAGAGGAGATCTTTTATGGTTAAACAGCAGCCCAAGAAGAATTGAAAATGGAGGTATATGCTCACTATGCAATATGTCTGAGCAGGAGGACATGCAGCATTTTGTAGGACGATGTCCAATACTGCGGGAATTTCGATGGCGTTATTTCAAAACTTGTACGTTTACCGAGGAAGAGGTGCTGACGGCCCTGAACGGGGGGATGGGATGGAATAATCTGGCGAATTACATAGAGATGGCTACTAATTATAGAAGAAATGTCATTAATGCAAATTTTTAAATAATATGCAGAATATGAAATTTTTGTTAATTATATGTAAAATAAGTATATGCTTATATATGTAATTGTTTTTTATGTCATACAACAGAAGGAAGGCTGACGGTTTGAAACCAAGCTTTAAATGTATGTTTATTATTATTATTTAATCAATGTAAAGCTGTAAGCTATGAAAATTATCAAATGAAAATAAACAAATCTATCTATCTATCTATCTTTCTAAATATCATATAGCTGCCATAGGAATGCTATGATTAATTGAATTTTGAAGTGGTGTAGTGTGACCACAGTTTGCAAACTAAATTATTCCACCACCAAATTCAGCATTCCTTTGGCAGCTATATGATATAGACGTCCGATCCGCATGTTGTTGACATTTTTTAAAAGCTTGATAAATATAGGCCACGCGTGCTAAGTTTCAATGAAACAGCTTTAAAACTGCCTGCGTAGGAAATTTTTCTTTAAGGGTATGTTTTTATTTGTTTATAACTTTAATAATTAATATCTTTTAAACTATAAAAGTCTACATTTTTTGAAAGCACTGTAATTTAAGTTGTGTTTAGGGCAATAAATTGTATATCTTTAGAAGCTATATCATGGTGGTTAACACTGAGAAATAAAATATATAAAATTTAGCAACAATTACTTAATATTATAAAATATTTTAAAAAGTTATTAAATTATTATTTTAGTAGATACATTAAAATACTATTCAGCAATATTAACACGAGACCTGTCCCATAAAACAAACCCGAGAAATCCAGTTTTTAAAAAACCCTTTTTTTCCGATTTTGACGATTTTTGAAACTGTTTATAAAATTAACAAAAAATATGTTTGCAAAACCGCAAATTACGTTTTGGTGGGCATGTCGAGATCTAATTTCGGATTTTTTTTTATTGAAATTAAAAATGGTGAGTTTTTTAACTGTTCGGTTTATAAAAGAATGACCCATATACCATTGTTAGTAAAAGTTCATATTCATAAATCGTTTTGATACCTGTCGTGACTAGTGAGATAAAAAATGCTTAGCATGTATCACTATGAATATTCCAATAAATACAATACAATACTATACATTTTTTATACCTTCTAACACATTCAGCCATGTTCACAATTCCACTTCCATTTAGACTCTATATATTATGTCGGTTTGGTGTTATCACAGTCATACAGCTATAAGTATACTTATTTCTAAAGTATTTAGCGGTTCTTTGACCATGGACAACCTTTAACTTAGACTCGTTCTTTTGCATTGCATCTGGGATGATTTGGTTTAATTTTTAATATTTTTTTGACTCTTCTTGGCCTTTTCGCGATTTAATCATTCTTCAGTAACGGTGTCTTAATAAATATCTTTATTAATACGGCAGATTTCTTATTTACGATATAATTCCAAATTGTCGTCTAATAATGTAATATGTAAGTTTTTTCAGACACAGCAGCTACCTAGAAGATATAAAATTTGGATAATTTGCAATCAATCAAATGAAAAACTTTCAAAGCACTAAGTGTCATCGACTGTTTGCCTCGACTTACTATAATTCGAAAAGTCGCAGTCAATCAAATGAAAAACTTTCATAGCACCAACTGCTGAACGGATTTCCTGAGTTACAAATTTTATTTATTTGATTTTGATTCGACACTGACTACTGAGATTTTCATATCAAAAGTCTCAACAACAGCAGCTTTTTCAAATTTGAATCAGTTAATCAGAATTTTACGACTTCTGCTACTAAAAGTAAAGCAATTCAAACAGTGATTTAGAGTCCAAATCTAGTACTACAGCCGGTTTTAAATCATAAAATTTTTGTGAAAATGGAATTGAAAACATGGCTGATTTCGGCTGTACTAAAAGCATTCTATAGGTACATGAATAAGCTTGTTCCCAAATGCTTATTCCGTGGACATTTAATATAAAAGTAACTTGCCAATTGGGTTGAAGTGTGACGGCAAAAAGTCTGCTGATGAGTGTTCGGGGAGGTCCTTGAAACAGTACTGTATAGACAAACCATTGCTTGGCAAATGTCATGAGTCTTTGTTGATTTGTGTTGATTATTGAATTAAAATCAGCCGGTTAAACATACACTTTGACTAAAAAGATAAACTTTGTTACATTTTACGTTCTGAATTAGTGAAAAAAAAAACCTGAACCTGGGCTTGGTGACCTTCCGAACCCGCTTTGTAAACCCGAATTACAGACGTCAATTCCCAGTTAAGTGAACTCTCCTTTTATATAAATATATTGTATGACAAATTTGTACAATTAAAATGCAAAAATTATAATGAGAGGCAAAAAACCTTGGTTTTCACGGGATATTGCGAAAAAATTACAGAGCGTGATACAGCTTAAAAAATGTGGAAGAGTTACAAGACTTCTAATCACTATATGCGGCTTAAAATACTTAGAAGTCTTGTTATTAATATGATCAATACCGCAAAGCGTAATCATTATACGAATAAATTTTGAAGCGTAATATCCACCAAACAGAAATGGACTGAATTAAAGAAACTGAGAGTTGGT
Source organism: Lordiphosa magnipectinata (assembly GCA_037044535.1). Taxonomy (NCBI): domain Eukaryota; kingdom Metazoa; phylum Arthropoda; class Insecta; order Diptera; family Drosophilidae; genus Lordiphosa; species Lordiphosa magnipectinata. Next base: position 139,108 of record JBAMBO010000108.1, on the reverse strand, counting down.
AAGACGAAATCCTTTAATAAAGTGACTACTGATTTAAATGACGTGAACCAAAATTGTATGCAATCAAACGTACCTGACATCCTGACTAATCCTTACCTTGACGTTGTATATATATATAACTGTGATAGTAGCTTTAGTTTTATGTGTGTAAGCCCATGTGATGTCCTCGAATGTGTCCTTAAAATTAAGTCGAGCGCGGTTGGTCTGGAGGATATGCACCCAAAATTCTTTAATCTCATATTGCCAAAAATCTTAAACTATGTGTCTCATATATGTAACACCGCATTTACTACCTCAACTTTCCCAGTTAATGGGAAAATTGCCAAAATTTTCCGGTTATTTAGTTAGTAGGTAGTATTAAGTTTTACGTATTTTTAAAGTTTTCTTTTAGATAGTTTTCTCTCTTTCTCTCTATCTCTGTTTTAGTTAAATTTATTAAATTATCTTATTTTTTCCTTTGCTCCTACATAACAATAGGTTTTGGTTTTTTCTCTCTCTCCCTTTTCTCGATCTCTATATTATTAAAGTTTTTGTTAGCTCTAATAACGTCTCTGACTACAATCGGCTGTGAATAGGGGCATAGCTGGCCGGACGGGCAAATAAAATACCCCCACCGTGTCGGAGTCGTTATTAGTTTATTTTGTAATTTTATAAGATTTTCTTTGATATGCTTCCTTAGGTAATAAAATTTTTTTTGTAACGTATTTATACTTTTGTTAACAGCATTTGTTTGTCGACTCTAAATAAATAAAACAAAAAAAAAAAAAAATAATAATCCCTGTTCCATTCTGCCCTTTTTATCCAAAGTGTTTGAGCATTTAATGTTACAACAGATAAACAATTTTTTAGTTCTAAACCCAGTTTCGAAAGCATAGAAGCTGCATCACGGCAATTTTAAATGTGATTGAAGACATTCGAAGGCAACTCGATAACAGCCATGTGACACTTGTCACATTACTAGATTTTAGTAAGGCTTTCGATACAGTACAACCCGACATATTATGCACAAAATTAAGCAAGTTTTTCAACTTTACTGACCTGTGTATCTTCGTACTGTGTGGTAGAAGACAAGCAGTATTTACCCACGAAGAAATGTCTACATTTTTGCCTGTCAAATGCGGTGTACCTTAGGGCTCAATTCTTGGTCCTCTTCTGTATTCGATGTATATTAACGATCTCCCTGTCTCATTGTCAAACTGTAATGTCCACATTTATGCTGATGATGTCCAATTGTATGTTAGTTGTCCACTAGGAAGTATAAATGAGTGTGTTAATTTATGTAACATTGAACTGTCTAAAGTCAGTAAATGGGCTCAACGTAATGGACTTTCTCTGAATCCGTCTAAATGTAAGTGTATCGTAATTTATAAAACGTTGAGCACTGAATTACTATCAAATTTAATGCTAAATAGTACACCAATCCAATATGTAGAGTAAGTGGTCAATCTTGGCATAACAATTAATAAGACTCTTTCCTGGAGTGACCATGTAATTAAAGCCACTTGAAAAACATTTGGACAAATTAGGCAGCTTTCAGTGACTCAGCAGTTTTTACCAACTGAAATCAGACTATCAATAGCTAAAACTTACCTTACACCCTCGCTGTGCTATGGTATAGAAATATTTGGAAATTGTGATGTTGCTTCTCAGCGGAAGCTTTCAGTAGCATATAAAAATATCGCAAGATTCGTGTAATGCTGGAAGAAGAGAGCATATATCAAGTTTTGCCAAACATATATAGCGACTAAATTCTAAAACTTGGACCGACTTTAAAAATCTACTGCTTTTGCACCGAACTATTTTTACAAAGAAACCAAGCTACTTATTTGACAAATTATGTTTCAGCTCATCGTCTAGAACTAAAAATATCAATAACATACGTCATAAATTATTCTGCTCAAAACGTTAATACTTCGTACACACTTTTCGTTTGTGGAACCAATTACCCCCTCACTTAAAGGTAGTAAGTAGCGCAGCGCAGTTTAGGGACAAGCTTAGACAGTTCTTAGTGTTAAACAATTAATTAATTAATATATAAAAACAATTTTAAAATTTTATTTTTTTTATTTCTTACTTTAGACTTAATTAGGCTAATACTCTCTTTTCAATGTTTGTGTTTTCACTCTAGTGACTAGTGCATTAATTTATAAGGTTACCCTTGTCGCACTAGGATGTTAGAATAACAATAAAAATAATTAAAAAAGCCTAAAAGTTTCTCGGGTTCGAGCCCCAGAGTGAAACCCTTACGATTTTTAGCTGGTTTGCAGCCCTGATCATAAACAACCTTATTACAAATTTTGCTCCCGCTTGCAAATTTCCCCTTATTTAAGTACACAATTCTTGAATTTGTTTCCGAGTGCAGAAAGGACCTTGATTGGGGAATACGAATACAAGTGTTAATTAATAGATAAATCTGAGAAATCTACAATAGCTTACCCCTTTTTAACGCTATCCTTGCACATGTAACAAATTGCAATTGCTTCTAAAATCGTAAGTTTGTTACATGAAAGTGGGGTGGTGGGGTGGTGGGGGTTAGGGCGGTGTGTGTGGCACAAGCATCTTTGGTTTCTTGATTAAAAAAGTAATTAGAAAACTAAATGAAAGTTTTACGCAGTCAAAGGGGGATAATAGTAGGGAGGTGTGTGTGATAAAATGGTAAATAATGTAAAATGAACCGACTGTACATAATGCTTCACACATACACACACAGGCACCCACACACGCTCATATGTGTGGCCTTTGTTCCATAGAAGTTCCATCACCCCTTTTATTTATTTTGGGTGAGGAATGTGTCCTGTAGGGTTCACTACATAGCCAAATGAACACCCACATAAGCTCAAATGTGTGCGTATATGTGCGTGTGTGTGTTGTATAATGGCGTTTTTGGGAGCAGGAATAGGGCGGGGTTGCTACATTGGGTTGGTCACATGTGAGACTTGATGTGCTGAATGGGTTGAATGGGTGGGTGGGTTTTTGTGACTGCTTCTGGCGCAATAAATGTTTTCGAATGTCATTTGCTGCAAAGATGGCGACCATTAATATGGAACGAAAGGATTTGTTTTAATTTCGTTGCCCGTAGCGAAATGTCATGTGAGTGTGTGTTAGAGCGGGGGGTGGGTTAGTTGTTGTTGTTGTTGTTGTTGTTATTGCCGGAGTTGCAAACAATTTCGTTCTGGCATATGTGAAAATTACCAAACGCAGCTTCCCCCTCCCCCTCTCCCTTTCATATAAGACACCTACATGACTCACTTACGTATATATATATTAGTGTGCGTATTTGTATGTGCGTGTGTAGTCGTAGGTGGAGCCTTGCCTAGATTGAGTAATTAAATGGGCAAAAACTGTTGTATTGCCTTTTGCAGAAATTCATGGCCCACAATCATAGGATTGGGATTGGTAATATTGTAGGTACATGTACTAGAGCAGCAAATGCAGTGGAGTTTATACCATTTGGTACCAGAAATCTTAGAAACAGGCGTGGCTTTGACACCTAGTTTGCAGGTAAAGATTACACATATTGATATGAACATTTAATATGCATAGCTTCGGTGTTTTTTGTCGGATCCTATGGTGTTTTTATTTAGAATAGATAGACCCGAGGCATAAGTTAATTATGAGAACTCTGAGAAGTGTGTGTTCATATGAGTGACTATACTACTGTGGGCAAAAAAATCGGGAAACTTTAGGTATTCCGTTAGCGACAACTGCTTTCATTTTTTCAGTTGGCAACACTGTCACTGACATCTGTGCTAAATTACACGTCAAAATATTCTTTAGTGTTTCAGATACGCGTTCTTTGGTAAACAGCTAAAAGTGCATTTTTATACCCTTGTAGAGGGTATATTAAAATTGTTCAGATGAAGGAAGCATCTCCGACCACATAAAGTATATATATATTCTTGATCAGCATGACGAGCTGAGTTGATATAGCCATGTCCGTCTGTCCGTCTGTTTCTATGCAATCTCCTCCATCAGTTTTAAAGCTATCTTAATCAAACTTTGCACGAAGTCTTTTGGTACAAAGACGCTGCGGAACCAGCCGTATCGGATGACTATAGCATATAGCTGCCATAGGAACTATCGTTCGAAAAAGGAGTTTTAGTAAGAAAAAATTTTTTGTCTTTAGACTCCACAATAAACAGAGAGGGAAATCAACTTAAGCTAAGGTGGTACAAGAAGCCATCAGCATCAGGCAAAATCACCAATTACCATTCCAAGCACCCGAAAAACATGGTAATAAATACAGCAAGGGGTTGTATACAACGGATGATAAACATAAGCGATGAAATATATCATAAGGATACACCATTACAGAAGTCAAACAAATTTTGAAAGACAATGACTTCCCAAGAAAAATGATCAAATCCCTGATTGAGAAGAACATCCAAGCAATTTCCAAAAGGAAACAACAACCTAGAATTTACAAGTCTCTGACATATGTTCCTAAGCTTTCGGAACGGTTCGCCCATTCAGACTGCTTCAACAAACAAGACATACAACTAGCCCACAAACCCAATAGCACAATGAGAAACTTTTTCAATAAGACGAAGTCCAAAATAGCCATAGCCGATAGGAGTAATGTTATCTACAAGATATCATGCAATGGAAATGCAGATAACAGTTGCAACAAATTGTACATTGGTACAGCAAAATCAAAATTAAAAACAAGGATATCCCAACATAGATCGCACTACAAACTCAGACATCAAACAACCACACAAAAAACGGCGCTCGCGACACACTGTATGGATAGTGGACACTCGCCGAATTTTGAAGCAACAACAATCCTACAGCAAGAAAAGCAGCAAACGCTTCACTATAGAGATGTTACATATAATTGACACACCAACAGACAAAAGACTTAACTACAAGACGGACACAGAAAACTGTGCTCACCTATACAGACACTTACTGACAAATAATAGATCAGTATCCAACTCCACGCCGAACGGAGCAGACGTGTAAAATAATGTATGTTAAAAATCTCTTTTTTGTTTTGATTGAATCAATGTTAAATTGTAATTGATAAATTGTTTTTGTAGTGTCCCTGAAGATGGTTGCCGAGGAGCAACCGAAATATATTGGAAAACATCATACATATTTGTGTGTTTTACTTGACCTAGAGCTGGCAATACTCAAATTCTACAATTTAGAAATGTCGCTAACTATCAACTTTATCAACTTTATAATTTAATCAAGTTTTATGAAAATCGGACAAAAAATATTTCCGAAAAAAAGTCTTAGTAGGAAAACCATTTTTGTTACTGGTCAATATTATATGCTTCCACATAATTCTGCTAAGTTTGATCCAAATCGGATGACTTTAGAGTATAGCGGCCATAGGAATGATCGGTCGAAAAATAAGTTCTAGTGAGAAAAACTTTTTTGTTTTCTACGCAAATGCCACCAATCCATGTATTTATCAGTTTTCGATGCTTTTACATAATTCCACCAAGTTTAATGAAAATCGGACAACTATATAGTATAACTGCCATACAAAAGTTAGTTTTAAAGTTTATTTATTTTATTTTAATTGCCGCTTCGTCTAAAAGACACAACTACAATATAATAGAATAAAAAATGATACAAAATAAGGGGGATAGAAAGGAAAACAAAAAGAGTAAATAGAAGAAATGCCTTCCGATCCGGTGGGGGTAATTTATTTTGTCGTTATGACCAGCTACGCCCCTGCTCGCAGCGTTGGTGATCGGAAGGAATTTCCTAGAAAAACTAGAAACTATGCAAGTGCAAGATTGTGAAGAATAAAAGACCGCAGGCCTTCGTCGGAAAGGTTATCACTGAGAAGAGGAAAGATATTATTGTAATCCCTACACAGAATGCGAAAAGGACAATTAGATTCATATAAAGTAGAAGCAACAGGAAGCCTCAAGGGAATATAGTTTCGTGTTTGTCTTGAAGGGACATTAAGGTTCACGCGTCCGAGTAGGTACTCAGCGTCAATATTACCCTTTATAAGCTTGTTTAGAAACATTATACCCAACATGGTACGTCTATGCTCAAGTGAAGGTAAGTCTAAAAGCTTAAGCCTGGAAATATAGGGAGGAAGTCTCAACTGTGGGTCCCAACCCAGGTTGCGAAGGGCAAACAAAAGGAACTGCTTCTGGACAGATTCGATACGTTTACAAAGGGTGAGTGCTTGAGGGTTCCAAATACAAGAACCAAACTCCAAAATAGGCCTCACTAGGGATATAAACAAAAGCTTGGTCGAAAGCCTTACTAAAATCAGTAAAGATAACATCTGTTTGTTTACCTTGAGTGAAACCATGAATCACTGAAGATGTAAATTCCAGTAAGTTTGTAGTAATGGATCTGTTTTTAACAAATCCGTGCTGGTTCGGCGAAATAAAAGGAGAACATGAGTGCTGTAACTGAGATGTTATAATTTGTTCAAAGAGTTTAGGTATTGCAGAGAGTTTCGCAATGCCCCTGTAGTTTGAAATGTCAGAACGAGAACCCTTTTTATGTAAGGGAATAATGAAAGATTCTTTCCATGGAGTTGGAAACCTAGACTGCTCAAGTGATTTGGAAAACAAGATGTGGATAGGATAGGCAAGCGAGTCTGCGCATTGCTTTAAGATGCACGATGGCACATTATCTGGGCCAGGAAAAAGGTTAGGTTTTAGGGAAAGTAAACCATTCAAGACAGAAGAAAAAGAAATGGTGGGGCAGCTTATGAAATCATATGAGGAAATAGGATAAGAATAGCCTTTGCTGGCATCGGACGACGAGTAAGTTGATTGAAAGAATTTTGCGAAGAGATTTGCAATGTCAATGTCGGACGAGGCATTTTCATGTTTAAAGAAAAGAGAAGGTAAGGCATTGGAACGACGTTTGGTATTTACGAATTGGTAGAAGCTCTTTGGATCGTTACAAAAGTTACTCTGTACTCGAGACAGGTAGTTTTTATAGCAAATTCGATTTTGGGCTTGAAATTTTGACCAAATGTCTGAAAAAAAGTCTTAGAAGGAAAACCATTTTTGTTTTCAATGCTATCGCTCCCAAACTTGTTATTGGTCAATATTATATGGTACCACACAATTCTGCCAAGTTTGATCTAAGTCAGATGACTATAGCATATAGCTGCCATAGGAACGATCGGTAGAAAAACTAGTTTTAGTGGGAAAAACTTTTTTGATTTCAATGGTAGAGCCTTTATACCTTCCAGTTGTGAATATTATCCGTTTCCACACAATTCTATGAAGTTTGGTCAAAATCTGAAGAATATATCGTATAGCTGCCATATAACAAACTAGCAAGCAAATGCTCAAATTAGTGGCGCCTTCAAGCTGCAAGAGTATATAAACTTCGGTCGAGCCGAAGTTAGCTTTCCCATACTTTTTAGTTTCAAATTGATACTTTTGCGTATGAAACTAATATTCTTAGTATCAAATTAATACCCAAAATATCAATTTGATACTCTCGAGGTTTATATTCATTAAAAAAAAATAAAACTGGTTATAGTCTCAATTTGAAACAACGCGTATCAAATTGATATTGATCAAAAATGCTTTGGGTGGATCACCGTCAAATGTCGGAAATGCATTTGAGGGGCTAACGATCTGATCCCACCTATTTTACCAAAGCAGATGTATTTCTATGAGGTACCTAGTACCTCACCTTAAGCGGGAATCTGTGGCACTTTGTTACATGACGCCTCTTACTAATCGTTTGAGAAAATAGTTTGAACTGTAAAGTCAATGAATTTTAGTGCTTTTTGCGCCGAATAAAGAAACGGACTGCAATTGCCCCTAGTTGCCCATTGCTGATTTTGTAAATTAAGTAAGTTTAAGGACTCTCGAACGATTTCTTTACAGATTCCTTGCAATTTTGGTAGATAAATTCATTTGCAGTAGAAATAAGTGTTCTACCTCTTTCGCTAGCCATCTCTGTCTCACTTTCTTAGACAATAAACACTCGCATACATACAAATGTAGGTATATACTAGTCGTGTATGTAAGCTGAAGTCAAGGGAGCGAGAGGTGGAGGTCTAGGACACATGGACATGGTTGGGCATGTGCGTTTCGGTGTGTGAGTCGCATTAAGCCCAAAAAGTATGTTCAAAATAAACAAAATGAATGTTCAAATGTCGCAAGCAGACCACAAGCTGTCACAGGGCTCTTCTTCAGGATATCTGGGAACTTTTCCCATGCACACACACGCACACACACACACACACACATGAGCACACATATATGTATCATACATACACTGGGCTTGTGTATACAACAACAAAGCTTTGAGCCAAACTTCCCAAAAGTGGAGGAGATGAAGCAGCATTTTGGTGGGGGAGGCAACTCCAATGGCAACTACTATGGGAGTCCGCCTCCCGTCTCACAAGCCTTTTGTTGTCTGCAGTAGAAATTTTCCATGTGTGTGTGTGTGTGTGTGTGCGAGTTCCAAAGTTTAATTCAAATCACAAAAAAAGAAAAAACACACACATGCGCACACAAATGAAAATTTCTGAGAAAAGTTGGAAATTCGTGCGGTGGCAAACCGACTGACTGACGTACTTACTCTAAAATCCTTTTTTAACCCCACCTACCCCTTTCTCTGTCTCTTACTCTCTTTGGCACATCCTGCCATGTACCAGAGCTCATGTGTGTGTGTGTGTGTGTGTGGGAAAACTAAAATGAAAAGAATTTCTAACTAACTTGTAAATTTTCGCAATTTGAAAATCCCTTTTGCGTTCCCAGCAATTTCCCTTCGTTCTGCCCGCATCAAAGGGCGCGCATCCAAGAGAAGATGATGATGCATTTGCTTTAGCTCCTTTGCTTATCCCTCCTTCTGCTCCTCCTCTTCGTCCCCCCGCAAGAGACTTTGTACCTTTGACTGAGTCCTTGTACACTAAACACACAATCCAACAACTTATGTATGCTAAAAGAGCCATGAAATGATGGAAATAAGTTGGGGATCAAAGTGATCATGGACAGTACCTTTGTGTGACTCATTCTGTACCTTAAATTCATTAAAAAGAATTGTACCTAAAAGCTGGTGCTGAAACTGAATCTTAAGAACCGTTTCGGTTCAGATTTTTTGAACCATATGAATTGATGAACATTCGAATCTGAAACTGCAACCTTTTTAAATCGTAATATTTTCAACATTTTCAATGTCAAAATAATTGTAGGCTATTGGATCGTTGCCACATTTCATATATATGTACACACATGTATGACACCGAGTGTAAAACCAACGTCGGGGTCACCACTTTATAAGCTTAAGCAATTTTGAGTCTTTACAGGTGTATTCTATAGCCAGAGGTTTTATAGTTTTTATACAAATGAGAAATTTAATGAAAAACTCATGTCGGGGTCACCAACTTTAAAGCTTAAATTTTAGTTGTTTTTTGCAAGAGTATATATCTATACAGAGTTGTTTCTTATTGATATATGTAAATCTAAGTCCTTACAAGTGTATAAGGGATTCAAAGCTTCTTTAGAACATGCGTGACTTTCTAGTTTTGCTTAAAAAAGAGAAACATATGCTAACCGATTCTTTTAAAAACATGTCTCTGATCCAAAAATTAAGCTTTATGATGGGTTTGAACATTTTTAAGAATTTTAGGGGTTTTTAGTTTGGCTTAAAAGCGTTCTTTTTTGTTGTTACAAAGATTACCAAAAACGACTTCATTTCGAACACACTTTACTGGCCTTAACGACCCTTTAAATGTTGAATTAGTGAGTTCTAGCAGTGTCAAAGTCATAAATATTATTTTGTCAAAACAAGGCACCAAAAGTAACTCATCTTCTATACAACTGTTTCAAAGTCCTCTAGGTTCTATCATCAGTAGACCATCAGTACCTTTGGATTATCAATCATTGAACTTTTCAGCAGGCTCTAGGTCAATAAGCTATGATTTTGTTCAAAACATTTCTAAAACAAGACACGCACAACACCACAAAGGAGGCTTCAAGTCGCTGTCGACAAACTCTTAGGGAATCCCAAAACGAGTAAATATAGAAAAACGAAAAAAAACCTAGATTTGACTCTTCGCATAATTTTGCTAATTCTGTAAACGCCCAGTATAAAGGCTTTCAAAATTATGTAGCTGTAGAAATCATTAGGAATGATTGAATTACAAATTTCCCCTGATTAATGCGATGCTGGTTTCTAAAGTTCAATGTTGTAAAGGATATAAAAGTTGAAGATGGTTAAGCAATTTGTCATCCAACAATTGTTTCACTTGTTTAGTGTGACTAGATACGAGTTGGACGATTTACTTTTGTTATCTTACCAATTTTTCAAATTTGAATAATTTATTTGTGTTAACAAAAAGAAGTGTTTGGCTTCCAAGTTAAGGGTGTAAGAAGATTGAACCATCAATTCGATGTTTTTAGTGCCAGGAATAGGTACTTCCACGGTTTATTGTACACCATTTACAAAATGCTTACTAATACAAACCCCATTTTTACCAAATACTGGTGTCAACCATAGGTAAAACTGCAAGTGTTGCGTTTGCTTTTAGGTACCAAATATCATTACCAAAAAAAAAAGAAGACCACTTTTATTATCATGTCAAAGAATGAACATCCATTGTCAAAGTCAGCATTTTTTGAGACAAAGTTATACATACACATACATGTATGACACTGAGTGTAAAACCGACTTTGGGGTCACCACTTTATAAGCTCTTTCTTTTCTTTTTTTTTTATAGAAAAATTTGGATTCTTTACAAGTGTATTCTTTAGCCCTAGGTGTTCCCAATGGATTAATTTGTATAGAAATGAGAAATTGAAAATAAAACTCATGTCGGGGTCACCAATTTTAAAGCTTAAATTTAGTTTGTTTGCAAGTGTATATATCTATACAGAGTGGTTTCTTTTAGATGAATGTATTTCTAAATGTCACATGGAATGTAAAACCAACGTCGGGGTCACCATATTTTCAGCTGAAACTGATTTCTATTCCAGTATCACTCGTTACAAGTGTTTATATCTTTCTTTAGCTTTGAATTAAACATTACAAAGTCATTACAAGTGTATGCTTTAGCCAGAGGTGTTCCTAATGGATTAATTTTTATATAAATGACCAATTGAATAAAAAAACTGACGTCGGGGTCACCACTTTGAGTAAGAAATTTTTGAGATTTTTCAGGCTTCATTAAACAATTTGAGTCAAGAACAAGAACAAGTGTATGTATCTAGCCAGAATTCTACTAATTGTTGTATATAAATATAAATGTGACATCAAATGTAAAATCAGCGTCGGAGTCACCACTTTTTAAATTTAAACTGATTTCTTGATTTCTCTTCAGGTATCTGTTGTGACAAGTGTATTTTTCTAGCCAAAGTTGCTCCTAATTGATATATATATAAAAGGTATTGGGGGGTGAGGAGGTTAAAAGGTAGTCAGGAAGTTAGGGGAAGAGCAGATGAACACACACACACACATTGTTATTGGAAACAGGAGGTGGTAAGTTGGGTATGGGGTGGAGGTAACAGTTGGTCGTTAAGCAAAAACGCGGCAAAGGCTTGGAATACTGACTATGTCATACGGATTCCGTTCTGATGTTGTCCTAGCAGCAGCAGCAGCAGCAGCAGCTGAAGTTGGAGGTGGGAGTGGGAGCAGCAGCGGAAGCAGACGAAACAGTCTTTTACTAAAAGTTCGAGCCTGACATGTGCAGCAGCCCATTTCTACTCCCACTCCCACTCCACTTGTATATACACACACACACACACACACACAGCGTACATATGTGTATGTGTATGTGTATACATATTTATCGACTTTGTGAGCTCGTGAAAAACATCAAGTGAACGGAAGAACCAGCGCGGGCAAAGTGGAATACCAAGTGGTTGGAGGACAGCAGCAGAAGTGAAGGAGTGTAGAAGGTTTGAGTAGCGAGCAAAAAAAAAAAAAAAAAAATGGAAAAACGGACCAACAGAGTTGCCTTTCCCTGTGCTTAACCATGTGCCAGCAAAAATGTTCCATTAGTACTGATGAGACGACGACAGCGACAGCCTTAAGAAGAAGACGAAGAGGAAGTTTTTTCGTTGACATTTGCCTTAAATTCGCCAATGAAATGCGTACGAAATTGTTTTTAAGAATAAAGCTTAAAAGTTTACTGCCCCAGAAATGTGTCCTTTATTTTCGTACCACTAATTCACTCATCCTTTGGCATTGTCTTGTCTTAAATCCTCTAGATGAGGACTTAGTAGACGAGCACTGTTCAAGTCATATTCCATCTGGGCTAAGCCTTATCAGTTCTTCAGGTGTATAGTTTTGCAACTTACACTGTGGGAAAATACTTGAAACAAGTAACAAAAATTGTAAAATAGATTTTAGAACGATTCGGAGTTAAGAAAAAGAGAATTCATTATTTCGTAAGTCAATCCCCATACATATATTCCTTTCCTTCGTTTTTGCTGAGTGTACAAACATACATCAACAAGTCTGCTCTGAAATACAATTTACTTTTCCTGAGGATTACAGTTCTCTGAGTGTGTGTGTGTGCGTGTGTGTGTGTTTTCCACTACTTTTCTTGTTTGCCATTCGCCTTGGTAAATAAAAAGCGCTTCGCTTTGGCCCAAAAGCAAAGGGGATTTTGGGTGGGGTGCCGTGGCCGGGGCCGGGGCCAGCCGGGCCGTATAGTCATGCCGCAAGCAGTACAGCTAGCTGAGGCGGAAAGTACTATAAGCTCTGTCAGTGGCATAGTTTCCTTTTTTAAGCATCTGGCTAAGGGATTATTATTTGCCATATTATAAGAAAACGGTTTTAGTTCAAATGTCAACAGCATTTATCATGGCAATGCATGGGGTTGAGCTGTTGTTGTTGTTGCTGTTGCGTGGTCTGGTTGGGGATTCCTAAGTGGGTATATCACTTACTAGCTAAATGATGAGTGCAGCTCAAAGATGGGAGAATTGTTTGATATGCATATGATGTTAAGATAACTAATAAATGCAACGTTTACGTTAAATATGGTAAATATTTTGTGAAGGTTTATATGAAAGTGGTCTGGGAAGCGGTGGCAACTGTACCTGAGTACCTTAGGAGTAGGGATAAGGCAAGAGCTAGAGGTACCAAACATGGTATGTGCTCTATGTGCAGGCAGATTAAGTTTGCTTTTTATTTTTACCACGCCTCTGGCGTCGGGGTCACCATTTTGTATAGCTTGAGTCGTGGCAGCTGTACCTCAGTACCTTAGGAGAAGGGATAAGGCAAGAGCTAGAGGTAGCAAACATGGTATGTGCTTTATGTACAGGCAGATTAAGTTTGCTTTATGTTTTTACCACGCCTCTGACGTCGGGGACACCACTTTTTATTTTTTGAGTCTTGGCAACTGTACCTCCGTACCTTAGCAGAAGGGATAAGGCAAGAGCTAGAGGTACCAAACATGGTACGTGCTCTATGTGCAGGCAGATTAAGTTTACTTCAACTTTTTACCACGCCCCTGACGTCGGGGTCACCACTTTGTACATTTTGAGTCGTGGCAACTGTACCTCAGTCCTTTAGGAGAAAGGATATAGGCAGGTCCATCTGTTCGTATGAACGCAGCGAGCTCAGAGATGGCAAAAGCTAGAGGTATCAAACATGCAATGTGCCCTATTTGTCGTCGGGGTCACCACTTTGTGTATTTTCAGTCGTTACAAACATCTGTCAAAAAATCCCCATAACTTCCACAATCTTGTAGGTATATTGCTCTGACCTTATATAAATATAGAAATCAACATTTTAAATCAATCCTTCAAGTTTTGTATCGATCAGAAGTGGTATTCAAATCCTAGGCTCTCCACATCTGTATTTAGGGGGTTTCCACTAGGGCTGTTTGTTCATTTCTATTCTAGGAAGACCTGCGACTCACTGAAGAAGGTGACGTTTCTATTTCCTCAACCAATTTATAAAACCATTGGCCGCCAAATTGACTTGGATTCTCTCCTGGGCAGGGTCTTTATTTCCTCAACAGGGCTATTCATTTAATGAACGGTCTACGTCAAATGAACTAACTTGATGTTCCGATGACTCAGGGAAGTGTCACGCTGTGTGGCGGGGAGCCAGGACTGCTCCCGCTGCCTACGAACACCAGGGCTGTGTCAGCTTGATTGTTCTAGTGGTCCAGGAGTACAGAGACCAGCTCTTGTGGCCTACTTCGACCGTGCCAGTAAGGGGATCTGGAAGCTAGCTTCTCTACAGTTTTGTTTGCAATCTTCTTGAGACGATATAGATAGAATAAAGACTTAAAGCATATATATTTTTTCCAAATATCTAAGCTCAGATAAAAAACAACTGACACATTTATAGGGCGATCAAAATATAATTTAGATATCTGACATACAGTAATATCATCTTGGTCTTTGGTTTTTCAGCCTCATTTGATTTCAAGAGCCAAATATCGGGCCAAGGAAGAAGAAGAAACTCAAATGATGAGAAATTTTTCGACTTTTTAAACAGTTCAGTCTACACTTCCTACATTTACCCATCTACTATCACCGTATATTAAGTCTTCATAATAATCTTTAGTCATATGAAAAATTTGCAAATTTCGCGATGTCTCCTATTCCTCCCATCATTATGCTAATCTAAACCAGGGGTGCCCAAGCCCATAGCTCACGCAGCGCATTCGTTGTTGTTTTGCGCAAAGGGAGACCCAAGCGTATAGGGTCTCACGCATAGCTTATGGCAATACGTAGAGCAACAACAGCTCCATTTTATTGCTGTGTGTACTGTGCTGATTTACACTTCTATTATATTTATGGTATTTATCTGAGCAAAGTTTATTTTCTGTACAAACTAGAGACCTGCACGAGTGATTACACGATGTCAAAATCATGAGTAAATATACTCAATTTGACGATTATAGTTACTTTTTTTTTCCTTTTGCCTTTGATAAGTAAACGGAATCGTGGTATCGTACGATTATAATCATGGCATCGTGAGAGAACAATCTAACTAAAAATAATACTTAAAATCAGGGAATCAAACCGGAACCAGAACCGGAACCGGAAACCGAAAAGAACCGATTAAAATTCAGAAACAGAACTGGAACTGGAACCCATATTTTTAATTTTTTGTATACCGGTATTTGAGAACCGTTATTCTTGGTACCGAAAAGACCGAAAAGAACCGAAACATTGTACCGGTACAGTTGCGGTTCTAGACTGCACAGCGAGCATTTAATTTTGAGCAAGTTTTCCTAGCATTTTATCGGACCCACATTATAATACCACAAAATTATCTGGGTAACTATTTTGGCGGATATTTTTTCAAGATTTTTATCCATTTCTGTACAAGTACAACTAAGTGTGGAATTTAGCTCTGGCACTTTATCTGAAAGTGGAAACGAAGTCGAGTCATATTTCTCGCACTTGCAGCAACATTATGATACCTCAAAATAATCGATATTGTATTCTCTATGGAAAATACATCTTTTTGTCTTTATATTCAATTCAATTCGAAAATATAACGTCTGAACAGAAAGCCAAAGGACCTGCAACGATATCGTCTGTAGGACAACTACGATATGTCGCTCTTGTTGGATCATGAAAATGAACCTGTTAATTAAAAAAACACATTTCCAAAGAAAAAATTATATCAATATGAAAATTGTACACCATATAGAACAGAATATAGCGTTTCATCATATATAATACTAGCAAATAACCCGTCGCGCTTCGCTGCGTCGCCATTAGTACAGTGAATAATTACCGTTACCGCTATCGCTATCTTTAGCTTTATCGTTATCGTTATCGTTATCGTTATCGTTATCGTTATCGTTATCGTTATCGTTATCGTTATCGTTATCGTTATCGGCATCGTTATCGTTATCGTTATCGTTATCGTTATCGTTATCGTTATCGTTATCGTTATCGTTATCGTTATCGTTATCGTTATCGTTATCGTTATCGTTATCGTTATCGTTATCGTTATCGTTATCGTTATCGTTATCGTTATCGTTATCGGCATCGTTATCGTTATCGTTATCGTTATCGTTATCGTTATCGTTATCGTTATCGTTATCGTTATCGTTATCGTTATCGTTATCGTTATCGTTATCGTTATCGTTATCGTTATCGTTATCGTTATCGTTATCGTTATCGTTATCGTTATCGTTATCGTTATCGTTATCGTTATCGTTATCGTTATCGTTATCGTTATCGTTATCGTTATCGTTATCGTTATCGTTATCGTTATCGTTATCGTTATCGTTATCGTTATCGTTATCGTTATCGTTATCGTTATCGTTATCGTTATCGTTATCGTTATCGTTATCGTTATCGTTATCGTTATCGTTTTCTTTTTCGTTATAGTTATCGTTATCGTTATCGTTATCGTTATCGTTATCGTTATCGTTATCGTTATCGTTATCGTTATCGTTATCGTTATCGTTATCGTTATCGTTATCGTTATCGTTATCGTTATCGTTATCGTTATCGTTATCGTTATCGTTATCGTTATCGTTATCGTTATCGTTATCGTTATCGTTATCGTTATCGTTATCGTTATCGTTATCGTTATCGTTATCGTTATCGTTATCGTTATCGTTATCGTTATCGTTATCGTTATCGTTATCGTTATCGTTATCGTTATCGTTATCGTTTTCTTTTTCGTTATAGTTATCGTTATCGTTATCGTAATCGTTTTCTTTTTCGATATCGTTATACAGAATTTCCCGGAAATTTTCACGCCTGGGGGGGCGAATTTTCCGACATTGGAAAGTCACATTTCAAATTATTTTGAATTCTATCCTTACAAACCGAATTTCAACGCAATCGGATGAAAAATAGTTTTTCGCAAGCACAATTTTCCGGGAATTTTCACGCCTGGGGGCGGATTTTCGGATATTGGAAAATCACATTTCAAATTATTTCGTATTCTATCCTTACAAACCGAGTTTCAACTCAATTGGATGAAAAATAGTTTTTCGCAAGCACAATTTTCCGATATTGGAAAATCACATTTCAAATTATTTCGTATTCTATCCTTACAAACCGAGTTTCAAGCCAATCGGATGAAAAATTACTTTTTGCGTACAGAATTTTCCGGGAATTTTCACGCCTGGGGGCGGATTTTCCGACATTGGAAAAACACATTTCAAATTATTCCGTATTCTATCCTTAGTTTTTTGCATGCAGAATTTTCCGGGCATTTTCCTCCTGGGCGAATTTTCCAAAATCGGGCACACACGTGTCCAATTATTTCGCGTACTATGCTTACAAACCAAATTTCAAGTCAATCGGATGAAAATCAAAATTTTTCCCATACAAACTTTTCCGACGCTTTTCCGACTATTCCGGTTGTAATTTTCCAAAACCCCGTCTTAGTACGCACTTTCACCACTAATGGAAACTCCTGTCCAAATTTCAGCCTTATATCTCTTACCGTTTGCGCTCTGCGTTGATTGCCAATCAGTGAATCAGTCAGTCAGGACAAACTGTTTTATATGTAGAGTAGATTTCTGCATCAGTAACTCAAAAGTCGTGACAGTCTTAAAGTAAGTGAACGATATGCATTTATATGAAAAGAATTGGGACAATATAAATAGTTCAGTATCTTCACAAATCAGTTTAATGGCATTAAACAAGGTTTTCTGATCTTAAATAGTTAACAAAGTTAAAAGTCGACAAAGTTTTCGGAATTGTAGGATCTATCAAAAGCTCTTCTAGCTGTTCCAACTACCAAACTAAGCCTAAGCTCCGCTGGAAAATCGGATGGCCGCTAAAACAAGCCGATACAACAAATATAATTTTAATCATGAAAACAAGCTACGAATGCAATTGAAAATTGATGTAAATCGAATACATCTGTGTTTGTATGTATCTAGATTGCTTATTCATTTTGTCAGGTCTTAGGCTAAAAATTTCTTTAAGTTTTAACGGTTCATACCGGTACGTACCGGTATATCGAAATAGAAATACAGGTACCAATACGGAACCTTTTACCGAAACATAAGTTTCGATACGTACCAAAACCGGAACCTAAACCGAAAATCGATTCGATTTGATTCCCCGCTTAAAATCAATCTGTTGGTAATATTTTACAACAGTTTCGAATGCAATGTTCGACCACTTTATATGAAGAAGTCGGAAATTTTTTTGTTTATTGTTTTAGCTTTACATTTCAAATAAAGAGTTGGCCACTCGATGACCAGATTAATCATTTTTATCTAAAAAGTTCGCAGTGTTACGCTATAAAATAGTTCCATAGTTTCAATTTGCGATATTTTGTCGTTTACATAAATCTATATTCTTCAAGCTCCTCAACCCGCAAGTTCTTTGACCATCGCTTCCACAACTCGTTTACAGTTCTAAACAAAAAAACAAAATCCATTCGCGAATTCTTCAAATCATTATGAACCTACAAAATCAATATGGACTTCGATGGAATTCTTAACCTAAACTAAATAAAATCGTTATGCGCATTCTTTAGCTAAATGCTAAATCTAACCATTTACATTTTGGTATTTGTAATTTAGGCTTATCATTTGGGGAACGTGCCCTGACCTAAAACTGGTCCAACTTAAACTGAAAGCATTTTGCGTTCATTTCCAATATCCCATATCCACCGCATTCCGTTCAACAGAGGCAATCTTAGTGAGAGAGCGAGAGAGAAACTTAGAAATGAGCGCGTATAACTCGTGAGCAAATGCGAGCTGCGACTTTAAGGGTACAGAGTATGTTATAGTCGGGCTTGACCGACTTTTCTTTCTTGTTATGATAACTTTGGTTTTCGGTGTAGGCATATTGCTTTCATACATAGAATAAATGACTTCACAAGCTGTTTGGGGATGCTAAAATATAAATTTGATTCAACTATTTACGTTTGTGAAAAATTTTATTAAGATTAGACATTAAACACGAATCTCACACAGAAAATAATAAGATCAGGTATTTCAATATCATATCAGTAATATCAATATTTGCATATCAAAGTGAAACTATTTAATATCAATATGAACCTGTAATACCACATTGATACTAAAAATATTATATTGAAATGTGAAATGATCAAAGTGATATGAAAAATGCCCTAGTGATATGATTTGAGATCAAAGTAGACATCGAAATTCTGAAAGTAGAAAGAGACACTCAGAGTTTCTCAAATGAAAGAGAGACAGCAATAGTGTATCTCGGAAAAAGCAAAAACAATGCTCATTGCTCTGCTGCCGCAAGCGCGAAAACGAGTGCCGGTAGTGTTTTCTTCGTGAACGTTTCGAAGTTGGCGTCGGGTCTGCAGCGAACTTCTAGCTTCTTCTTGCGAATTTCGTCATTCGATCTGTGCTGGCGCTTATGAAAGGTAAGTAAAAAAAAGGGCGGTGCCTAAAAAAAGAAAATGTAAACGGTAAAAGTGAATAAAATGTGAATTGCATGTGTGTGTTTTGTTGTACTGTTATTGTTCTTGCAAATTAATAAATTGTAAAAAGGCTATTGCCTTTATTCAGTCGCTTATAGTATGTACTATTATAATACACACACTCGTATATACATATTTTGCGTGTTTTTTTTTCACTTTGAGCTCTTTACGCAGTAGAAGCGCGTGTTTAAATATGGACATACGTTGTTTTGTTCTGCCCTTGAACGTCAAACAGCACAGAAGCACACATATATGCATATGCAAACATGCGTACATACAAATGTACATGCAAAATATGCATGTATGTATGTATATATGTGCTGTTTGACGTTCAAGGGCAGAACAAAAAAGCGCATGCTCAGCCTTTGCTTTGTTTAAATATATTAATTTTTTATTTATTAATTTTTTATAATTTTACAGTTCAAAATGGAAGATATAAAACTCGTTGAGCTACTAGAAAAATTTGACATCGACAATTTGGTGTACGAAAAATTAATTGGTTAGTTTTGTATTGAAATAATTATTCTTCTCAATATATTAATTTTACAATTTTTCTAGAGTGTGGATTTAACTTCGACTGCCTTAATTACATTTCTTTCAGCGACAAAGAGCAGATTTTTCCAGAGAGATAATTGTCATAATAATTGTAATATGTATTATAAAAATATAGCTTTGATATTATAAAAATAAAGCATTGGTACTACAATAATACCCTTTTGATATTTTAAAAATATTTCTTTTGATACTAAAACCATGTTCTACAGGTATTTTGAAAATATAGCTTTGATACTATAATAATATATCATTGATATTCACAAATATCAAAATGCTGATCTGAAAAAATATCACTTTGATGTGTTCGAAATGTCAAAGTGATAAATTCGACATATCATCTGGGTATTTTTCAGATGAATGCCGATTTGATACTACAAAATACCAGATTGATACTAAATATCGTGATCTTTTTTTCTTTGTATGAGCGAATCGATGCTAGTGGGAAGACAGCGACAGCTACAGCTACTGAAATGTTACAGGATGAAGGGAATTTTAGATGAACCACAAGAAATCTTCATTTTTAAAGTATCCCAAATTAAGTACGAGCAAAGTAGAAACATGTAATGCATCCTCAAGCGAATCCTCTCTCCAACTGCTACAACTTTAATCGGATGATGTATGGTGCGTTATGACAACAAGCTAACCATAATGCTGCCCTCCACCCCCTTTTATGGCTGACGTACGCCTAACCCTTAACCTGAAATGATGACCAATTCAATAATAATTCATTTGGCAACAAACAACCAACCGAATATCCACATGAGGATGTAAGCAGTAAGTCAAATATTTTCAGCATATTATGGCAACCATGTTTTGATCGTGTGCCCAGCCCACTCCCCACTCCCAACTCCCAAGCGGCAAATTGGTTAAGGGTCTGCAAGGAAGACCCTGTCCTGCTGCCATTAATTCTATGATTTATGTTCTGTTTAATGTGAAAAATGCAATGTTTTTACCAAAGAGATCACTCCCATGCTCTTTCCGGACACGCTTCGTACTGAAATTGGGGAGGAAGCGACAGGCTGGTCACTAATCAAGTTGACCGCCGGTCACCCCAGACCATGGGGCGCGACTCGACCCCGTTTCATCCCTTACAAATCTAATTTGCATAGCAATTGTGTAGCCAGGTGAACCCTTAACGAACTGGTCAACTGGTCAACTGCTCGTCTACCCCCCCCGGTGTGCCTCTGCCTAGTCTAGTGTTTATAAGCGTGATAATGATGATGGCTGACCTTTGGAGTTGGGCCAAAATGGCCACCGCCTTTTGACCAATGGTCAGCGTACTCACTCAATCGAGCGAGTAGCACGTGTCTGAGACGAAGCGAAGACGTTTGGCTTATTTTTGGGATTAGACGGCCCATTGAAGCGGCAGGCAGGGGGTCCTGTTCTGTTTTGGTACGGTTTGGTCCCTGGGTGGTGGTCAGCGCTTGTCAACATTATTTCTCAATTAATTTTGCATTTTTCATAAAATTAACCCAGAAATTTGGTGTGCAGTGACCTTTGGCCGTGATTTGTGTGCGTGCGTGTGCGTGTGGCACGTGTTTGGGCATTTTCTAGTTTTTTTGTTGACTTGCTGATTTGCTGATTTGGTCTTTAATGTTTTATGACATTTCTGCTTTGCTCTGCTCTGTGTATATGTGTGTGTGTGTTTGCACATTCCCCTGTTCCTCCCCCGCTCAGCGAGTTCTCAAATGAAATTAAGTCCGTGTCGGCATGCGCTGCTCCTGCCGCTGCTCCTGCAGGCAGGAAGTGATAGAATGAATGGCTGACGATGGTGCAGTGCAAATACAGAACGCAAAAATGCACAGACAGACTTCCTGTGGATTTTCCGGAATTTAATTTATTAAAACAACGACGGACTGAAACACGGAACTGTATGTCAAGAGTTTTAACTTTGAACTGTGACTTTAAGCGATCTTAAGTTCCAGTTTTGCGGATCGCTCAACTTCCCTTGGTTTTTTTTTTTTTGAATTAAAACAATTCCCCAGCAGGAGGCAAAACTTTGCAGCGTAAAACAATCTCAGTTAACGGATCGCTCGGCCGAACCGGCTGTGCTTTTCTCCAACTGCCCGGCAAACTGTCAACGTGTCAATCAACCCATGCGACGCAGCGACGCAACTTTCCTTTGCCCCGTCACACATTTCATTAATTCAAACCATGTCCTGTTGTCGTTCTCGTCGGCCTTGACGCTGAAAAATATATTATACCACAAAGACAGAAGGTAGTCAGGTCAGGTTTTGCACCCTTTTTTTTTTTTTTGTATTTTTTTTGTGATTTGCCCCTTTTGTTGTAGGGAAACGGGATAGGGCTTGGAGCCGTCCAACGATCGGTTGCGCTCCAGGATATCTATAGAAAATTTGTAAGCAAATTTCATGCGGGAAAGTTGAGAGATTGCTGCGCTTTAACATTAACACTAAAGAGTCATACCATCTGGGAACAGTTTTTGGCATTAATCAATTAAATTTTCAGTCAATTAATTTAACTTACAACTAAATCAATTGCAATTGAATTTTTCAATTGTTCTATACTACAGTTAAAACCAAAAATTATTGTATTGTACCGCAATAAACTTTGCTCAGATAAAAACCATAAATATAATAGGAGTGTAAATCAGCACAGTACATACTGGAACAAAATGGAGTTGTAGTTGCTCTACGTATTGCCATAAGCTGTGCGTGAAGCCTATACGAGTGGGTCTCCATTTGGGTAACACAACAACAACAATGAATGCGCTGCGTGCGCTGTGGGTTTGGGCACCTCTGGTTTAGATTATCATAAAGACGGTTAATCCGGCGCACAATTTCTCCTTGCAAAAATCATAACTTTTGAACCATTTGAGTTATCCACATAATTTTTTTCCTAATAATCTGCAAACTTCAAAGATTTTTTTGACGTAAAGCCGCATACGGACATCCGAAGCAACGAGAAGTTTCATACAAAAATTGAGGGAAGAAGAAGCTGAAATTACAACTTCGCCACTTGAACTTTTTGCAAGTTCGGAGATAAGAATTTGAATGTCATCCTTAACAGTCAATGTTACGCTTAACAGCACATTTGTGGAGACTATGCAAATTGGCTGTGGGCCTTATTGTGCTTTGAGCAGCTCGTCAGCTTGCAGCATTGAGAATGCACCATGTTAAATCACTCTGCTTCTACCTGGATCGATCAGATGGAGTGCTTTTAGTTAAAGTGTTTTTTTTTAGTAAATAATATAAAAACCATGGCAGAAAAGCAAAAACGAAAGAGTTTGGAAATGTTTTCGCATGAAGGAAAATTTTCTTGAATTTTGCCGTTGAAAGAGCGAGATGTCATTTGCGATCTTTAACATTTTTTCGAGTGAATAGCGATTTTTCGCCCCATGGCACAGTGGGAGATTTGGTACATTTAGGTGGAATTAATTCAAATTTCAAATTTCAAATGGCGCCAATTTTATTTTTTAATTAATGGCCAATACATCCCTGAGTCTAACGGTACTTAAAGCTTTTATGTGCTATCGATATTCGATCAGCTATGAGCTTTCAAACGTGGCGTATGTGAAAGAACGTGCACTGAAATGCTTTTGAGCCTATTAGGAAGCAGCAGAAAAGCCATAAAAAAAACATAAAACATAAAAGCTGATATACATATTGTTTTTAATTAAAGTTAAGAGGTATGTATGCGTTTAAAAAAGTATTTCTGAGTTCGTTGAGTATGTGTTTTAGTTGAATAAAGTGATGTATTTGCGACTGCATCGATTTATGGAAAATATTTCACTTTTTAATGTTTCGCGGCTTAGAACTTGTGACTACAGCCTGCTTCAGCTGTGATTTTTGTTTTAATTAATGTGTACGTCAATAGTGATACTAAAAAAACAAACATTGGCTGCCTTTTCCTGCCTAAACTTGTAAAAAACAATTTTCAAGTACAATGATCAAAAAATCGCTCAAACTAGTAAACCGATTCGAAAACAATGGTTAACGCGATGATGGGAAATTTAATAACCTTTCGATTGGTATCTTGTTTGACATAATCTGAAGTTCCTGAATTGAAATATGGCTTAAACAGTAAGTGTTCCTACCGAAAAAAAAAAAAAAAAAATTTTTGGAAAAAAACGTTCGCAATTAAAATATTTAAAATTAATTTTCTAGTTCAGCACTCCAAACTACTCTAAAAAGAAGTTATAGTGTTCGTAAAAAATTAAAAACTAAAAAAAAAAACTTAAAATTAATTTTTTTTTAATATAAATTAAATTTTAAATTAAATATTTAAGTCAAAAAATATGTATTTCTGTTTAATTATCAGTCACAAATATCATACAAGAGATTTCATTCTATTAAATCTGAAATATGAATTAATTCCACCTAAATGTACGAAAGCTCCCACTGTGTATGGGCGGCCACCGGACCACTGGGCTTGCGCTGGGGGACAGACGCCGAATTGACATTTATTGTCGTCGGGCGATCCAAACACGAATGTCTGCTAGTCTCGACAGAGCTCAATGCCTCACGACATCTGCACACGGAGTGAACACAGGTCTGTGGCTATAATAAGTGGAGGCACCGGGCAAATGCATTGGGCATTGTAGTATGTGAATTTAGGCTTGTTGGTATGCTAGTAAATTTCTGACGGATAACGAGAAAAATAAATTTCTGCTGGGCAGGGTTCAGCGCCCGCACTGGGGCCAAGGCGATGCCGATGGCCGGCAGGTGGGCGGGGGCCGTGTTGTGCCGCAGCTGGTGTTGATTTGATGTCGACTTAGGTGGTGGTGGACGGCATTCTGACCCGGGTGAATCAGTGACATCACTGAGATGGGCAGCATACAGGTCATGTTGTAGCTGCTGCTGCATTCTGGGCAGGCCCAATTGGGGGCCCATGGGATCTTTCCCACCCTAAGCATTCGGACTTAAATTTTGTGAACAAGGCTTGGGGAGAAGTGCCAGAGCTTTTACAAAAAATCATCTTGGTATCAAAACAAAATACAGTTGATCGAGCAATGTGACCCGAATTGAATTTTTGGCTTAATTTTTTTTAAATTCTGGTCACACTACTCTTACGTTCCACGGTGACGAAACATATGACGAAGTTAACTAAATTACGAACGTCGGATGTCCGTATAGGGCTTAAAGTTCTTAAGGTTACGCCCACAAAATAGGGCGTAATTAAATCGTTAAACTCAATCTTTTGATTTTTTAATCAAAATTTACGATTTTTAAAAGAAAATTTCAAAAAAATATATTTAAATGGCTTAAATATATTTTTAAATACATATACTAATAATTTGAAGCACAAAAAAAATTTTATTAAAAAAAGAAATAAAATAATTTTTTTAGTAAAAAAAAATTATATTTTAAAAAAATAAAAAAAATTAGGAGTTGAACCAGTACCTTAATTTTCTACACCTTTTGAACTGCATTTTAATGCGCCGCAACACAGGGGAAGCTGCAGGTGCACTGTTCAACATGTTATTAGCTTCATCGGATCCCAAAATATCATTACTTCATCAATGTGAGACCCATTCCGGACCTTAAGTCAAAGTATTCGCCTGAAATCAGGGACTGTAAATAATGATTATTTGTAAATTTTGCATCCAAAAAACTCATCCACTTGGAGTGCCCGTCTGAAAATATGGAGTATAATAAAATATGATTATATTCTTATAACCGATAATCTTTTCATTTCTGCAATGAGTTTTATTTTTTTGGATTTTTATTTTATTGCTCAATGGTTAATGATTATTTTTTGATTTTCAGTAAATAATCATTATGACTTAAGTAAAATAAATGAAAATCTAAATTTAATGATTATCGTCCGAGTTTTATTTATTTTGCTCAAAAGTATTACTCAAACGCCGTTTACGACTAGAGGAAAAGGCATTGTGGCAAGTTTGATGCATCTCCTTAGTAAGTGAACCAAATCGAATAAAACCAATATTCAAACTTTCAATTGTAATAACCTGGGAAATGACCTAGCGTACGCTGTAGAGCAGGTCGCGTATAGCACTTCCTCATACTTGGTTTTCTTCGGGCACCAATGTTATATTAATATAACATTAATGCTGAAGTTTGGTGGAAAATTTAAGTGCAATTTTTCATATAATCAATGCAAGCGTCAGCATCTACGTCGACTATGGGAGAGACTGCTGAGGTTCAATATCACTCAGCCCTGGACAAGTTCCTCAATTCCATTGAGGTATCTTCGGGGGACGAAGAGAATAATGACGATCCTGATGGAAAAATAAAGAGAGCTTATAGCGAAATCGATAACTACAACCCAAAACCAGTTAATACCAACGTGGATTTAATGCAATTTATACCAGCTTAAAGTTAAAGTTAAAGTGGTACAAGCCGATTCAGCAACGTTCAGCAAATTTAATTTTGCTATAAAAAAAAACGGCTCGATATTTTTCAAAGGTTGAACATTTATTGGAAAGGTTGGTTTATGTCATTTATTTATGAAAAACAATTTGCGAACTGTAGACGATTCGGATGGTGAATTGGCTTTAGTTGCTGCAGCAATTGAACTTTTTATGGCTTCATGGCAAGGTCTTTATGCAAAATTCGCATCAAAGAAGTGCGCGAAATGTCCAATTGTTGAGATCGATGGCAATTGTCGCAGCAATGTTTTCGGTCGAGCGCACCGGACGAGTACGTACACGGGTTGGTTTATCCACCAACATTCCAGTTTCACGAACTCGCTTCACGAATTGAGTTTTCGGAACATATTTTTTGGTAAATGTTTTTTTCAAATTCTCGCACAGTTTGAGTCGAGGACTCACCACTTGTGAAATATGTTTTTAATATTTCCCCAACTTTCTTCAAGCGAATAGCGACCTATTTCGTAAATGTCAAAGATTTTTCTAAATATTAGTCGCTTTCCGAATGACATTTGACGTTTTTGAAGTCAAATTATGAATAGTTCAAATTCCAAACACTAGATGGACCACCCTGTATGTTTTAATTGTTAACAGGTTAGAAGTTAAAACAAATTGGTTACTGCGCAACATCTGTAAAACTTGCTCTACTGGGGTCGATTTGGCAGCACGGGTTGGCATGAAAAATGGCTAATATCTCCAATCGGGCACAATTGTAGCAATGGTTTTTTTTTTACTTTGTTTTTTCAATATTTTCTTTAACTTTTTGCAAATTCAAATCTCTGAGCAGGCTTGGCCATTTTTTTTAAAAGTCAAGCTAATTATTGAAAATAAGGAAAAAAATAAAAGTGTTTAAACCAAAAAATTTAAATTAAATAAAATAAATTTTTTTTTTTTTTCTAATTTACAAATTTGTATTCTAAATTCATCCTTTAAAACAGGGAACAAAAAAATTAAGTCTCTAGGCTTAGTGCTTTTTGTGAGACATGCATTTAACTTTTCCCTTTTAGGCACTATTTTTTTTTAATTTTTTCAAAAGTTGAAAAATATTCCAACTTTGAAAAGCTCTTACATCTACAAAAAAAATTGTAAAATTATTTTAAAAACGTAATTAAATAGCTTGATCAATTCCTAGTTAAAGTGTATAGTGCAAAGTAGATTTGCCAAATTCAATAACTCGAAATTTGATTTTCGCAAGGAGTTTTTGGAAAACGAGCCACTGTGCGATGCATTTGATTAAAGATTATTATGAAGATTTAATATACGGTGATAGTAGACTGTCTAAAAAGTCGCAAAATTTCCAAAATTATCATTTGAGTTTCTTCTTCTTTTTTGCACAATTTCATGATCCCCTTTTCCCATTAAAAAGCGACGTAAGCTTGCTTTCGTCGACCGCTGGCCAGCGACTGAAAAGTTGTTTCCTCTCTTGGCGCTAGCTTCGGCTTGCTTTCGGTTCCTGACGGTGTGAATAGCAAGCGCTGCGCCTCTCTCCCGGCTCTCTATGTGCGGCTCTCGGTTCTGACCAAGATCCAAAAAAGTTAAAGCATGTGCCTCGAACTCTGATATAAGAAAAAAAATACTTTTTGATCCAATCTCGAATATCTCTGATAATGAAAGTCGCTATTAGTGCTTAGTTAAGACAGACAACTCTCTTATTGATTTTCTAGTTGTAGATAATATGGTACACTTTCCAATGATATTTCTGTGAATGATACGGCCCTAATCTTCAGTTCGGCTCGATTGCTAGCGGTAAAAATCCATTGCCAGTAAGTACAGTACACACCATAACTTTGTGTTTAGGCCAGCGTTGGTTAACAAGAGCGAGGCCAAAAAGTGAGAGTGTACGAACCAGCATGAAGAATGTGTATTAGAGAACAAATTTGCGCTGCCTTTCAATTTTGGTGGTGCTAAACGATAGTGTCCAAAAAGATACTTTACAGAGCCAGTATGAAAACACAGTGGTTAGAGCGAGACGGACATATTCCCAACTGTATCCAAAGAGCGTAAGTGAGAGCGAACAGCTGACCAAATGTATCCAGAGAGCGTAAATAAGAGCAAACAGCTGACTAATTTCTGACAGAAGCGGTGTCGACTGCGCAATCGGTCAGTCTAGATATCTAAGTCTATATAACCAGCTTCTTCGAACGCTAGCTAGCTACTGTTTACTCTCTTCGCTTCAGCTTTTCCAAGCGTTCGGCATGTGTATGTGTAAATAGCGAACTGTCTTCGGCCTCTGGGGGCAACCGGTGACTTGTACTTGTAGCTTTGTCAATAAGTCATCTCGAACAAAGCAAGAGCGGCACAAAAATAAGAGTAAAAGTGGTTAGTTTTAATTTTTTTGTCTTTTGGCTGGGTTTTGTAGGGTTTGGGTGTGCCCAGATTCACTACTTTCTCTCTCTTCTCTTTTTACCAAAAATCTTAGGATTTTTAAAACCTTTTCATATTCTCTTTTGGCCTCACTGCGTTCGACTGAGCGACTTCTCTCACTGATGTTGCTGATGATAATGCGATGTGGTAACCAATTTGTACGCAGGACATCTGTGTTGTGCAAATTTGCCCATTTCTCAATATCACAAAAAAAATTTCCAAACTTATGCAAATTTGTTTGTTTTCCGCCGAATGCGGATTAAAAAGCGAACAGGCGCGATGCATGGCACCCGGCTTGGCTGGTTGTCCTACCCTGGAATGCAGCCAACCAAAACTAGAAAGAATAAAAGATTAGAATACAAAAAAAGAAGCAGATCGCGAGGGGTATTTATAATTTGCATTTCTCTACAGGAAGCGGAGGAAAAGTGCCTTGTCATTAAACCTTTTTTTTATTTTTTCTCTCGCCCCTTTACCCAGTTCCCTCCTATTCAAATCAATAAATATGCAAATGTGAATTTGCTGTGTTATCCTTTTGCAACATTGCACACAATGCGTTATTAGGGATCACCTCGATGCCAAATGCATTGCAAATAATTGCAATTTTGGGAAAATGTAAAATTTGAAATGTGAAATTTGAATATTCAAATTACAACCTTTTGGGAAAATGGCACATCCGGTAGGTAGACAGGAAGGCAGGCAGGCCAACTACCCCCATTTCGGCTCAGGCCTAAAACCAATTTTCCAAATTCAATTTTTTTTTTTTCTTCTTGCGTTTGAATCCCCTGTACGTGCCTCTTCAGATTCCGCGAGTTGGTGTGGAAAGGTGTGAAATGATGAGGCTGATAGGACACACGCGCTAATTTATTGCGGCATTGAGATAGTGTTTTGTTGATGTGTGGGACTGTACTTGGCTACAACACAAACACACATCAGCGAGAAAGTATTGACTTTTAACTTGCCCAACGAATCCCTATACACCCAACAAAAAAAAAAACAAAAACAACAACCAGGGAGATGTATGTGTATCACTCACACACTCACACGCACACTTACAAACTCACGTACACATCATTTGTTGAGCCAGCACAAAATTTCACTTCATTTGCCCAGTAGAATTTTGCAAGCCCAGCGCCATTAACATATTGAAATCGATTTGCCAGTCACCAGTAACGCCACTCCTTCCCCCGTCCATATCAAACGAGTATCCTTCCATGTAGATGAATGTGTGTGGACTTAATTAAGAGCCGACTCCTTCCCCTAAAACATTCACATTCCCATTCCTCTCTTGGTATACAGAGGGGCCCAGATATATGCAAAGATACGAGTACGTATGTACATATTTGTGTATGCCTGGGGAGCCCTTTGGTCAGAACGCCCCCCATTTTGTATGCTTAAAAATACACTGAGAGAAATCAGCAAATTTTTCTTAAGCTAAGCTAACTTCGTGCGTGCAAATGCTGAGTTTAAAATATCAGAGGCTAAGAACGCTAACACTAAAATCAAATATTTTTTTTACTTCCGACCTATGGTTAGTCGATTTGGAACAAATTTAGCAAGTCCATACTTCTTGATTCTTGATTTATCACAAAATTGAAATTCTCAACACTTTATTCGCCAAATTTGACAAATAAATAGCGAAATTTGCAAGTGGTTGAAGTGTGAAAGCAGCAAGTCTGCTGATGAGCGAATTGGGGTCAATTCCGAAACAGCTGTCCCGACATACCATTGCTCATCCAAAATGTTGTGAATTATCTTTGTTAAATTGTGTGGATTTTATTGAATTATAACACTAGGCAACAAGGTCCAGTATATTCTAGATGGTTTACGTGTGCTGAACACGAATCTGTTTTCAGAAATAGTCCACCACGTCGAGATTTTTAGTTATTACCGCTTAAATTTGCAAAAAATGCCTACTTTGACTCTTTCTTAGACGCGTTTTATGGGGAACCTATACTTTTATTATGACTTTCTTTGATATTATCGGAAGGTACTACTCCTTAACTTTGAAAAAAAGTATCCCAAACAGTTCTACGATTTTTTCCAATGAAAATATCCCACATTTAGTACTTTTATCAAAATTCACAAAATTTTGACCTAGAGTATGCAATGGGTGGTGATGACTCTAATATGTTTCCGTTTGTTAAAAATAGTGAAGTAGGCTGGTCATTTGTAAAAAAAACTAGCAACAAAATTCTAAAAAACCTTACACGGTTATTCAGTTACTTTCGCTTATGAAATTTATTGTAATCGTCTCTCTTTAGGCACCAACAACAGTAATCTGATATCATGTTAATGTCCCAACTTCTCCATTTCTTTGATGTCCTGGTGGAACCTTCCACCGTGCTCTTCACTCATGTTGCCCAAATTGTCAGGAAAAAAATCTAAATGACTGTTTAAGAAATGAATTTTTAGGCTCATATTGCATTTTAAATTTTTAAATACATTCAGCATATGTTGCACTATTTCAGTGCAGTTGGAGCTTTTTTCCAACAAAAATACCTTCTTTAATTTTCGCCTCACTTATTCCAGGAAATTTTTTTTAACAAATATGCCTCGATGGCTTCATGGTTTTTCTGACAGCAACCGAATAACAGGCCCAATTCAGTCAATTGGTCTTAAATTGCGTGGTTCTCGAAGACCAAACTCTGAAAATGGTTTTTGAAAAGGTTGCAGACTAAAGAGTTGCGCCAGAGTTTAACATAAGCAGAGAGAGAGAGAGAGTCTATGCGAGAGAGAACGAGAGAGCGCATATAGTTCGTCGCATACATGCATATCGTTAGCCGTGCCTTACACACTGATGCATACATACGAAGAAGACCTTTTGAATTCGGGAATGAGGCCAAACGGTCCCAAAAAGACCTACGAGGAAAAAAATCAAAAAAAGTGTTTCTCTCCTCTCACAACCACAACGTTTTCTGACAAAGGCAAACGGGGGACCGATTTTTGCGACCTCTGATTTAAACCTTTAACATATTGTTTAATTAGTCCAAACTTTATATGCAGAGGAGGTAAAATTTTTTTTAAAACGCTGCGCAAGAGGAGGTCGAATAACATAATGTAGCCCAGGTATCAATTCTTTCCTTTTTGGCCACACTTTTTTTTCCAACGCTCTGATCTATTCCTGCTATCCCACTTGCATGGAAATTTTGTATTCCCTGGTTGTTGGCCTAATATTATTGAGATTATTTTTAAGTCTCCGCAAATGAACAAGTTATGTTCATCATATTTAACATACCTAAGCAGAGTTGCGATATTCTCGTTGGTCTCTTTCATTTGTGCAATAGGTATAGATGCATATTTACGACCATTGTCTAATAGAACAGCCTTTAAACTTATTTTAAAGGAATCTATAAAAAGACTCCAATCTTTAGGCTGATGTCAGAGTGCGCGCGACATGCGATGCTACGCGAGAAGCGATAATATTTCTTGCAATGAGCAATGCGAGAAGATGACATAGTGAAAGCTTTGAGCGAAGCGAGTTGCATTGATCAACTTTAATTTGCTGTCAGAATTTACCATGATTTAATAATACAAAATTAGGCCAGTGGTGAGAGCATGCAACACGAAATGAAAAAGCAGAGTTTAATAATTTATACAATGATTTACGAAAATATCCAGAAAAGCTTTTTAAATTACACTAGTTTACAGCCAAAAAGACCCATTTCTATTGAAACTATTTTTAAGTGTAGTTTGGATTGGAGATCTCAAAAATCGATTTCAAAAATTTTTTCATGGCTCCGTTTTTTAAATATGCATTTTTTTTTCATTTTTTCGGTAGGTGCACTTACATTTTAAGTCATACATATCTCACTTTATAATAGTCAGATAGAGCCAAG
Source organism: Lordiphosa magnipectinata (assembly GCA_037044535.1). Taxonomy (NCBI): domain Eukaryota; kingdom Metazoa; phylum Arthropoda; class Insecta; order Diptera; family Drosophilidae; genus Lordiphosa; species Lordiphosa magnipectinata. The sequence goes on along the minus strand of JBAMBO010000108.1, from coordinate 106,696 downwards.
CAAGATATGAATCGAAAGGTAATTTAATGGTCAATAATCGCACAGAACACTATTTTCGGTTGAGTAGTTTCTATACAATAATACAAAGTATTTCCAAAAAAATCGATTTTTTTCTCGAAAACGCTATAAGTTTCGTTTCCAATCGCCTAGGAAAAATATTTAAAAATTCAAAAAAACTATTTTTATTTTTTCTACATAAGAACCGCACTTTATCGAAGAAAATAAGATATTGATGAATAAAATCTATAAATAAATATAGGAGCTGTGAGCAATTGAGTGATGAAAACAAGTGGTATTTTTGAGATTTTTTAAAAATAAATTTTCCTTTGCTTCGACTTTTGTTCTGTTCGGGTATTTTTTTCTGATTTGGCTATTCGCCCACTTCTAATATTGACCAAATGACGAAGAAACTAGAAAAAAAAATTTTCATAACACTTAAAATACTCAAGTTTTTCTATTAGTTCCTTTACTTAAATTGATCTAGCTACAATATTTATTCATAGATTTTCTTCATCAATACCTTATTATCTTTGTAGAAGTACGATTCTTATGTTGAGAGAATAAAAATAATTTTTTTGGATTATTTTTTAGTTTTCCTAGGCGATTAAAAATGAAATTTCTTGCATTTTTCAGCAAAAAATAGATTTTTTTGAAATATTTTTGGTCATTGTATTCAAACTTCTAAACCGATTCTGAAAATAGTGCTCTACGCTATAATTGACAATTTAATTTCCTTTCGATTCATATCTTGCTTGATACCATCTGACGATTATGAATTGGGATATGGCATAAAATGTTAGTGCACCTCCGAAATTATACCTCTCAGCAAAACGTGATTTTCGGTTCTGCAAAAAAAAATTTTGTTAAATTTTTAAACAATTTCAAAAATCGTCTAAAACGAAAAAATGGAAAAAGGGTTGTTTAAAAACTTGTTTGTTGCTAAAGTTTATATATAATTTTTTCTCAGTGATAACCACCATGATATAGGTTCTAAGAATATACCTGTTTTTGCCCTAAACATAACTTAAATTACGGTGCTTTCAAAAAGAGATGGAGACTTTTATAGTTTAAAAGATATTAATAATTGCAGTTACAAACAAATAAAAATATGCCCTTAAATAATGCTTTGCCACGAAGTCAGTTTTAAAGCAATGTGATTTTTATTTATATTTATCAAGCTTTTAAAAAATGTCCACTTCTTGCAGATCGGACGTCTTATCATATTTCGGTTTTTTGCATAATCGAAAATCACGATTTTGTGTGAGTGTCGAGATCTAATTTCGGATTTTTTTATTTAAATCCAAAATGATGAATTTTAAAACCGTTCGGTTTTAAAAAGAATGACCCATATTGATGCTTTACAATAAGAAGAAGCTAAGAATGCAACAAAAATACGTGCGATCTGAGAGAGTTCAAGCGAGAAAGCTCTCTTTTTCTCGCAAATTGCATATTAGGAACAAAGTTTAATTCAAGAATCTCAAGTTGGAGCGAATTTGATCCACTGTGAATGTGTCTTTCAAATAGTTCCTTACTCAAAGGTCATAGTGCAACTCTTTATAAATAAGTCGTTCGGCGCTTCTTTGAGATTCCTCAATGCATGTCTGCCTGTAAGCTGCATCGATTTTAAAAGGCGTTTGCTCTGCCCTGGATCTCCAGCTAGAATGATCTTTTAAGGAAAGTTCCATTCCGTGCGTGCTGGCTAGGTTTTCCCAATGAAAAAAAAATTGCTGATTGGTACATCTTTCTTACTTAGTAGGGACCACCATGTACAGTTGATAGCCCTTTTCGCATCATTAAGCTTCTCTTGCAAATGAAATTTAAACTGAGCATTATGATATATACAAATACCCAAATACTTCCAGCTCAGTCACTCCTAAGTGCCACTTTTAATTCAAGGCTAGTCTCCTCTAATGCCTTTTAAGAATGTCATTGATGTGAAGCGATAAGAGTATGATCCAAGTATGAAATTTTCTATTATTCCGTAAAAAAAAACTCATCATTTGCATATCGCGCTGTAGTACGATTTCTGTTCTTACATCGCAATTGGAAAGCAGTTTTTCGTACTTATAGATGAATCTTGGATCGGGAAACGAATCTAGAGATAGCAAAAGCAAAGGCTAAATATTACAGAATCAATAAAACTAAACTATATGATTTATTTTGGTATGGCGATAAAGAATCTGAACAAAACATGGGTTCCCAATTCAGTTTGCAGTACTTGAGTTCTGAATTACGCAGTTGAGCGATGTGATATCTGCGGAAGACCTGGAAAGTCAGGTGTATTAGACTGCATAGCAAAGAATTTGGGTAGCAGTGATCAACAGACGGTTAGACACCAAGTCGATAAGGATAAACTTCTTGATTAAAATATTAGCTTATATCCTAAAAACTATATCCTATCATTATCCAATCCAATAGGTATGATATTCTTGATTGGAGATTGGTTTCTCTTTTCCAATTGTTAACTCAGGTAAAAAAATTGAGAACTTTATACTTGCATCAAGAATATTTGGTGGAAAAGCACGCTAAGAATGGAAATTCTTGTTTCAAGTATGCATTTTTGATTCCGTATTTCATGATCTTGCTCTTGGCTTGGCTTGCTCCCTCCCTACAGTTACTTCTACTTACTTCTCTCGCCTAAAAACACCATTTAAGCTTAATATTAGGTACAGAATTCTTTGAAAAATCAACAACGAATAACATTTGAGTCGATTCGACTTTCTACACAGAAAAAAAGAAGGTTATTTGTAGGATTTCCGTATCCATTTGGACTGGATAGTTAAAATAATGTAAAAATGATATTAATAATATCCATTTAATGTTAGATTGATCTTATATTTTCATTCAATGTATCTGAAAATTGTCCAAAGGACAATCTTTTCTTATTTTTCCTGTGTAGAGCACTGAGGAGCACCAGCTTGAAAAGAATGTGTACAAAATCTACATCAACAATGCGCTCGCTGTCCTAGCATAACACCTCGAATCTTTCTCCCAGTGTGTTAGCCTGTCAATATAAAAATATATATATATATATGTAATATGGTGCACACACATGTTCACATATTGGCAAGATGGCCGCTCGGCTCGCAAAATCCACACGAACGACGAACCGTGCGAAGCAGCATCAAAACTAATTTATGCGAATGGGACAGAGCGGTTGGTGGGATAGGGGAGGCTGATGGGGGCTCGCTGATTGTCTGTGTATACCCGTTTTTACACACACACACACACACTACATGCGAGAAGGCTTAATCACCTAGTAGCTTAGCCGGGTATATGCCATGTGTGTGTGTGTGGTCGCCATTAAGGCAACGCATCAATTTTCCTAAACGAAATAGGCAAAAAGGCGTTTGGTGTGCGGGCGTTGCTCACTGGTCCATATAGAGAGCCCACCCCCACCCCAACCACCCTTCGCCATTGCCACTGCCACTGCTGCTGCTGCTGCTTCCTCTTCTTCTTCCTCTTCTTCTTCTAACAAACATGAGGGCGACTAAGTGGCCGACAGCGACATCAGCAGCAGAGCCAAACGTCGACAGCAAAGTCGGCGCACCCTTTTAACCGAAAAACCTGCGCGCCATGGTAGGGTTTTTGTGGGTAGACAGCAAAGCAAGTCTGGCTGGATGATTGGGAGTGTGGAGTGGGGAGTGGGGGGGGAAGGCAGGTCGGTCATTGAGTGGTTGGACCACGGTGGGCAAGCATCTATGGCTTGGGAGTGACAGCGCCACACATACACACACGTACACAACATGTGTGTGAGGGAGTAATGCATATGCATGTCCTGCTCGCACACACACTCACATAAGAGCTTCGTTTTTAAGGGAAGCAAAATGTATTGCTCATCGAAGGCTATCGAATGTGGTCGTGGTCTCGTTCTCATCGTCGTCGTCGTTGTCGTCGCTGTCGTTGTCGTCGTCGTCGTCGTCGTCGACGCAGTCGTTGGGTACTCACAACAATGGCGCTCGTCTGATGGAGCTACAGCTACAACTGGACGAACATGTTGCGTTCTCGCATGTGTGTGTGTGTGTGTGGGTGTAGAGTAAGCTGTCCGTCCATACGTGAAGAAGCCCAAGCCCAAGTCCTGGCTCAAGCACTCGCACACTCACACACACACACACATGTTGTCTCCGCTTCGTGTTTTATTACTCGCGACCTGCGTAGGAAGCAAAAGGCGCCACACACGAAGATGGCGACTCACACACACACACACACACATATGCATACAAAGCACGCATTTCGGTGCTGTCGCCGCTCTCATATATGTACATACAGTAAAGCCTCTGATTACATAATACCTCTACTAGATTCGTTCATAAGTGGATTGATTTTGAGCTGTAATTCGATCTATATCATATAAGGAATCAAGCCGATCGTGTTTGATTTCAAGATCTTAATGAAAAGTCTGGAATTTCAGAAGCGATGATTATCCTGTAGTCTTTGAAATTATGTGAAAATGACCGCCAATATGTACATATGTCTATATTTTAGTGTTAAGGTATGGTAATCGAATGATGGTCACACTGTTTAGAGAATGGAAGATGACAAGACGGAGAGTAGAACGCAGTAGTACACAGTCTAATCGTTTTCTTATCATAAATGATACTTTTGTCAGGACAAAACGGTACCCTAGCTGCAACTCTTCATGAAGAGTCGTTTATACGCCGTTTTTTGATCAGTTTCGACTCATTTGCGAGTATTTTTGGAGACGTTTCTTAATGAATCACGTTTTGAGCAAATGCACGAGTCATTTTTGAGTTTATCTTAAATCGCACATGAAACTAATCTTTTTTAAATCAACAAGAGGGTTTCAAGAAGACTCACCAAGGTGATTCTTGTTAAAATGATCTTCCAAATGGGTTAGTAGTATCTATTAGTGTTGTGAAAACCATCGATAGTACTATCGATCATTGTGAATTTGGCCAACCATCGATTGTCGTCACCCCCAATCGATGTATCGGAGCAGCTTATTTCGTAGTTCTAGAAACTTCATAGTGTTATAAATTCTGAGTAAAATTTTAGCAAATTGAACTTGTCATATTTATATATTCGACTATCTTATATCTGCGGCTTCGCACGCATTTGTGTATGTAACTTTTTCCAAGGATTTTCCCACAAAAAGGAGAATAGTTAATCTATGGAATCACTTTATGGTGCTCAATAAAGTTGTTTTTTGAATAAATTTTCCGGCAGTTTTTCCATATATTTAAAAATTTTAGAATCACATTGGTAAAGTTATGTTATGTGAAGCTTTGAAAATAGGTTTGGAGTTAGTCGGATGAAAAACAAAAGAGTTTCATACAACAGTTTTCCGCCCATTTTCTGACTTTGCGGGAGATTTTCATAAAATTGTAAGTCACTTATATCATGTTTTTGTGTGTGTTTGATTGAAAGTGAGCTTGGAGCTAATCGCTGGAAACTAAAATGTTGCCCATATATCCTCGGCCACAAATTTTCCACCAAGCGTGTGGAATTTTCCGGAAGAGTAGTATGCAGTCATTGTTGAATTTACATACAGATCTTGGAAAATAAGTTTAAACCTAAACATTAAACATTTTCCGACTTTGAGAGTAGATTTCCCAAATAGAAACCCGTGTAAATAGTGTGAAAATTAAAACCGAAAAAAACCTCGTTTACAAGTCACAATATATGTACGTATATTTCAATTTCAATACTTTTACTCACTTTATACAATAGAGTGTTTGATATCAACTGTTTGGAAAAATCTTTCATTAACAGTATAATATTTCCAATATATAAAAAAGGAGATATCAATGATCCGATGAACTACCGAGGTATATCCTTTATGAACTGTGCAGCGAAGCTACTAATGAGTATACTGTCGACGAGACTAACAACGTGGGTCGAAAAGCACGATAAATTAAACGAGTTCCAAGCAGGATTCCGGCGTGGATACTCAACGGTTGACAACATATTCAACTTAGCATCTATAGTCCGCATTAAATTTGAAGAAAAAAGAAAAGTTTATGCTTATTTTGTAGATTTTAAGGCTGCCTTTGACCGAGTACCTCGTAAACATCTTATATACAAGCTCCAACGACAAGGTGTATCCACAAAAATAATACAATTTATAGAAAAAGTATACTCGCAAACGTCTTGCACTGTTTGGACTGGGAGTGAGCTTTCTGAGAAGTTTGAAACCATTAACGGATTAAAGCAAGGATGCCTTATGTCACCGTTGCTGTTTGCGATGTACTTAGATGATATGCATGAACACACTTAGGAGGTGGCCTGTATATCGACAACACAAACATTAGGGTATTAATGTACGCAGATGACATTGGGATGGTAGCGGACAATCCCTCAACCCTCCAGCAAATGATCCATAACCTCGAGACATACTGCATATTGTGGGGCATGGAAGTCAATAAGACAAAACCCGAGATTATGGTGTTTAGAAAAGGCGGTAGACTGGCGGCATCGGAGAACTGGACGTATCAGGAGGAGCAGGTGAAGGTGGTACCGGAGTACAAATACCTTGGGGTTATCCTGACACCTACAATGAGCTTTAAGAAGCATGTGGCAGCCAGGACAAAAGAAGAAAAGGCGAGTATAAACTCTGTGTGGGCGAATTTCATCTACAAGGGGACAGTGAACCTAGCATCTAAATGGAGAGATACCATTGAAACAGCTGTTCGGTCAACTAACCTCCTTTGTGGTGTGGTGTGTCCCTGTTTTAAAGTTATGTACCAACATAGCGAGACCAAGAGCAGGCAAAAAAAAAAAAAATTTTAAGGTTTTAAATGGAAAATCTTTAACTCAGTCAGCAGAACGGTACAGTGCTATGGAGCTCAAGTCTGGGGTGGAGAAATAAAGGAAGAGGCAGACCAACTGCAGCGATATTTTTTAAAGAGGATACTCAAACTACCAGATAGCACACCCAACTACATATTGGGAATTGACGCAGGGCTAGAAGATGGACACATCTATAGTCTAACACTTCATCTCAAATACCTATGAAGATTCTAGACTCCCGCATATCCTTGCTGAAAAAATGATGCGAAATAATTTGGGGTGGTTTGCGAGGCTTAGAGAAATGTTCGCGCATCATGGCATATCACTCGGAGACAACCAATCGCATGCAGATTGGATTGACCACAATGTTCGGTTCCTAAGCGCATCAAAAGCAGATAACCACATGCAACACATGAACAAGGCGTCAGTAAGTGCATCAAGAGTGTATAAAAACCTTAATTATGCAATAGGGCCCACATACTGCAACGAGTCTTTCAAGCAAAGCGAGATAACTTGTATAATGAAGGCCAGAGGAGATCTTTTATGGAAGAAGAATTGTAAAAATGGAGGTATATGCTCACTATGCAATATGTCTGAGCAGGAGGACATGCAGCATTTTGTAGGACGATGTCCAATACTGCGGGAATTTCGTTGGCGTTATTTCAAAACTTGTACGTTTACCGAGGAAGAGGTGCTGACGGCCCTGAACGGGGGGATGGGATGGAATAATCTGGCGAATTACATAGAGATGGCTACTAATTATAGAAGAAATGTCATAAATGAAAATTTTTAAATAATATGCAGAATATGAAATTTTGTTAATTATATATAAAATAAGTATATGCTTATATATGTAATTGTTTTTTATGTCATACAACAGAAGGAAGGCTGACGGTTTTAAACCAAGCTTTAAATGTTTGTTTATGATTAGTTAATCAATGTAAAACTGTAAGCTATGAATATTATGAAATGAAAATAAACACTTATCTATCTATCTAATACTTTTACTCAACATTTCTTCTGCTTCTTCAAGATAAAACTCTTTCAGAAGCTGAATAACAAGGAAGGCTTCACTTTTACTTTTCACATTCAATTGATCACCCGCCGTGGCCGCCGTAAGCAAAGCCGCTAGCAACTTCGGAACTGTTGTCGCTGACAGCGAGAATTGTACTCATTTTCTGACATCTGATGGTTTTAAGCTCGACGAAAAAGTAGAAGGGGGCGTTTTCTCTCTTTCTTTTCTTTTCGCCTTCTTGATAACTGTACTGTGTACCAAGCCAAGGTGGTAGGCATCCAGAAAGCTGCCACCTGCCTTAGCAAACTCACGGTCAAAGAAGGAAACGTATTTATATACCCTTAAAGCATTGGACTCACATACCAACAATGCTAAAACTTTTACTGAATGTCGCTTATTTTTTCAGTATACACCTTATATCTGTGCCTGGACATCGCAACATAGAAGTTAATGAGTCTGCGGACAGAATAGCCAGAATAGGTACCACCATCGAGCTCCTTTCAGAGAAGAGCATATAAGCTTCACACAAAAGCTGAAACACTTCGTCTCGCTACTAATCGGTGGAAAAACCTTTTCTCCAGCATTCGACCAAAAAGTACAAACACACTTTTACGTCACAGAAGGGAACACATATCACTACGGGTGGGGACGCTCATGGGACACTGTCTTATGGGCCAGTCGACACGCAGCACGCCTAGATGTCACCTACCATGACTTCTTCAGAAGTTGCAGATACGAAGAAGAGTAGGAATCGGTACAACAACTTCTTTGCCATTGCCCCGCCTTGAGTAGAAGGACCTCTACAACTCAACCTCTCGGAGACATCCGGGCTAGAGATCCCAGCTTTACTCAAATTCATTTTGTCCACACAATGGCTCCCCCCTCAGTATTAGCAAGTAAGAAAGTCGGTCAAGCCCGACTGTAATATACTCTGTACCTGAAGTAGCAGCTGAATGCAGCGGTGCTGAACAATAGATGGCATCACTATTTGCATTGAACCCCCAGGGCGGGGTAAGTAACTTTCTTTTGGTCATAACTTGAGTATCGTTCATCCGATCTTTATCATTCCTTTGGCAAATCGATAGTTAAGCTTAATTACTATATATCTTTCGAAGGTACTAACCATCTATATTTATAAAAGAGTTCAAGCTGACTGACTCACTGACTCACAGAGAAAGGATGCTGAATTTTTCACAGTTGTTTCATCTTCTGCTGAAAGTGAGTACTAAGAACGGATTTTGGAAAACTCTGGCGGGAAATGTGGCAAATTCGATCAAGTTCAAACTCATTTTCAAAGATCTTTATGAAAATTCAACAAGAACTGCATACCAATTTTTCGTAAAATTCACCTCTCTGGGTGGAAAGTGGGTGGTCAAGATTGCTTGGGCGAAAGTTTAGTTGCCAGCGCTTAGGTCCAAACTCATTTTCAAAGTTGCCCATAATAAAATATTAGAAACGTGACTTACAAATTTCGGAAAATTCAACCCCAAAGTCGGTAAATGTTCGGAAAACTGTTGTATAAAACCTTTTTCGTTTTTCATACGATCAAGTTCAAGCTCATTTTCAAAGATCTATATGAAAATTCAACAATAACTGCATACCAATCTTCGTGAAATTTCAGCCCCATAAGGGTAAAGGGGGTAGTCAAGGTAACATTTACGTAAGGTTAGTTCTCAGAGATTAGCTCCAAACTCATTTTCAAAGTTACGCATCCGATTGACTTAACACTCGGTTTGTAAGAATAGAATACGAAAAAATTTGGGTGGGAAGTGGGTGGTAAGTGAATGGGATTTAGTTGGTAAGTGGGTTAGATGTGGGTGGGAAGTGGGTGGTAAGTGGGGTTGATGTTGGTGTTAAGTGGGTTGGATGTGGGTGGTCAGTGGGTGGGAAGAGGTTGGTAAGTGGGTGGTTGGTGGGTGGGATGTGGGTGGTAAGTTGGTGGGTGGTAAGTGAGTTTGAAGTGGGTTGGATGTGGGTGAGAAGTGGGTTGGATATGGGTCGGAAGTGGGGGGGAAGTGGGTGGGAAGTGGGTGGGATATGGGTTGGATGTGGGTGGTAAGTGGGTGGGAAGTGGGTGAGAAGTGGGTGGTATGTGGCATATTGGTTCCATACTGATAAAGGCTATACTGATGGCGGTGCAGCGAAGTGCGACGGGTGTTATGCAAGTCTATCTATAAAACTGTGGGCAATATACCTTTTTTTACAAATTGAGGGGGGGCGGCAGAGGGCGTGAAAAAAAATTGAAAATAAACTTGATCTGCCTGTAAGTATAAGAAGTATATGTCCCATACATGTCTAACCTCTATCTCTTACCATTTCTGAGATCTGTTTATTCATACAGACGGACCAGGCTATATCGTCTCGGGTGTTGATGCTGATCAGGAATATATATATATACTAATAGCTATACAGATCATCCAATCTACTTGTTGTGGAGTTATTATAGTATTCACCAATGCAAGCTTTACTGTGGCGCAAGCGAACCATGTTCTGTTTTCTGAACTTTCGCTTGCTCCATCTCGCTCGCCATATCTCGTCCCGTATCTTTAATTGAAGGACTTTTGCGCAACTCACACTCATGTGTGAGTTGTATGTGACAGGGTTTGGCCCACCTTGCCTCACACTTGGCTACTGCTCGGCTCCGGGCTCGCTCACTCGCACGCTCGTCGGCGTCCAAAGCAAATGAATATCTCATGCTTATAATGGTCGTCCGGGGCAACAACAAAGATGGAGTGTGTGTGGGTGGGGGAGGGCGGCAACGGCAGCAGAGTAGCCCTTTGACTACCTAACACCACCACCATCAGTACCATCAGCACCCGAGCCCCACTCCATGCCATTGTCTTTGTCCCTATGTATGTCCTGCGGGGCTTATGTGCACATGAAGTCAGAGTGGGAGATGGAGCTGGCGAGGCACTTTCAACCATATGCACATTTCGTGCTATCGGCAGCGACCAACAACATCCATATGAGAGAGAGAGAGTTGAGGATTGGCAGGGGCAGGGGCAGCGGCAGAGGCCAGCTGAAGCTTATGTAAGCCAATACATACACAATGCGCGATATTTATGCGCATACATACACGAATTTGGTGCTCATACATATGGATACACAAACATAAACATATATATATATCTCTGTGTATATGTGTATAACTCACTCACATATGGGAGACGAAGACTTTTCATATTCGATTTTTGCATCATGCTGACGTTTTTGTATTGGAAGCCATCGCCTTCCCACCCTTCCCCCTCCAACTTCTTGAAGAAGGGTTGCTAAAACTCAGCAATTGGAAATATTGAGTATTTTATTTATTTAGAAGTTGTACGAAACTGATTGGGTCTTTGCGATCAAATCCATGCTGAATTGACCATCCTATGGTGCTCTTAAGGTACAGTTGCCACTTAGCGACCGTGCATAAAAGTTCACTCAGCAAAGGAGCTCATCTTTGAAATAGTTGAAACAGTTGATTACTGTTTTGGTTTCCGAAGAAGACATTTCAACGATACTTCGATTTGAGAGCACTATTCGGAACTAAAGACCCACACTTATTCCAGTAGCTTTGTACTTAAAGATGTTCTGATTGTAGTCAGAGACGTTAAATTTTATTGTTAAAGAAATCAGGAGAAAGCAAAAATCTAAGCCCATACACTGAGAGTTCAATGCTCAGAAATTTTAATATGTGTTTACACTTAGACTTTAACATTCAGCGTAAAATATGGAATTCGTAAATATAAAGTTTGTACACTTTAATTCTAATATGAAAATTTTATTGAAAATTTTAATTTTTTGCCGTCTTAGCGCGTTGCTTCATTGGACCTGTATTGAACTGAATCTACCATCTGCCTAAAAACATGAGACCACTTGTAATTCTCAAGTTGGAATTCCGTGCATGATCAATCATATAAAAGAGTCAACTGAAATTTGGAGTTTAAATATGTTTTTAGTCAAATCAAAATGCAAATGCAACAAAAGACACATGGTTTCATCTACTTTGGAGAATGTTGTATCAAATTTTCTATCAGAGTGTGCAACAGCACATCCTAACAAAGGTCTATGAAAGATCGCAGCTCTCTAGTTAAATTCAGTCAGTTAGATATGTGAAAAAGCGAAGGCAAACTACAATGTGACTGTTTTAGTGACCTTTTGATTATCCATCATAGAACTTATAAGCGGGCTCTAGGTCAATAAGTTATGATCTTGTTCATACCATTTCTGAAAAAAGACGTCTAGTTTAATAACATTTTAATCTGCTACTTTGGCCCTCCTTTAGATTGGCTACGCAGTAAGATCTACAATTTATGATAATAGAAATGAGCTGAGTTTTTAACAGGTGCTCAATCATTTTAAGACTGGACAATGAGCACCCATTGGCACGCTTCGCAATTAAATGCAAACAACAACAAAATACATGATACACTACTCTACCAGGAAATCAAGAAGTATCTTACTTCATTTCGTATATATGGGTAAAGCAAGTTATGAATCGAAACTGTTATCAAATTTACAATAGTCGCGTAGAACATAGTTTCAAAACGGTTTCGTAGTTTGAACACAACGAGCAAAAATAATTGTTTAAAATTTATATTTTGCTCGAAAACGAACGAAATTTCTTTTATAAACGACTAAGAAAAATATAAAAATATACAAAAAAAACAATTTTTATGTTTTCTACTAGAGCCCTGCATAAATGGAGTCAAATTGCCCTTTGATTCATGTTTTATAAAAAGCGTTTAAGTAAATCAAGTCAGAAATTGTTTTGGTTTGCTTAAATAGATAGAGCTCTTGTGGTTCATTAGATCAAAACAAGTCAGAAAATGATTCGAACTAAAAAATCTTCAGTGAAAAATCGGAACCGAAAGACTTTAAGAAAAACAGTTTGGCAAGACATTGCCAAGCATGGTGTGAATAACTAAAACCACTTCGAGCAAAACAGAACCGATTGAAGAGCACTTATAGCAGCGGCCAAGACCGTTAAGCGGTTCAGATATTAATATCGAGCCAAAGAAGAAAAACTGCTACGTATTTATTTATTGTTGTTGTTTAGAGTTTAACAAAGTTCAGTCAAACTATTTACAACTATGAATTTAGATTAGACAATAGACTATTCCTTACATCTAACAATGGGGAGTTTACTGAGAACAAATGATGGTACTTGTTGTAAATAAGGCAGAGATTACGAAAGGGTTCATGATGAGCATAGTTCGTGAGTTCATATAGATCATGGCTCATGTCATGAGCTATTATTGAATGAATAATTTGAGCTATGAATAGAAGTTCATAGATAGTTCAAAGAAACAGAGTCAAATTATGCAGGGCTGTATTTTCTACTTTAGAATCGCACTTCTAGAAGGAAAAGCGAGAGCGTATGTTAAAGTCGGCCCTGCTTGACTTCATTATACTCATTACTCAGGGGAAAACATTTTTCATAGCTATCCGGTGCTCCTGAGGGGGGGAGCCGAAAAGTAAGCATAATTTTTTTAACTCGGCTATTTATTATCAAAGATCGGATGATGAAAACTTCAGGGATTATAGATATTTCGAATATAAATGTATGTTCAAAATTTGATCGATATCTTATAAATTGTGGAAGTTATTGAGCGTGTTCAACAGAAATATTGATCGCTGAGCAGGTATAAAAAATAAATTATCCATCGAAAAGGATCTGCTGAACGCAGTGCTACATTTTCCCCCAAAGTCGGTCACAACAAAAAATCGGCCAGCTGCACGCCTTAAGCGTTAGCACTTTTTCAGAAGCGTTAGAGGGCGCTATTAATGTTATAGATTCCATCGAAAAACGAGAAGTTAAAAAATATTGCCTTAACTATACTTGCTATTACAGCAACTCAGGTATCAGTTAACGAGCCCTTTCAACACTTAGTTTTGATCTTTCTAATCTAAGAGCTGGTATAGATGAACAGCTCAGAGAAGATATAATGCTTATTAACCCAAACGAAGCAGTTCTCAAAAGTAGTAATTGTCAGCTAATGAATTTGATAATTAAAATTACATAATTGAAATAAAGAATATTATTTTAAAAAATAAGTATGTATTAATAAATCGGAAGTATTCCTTTAGGTTCGAACCAAAACCTTGGCTTCAGCGGTTCCAGGAACCGGTCCGTGAACCGAACCTTAGACTTTACCACGGGTTCGAATCCCCGTACCGAACCTTCTGCAAAATTTTAGAGATTTGCAGCCTTGATTTTAATTAATTTGTGCTTCAGTGAGATGACCATTATCTCGAAAAGGTGTAAGCAGATGTACACTAAGCGGATAAGCTGAATAACCTATCAAATTCATGTTGGAGGATACGAGCGGATAATCTTTATTTAAAATTTTTGAATAGAGAATACTAGATTTATAGACTCGAGCATCATGCAACAAAAACATCAATTACAGGTGCTGTCACAAAGGCCCTGAAGGATAAAAGAATGGATTTGCATTCTGTTATAGAAATCGTGTGCATTTCCCACTGGCTGCTTTGTTGGGATATGGCAGCCGTCGATAGCACCTATTACACCTGGAATGCCTCGGGATTTCTCCTTAAATATGCCAGCAGTAGTTGCTTGTTGGGCACAACCGGGCCATTTAATATAGGTGGGTGCTAATCCAGCGAGTATATGCACGATTTACCCAAAAATTTGATACGTCCAGAACTTTTGGCTATTATGATATAGTATCACACGAGTTCAGCAGGAAGATCATTAAAAATGTATACCATGATCAGGGAGCAAGTTGTTCTGCTGAAAAAGGCCATTGGTATGGAGGCGCGAGTGCAAAAATTTGAAGGACTAGTTTGAATCCCTGGTTTTTGATTTATGTCAACATCAGTTTGAAAGCAGTCATTCGATTTGGACCATAAATTTGCAAATCGGTAGTGTTGACCGTAATCGCATATAAATATTAATAATGCGACGATGTTTGAGGACGCTAACATTGAAACCAAAAAAGTTTTTCTCAGTAAGACGCCATTTTCTCGACCGACTCGGTTCTGTGGCAGCTCATTTTAAGAATATGTGTCATCCAATTTTGACCAAAGTTTGCAAATCTGTATTGATAAAAGCATATCAATATTAATAATGACCGTGTTTGGGAACGCTAACATTAAGAACAAAAAAGTTTTTCTCACTAAGACCCATTTTTTGACCGATGGTTCCTATGGCAGCTATAATGATATAGTCATCCGATCCTGTCGGTTCCAACATAATAGCAGCGTGCAGTAAAAAGAAGACTCTGAGCAAAAATTTCAGCTCGATAGCTTTAAAACTGAGAGACTAGTTTGCGTAGAAAGCAGACGGACGGACAGACGGACAGACAGACGGACAGACAGACGGACAGACAGACGGACAGACAGACGAGACAGACGGACAGACAGACGGACGTACAAAGCTCAATCGACTCAGCTCGTCGCCCTGATCAAGAATATATATAGGTTATGGGGTCGGAAATGAATATTTCTATGCGTTGCAAACTTATGGGCAAAATTATAATACCCTTTGCAAGGGTATAAAAAGTGCAATATTAATGTCCAAATTAGAAAATTAGCGCCAGCGCAGCCGTGAAACCGAATATATCGAAATAGGTTATGATTAAATGTAAGATTGGCTTACATTAGTTCAATTTAATTGTTTCCCTCTGAAAGTTTGATAAAACACCGTGTTTTTAAGCACTTTTAATATTTTGGTCTTGGTGGACCTTTTGGTGGAAATGCCCATATACAAACTGCAGGTCAGAGGTCATTAATTAGTCAGGGCACTCGATAACAGCGCTCTTTCTTGTTTGTACACACCGTACCATTTATGAAAGTGTAAAAAGGTTATCAGGAAGTTGTACAAATGTATATACAGTAGCAGAAGATAAGAAGAAAGACCTTTTGCAGCAACAACCAAGTTGAGGTGTCCAAAAATTAATGGTACTGGTTATTTTTAATCACTTACTTGCTTGATTTTTGTTTCAAAACTGAAAGAAGTTGTTGTTAATATTGCGTTTTTCCCTTAGATTTTGATTGGCACCGCAAATACCGCGTGGGGTGACGACGAAAAAAACGACACAATTTCGGTGATCAATCTATTTATGAGCTTTTCGGGGTAGTTATTTGCTAAAAGAATTTTCTTAATTTTAATATAATTTGTCGGTCTGTGTTTTATATCACAAATGGTGTATGCTTTTCTTATTATGTTTTTTGCCGTATTTATTTTCTGGTTTGGTGGATGATTTGAGTTAAAATTTATTATTCTTCCAGAAGCCATGGGTTTTGTGTACCAGTTAAATGTCAGAGTTTCCATTTCCCTTGTTATTTCCATGTCAAGATATGCTAGTTTGTTGCGTTCTTCTCGTTCTACGTTGCTTGTTGAGTGTTTCTAAAATTATGTCAACATCTTTGGCTCTTACTATGCATATAATGTCGTCTACATATTTTGACAAGTGCTTAAATGTATATCAGTTGTTTTTAGTTTCCCTATTGCATCGTCCATTATTTTGTCTAGTACCATATTAGCGATTGTTGGCGACAGTGGGTTCCCCATAGGCATCCCGAATATCTGATTGTATACGGTTCCATTGTGTGTGAAAAGTTGTTGTCAAGTAGGAAAAATTCTAGTAATTCTTTGAATTTTCTTTTTGGTATGTTTGTGTGAGGGGCTATATCTATCCATTTTTCCATTATAATGCTTACAGCTAGTGATGTCGGTATGTTAGTAAATAATGATAACACATCAAATGATACCAAGATCTCGTCATTCTCAATTTTTCGTTCCTGTAGTCTATTCTTTAGTTGCATGGAGTTTAATATGTTGTAGTCTTCCGATACCATGTTTTGTAGTAGGTATCCTAAGTGTTTGGCTATTTTGTAACTAGGGACGTTTGTAGATGATGCTATAGGTCTGAGTGGTGTGTTTTCCTTATGGATTTTTGGTAGTCCATATATTCTTGGGGCATTTCCTCCTGAACAGTACAGTTGGTGTTTTTGTTTGATGTCTATGTGGTTATTTTTAAAAAGTTTATTTATCATCGTGTTGTTTTTCCTAACTAATTGTGTTGTTGGGTCCTTCCTCAATGTTCTGTAGGTCGTTCTATCGGATAGCATGATATTCATCTTCTTGTTGTAATCTTCTCTGAACATGGCTACTGTTTTGTTTCCCTTGTCTGCTTGTGTTATTATCAGATTATCTTTGTGTGATTTTAAGAATTTTTCCGTGTCCGTAGCTATTTTTAGTATAAGTTCATCCTTTTCGCTTGTCCTATTGTTTTCTTTGTATTTGATATTCTCTGCGTTAGATTCCTTCTTGTCGTTTCCTTAATTTTTTCTTCTTCTATCGTTTGGATCCCCTGTTCCAGATCTGCAATAACGTGGATTGGCGAAATGTTTTTCTTTGTTATGGGTAGAGCAAATTTTGGACCTAGTGATAGGATCCATTTGGACTGTTCCGGTGTGTCTATATTGGTTTGGTTGACAAACCAGTCTGGATTAAGCGTTAGTCCGTCTCCTAGTTTTTTCCGATATTGGTTATTTAATTTGTGTTGGTTGCTATGTCCGTTCTTGTTCTGATTGTTTGGTATGCTATTTTTTGTCTTTTTCGTTAGGTCTTTTCGTCAATTTTGGTTTTTAATTTTTGGTATGTATGAGTCTGATTTCGGTTTATGATATGAATGTGTCTGTGTGATTCTATAATTTCTAAGCTATGTAGTTTATTATTGTCTGAAAATAATAGTACATACAGCCATGCTCCGGTTATCACTTAATTTTGCGAATTGCGATTTGAGCACGTACGATTTCAATTATGTCTCGTCCAGTTTTTGATATCGATAATGTTTCATTTCCAAACCGGTTTGTGTCATTCCACATAACAAAAACAGCTGATGAGCGCCATTACAGATTTGTAAAGTTTGTTTTGCAATATATTCGAAGTGATATTAAAATGCCTTTTTTATTTGCCATTGCCTGCTTTGAGGAAAAACGACGCCGTAAAATTCTTCAGCTAAGACGCAGACATCATTTACGGAAAAATATGTCAGTACTTCATTTGTCAGATGAACGGTAAGTCATGTGTGCATAAAAATATGAACTTTATTTTAAATCAAAAGCTCATTGTTCTTAGGTTCTGGGAATCATTTCGATTAAAACAAACATTTTTAATAATTTTATCCAAAATACGAGCAGATCTCAAATCATCCCAAATAGCGCAGTCAACTCAACTAGCAGCAGTGCTGCGGTATCTTGCCACTGGCTCTTACCAGTTGTCTGTTGCAAGGATCACCATATAAACATGGGCAGGAGTACATTTGGGAAGATACTCCACAACATTATTCAGTTGCTGGAAAGGACAATATGCGCAGAGGAAATAAATTTGCAAATGACACCAGGAGAAATTCAGAAATCGCGGGACTACTTTTACTCCAAATACCAACTTCCTAGCATTATCGCATGTGTAGATGGAACACACATTCAAATTAGAAAACCTACAACCAACGAATCTGTGTTTTTCAACAGAAAAGGTTACTTCAGTTTAAATGCCATGGTGGTATGCAAGAATACGTTTGCACATTCGTAAAATTTTGTATTTTATTTCAGGTGTGTAATTACAACATGGAAATTTTGGCTATTGATGCTACTCATCCTGGATCTTGCCATGACTCATTTATTTGGATGAATAGTCAGGCAAGAGAGTATATATCTCGAACATCAATTGACATACATGTTTGGCTTGTTTCAATAATAAACACGCTTTAGAAACAGCTGACAGAGTTGCCAATCATTTTTTGCAACTATGCCGCTTATATTTTTACAATTCAAAAACTTGCTTGTAGTTCTGTGTGGTATTTACTTAAATAATTTAAAACCATAATTAACCCAAAACTAAAAATCATCAAGCTTGTATGTGAAGTTTAAGCATTGTTTCGTATCTTTTTACGTTCTGCTGTCTACTTGGGCAACTCTAGCAATTTAATCGGTTATCGATAGTCATGTATCGATATATACCATAGCCAAATCGCAACTTGTTGTTGTCGAAAGGTTTGGAAAGAATTTGGGAGGGTTAGTAAAAAAATTGTTTAACACAAGAGTTTAATCCAAACTGTATAAGAGAGTCCACAAATACAATCTTAAAGAGTCAAAGAATGTTAAAAAAATTGATTCATAGGTAGGCAACTCTTAACTGTAGCGACATTTTCCATTTACTTTTCATTTCACGGACTCAGACGTCGCTGGTTTTAAATCGGCGAAATTTTGCGATTTGCGAATTTCGGAGCAACTACTTTTGCGATTTAGCGCCAAATCGTAAAATTTTTGCGAAAGCGAAAATGGGAGCATGGCTGATAAATCCAGTATGTAGTTTCTTAACATGTTAGAAATTTTTTAAGCTCTAATGATAACACAGGTTTACAAAAAAAGGCCAGCTTTTGCAATAGAGAAGATAGTCAACTTTCCATATGTATAATTGGTCGCTGAATTCAAATCAATTGTCTATTTATTTTAAATAAATATTACCATCAACAAAAATTAATTTTAAATAATTTTTTAATAGCCACTCTTTTTTTTTCCAATAACTACCTTGTTATTATCAAACTACAAGAAATTTTAAGATCATGCAAAAAAAGGACACTTTTCAAATTTTTTGGGCTATAACTTTAAAAAGAGCTATTATATAATATCATTCCTAAGATATTTTTCTATCATCAGACCTTTTTTCTGAATTTTTTAAACATGAAAAAAAAAAAAATTTTATCATAAAATAACCAAATTTTCCATTTTAAAATACATAAAAATTGTAGCTTATGAACAAAATCAAAACGTGTTTGGTTTTTCTGTAAGATCATTCAATGCAGCTTACTTTAAAACAAATTTGGTTGGAAAAGGTTAATTAATGCGGTCACAGCACCTATAAATGTAAACAACACAAGTTTATGCAAATATCTCTGTAAACCAGACGTGGTGGGGACAATTGATTTGAATTCAGCTCCAAAAATACATATGGAAAGTTTGATATCTTCTCTATTTCAAAAGCTTGTAACCAATTGTAATGTTTACTACTTCGGCTTCGTTTTCAATTTGATTGCAAATCGGACACTTTTTTGCTTTTTGTTCTTCATGAAATTCGCCATCGAATTCAGTAATACGCCTGGAATTTTCGTTTTTTTAAAGATTTTCCTCAACTACTCTATCCCAACACGATTCGCACACATTAATGTTATAGCAAGGCCTCAAAAGGACAGATTTTGGGTTCACGAAACAAATGTTGCATGGGTTTTCATGAACAAATGAAGACTCAGTCAGTGCGCTTTAATTTGAATGAGTCGAGGTCAGGGATGATGCTAATATGCTTAACCAAATTTGTTAGTTCCTCAACATCGTCATCGTTATCGACACAGGTAAATAAATCTTGTTTATTGAAGCGATCATTCAGTGCAACAGTGCGAGACAAAAACCCTTTCTTTAAATATAAAATTTATTTTGATTTTCATGACAGCGTCTTTAAATTTTGTAATTGGTCGATCGAAATTATATCGTTTTAGAACGACATAGTTTCGACATTCCAATTATAGTTTTTAGTCGAAATAATGTCGTTTTGTTTTGTCGGAATAATGTCGTTTTAAAACGACACAATTTCGAGCGAAATAAAGTTGTTTTGTTTTGTCGGAATAATGTCGTTTCAAATGTACTGGGCGAAATTATGTCGTTGGAATTATGTCGTTATGCCTACAGCGTGCATTTTACAGTTACTATTTCGCGCGCACATGCTGTAGGTGAGTTTTTCGTTCAGTTTCTTTAGGTCAGAGTAAAACTAGGTGCACATTTTTGGCTATATCTTGTAAACTTTTGCGCTATTTGTAAAAAAACACATGCCCCCATTTTGATATGCGAATGGTCTGGATTAGATAAGGGATAGCGGTAAACGCACAGAAGTAATAATTTTCACGGTGCTTACAGAGCGTGTGTCATGTTACACTCGCTCACACACACACACACACAGAGAGAGACACCCCTTCATTTGGTTCCTATTTGGATGCCCAGAGAAGAAATCTCATCGTTGGCAATTTGCATGGGTAATAATTTTTGGGTTCCGGGATGTAGCCTCATCGTCGTTCTCGTCGTCGTCGCTACTGTTAACCGTTACATTTGCTAAAGCGTCGCCTGTCAATCGCGCTCAAAGGGAAATTTATACCTTTTTTCGAATTTTAATTAAATGGCAGCATCTGACGTTGTCGTCGTCGCCGTCGCTCTGTTTGCATATTGCAATTTCTCTAAGAGGGAAGGGGTGGGCAGGGAGTTGAATGTAAATGCGCCTTCATCTAATTGCGGCACACACACACACTCATTCGAAGGGTTTTTCTTGGCCGTAATCCTTCCACATATCCATCACAAGACCAACGCATTTGGCATACCGGTCCAAGATAATTGACGTTGGAAAAAATTTACATGCAACCCCTTCCCCTTTTTTACCCACGACCCCTGGCACCCCGGCACCCCTTCTAACCCCGTCGACCCGTTCGTTCTTCGTCCTGTGGTTTTTGCATTGAGCATGTAATTTGATTACGTCGAAGACGCTGCCGGCTGACACAAAACTAACGAAGCAGCAACCCAAACTGCTGCATACAGCACACACGCAGGTGAGAACGACAATTTCCCAGGCTCGCGGGGCATGCAAAGTAACCCGTCACCCATCACCCATCACCTTCACCCTATGCCCATATTGATTGTGTGCAGAAATTATGTAAAGGCATTAAGGAGGATGCCCAAAAAAATGCACAAAAATTCGCACGATCGCCTTTAAGCTTTACATTTGATTGACAGGCATCTTCGTTTTGGCATTAGTTTCTAAATAGCCCAGGAATTATGGGCAAAAAAGAATGGGTTTATATTTTTTCCCATAGCCAGAGTAAAATATGCCAAATTTTTTAATGTAAGTGACAATATCGATGATTTCATACTTAAAATCTAGTAGTACTGCAAGTTGAAAGCGAAATCAGGAGGAGCAGGGAGGGCCTTGGTGGAGGAGTCTCAATTTTTGTGAATAAAGAACTCAAATCTAAGATAGTAACAACCTTCAAAATGCGCAATGGAGTATATTTTTTGGTCGAGATTGGTACCAGAGTATCTAACAAGATGTTGATAGGGTCAAATATGAATGTTGACTTTACTGAATTAACTATTTTACTCTCTACATTGACCCTTGATTATGTTCACGCAATTATAGCAGGTGACCTTAACAATAATATGCTTTCTGTAAGACAACTACCAGACTCTTTTGGTGTTCTTGGACTAAGGTTAGTAAACTCACTGGTAACTACCCATTATAAAAGTACAAAAGACTCACGACTAGAAGAGAGCTGTGTTCTTTGACCAGGTCTTCGCACCAGTATTCATGACTAGAGATTACAGAAACATCCTCTATGGCCTTCTGAGCACTGAATTTTCTACATGTAACAGGGACTCCACATACTCCCTTCCGACTGCTGATCTGCTGATCAATTAGAACATCAAAATTCGAACGTTGAGAACCCTTTTTAACAAATGCGTATCAGTTCGTCGGAAGATGTTAAAGTTTACTCGAAAGCCCTTGATTCAATCAACAAATTAAATGTGCAATATCTGAACGCAAAAAAAAATCGCTTGTAACGTGTAGAAATTTGAAAAACTAAACGCCGCATGTAGAAACGCGAAATACTGAGTGGGCAAACGCAAAGTCTACACGACTTTATAGACACTTATGCCAAATTGGTGAGGCGGCCTGAGAGATGCCGTCCATAAACACAAAGGTCGATGGGATGTCGTAGGTTGAGCCTGTTTGTCGCCAGATCAGATGCAAGTCTATGAGAGTGGGCCACCAGTCAGTCAGGATGCATACATTTTGAATTGGGCTCATAATGGCAAGCGTCCAAATTGTGGTATTTAGTTGTATGCACACATGCCAGGGACCTCACATAAAAGACTCTAGTTTATTGAGGGCAGTGGAGCATTCCGTACCCCATACCGGGATCCCCTGGTCCAGGAAAGCAAGATGATCAAGGATTTTGGATCGCAGCGAAATACCACTACGAGGCTGCAACCGTAGCTGCTGCCCGAGTCACATAGACTTTCCTGGTCAAGCGGCGGTCCAGAGACAAGCCAAGGTATTCAGCCGCAGTATCCATATATGGGAATCTTGATCCTAGGAGTCGCACTCGAGCAACATTTGCGGGTCTCATAGCGATCGTTTTGACTCTTTGAACGATTAACGGGTATGTTCCAGCTGTTCGCCCATCGACCAAAGCCAAGGTACTGATCTGCCCTCGGAGTTGACAAAATCCTTAATATTAATGTGAATGTATTTATTATATTTGATTGGCGACCAACCGAGAAGTCATACTACTTTGGAGATTATAGCATTTTAAAGTTGTGCAGATAACAACATGCTGCATTAATGATTTGCGCCATCCGGGCAAAGTGTCATGCTCAGCCATCTGCCTACCATCCTCTAGTATAGCATTAAGTAGCACCTACTTCGCGATGCATGCTTCCCCGGAAAATATAATTTTTTTTCTCTACATTTATTTAATTTCAAATAATTAACAGTGTTAACAGCTGATTAATCAGAGTGACCTTACACCTTTTAGGTGCATGGTCACCCTGCCTTAGTTATGTTCCACACACACAAGAAATAATTAGCAAATTCCTGGCAGGAATTTTCCGCAGTGCTGGATACAAGCCTTTAACAGTGAATTAACAGTGACTTAATAGTAACTTAACCGTGACTTAACAGTAACTTAGCAGTGACTTAACAGTAAGTAAACAGCTAAATTTAAGAGCTTCGCTCGTACCGGGCGTCCCATGACACTGACTCTTTTTTTTTACAAGAGTAAAGAACAATGTTTGCCATTTTTATGCGATAGCAAAGCAAATAAGATTTTGAAATTAAAGACTTCAATGATGAAATAGGACTGCATGGTATCGGCCCCTGGTCGGCATTGGCCTAGCCGATGTACTCAATACTTAATATATCTTAATTAAAAATTTATCTATTAGTTTTGTTTGTCAAGAGCAGCATGCCCAACCGTATGCTCTTTAGGTACGTTTTGTTATTGTAATTGCACGGAACATAGGAAATCAATGATCGTATACATGCAGGGCGCGAGGTATACGAAACGACACACATGCTAACGATTTCGTGTGTATGCGACGCGTAGAACAAAAACCGGTTTTGTTCTCTTCTTTGATTGGTGTTTGCGAGCGCATGCAAACTGACCAACAACAATTTCATTATTGGTATTGGTGCTTATCTTTGTGAGTATTGGTGAGTGCTCTGTCGTTTGTTGCTTTTGGGCATGCCTGGTCTAGAGTTTAGACGGCTTTCTGAAGATGTGTTTTGAGGTCTTTACTAAATGTGTGTGCGCCACTGATAGTTTTAAGGTTGTGTGATAATTGGTTCCAAAGGCGAACCGGGTTTACGAAAAAGTGTTTGTCGGAACATGCCAGTCTGTTTCTCACGCAGACAAGATTGCTGATTCTTCTGGATGAGGTAAAGCTTAACATGTTAAACAAGTAGTCTGGATTTTGTCTGTAGATTATTTTGTGAATGAATAAAAGGACTCTATAACTAATCAAAGCGTTTTGGCTGAGGTCATATATTTTAACTGCAGAGCTTGTGACGTGATCCCTTCTTTGTAGCCCATAAATATAACTTGCAAAACTATTAAAAGCTACATTTAATTTGTGTTGGCTACCAGCTTCACATTTACCAAAAATTTATATAAAGGAAAACTTCGCAATCAGCAGTCGTATGTTTATAGGTAAACAATTCTGGGTTAGCGATAGTTGCCTAAGCAGTGCGTAAGTCTTCCCAACTGCCTTTTTTATATGATCCTGATAGGATAGAGTTTTGTTGAAAGTTATTCCAAGGTTCTCAGCCTTATTAACATACAGTATAGATGCTTCATCTATTTCTAATTTTGCAAAGTTTTCAGTACTTAAGATCTTTTTGTATATGACAAGGCACTTCGATTTGATGGGGTTGATGCTAAGTCCATTTTTCTTGGCCTATTCACTAACATTAAACAGACCATTGTTACACGCATTAATACACTGGTCAATTTGACTCAATGGACTACTAACATACATTTGGACATCATCTGCATACATATGGACTTCACAGTTTGGCAACACACTGGGAAGATCATTAACATACACTGTAAACAGAAGAGGCCCTAAAACTGATCCCTGTGGGACTCCACGTGTAATAGGGAGAAGCTCTGACATGTTTGCATTTGATACGACTGCTTGATTTCTATAGTTTAGGTATGAATGCATTAGTTTTATAGCCGTTTCAGAGAAGTTGTATAGATTTCTTAACTTAGTTAATAGTATTTCGTGATTTACGGTGTCAAATGCCTTACTGTAGTCAAGAGGTGTTAGTAAAGTTACGTCGCTTTTGTCCATGTTTCTGCGGATGTCTTCAACTATTTTGATAATTGCTGTAGTACAGCTCCTATTTTGCCAAAATCCAGACTGGTTGTTGTTTTTTTGTGTTGCAATCAGCTGCTCAAAGACCTTAGAAAGGTAAGGGAGTATAGAGATAGGCCTAAACTCATCTTTACCCTTAGGCAGTGGTATTATTTTTGCAGTTTTCCATTCGGTTGGGAATGATGAAGTGGTGATTGCTGTGTTAAAAATGTGCGTTAAGTGGCTTATGATTTTTGGTAGCAGGATTTTTATAAATTTGGGGCTTAGGCCACCAAGGCCCACAGCATCTGACTTAATTTTAAGCAATGAATCTAATGAATCTAGAACATCAAATGGACTAGCACAAACAAAATCAAAACAGTTTGAACAATTATTAAACGAAGAAGCGGACAGATACGTATTATATGCCGAGCTACAAGATCACTTGCTGCTGTGTCCTTTCTTTTTTTCTCTACCCCAAAGAAAAATGCTGCTAGAAAGAAAAATGAAAACAACTACAGTGGCAAAAGAATAACAGGAAGAAATAATAATCTCCATCATCCATCTCCCACACTCTTCCTACACTGTTCCCACACTCTTTCCACATTCTTTCCATACTCTTCCCACACTGTTCCCACACTTTTCCCACACTTCTCCCACACTCATCCCACACTGTTTCCACACTCTTCCTTGAGACCAGGAAGTTCAGGGCAGTTTCAGTAGTCCTTCCCTTGCTGTATGCATGTTGTGTGTATGCTAGATGAGCGGGTCTTATACTTTGCCTTAGATGTGACTCTCAAGAGTTTTAAGATGAAACGAGATCGTTTGTTTTCACATGTAAAGATTTGCCAGCTTTCGGTATGAATACCACTTTAGTTTCTCTCTACCTAGTGGGCATGTAGTTGACCTTAAGACAGCTTAAATAGATGGTGTAAAGCCAGATCATTGTGTACCCAATAGTATGCTATAGTTGGGCAGGAAATATGTTATCGGGCTCTGGCGCACGAATCGATAGCTCATTTAATTCTGGTCTTAGTGACAATGGTTTTGTTATATGACATAGAAAGGTCGGTTGGCCTAACATGAGGTGTTAAGTTAAGGAAGTATTTAGAAAAGTGAGGGCTTAACAGAAGATTTAGAGATTCTCCGCTCGAGTCGGTACAGATTCTGTCTGTTTTTTGTAAGAATCCTGGAGCGGTTGGTGAGCTTGCCAGGATTTATCAATATTATAACAGTAATGGGCCTCCTAACAGCTGTCTTTTAAGTACCTAGCTTTTGTTTATATAACGCCCAAGCGTCGTTATATTTGGCTTCGTTTTCTAGTTCAGCAGACCACTAAAGTGGTTTATAGGGGAATTTCCTAAAAAAACACTTAAAATCTAGCAGCACTGCAAATAGGAAACGAAATCATCAAGCAAAATAGCAGCCCACCTCCCGCCCAATTGCATAAGATAAGTGTTTAAAATGCATTAATCAACTGTGGGTTTTACCTTTCTTCTCTTCAATTACTTAATGACCTGATGAGTTGATCACAGCGTGGCTAATGCTGAAGTGCCCCATGGCCCTGCCCTTCACTTGAGTTCAAGGCGCAAAGACTTCTTCACACTTTGTCGCCTATTTGGATCAGCGATAACGAACAGCTGGGTTAGCCCGCTGCGTTGACGTTGATAGAACATCAAAAAAACGCACGCCAGCATCACCATTTTATTCTGGCCCTAAAATGTAAATTATTCAAGTGGTCTTCACGCCATAGAAATGCCCGAAAAAGAAAAAAAATAAACGTAATGTGTAGCCACTATTTCGCATTTAAAATGCAACACACACACACACACCCCGGCCGGGCTCCGATTGCGACTTCGTCACCCGGCGTGTCTCGAGTGTCCTCAGTGCACGGCACTTGGCATAAATTACGCAAGAAAATCATTGCCCAGAAATTTTTGCAGCTGGCGGGCGGGCGGGTGTTCGGCGGTAGGCGTGGCCAGCAATTCATTTCATTTTGATTTTATTTTGAAGGTCAATTAAAGTTGCCAGCAACAAGTTGTTGGCGGTCCCTTAACATCATCTACCATAATAAAAAGTATATAAAAAAAAGGAGAAAAAACAAAAAAAAAAAAAAAACATTGGTGTAAAAGAAAAGCGAAATGCAAATAGAAAAACGACAGAGCGGGTGGGCCAGACGAAGGGAGGATGGCTGGCACGTCCTTGCCAGTCAAGTCTCAATTTGAATTTTAATTTTAAATGCCACAATTTTCCATCTATTTACAGTCTGAGCGGCGTCAGTGGCAACGGCCTTGTACAGTGGACAAGAAAATTTGGGGAAGGTGGGAAAAAACAAACGCAGAGTCATTGGTAAATTCTTCAATTTCCCTCTTGGATTTTCACCCAAAAGTTTTTGCATTTAAAAACAAAAAAAATAACGGGTTTTTTTTTAATTTATAAAAATTTTTATTTTATATTTTGTTATACTTAACAAGTAAGAAAGTCGGTCAAGCCCGACTGTAATTGTTTAGTTGTACAGAGTGATGCGGCCGCCAGCCGCGGCGGTAGACAAGCCAGAAACTGCGCGTTAGGGATGGTGCACGGATTGTCGTGTGCCTCTGCCCAACGGGCACTCAATATGGATGTGTCCGCTCATGACATATTGGGCGAAGAGGTCTCCACCGCCGATGATGAAGCTGAGCCCAAGCCGCGCTCGTCCAATGATTCACCTCCGTCGGATTTCCTCGGTGCCGCCAAGCAGGGACAAAATGAATTTAACAAATCCATGTTTGGAAGCAATGCCAGCACTTCCAAGTTGAGTGCAGCTGGTGCAAGTTCCAGTCTGGCCGCACCCAGCGGCTTCTATGAGCAGCATCAACCGATTGCCGAATTCCAAAGTATGGACCTTAAGGATTAATCACAGCCACAGTACACACAGCAACAGATCAAGGACAAGATTCATCAATTGACCGGGGAAATAAACGATCTGAAGGCAAAACATGAACAAAAGTTCATCGAAATTGCATCCATAAAGAAAGCCAGTCTCAAACCACGAATGCAGGAGGCGCTGGATAATCTGTACGCCCAACTGGTTGAAAATGAACTGGAGCTTTATGATCTTAAGAACATGCTAGAGTCGTGAGGGGATACACATTTTACTTGAAATTTTAAAATACTGTTGGTAGACTGCGCATGCTGCCCCTAAATAAATGCCAAAGTTTGTGGCCCTACAAGTAGACAACACATTTTTATTAACAATCTCATATATCACAGCCCAAATATATGACAAGAGGTGATATTCTTATAGATTATCTGCGCTACGCAGGCTTTGGAAGACTACTGTGTCCATATGGCAGACTGCAGAACAATTTTCCGTAGACTCTTGCATGTGTGATCCACACCCGCATGCTTAAATTATATCGTTCTTCATTGAACGTCGGACAGACCAAGAATACATGCTCTGCGTCTTGGATGACCGACTGCCCTGTACAGTCTGGGCAATACGGGTCGTCTTGGTGTTTGAACCTATGTAGATAGGACTTCAAACATACATGTTCCGTAAGAAGTTGAGTCAGGTAGTATGTCACCTGTCCGTGTCTTTTGTCATGTTGGGGATTAACTTGAATGTCCATCGTCCTTTAGTAGATCTCTGCCACCGCTCTTGCCATTTAATCCGTGTGGTCTCGCGAATTTCCGCTATTCGCATTTCAGGGCTGACGCTTTCTGAATCTACCGAGTATGGTTCAGCAGCTTTTTGTGCCCTTAGGTCTAGCCGGAGCATCTCGCCGTCTAGCGGTTGGAGGGTGGGGCTGACCACACCGACAAGCAGTTTACGCCGAGACTGTCCAGGTCCTCTAGTATTGGCCATAAGTCTGGACAGTGCTGCTGTCGTACTGTTGGCTTTCTTGTTGGCATACTCTTAATGGTCCCTGTAGTTAAGTCTATGGTCGATCATCATTCCCAGATACTTGAGGTAGAGGCGGGACTTAATCGTAGTATCGCCTACAATACTTTGAGCAGTTTCTACACTCTTGCAGCTGCTGATCAGCACTGGCTGAGCTTGAACGCATGTGTGTGTGTGTGTGCGATCTTAATCAGAGTGAACGTGTGTGTGTTTGGCGTTGCTGTTTCACAACTTGTAGATAAAACTCCATTTCCAAAACCACACCTTGGCTGCTGTTGTCCGCTGCGAATGAGCTAGTTCTGGTTGGACGAAGCTTCCTCAATGATCGCAAGCTGTGTGCTGTTCCATGTGTCAAGTCGCATTTTGTGTGTATGAGTGTGAATGCGCGAAAATGCGTTTAAGTGTATGTATGCTGTAGATGTCGCTTTCTTTTTTGATGTGAAACTTCTTTAATTTCGGTACGGGAGTAAAATTTTTAGCGTCACGTGACGCGACGTCATGCATATTTTGTGTTCGTTGTTTTGTGGAGTGTCCCGGCACACAGTAACTAAACAGAGACTTAGCAGTGACTTAACCTTGAATTAACAGTGACTAAACAGTGAGGAAACAGTGAATAAACAGTGAATAAACAGTGACTAAACAGTGACTGAACAGTGACTAAACAGTGACATAAGTCACTTGACTTAAGAAAACAGTGACCTAACAGTGACTTAACAGTTACTAAACAGTTACTAAACGGTGACTAAACAGTGACCAAACAGTAATTTAAGTCACTTGACTTAAGGAAACAGTGACTTAACAGCAACTTAACAGTGACGTAACCTTGAATTAACAGTGACTTTACAGTGACTTAACAGTTACTAAACAGTTACTAAATGGTGTCTAAACAGTGACTTAACCTTGAATTAACTCTGACTTAACAGTGACTTAACAATTACTAAGCAGTTACTAAACAGTGACTAAACAGTGACTGAACATCCACTTAACAGTGACTTATCAGTGACTAAACAGTGACTTAACCTTAAATTAAGAGTGACTTAACAGTTACTAAACAGTTAGTAAACAGTGACTAAACAGTGACTTAACAGCGACTTAGCACTGACTAAACAGTGACCTATCAGTGACAACTGTGACTTAACAGTGTGGGACCGAGTGGTCGGGCGTGGCGTACCAGTAGTATGTGTGGCTGCTGGTGCGGGAGGGTTGTGGGTTCGATCCCGCCTCGGACCATCTAATAGAAAAAAGTTTTTTCTTTCTTTAGAAAAAAGCTTTTACACACCCGATCACCTTCACCAGCTACTGGCGCCAGCTGTGAAGTAACTAGCCATGAAAAAGCAAAAATTCTCTAACTATTGCCGTTCGGATTCGGCGTTAAACTGTAGGTCCCTTACTCTTGTGCGAAAAATTATAAGCACACACGCCAAGAAATTGAGAGAAGCTTGGCCCTGACCCTCCTGGAGGTGCTGTTTGAGCCAATTTTACATTTTACCGAGGGGCGGAACAGTGGGGGATCGAGGGGCGGAACAGTAGGTGATGAGGAAGGGAAGAGAGGGCTTTGAATTATTCCAATTTTTTGCTATTTCAAGATTGAGATTTTTATTTCTGCCTGTTATTCCTTTGCGACTGTTGTTGTTTTCATTTATCTATGGAGCAGCAGAATAAACAAGACACAGAAAAAGAGAACACAGCAGCAAGTGATCTTGACTCGTGTTAGTTTTATTTTTGATTCTGCACCACGCCCATTCTACACGGATTTCTGGTATGCCTGTAGGCTGCGCCTAAGCCAACAACAACCGATCCAGATAGACTCTGTCCTGCCTGTTTATTGATGGCCTCTACAATTTCTGCAGCCTCTGAGACTTTATCAGTGTATCTGATGTCCATTTAAGCATTTCTTGCACAGCATTTTGCATCTCAAGTGTCTTGGGGCCAGAGGCCTTGTCTAGTTATTAGAAACTCTCCCTTGGCTGTACGCCTGATGCCTTGTACGCCCCCATTCCTTAAGCTTCGGTTCGGTTTGGACCCTTTTGACGATCTCTGCGTACGCAAATGCTTCTCCTTTGATTTTAATAACGATGGCGTCGTTTCTCGGTGAAGCCTTGGCTTCCGTGTTTTTAACTTTAACGGGTTTGGTAACTTTTGGAACTGCACGCATTCGAGCATGCCCTTGCGGGAGTTTCGATCCTGAAGCCCAGTCTTCTCTGCAGGCGACTTGTGCATTGCCTAGTTGCAGGCGACGCTTTGGTCGCTTTGTGCCAAGACTTGCTTCGCTGGGTAGGGCAACTGTCAATTCCTCTATCTGTTTTACCAGTATCCCTTGCAGATAGGAATGAGTTTCCCTCTGCAGTAGGTCGATCTCCTCCACTAGCTCCAGCCATCAGCTTTCTAAGCTCTCTAGCTTTTGCTCCGATATTATTTACCTTCCTAAGGCCATCTACTTCTTCAGGCTTTTGGTTTTCGTTTGTTCGTACCGCGGGCGATGGCGAACTTGACTTCTCTGGGCGTTCAGTCTCCATCGCAGCTAAATCATATGCTGAGCGGGTAAGCCTTGTGCTCTTTTGGAAGGGATTAACTGCTTCCCAATTTACGCAGATGTCGTCAGCATGTATGTGTGTGTGTGTGTGCGGCACATTTGCCCAAAAAACATGGAGAGTTTTCTGTTGAGGATCTGGTGGGCTGGATCCTGGGTGAGTGATTGAGTTGGAGTCGAGTGAACTGCATGGATTACCAGTTTTGTCGCCGTTGTTAAATACCTAGAAGGTAAGTGTATGTATTGGTGATGGTATTTTCAAACCAGAAGCTCTTCTTACTGTGGACGATCAGTGGCATTTTCAGTGCGCCAGCGGAGTCGTCAGTTGTCTGCTGCTGGGCGTGTGCGTGTGTGTGTGAGTTTGTGGCCGTAATGTTTTTCGAGAATCAGAGAATTGTGGCAGAAGTTTGCGTGCTTGTTGTTTTTCACCACTTACTCTGTGTACGTTTAGTACAGAGTATCCCAAACAGGAACAGCGGTTCGCTTAGTGGTTCAGCTTACTAGCTGGAGATCCTGTTCTGTGTCCATCGCTGATTTATACTTAAATAAGCATTGGGCAATCAATGGTCGTCCCAAAATACAAGCACCGCGACTTTAAGGCGTAAACAAAGAAGGCTAAAATTTGATTGTTTGTTGCAGTTGCATTTACCTAACCAGCATTCAGACTTACAGGACACTGTTTACCCACCGCCCACAGCCCCCTGTTACCCCGCTTCCTTCCACACAGGCCGATTTAGACTATACAAAAAAAAAAGTAAGTAAAAGAGGCAAAAAAAAAAAAACACTTGGGGAAACACCAAAAGTTGTCCAAGTTCCTGACGCTCGCGCCGCATTTTTCTTTACGTTTTCATGAATGAAATTTTTCTAAAAATAAAAAAAAAATCCCCCCCGCCAGCACAAAAAAAAAAAAAGAAAAAGGAAACAATAAAAGAATGTAGGACGAAGGACGAACGCCGGGCGGAAAAGTGAGTGAGAACAAGAATGAAGGAACAAAATTAAGTCTACCCGCCGTCTGCAATGGGAAAGAGAGCGAGCGTAATGAGTCTCTAATTGACGACATTGAGCCGCCCCACCCCTGTCCCAGCTGCTGCTGCTGCTGCTGCTGTTGTTGTTGTTGTTGTTAGAAATTACGCTAAGCATCTTTCTTTTGGGGGGCTCCCAGACTGATTTATTTTCCTGCTCTTTCTGCCATTTTTTATGATTATTATGATGATGATTATATTTCTGTTTGGCATTTTTTCAAGGTCGTTTGGCGTCACAGAGTTTATTTTAATGCGGAAATGGGAAATGTAATGAAAAAGTTTTTTTCTTTTTTTTGTTTTGCTTGCCTCATGGCTGGGCTGGTTGGGGGCTGGTGAGGGGGCGCGGCCTCGCCGTCTGTGTTGCTATTAAGGCAAATAATTTGAAATGAGATAAGAAAGAGGAAAAAAAGAAAAGCAGCATTTTCTGTGCAACAAGTTGGCAAGTTTAGCTGCCAAGGCAAAGTGAAAGTGCCGCCGCCTGACATTGTGAATGGGTTTTGCAGGAGGAGGAGGAGGAGGCTAAAAATTGCACAGCAACAGCTACTCGGCGACTGCATAATTTATCAGCTGCTTTGGCTTGGTTTTGTGAGCCAAATTTTTTTTTTTTAAAGAAATTGAAATACATTCAGCTACGAGACAGGGTCAGAGGGTTAAATGGACTTAATTACCCAAGTGGCTGTGAGGGGTGAGCCAAGGTAGACTCAACTCTTTTTACTCTAGGTCCTTTAAGAAACTGTCATGGTTTCTGTGGACTTGGCTAATGTAAATAGAACTTTGGACGTTCTCTTGGTCTTTGGCTGGCCTTCTATTCGAGTTGTACTAACTAAGCACTAGAGCTATCACATACTTTCGACCGAAGCAAATAAAAAAATATAATTCAACTTGGCTATTTTCCACAATCTTGGAAAGCATCCAAAGTTGTCGCAATCAGAAAACCAAATAAGCCTCCTGAGACCCCTTCCTCGTACCGGTCTATTAGCCTTCTGCCTGCAGTCAGTAAAATATTAGAAAAGATCATCAAAGAAAAGATTTCATCCTTTGTCAATAATACAGATCTACTCCCTAATGAACAGTTCGGATTCCGTAGGGAACACAGCACAATTCATCCGCTAGTCCGAATCAAAAAGATTGTCAAAAAGAACTTTAATATGAAGAAGTCCACCGGGATGGTTCTGATGGATATAAAATCTGCTTTTAACTCCGTATGGCACAGCGGTCTCGTCCTCAAGATGTCAGCTCTTAACTTTCCGACCGAACTTATTAAAATATTACAAAGTTTTCTCAGCAAGCGTTTGTTTTCGGTTTACATTGGACGGGCTCATTCTACCGCGATAGATATCCCTGCTGGATGCCCCCAAGGGTCCTTTTTCCCCTTCTGTATAATATTTATACCTCCGACTTCCCGAATCTAAACGGCTGTACTACCTCAATATTTGCTGACGACACAGCCATAACTAGCTCAGGACTATTGCCAGAAAATATCTCACACAACCTACAAGAAGCTTTTGACTCCCTTTAATCCTTTTTCACAAGATGGAAAATTCTGGTTAACACAGATAAAACCCAAGCCATATACTACTCCAGAAAAAGATCGCCCAGATATCTTCCAAATAGCCACCTAGATCTGGATGGAACTGATATTCCCTGGGACAAAAAGGTTCGCTACCTACGAAGTGTCTTAGACCCAAAAGTAAACTTCAAGGACCTGAATTCTATATTACCAGAATTCTATATCCCTTCATCAATAGAAACTCAAGGTTATCCATTGAAAATAAGTTATACTTGTTCAGATCGATATTTCAGGCAGTAATGTTATATGGAACTCCAGTTCGGTCTGATGTTGCCAAATTTCATATTAAGAGATTACAAACTGCTCAAAACAAGCTATTAAGAATGATTTTCAATCTTCCATGGATTCATCCTACCTCCGACTTGCACCATAAAGCCAATGTAGAAATGATAGCAGACAGACTAAGCCTACTGACAGATAACTTTAATGATAGATGTAGATATTCAAACTATAAAAACATAAACCAAATAATAATGTTAATATAGATAGTTATAAGTAGTATTAAGTTTTTGTCTCATGGGTTTTTTTTTCATTTTTCCCTACAATGTAATGATAAATTAATTAAATTTAAAACAATAATACAGTCCATATTCACAACAAAGTAGAATAAGTCCATAGACTTGCAAGTCTTAAGAAATATGTAATATATATCTAGCAATATACTTATCATTACAAACCGATGCAATAAATTGAATTGAATTGAATATAATTCAACCTAAACCAGTTCCGAACACAAGATAATGGTTCAGTCTAACAAAAATTAGTACATTGAATTTCTTTACTTTTTTGTTATCTAGTCGAATATCAGTGCAACAAATTGTAGATATATGCAGTGTTAGGAAGTACCTAGGTACATACCTAGATACATATATTTTGTGTACCTTTTACCTTACCTCGGTATTTTTAAATTCCAGTACCTTTTATCTTACCTAGGTCCAAATTTTCATTTACCTTGTCAAAATGTCAGGTATAAGGTACTTTAATATGAATGAGAATTTAATTTCAAATTATAGTCTGAATAGCGAAACTAATCTAATTATATTCATTCTATCAATTTGATTGTCGATGTGACTGTTAAAATAAACATAGTCTTGAGCACGTGCCAAACAGCTTCAGGTCAAGGAAATGCAGAAAGCTGTCGCACAACTAGCATGGAAATAAGGTACCTGAACTATCTTCTGAATGGTTTCAAAATGCGATTGCTATTCAGAGTTGATTATAAATGACAGCATTTTATTTAGCACTCAACAAACCGAATTATATTCTAGGACCCTATCACCAGTAGACTTTGCTATCAGCTTAAATAATTTAGGTCGCTAATTTTACTATTTAAGAAGTTTTAAAAACTTGTCCATATCGCTTTACTTCCTATGTATCTAGGCCAAGACCAAGATCAAATACGTAGACGAAGATTAAATATGTAGATAAAGCCATTTGTGAAGTTGACGCGAATGTGGAACTTAATGATTAATGTTAATTTTTTTTAAAAATATGTATTGTAAATTATGTCGAAAATTCTAGCCTAAATAGTCGGAAAGAAAATAATAAAAAAATATATTTTTCTGACTTAAAACTAAAAACAAGAAAGAAAGTCGGTCAAGCCCGACTATAACATACTCTGTACCCATACACTCGCATCGCTTACGAGTCAAGAGAGGCAATCTAAGTGAGAGATAGAGATAGAGAGAGTACAACGTGGTGTGCACTCTAAGTATCTCTCGATCACTAAGATTACCTCTCTCTCCTGCAAGTACAACATCAATATTTGTCCCATATCTGTCAGACCTCTATCTGTTACCATAGCTAAGATCTGTCCGTTCAAACAGACTGACAGCAAGACAGACGGACATGGCTATATCGACTCGGCTGTCGATGCCGATCAAGCATCTATATTCTGTATCGGGCCGGAAATGATTCCTTCTCCCTGTTACATACTTTTGCATAAACTTAATATACTCTATGTACCTTCGGTACAGAGTATAAAAAGTGTATGTCCCTGTTGAAATCTTTGGGAGTCTCGGAACACAGATTTGTTGTACTGATTTCTGAGAGTCTTTTGTTCTTTTTCCGTACACTTGTGTTGAAATTTCAATGCATCCTCAAAGTTTTGGTTGGATAGTTCACGTCATTCAGTTCACAACATTTTCGGGTCAGGTGGTGTTGGATATAACCATGCTTTAAAAGGCATTTAAACAAGTATCTTTTTTGTATCTTTACCTTTACCTAGGTAATAGAAACTTCGTATATCTTTTACCATTACATACTGTATTTTTTATGACATTTACCTTGTACCTTACCTAGGTAAGAAACATTGAGTACCTTCCCCATCACTGGATATATGCATATGGGCATTTCCAAACTGGCATGACGTTACGATTTGGAAGAAAACAATGTTTTTGACAAAATATGAAGCAATCTTGGATTTTTAGAGACAAGATTGTTCTATATTTGGGTAGCAATCATAGTAGCACTATAATCAGCTATAAACAATGATATCAATCGATCATGAGGAGTTGAAGATATAAGCAAAAATATGTGCTGGCGTTACGTTACATAAAACGGAAGTGGGGTTTGACTTGTTTTAGAAAATTGCAAAACTCTGCGAATTGGGCAAAGCATTTTGTATAAAAATTTTTGCTAATATGATTTGAAATAATTCAAGTATAGCTTCCAGGTTACCTTATTCAAAAATAATTGCTCAATTTTTGTTTATTTTCATAAGTATCTGACGTGACGTAACCTGACGTTACGTTACTTAATTTTCCTCATTACATTTATGTTGTTTTTGTTGCAATCATATAGTTTTTTATGGTGTCTTATGCAATATTTTTTAACTCTTTGTATCCCAAGAAATATTTTAGGGAACCAAAAATCAATGCGATCTAAAGTCATTTTTATGACAACACAAGGTATCCAAATGAGAAAAATGGCGCTTGCGTGGCTTTGCATTTGAAAATCTCGAAATGGGTTATGAATATATCTACGATTGGCTCATATTAGTTCATTTTGATTGTTTCCCCATGAAAATGTGATAAGAAATAGTGTTTTTAAGTACTTTTCCTTTTTTGGTCTCGGTGGACTTTTCTGTGGAAATGCCCATATATAAGCACGTTTAACGCTTTCTTTTTCATTCACATCCAGACGAAGAGAGTAACTTGAAAAAGGCGATGGTGCAAACAACAATAATATGTGTAA
The DNA here is from genome assembly GCA_037044535.1 of Lordiphosa magnipectinata. Classification (NCBI taxonomy): domain Eukaryota; kingdom Metazoa; phylum Arthropoda; class Insecta; order Diptera; family Drosophilidae; genus Lordiphosa; species Lordiphosa magnipectinata. The sequence goes on along the minus strand of JBAMBO010000108.1, from coordinate 69,322 downwards.
ATACTTTGGTTTTTAAGCGAACAAATTGTCAGAGTAATAAAAAATATAAGAAAAGATAAGGAAGGTAAAGATTTTGGTTAGCTGCTTTACTTTTTTCTCGTTCGCTCTCTTTCCTTTGTGCCCATAAGCAACTATGCGGGAAGAAAAAAATAGAGGAAAGCTAGCTTCGGCTCGATCGAAGTTTATATAACCTTGCAGCTTGTATAATTTATATAAATTAAGGTTTTAAATGATTTTCGTAGAACATTCTTAGCTGAGTTATTTCCCAAACTCAGCAATAGATGGCGAAACTACTTTGCCAATTTGATTGCCTGTTTGTTATATGGCAGCTATACGATATATTCATCAGATTTTGACCAAACTCCCCAAAATTGTGTGGAAACTGATAATATTTATAACTGGAAAGTAAAAAGATGCTACCATTGAAAACAAAAAAAATTTTTCTCACTGGAACTATTTTTTCGACCGATCGTTCCTATGGCAGCGTACTATGCTATAGTCATCCGATTAGGATGCAAGAATTTAGTAAACATTGTGTGGTAGCATATAATATTGATCAAAAACAAGCTTGGGAGCGATAGCATTGAAAACAAAAAAGTTTTTCCTACTCAAGACTTTTTTCACACCCATCTTTTGTATGGCAGCTATACTATATAGATGTCCGATTTTCATTAAACTTGGTGAAATTATGTAAAAGCTTAGAAAACTGATAAATACGAGATATGGTGGCGATTGCGTTGAAAACAAAAGTTTTTCTTACTAAAACTACTTTTTCGACCAATCGTTCCTATGGCCGCTATACTCAATAGTCTTCCGATTTGGATCAAACTTGGCAGAATTGTGTGGTAGCATATATTACTGACCAGTAACAAGTTTGGGAGCGATAGCATTGAAAACCAAAAGTTTTTCCTACTAAGGCTTATTTTCTGAACTATCTTTTGTATGGCAGTTATACTATATAGTTGTTCAATTTTAATAAAACTTGTTGGAATTAGGTGAAAGCATAGAAAACTTATAAATAAGAGTTTTGGGCACGTTCGCGTTGAAGACAAAAAAGTTTTTCTCACTAAGACTACTTTTTCGATCGATAGATCCTATGGCAGCTATATGCTATAGTCATCCGATCCGGCCGGTTCCGATAAATGTGCAGCGCATTTGTACCAAAAGACTTTGTGCAAAGTTTTGTTAAGATAACTTTTAAGCTGACGGAGGAGATAGCATAGAAACAGACGGATATGGCTATATCAACTCAGCTCGTCATGCTGATCAAGAATATATATACTTTATGTGGTTTATACCCTTTACAAGGTTATAAAAATCATTTCAAACTTGTTTTTGAAGAGCATCTTTAAGTTGAACACAATATTTTAAATTATTCAAGCATTGAAGTCAGAAAAAATCATAAGTTACAGTGGGATTTGCCCTGCAAAGTTGTGAATAGTGCGTAAAAAATAACCATCATATTGTAGCCCTGGGCTAGAGCCGTATAAATAAATTAAATTAAAGATCAATAGCCTTAAAAAAATTAATTTCTGAATTTGTAAATAATGGTTTTCTTAAAGTTGTACAAACACTTTTTAAATTGGTGTTGTCCGAAATTCGTTGAATACTGTCATGAAAACTGTTCCATCTGGTTCTGCTGCTGTTCTCCACTTGAACTGCTGCTACACCCAGAAAACAGATTTTCCTTAAATTTTTGGAAATTGGATTTTATTACCTAAAATGTGATTTTCAGGCAATAGTTTTCCAAAATATAGGCGCAACGGAACTCCTTTACCTTAAAATTATGCCATTTTCCCAAACTTAGTATTATTATTTCATATATATAAAAAAAAATTGTAAACAAATATTTACAAAGCCTTTATTTCAAGTTAAGAATGAATTTATTTTAAATATTTAAGAATTATAATTACCATACCGTTTTTTAATTATTTAATAATATTAAATATAAAGGAAGACACTCATTTTTCATTTTTAGTTGATCAATTACTTATGAGAACCAAAGAAAACTATACTTAGGATTGTCTAGAATGTAATGTGGTAGAGTCTGGGGTTCGTGAGAACTCTATTTTCAATAAAAATTAATAATTTCTCAATTTTAGACAATTACTCTTCCGGTTTGTTGCACGATGTCTTTGAGGGCATTTTTAATTATGATATTTGCCATATTCTTTTATGTTTTATAAAAGAAAAAATATTCGATTTAGAGTTCTTCAACATACGCAAGCAATCTTTACCATATGGGGAAACAGAAATTGGTAATACCTCTCCAACAATTAATATTCTGCCACTAGTTTATCACTTCACACATTTTTTTTGGAGATAAGGTTTCTCAGGGCAACAAAGTATTGAGTTTTCTGCTTAATTTATCAGAGCTCTTGGACTTGCTTTGTCTATTTCAATATTCACAATCGGATATATTGAACTTGCAAAATCATATTATTATTCACAACAAACAATATACAGCGCTATTTAATGATACCCTCAAGCCAAAACACCATTTTTTAACCCATTATCCACAAATCATAATGTCTGGACCTTTAAGATACCTTTGGACGTTTCCATTCGAATCTAAGCATCGAGAACTCAAATCATATTGTAAAAATTTAATAACCAAGTAAATTTAACATATTCAATATCAGGAAAGTACAATTTCATTTACGCCAACAAAATGTTAAATTTAAAAAAAAAAACATTTATCATTCAGTAAATCAACATGTCTTTTTAAAAATTCTATCGCATTTGATCAATTTCAAATAACTTTTCCAGAAAAAGATTTTTCCACAGCATGAAGCTATTTGTTTCTGTTTTAAGCGTGGCTTATTATGCTTACTAAGCGTGGGCTTATTCTTTTTTTTCAACAACCACATATTTTCTTTTTACGAAATTCGGGATGTTATATCAATGGATGAAAACCTATTTATATTTTGCCAAGAATTGGAATCAGTGTTTCGAAAACATTTTAATAGTTACGAAATTATGAATCGCCTTAATTTTAAATTAATAGACCTTAAGCTTATAAATAACCCCCCTATTCATATCCACAAATTTAATTTAAGTTCTTTTGTAAAGCCAAAGCTATATTAGTGTATAAGATTTTTCAATATTAAATAAGAAACCTTAAAATCTATAAAACTGGTTTGATTTTTTTGAAGCATAAATAAATTTTTGGATATTACTGCCTTAAATTAATGCTATATTCTACTACCTAAAACAAGAAAGAAAGTCGGTCAAGCCCGACTATAACATACTCTGTACCCTTAACGTCGCAACTCGCATTTGCTCACGTGTTATACGCGCTCATCTCTAAGTTTCACTCGTGTAGATTTTGCATATTTTTTTTCTCTATGCAATTTTTTCTGTTAATTTAGAAAAACCGCCCAAAAAACTGTCCACAATTTTCTATATTTTTCTAACCATTTTCATTTGAAATGGACGCCATCGCCCACATAACTGCAAACTGCATACAGCCTCCACATTGGTCAATCCCAATCCCTTTCCCACCAAATGCGAAAACTACCCACATGTTTAGCCTACACACACTCACACATACATACATACACACTCACTCTTAGGTGAGGAATAGGCTCGTGTCCGCTTGTGCTAGCCAAGGGGAGGGTGTGGTCAACATCGAACGAACGGACGCACATTATTATTATTTTTGTTGTTTTTCGGGGTGGAAATCGAAGGATTTTATTTGAAATTTGAGTTTCGGGTTTTTGTTTTGTGTAAAATGTGTGTGTGCAGAGAATGTACAATAGTTTGTTGAATTTACAAAATGGTAGTCATCAGTTCATAGGAGAGGGGGTGGAAATACAAGGAAATAAATAAGTGATTATTAGGTAGCACGAGGGCATTGGTTAAGCAATGGCTTTGTTAAAGAAGAGAGAAGAAAATTTAAATTTTGAGTACTTGAAATACTATAGTTAAAGTTGGAGTGTTGTTGTTGTCTATGAAACTGTTACAATCCGCGTTTATGCTTAACTACTTTTCTGATTATTCAATTTTATGATTCTTCTTTGTCCATTTAAACCAAAACCATACTGGCTTATGTACAGCTTTAGTTTGATACTTGACTTGAATTATTTTGCATTTAGCTGCGAAAAGGACTAGCATTAAAACATTATTCATAGTTAGCTAGAAAACTACCAATCAAAACTGAAAATGAATTGAGTTCATTGCGATGGACGTTGACGTACAATGCGCAGTACGTTCAAATGGCCCATGCGACACCAAGCCGAAGCTTGTTACGCGCGAACCACAGGCAAAATAGCAGCCCACCTTCCGCCCAACCGACCGAGAGGCGCAGCCACTAACATGTGACACGAAATCGCGAAGGAAGAACATCAAGTAATGTTAACTAACGGGCTAAATAAGATAAAATAGAAATTTTTATAGCAGGAAGAGAAGCTTCAGAGTTAATTATTCGGTAGAGTTTATTGAAATCAACACAGAGGACACGAATAGTTAGTTAGTACTACAACAATTAAGTGATAGGGGGATAAAATAACTAGTCGGTCTAATAGGAACGTTGAGGTTAATTTGGTCAACCAACTCAGATGCGTCGATTTCTCCATTAATTAGTCTATGTATAAAGATTACTCCAAGCATAACTCTACGGTTAATAGGGGAGGGAAGGTTAATCAAAAGAAGTCTACTAGAGTACGATGGTAAACGGACCTCAGGATTCCAGCCCAGACCACAAAGAGCAAACAATAAAAACTGTTTGTGCACAGATTCACTTCTATCTTTATGGGTCGAATATTGCGGAGACCACACACATGATCCATGCTCGAGAATCGGACGGACAAGAGAAGTGTACAAAATCTTTGTCGTATATGGATCATCCAATTCCTTCGACCAGCGCTTAATAAACCCAAGAACACTCCTGGCCCTACAAACAGTAGCAGTAACATGAGAGTCAAATTTAAGTCGGTGATCAAGAATTACCCCTAGATCATTTACATCATTGGCTGAATCTTTTTAGCACTCAAGTGGGACATTATTAAGCATATGCTTACACTTGGAACTGTTAAGGTTTAATAGATTATCTTTACACCAAGACTGAAATGGATCCAAGTCAGCTTGCAATTTATAGCGGGACACCAAATCATTATATGTTAAACTTAGTTGCACATTATCGGCGTACATCAGCACACTACAGTGAGTCAAAACTGACGGAAGATAACTTATAAAGAGAGTAAAAAGCAATGGACCCAAGTGATCCCAGAGGTAACCTGGATTAGTTTAGAATAGGGTTTGAAAAACTACCAGTTTTACATTTCATTTGCTTTGGAGTGTGCTGTGCTTTTACGAAATCGTAGCTCAAATGGAAAGCGAAAGCCCAAAATTCAAAGCCCGAAGCTGTGCTATTGCTTTGCTGTGAGAATTTCAAAAGCATAGCAATAGCACATTTGAAATACTTTCGTAGCAGCGCTGTTGAATATTTTAAAAGCATAGCACACTTAGCTGAGACAGTGCAATAGCACACATATTCCCACAAAAATTTTGAGTTTGTTTGTTTATTATTATTATTATCTTAGTGCTACAAGTACATGGAGACTTATGTTTATGGCACTAATCACAGGTTGACATCGATTTGAAAACAATACAAAAATACACTAACTTAAACTAAGGATAAATTATATAAACAATCAATAATTACATTAGAAAATTAGAAAAAGGAATGGTTATATTTGTGCTATTGTTTGTGATGGTGTTCTAAACTTTTCTTAAATAGTGGTGTGCTTTTTATCGATTTAATATTGTTTGGTAAATGATTCCAAAGGCGAATAGCAAATGGGAAATAATTTAAGTCTGAGGCAGCGAGTTCATTTTTACGGCAGATGCGATTCTTAGTTCGTTCAGACGCAGCAAAATTTAGTATCTCATAATGATATGAAGGCTCTGAAGTGTTAATTATTTTGTGCAGGAAAATGAGAGCTCTCAAGCAAATCCACGAGTTTAACGGTATGTCAAAAATTTTCTCTGCAAATTCGGATATGTGATCCGATCGTTTTTTGTTGTAGACATACCTAGCTATGTTGTTGAAAGCAACATTAAGTTTAGATTTAGACTTTGCACTACAACTACCGAACACTTCCACACCGTATAAAAACGAAGGTACTATGTATGTTTTTGCAACCAGATGTTTAATATGTGTTGGTATGAAACTTTTCGTTAGATTTAACTGCCGGATTAAGGAGTATGTTTTTTGCCAATTGCTTTGTTTATGTGATCATCCCATGATAAAATATTGTTAAATGTAAAACCTTAATATACTGCTCGCTCAACGTAATCTATACTGATACCATCAATCTTTAGATTTGGTAAGCAAGCTGTATCAAATCTCTTTTTATATACAACAATGCACTTGGACTTTGTTGGGTTGATTTTTAGACCATTTTTCTTTGCCCAGCTCCGTATCAGTTCAAGTTCACTATTACAAACATCAACACATTCAGAAATTTTGTTCAACGGAAGACAGACATACATTTGGACATCATCTGCATACATTTGAACATCACATTTAGACAGAACATTTGGGAGGTAGTTAACATAGATCGAAAAAAGTAATGATCCAAGAACTGATCCTTGTGGGACGCCACGACTTAGTGACAGAAAGGATGATCTTCTATTTACAGTAGCTACTGCTTGCAGTCGTTCATGTAGGTACGAGCTAATCAATTTTAATGCTGTACTGGAGAAATTATATTATATAATCTACTATGCTTTGTGCAGAGAATCTCGGTATTGACTAAATCGAACGCTTTGCTATAATCTAGCAAAGTCAAAAATGTTACGTTGCTCTTGTCCATATTTCGTCGTATATCTTCGCTGATTTTAGTGATTGTCTGTCATTCAGCAGAGAGCTTTCCTGCATAAACTTAGATAGTTGACAAGACATGACTTGGTCAAATGCTTTAGATAAGAACGGTTATATGGAGATTGGACGATGTTCATTATTGTTTTTTGGAATTGACAGTATTTTTGCTATTTTCCAGGCATGAGGAAAAGTGGAAGTCATTAATGCTGTGTTGCATAAATGCGAAATATGGGATAGAATTTGAGGAAGAGAAATTTTAATAAATTTGGGGTCCATTTGATCTAGTCCACTGGCATATGACTTTACTTTTAGAATAGAAGATAGCACATCACATCGATCAACACACACAAAGTTAAAACAAGGACGTAAATTATTAATTGCTTTGAATGTCAGGTACGTATTTTCAATGATGTCAGGTACTTCAGATGGTGATTGCACGAATTTTCTGTTTAGATCATTGGGATCAATATCTTTAGATACAGCCGACCTTGGTTTACCTAATCCCAAACACTTAATTTCCTTCCAAAATTGGTAATATATTTATTGTTTAATATAGAACTAAAATATAAAATGAGTGCCGCTGCAATAAAAACAGAATATGCAGAAATTATCAGATATTAATAGATTTATAAGTAGTCTATATTCCGAATTGGATGCCTGCAGCTCTTACCATTTCAGAGATCTGAACGTGATTTGGACAGATAGACAGACGTGGCTATATCGGCTTGGTTGATGTAGAATATTTATCGCAGATTCTTCCTTCTGTCACATATGAGCATTTCCTGAGTTGCGTACGTTATATATCAACAAACCCCACCTCCTCTCTGACGACACTGAATCCATTATTTGAAGAGTCAAGCGCAGTTTTGTAGACCGAAGTGTTTCATACCTTCTAGACATATTTAGTAATCAGGATTATTTATCGATCTGCCGAAGAAATGGTAATAATCGGCAAAAGAAAGTTTTTATTTGGAACGTTTTTGTATCAAGTCGATATAGTCATGTCCGTCTGTCCGTATAAAAAAAACATACCCATTTTTTTGAAATTGCCCATATGTTTGAGGTTTCTAAAAGTATCGTTAATTTTTTATTTTTTTTTTCAAAGAGTATATATTTATTCATTAATATCTATTTTGTCCCCTTCAAAATAATCCCCCTCGGATATAATACATTTATGTTGTTTCTTCCAATCCTCGAAGCACTTGAAATATAATTTTTTGTGACCTTGTTTAGCTTCTCCTTCGATGCCGTCTTTATCGCTTCATTCGTGTCGTAGCGTCGTCCTTTCATGGGCCTCTTTAGTTTTTGGGAACATAAAAAAAAGAGGGCCAGGTCGGAGAATTACGATGGCTGCGGCGTCATTAGAGTGTTGTTTTTGGACAACAATTTGCGCACAAGAACTTCATTATTTGGAATACTCCCAAAATCGAGGATGAGCTAAAACACTTGCAAGCAAAAATAGCTGGCCAAATAGCCAGTAAACATTTAAAATGGCCAGCCTTGTCAGCACAAATGAGCTGTTTTGCGCTGTTTCGCCGGATTTCATCATCTGTCGCTTTTTCCTTCAACGTAACAGTGGCCAATGTAGGATCTTTCTTCTTCAGTAGCTCATTGTTGGCAGGCATGCAATCACAAGCTATTCTGCTGTCATTGATGGGCCGGTGAATTTGAATTCCTCATTTTCGACCTCTGGTTTCACATACACCCCATCTTGAAGATGAAGTGAACCTTCACTGAGTGTTACTTGATTAATAGATGAATAGCGACACGTCCAACCACACCTCCAATAATTCTGAAAAAATTACAACAAATTGTATTTAGGAATGACAGTTAGACATGCAGAAAACGAAATTTGTACCTCAACTAAAAGTCTGAAATAAATGGTGTTAAAAAATTTCGCGGAATCTTGAAAGTAACGTGCATTTCAGCTTTGACCGAAAATAAATTTGTAATTATACTCTGTACCGAAGGTACATAGAGTATATTAGGTTTGTGCAAAAGTATGTAACAAATATAAAGTATTTATATTCTTGATCAGCATCAACAGCCGAGTCGATATAGCCATATCCGTCAGTCCGTCTGTCTGTCCGTCCGTCCGTATGAACGACGAGATCTCAGAGATGGTAAGAGATAGAGGTTTGACATGTATGGGACATATATTTTTTATACTTGCAGGCAGATCAAGTTTATTTTCAATTTTCGCCGACGCCCCCTCCCGCCCCCGGAATTCGGAAAAAACGTCATATCTCTTATCTGTTAGTGAAATAGGTACACGCATTGCGTGCGTGTGACGCATACACAACACATATTGCACTTACACACACTAGAGTTTTGCGCAAATATTTGTGTGGTGTATGGGGCGCTTTAGCAGTTATTGGTGGTGTGGATTTTTGCAATTAATACTCTCTTTTCCATGTTTGTGTTTTTCTCTCTAGTGACTAGTGCATTAATTTATAAGGTTTCCCTTGTCGCACTAGGATGTAAGAATAATAATAATAATATAACCGTTGCCTTGTAATTGTTTACCAGTTATAGCACTTCCAGAATAAAAAGGTAGCTGTTGAATTGCATTTGATGGGTCAAGTCTATTGCAGAGTCTTCAATAGTGAACAGTTTCAAGGCTATGGACATAGACTAGGGGTGGCCCATACGGACTAATCAAAGGCCTTACAGAAACGCAGGGTCCATTACAATTTTGTTTGTGTCCTGTTTTTACAGTTGTATGCAAACTAATGACCTCGAGCCGGATGGAACTTGCTGTCGTTCAAAAAGTAGTATGGAGTTCTCTAGTGGGATCCTTTTTTTGGGGTTTAAATGAGTTTTAATATCGAACTAAAGTCAATCTCAGTCATTTTTGATGCAATCCGTTTTCGGATTGAATGTAATTCGAGTATCGAGCTCAATTTAATCTCGGGTATTCTTGCACCAAGCCTACTTCGAGATCAAATCAAGTACAACGAGAAGGCCAAGCTAACTTCGTCTGTGCCGAAGTTTTTATACCCTTGCAAATGCAATTGTCACAGTTTAAGAACGCTTACATACAAATCAAAAAATTTTGTAACTAAAACCTATTTTCCGACAGATAAACGTCTGAAAAAAGTTTTTCTCACTAAGACTCAATTTCCGACCGATCGGCCCTATGGCAGCCTTAAGATATAGTCATCCGATTTCGGCCCAATTTGGCGAATCTATTTGAAAGCATATAAAATAAGTCATCAGCGAGTTTAAGGACGCTAACAAAACTAAACAAACAAATTTTTTACCAAGACTCATGTTCGACCGATCGGTCCTATGGCAACCATAAGATATAGTCACCCGATGTCGATCAACTTTTTCAAATTAGTTTAAAAGCGTTTAATATTAATAATCACCGACCTTAAGAACGATTTACTTAAAAACAAAAAAGTTTTTTTTCACTAAGACCCATTTTCCGACCGATCGGTCCTATGGCAGCTATAAGACATAGTCATCCGATTTTGACCAAAATTTGCAAATCTGTTTGAAAGCATATAATATTATTAATGACCGAGTTTAATCACGTTAACATTGAAAACAAAAAAGTTTTTCTCACTAAAACCCATTTTTCGACCTATGGTTCCTATGGCAGCTATAAGATATAGTCATCCGATTTTAACCAAAATTTTCAAATCTGTTTGAAAGTATATAATATTATTAATGACCGAGTTTAATCACGTTAGCATTGGAAACAAAGAAGTTTTTCTCACTAAAACCCATTTTTCGACCTATGGTTCCTATGGCAGCTGTAAGATATAGTCATCCGATTTTGACCAAAATTTGCAAATCTGTTTGAAGGCATATAATATTATTAATGACCGAGTTTAATCACGTTAACATTAAAAACAAAAAAGTTTTTCTCACTAAAACCCATTTTTCGACCGATGGTTCCTATGGCAGCTATAAGATATAGTGATCCGATCCGGTCGGTTCCGACATATTAGCAGCGTGCAGTAAAAAGAAGACTCTGTGCGAAATTTCAGCTCGATAGCTTTAAAACTGAGAGACTAGTTTGCCTAGAAACAGACGGACAGACAGACAGACGGACAGACAGACAGACAGACAGACGGACAGACAGACAGACGGACAGACAGACGGACGGACAAAGCTCAATGAACTCAGCTCGTCCCCCTGATCAAGAATATATATAGTTTATGGGGTCGGAAATGAATATTTCCATGCGTTGCAAACTTCTGGGCAAAATTATAATACCCTTTGCAAGGGTATAAAAATCGATCTTAAGACAATATCGGACCTTTTTGATAGGATCCGACTGAGGGATCGAGTCGAGCTTTAATAACAAGATGAAATCAATCCCGTGTGAGCTAAAATAGGGTTCAAGACAAGAATTCCGGGATCAATCAATCCTTCACGTACTTGGTTTGAGTAAATCCGGGCTTGATCGACTTCTGACATTGTTTGGGATTGATTTTAGCCCTGATATCTCGGATTTTTTCTTTCTGTATAGAAACCTCAGACTACATTAAGATTTAAGAGAGCTATAGTTGACTCCAAATATACCCTATACCTTTGATTTTGAGTGTTTTTGATAATTTGCTAGCCGAATGTATACATGCCCGCCTTAACTGACGACCATGTACCTTTCCTTTCCCTGTTACATACATTTGTACAACTTCATGATTCCTTTTATAAAATTGAAGATCAGTACGAAAATAGTGTACAAAAGATTGCTAACAATAGAACCGGAAAATCTTTCAAAAACTTGCTATACAGACAACACTTTAAGATCTTCAATTGAACAAATTCAATTGAATATTAAGCAGCTTCTTCGCCAATCACTTCACATAACTAGAGACCACTTTGGTATTATCTTTAATCTATTGTGGGTAACTTTTTGATACAAGTGACTCTCTCCAAGTCTGTGTGTTGACCTCTTCAAATCGAGAAGAATTTTCCAAATTGTCCATTCGAAGGCTCGTATGTACCGACCCACCCATACGTAAACGTACATATCTGTCTCCCATTGTGGGTGTGTGTGTGTGTGTGTGTGTATATGCGCATGTACAATGCACAATGGCCGCCACACATCTGTACATACCCCAATCCTCACACTCCCCACCCCCACACCCATCCACATGTGTCTCTTTGTGTATACTGGCGAAAATTCCATTTTCATACTCAACTGTACTGCTTCGGAATTCGAAATGTGCTAACCGAAACATTCGTGGCAAAAAGTGTTCAAGTGGGGAGTGGTGAGAGTGGGTGGTGGTGTTTTTTTTTTTGGGTGGGCAAAAATAATCTGGGTAGAAATTTTTAGCATTCGCAAAAAAGTTTTTCGTTTCACGGCGAAAAATTCCATCCAGTCGATGCCCAACAATACAAATGGGCGACAATTGGGAATGCCCCCCGGGGTGGAGAGGGTGAGGTGAGTGTATATATGTATCGTACGTACGTATATATATATATATATACATATATATGAAATCAGTTGGAACGAGCTGTCGAACAAAAACGAAACGCTGTTAAAGGAATGGTAAAGGAAACGTCCGTTAGCCGCTGCTGCTTTTTGGGTCTTATGCCAAGTGATTTATATTTTTGATATGCAAAACATTGCCTCGCCTTTCCCCCCCGTCGTTGCGGTACATATCGCATCAGGGGCGTGGACAAAAGCATTTGCATACACACACACACACACACACAAACACACACACAAACACACACAGACATTGTGCGAAATCGGGAAAATTTGCAAATGCTCTCCATCCAAATGACAAATATGCGAAGGACATAAGCATAAGCAATGCAGAAAGGACAGCTGGAGATGGAGCCAGTCGTTGTCGTTGCCGTCGTCGTACGCCGCCTGCCTCGTCGTCCTTTTGTATGCCCGGATGTGGTCGTTAGATTAATGCGCTTTGGAAAGTTGCCAGTATATAAAATCTATGTATGAGGCAAGCAGACCCAGTCCCAGTCCCCAAAGATGCAAACACCAAATATGTACATATACATACATATGTATTGTACACATGTAGACATACACACACACACACACATTCCGCGCGAAGCACACTCTCACATTATGCTCGTCGGCCAGCCGCATCTTCGCCAGTCGAATTTGGTGAAATGTTTGTTGCTTCGGCTTGGCTGGAACTGTAACTTTTGGTCAGGACAGTTGCCCACAATCAAGGACATTGTGTGTGGGGGGGGGGGGGGTTGGGAAGTCAAATTCCTTATTAAGCTAAGGGATTCCACACAAGTACTTGACAATCCCAGACTTCTTGAACCGTGTTTAGCCAGAGAAAGATTACAGAGAGAAACCTAGAATTAAGGTTAAGCAGTTCCTAAAAATCAACTTTCAATGTCATTTTTTACCTAACCGGCTAGAATGTGACCTTAAAGCCAAATTTTCAGCCAGTTTTGTTAAGGAAATATGTCGCCTAAAAGTTAAGGTTACTTTCCTAAGCATTCTAAATCACCGTTGAAGTTTAAATATGCCGTGAACTACAGGGTTGCTTCGAGCTAACGGCGCCTCGATAATTCGATAACAAAATACACGCAAGAACTTTATCGCAACTGTACACACCAGTGTTGCCAACTTTTGCCAAGAAAAAAAATCCGTTTTCGGCGGGACGGAGAGGACAAAAAAGCTAGAAAAAAAGCGTATGGCTTTTCTTATTATGTATGCAATTGTAGATTTAAAACATCCTCAGAGTGATGAATTTCCTCGTCCTCATCCTTGTCGTAGGTCTCAGTCGGGCCTATTAGCTTGGAGTTACTAGGAAGGACCTTATAATCGACGTAGCATTTGACCTGTCGATGTAACCCGTATCTGTAACTACACATATAATATGTTTAATGTGAGATTCTAATTTCAGTTTCACTAATATCCAATATCTTATACATAATATTGCGTTGAGAGTGATCACCTCTATTAGATTTCTGAGTTTTGATTTATTGTAAAATTAACCTGACTGAAGACACGCTCAACTTCAGCGTTGGACCAACACAAGAACCACATCAGAATCGCAATCAAGGCTAAAGGACTGTTCTGAGAAGCGAGGAAAATAATTTTTTATGACGCACTCCATATAAAAAAAAACAGTGGCGGAATTCAGTTTCTGTATTCTGTGACGCGCTAAATAAATAGACAAATGGCCTATCGATAGTTGACGTATCGATAGCGATGTGGGTCGTGAGTGGATTGAATGAACAGCTGATGCCATGGCGGAAATATAAGCAGCTAATTTTTTTGACGTCAAAATCGACAATGCACGGGAAACATGAACCCAAAAGAAAACGCACCGAGATATTCAATCGCGAAAAAACTATAAGCTAAGGGCCACAAATCAGCCCAAGAAAGTTACGAAATCCGCACTGGAGTGCCATACCCCTAAAACCGTCTCCTATGCCATCTCCAATGCTATGGACGCAGGCGTCCGCACTCGGTGGATGCCAAACAAACAGGTGGTGACATCCCAACCCGGTCATCAAGTTTACCACCACTGCGGACCAGCTAAAAATAGAGTTGGATAGCGATGCGACTGCTGTGGGCAGCATTGCCAGCTCCAGCGGTGTGGGCGTGGCTGTCAAACGTGAACGCCAGGAGCAGGATTTTGAATTTACGGCAAATAAAACAATAATTTTGTATGAAAACTAAAAATATACATATTTTCCAATCTTTAGCATTGCGTTTCACTTGAGAGCCAAAATGATGGCCCAGCCCAAATCCATGATTTGCAGTCCTGGAGACGATAGCACCATTTCTACAAAGAAATGCATATTCAACCAACTTTGAATCAAGCATCAAAAGTGCTACTACCCTCCATGTTGTCGCATATCTGGGCATTCGTCAGGGCCACATGAAGCACTCGCTATGTACTCCACAAACTGCTTCAGCTGACCCACACTGCAGGCCGATGAGCCAATCTCTTGTACAAACTTCTCCAAACGATTACAGTTGCCCGAACGGCAGACTTCCAAATAATCCTTCAAGTAGTAGTCCGGGATTATGCCCGACATCTCAAACAGATCAGCCTTGTTGATGGCATGCTCGACCCCATTAAGACGATGGCAGGACGCATATCATCTCCCAATATCCGTAAAATAGACTTGTAGGCCTCCTCCTCGATCTGCACCTGCTCCAAGTGTGTCTGAAACGGGCAATAATTTGATCCTCGCCCAACGCCTTGAACCGGAATTTGATGCCGCTACCGCGATCAACATACATATCTGTGTTCCTGTTGCGCAGCTTAATAAAACAAAACCACTTTCAATTTTTGTTTGTAAACAATACAAACCACCAGTGTGGCCGTTTCTGTATTTGATCTCTTTGGCTTATATATGGGCTCACTAATAATTTATGAGGATGCCAAATTTATTATGTGCAATTTAGCGAGCTAAATTTTCCGCTTTTCTCAGAACAGGCCTTTACTCAAAAAAATGTTGATTACTTTCAGAGCTTTGGAAGCGATTACTTTACTCCAAAATTTAGTTTCATCGTTGTTCTCCCATTTCACTAAATGTATATCATTATATTGACCCTTCATTTTCCAATATCTTCTACGAAAAATACTTCCAAAATGGTAAAAATGGTTTGATTTTTTGGTCGTAGAACTGAAAATAGTCAATTTGTTGTAAAATGCTAAGATTGTCATGTACGTCTGCTCTCCTGTCCTTCTCGTTACTGCTTGTTACTTCACAACTGCGTATAGGGCTTAAACTGAAATCAATTAAATTGCTTAATACAATGAATTTTGTGAAAATTCCAAAAGTAATTCAGTCCCTGAGCTTCAGTTGCTTTATAAGTTTAACTTAGAAAATTGTGCAGCAGTGTCGAATAAATTTCTCCAAATAGCTATCCATATGAAGCATAAATCTTTGAAAACAAATTTCTCGAAATCGTCTACTTGTATTATACTATTATTACTATTAGTATCTGATGAAATAATAAATTTTTTTAAGTTGAAGTTTAGTGAAGTGTACATTGTCATATAGTGCTACGACGCACAAGTCTGGGGAATTATGCAGTACGATGAAGTTGAGAACCTGCTCAGATACTTTCTGAAAAAGCTATTCCGACTGCCCAGAAACACTCCAAACAGAATGCTGTATCTGGAAACGGGATTGTCACCTCTCCACATATTTACCGCAGACATGCACTTCTCCTATATGCAGAAGGTTTTTCGCATGCCCGAAAATAGACTGCCTAACATATTGGCTCAGTTTCTGCTAAACGGACGTCAGCAGTTCTTTCGGGAATGGGAACTTCTATCAGCCACTCACTGCGAAAGACTTAACCTCGAAGAAAGTTCAGAGTGGGAATCATGGGCTACAGAAATTCTTAAAAAGATGGATGCTTCATATAGATCATCTTTTATGATCGATTCAGAGCGGAGCTCTCAGAGGCTAATATACAAAGAATTGAACTACGAGGAGAAGAAAATTATTTCAACGACGCGTTTTCAGTGGAGCAAATTCGCACAATTATTATGGCCAGAGGTGAATTGCTCAAACTCAACTTTGTCCCAAACATAGCAAGCAGCAACACAGCATGTTCTCTTTGCAATTGGAACGAGCAGGAAAACACTGTCAATTTTATTGGAAACTGCCCAATCTTGAGGGAATACAGAATTTTACATTTTGGTAAGGCAAGACTACATCTGCACGAAGTTCACCACCTATTAAATGGATCAAATTGGAGGATCCTTTATAACTTTATGAGTCAGGCAACTAAATATCGAAAACAAATAGTGGAAGGGGACTTTTAAAACAGAGTAACACGTCCAACCGAATCTCGCGCTATGCAGTTGAACGATCTGGTATCTGGGGAAGACCCGGGAAGCCAGATGTATTAGACTGAATAGCGAAGAATTTGGAAGGCAGTGATCGACTGACGGTTTCAAACCATGTCGATTTATTTATTTTAGTATCTTATATACGAAAAAACTTCTTGCTTAGATATAAGTTTAGAATCTAAGCCATCATCTATGTATTATCTGTTTTATAAATTTAAATAAAGAAGAACACTACACTACACTACTACACTACTACATTGTCATATTGTGCATTTGCAATAACTGCAGTAAACTCAAGAGGTATCAGATTCATTTTTTGCGGAGCCAAGCCTTAAACTCCGGATTCTGCAGCCAGACTTTACGACATTTCCTGAAGGTTAGAAGTGGCAATTAGGGTCGATAAATGAATGACAGAGGTGACAAGCTATCGATTTGCTTATAAGTTTTGCAATTGACTTGAAAATAAAAACAAAGCTTAAAAAAAGCTAAAATCATTTTTTAAAAAGTCAAAAAATCCCGCTTCCCGCTGTTTCTTAATTTTTCCCGTTTTTAAAAAAGCTAGAAATGAAGGGAAAAAAAGCTGATTTGGCAACACTGGTACACAAACACATACATGAGTGGTGCGCGTACCGCTTGTTGTGATTAAATTCGAATTAAATAAAGAAAATTAAGTTATTGGCGGTGCTTTCAGCAAATGTTGGTAAGTTTTACATAACTTGTAATATATTTCTTATTGCAAATAAAGCCGTGAACGGACCTCAAGTCAAAAACATTGTGAATATGTATGTACATAAGTGCGAGCATATGTACATATATGTATGTGTGTCCGTTCTCGCTTTCTTGTGTTGATTGTAATAATTTATTACAAATACATTTTAGACATGGAGAACTTTCTACGAGAGTTAAAGTGCGAGAAGCTGTTAGAATGATTCCAAGGTAATAAGCCAACTGTGGATTGGTAATATGAACAAATATTAAACAAAATTTTTGTTATGTTTTTGCAGAGCACGGAATTGATGCAGACAGCTTTCGCCTACTTATGCCGGAACAGCTTAACTTCATTGTGACGAAACAATGAGCGCGTTCACCAGCACACACCAATCATCTAACATAAATCATCAATCAACAAAAAAGTGTTTGGCT
Source organism: Lordiphosa magnipectinata (assembly GCA_037044535.1). Classification (NCBI taxonomy): domain Eukaryota; kingdom Metazoa; phylum Arthropoda; class Insecta; order Diptera; family Drosophilidae; genus Lordiphosa; species Lordiphosa magnipectinata. Next base: position 51,586 of record JBAMBO010000108.1, on the reverse strand, counting down.
GCTGGTGAACGTGTTTGATAGAATTTTCATGGAACAAAGTAATCGATATTTTTATTTAGAATTTAGAACATACTATTAAATTTATGACCGTCGTCAATAGTTCCCACTGCTGCTGGAATCACCTTTGAATATTCTTCAAGAATTTGTTAGCCATTAAATGTTAGTTGTATGCCCGGCGAGAATGTGCACAACAAACATTTGAATATCCAATGGCTAGATCTTTATCCTAATGTCTCATATGTCGAAACGGCCATTTACTTATAAGAAAGACTCCTGTTTTGCCAGCTGTCAAATAACATAACGCTGGTTTTTATTAAGAGTTACGTTGGCTATTATAGTTTATCCAGGGCCTCGTAAGAAGGGTCTGCAACGCTTATAAATATTTAATAATGTATTCAATGGGCTATTTTTGCTTCTTGCTTCTTCAATTGCTTCTTTTTGAAGAGGCGGCTTTTCAAGCTTTACACTTTCCGCCTTCAGAGCCTTGCACGAAATTCCGTGAGCTACTTGCGAGACCACGTCCTCTGCCAATTCATTAAGTTAAAAACCAAGAGGTTTGCACACAGCTTCATTTTGCATTTGCCTTGACAAAATTGGCCATTGTTTGTTTACTTCTGACAGCTGTGTGCTATCGATAACAAATCACAATCAAGCAATTCTAACAAACTATTTCTTTGATGTATTCACTGTCTAAAGGCCTGTATACCAGCACTGCGGAAAATTCCTGCTCAGGCAGATTTGCTAGTTATTTCTTGTCTGTGTCGGAACATAACTAAAACAGGGTGACCATAGGCACCTAAAAGGTCGCAAGGTCACTCTGATAAGATCAGCTACTGGGCACTGTTAATTATTTGAATGTCAAATAAATCGTATAGAAAATAAAAATTATATGTTTCCGGAATAGTAGGTGCTAATTTTATACTATACTAGAGGATGACTAGGCCTGATAGGTTACCATAGACACTTTGCCCGGATCGCGCAAAACATTAAACCCCAAACAAACAAACAAATACACAACGAAAACGGCAAAACAACACATCAACATACGCAAAACATTAATGCACTATGTTGTTATCTGCACAACTTTAAATTGCTATCATCTCCAAAGTTGTATGACTTCTCGGTTGGTCGCCAATCAAATGAAGTACTAAGATTACCCAAATACATTCGCATTAATATTATATTTTTAAGGAGTTTGTCAACTCAGTGGGCGGATCAGTACCTTGGCTTTGGTCGATAGGCAAACCTGCTCCAGTGGTAGCCGTTAATCGTTCAAAAAGTCAACACGATCACTATGAGACGCGCAGAAGTTGCTCGACATCCTAGGATCAAGCATTTCCAGGTATACGTTTACCGACGAAGTTAACATAGCCTTGGCTTGTCATCTAGGACCGCCGCGTTGACCAGGAAAGTCTATCCAGTGACTCGGGCAGCAGGGTACGGTCACAGCCTCGATTGTGGTAAAGTATTCAGTGGGCGATGAGCCGAGAGTCCTTGATCGATCTTGCTTTGCGGGACACTATGGGGTAATCCTGGAATGGTGTCCGTTCCATGCTCCTGTACTTTTGCGCCTCAATGGAACGAGGCGGTCTTTTCAAGCTGAGGTCCCTCGGTATGCCTGTGCATACGAATTTCCGTGAGCTACTCGCGATTTGGACGTCCTCTGCCAATTCATGAGCCTAATAACAAAGAGGTATCCGCATCCATGACTGCATCTGCCGTGGCCCAACTCCTCGTATGACTTGCATCTGACAGCTGTGCGCTATCGATAACAGATCACAATCATATGCAGTTCTGACAGGGAATTTCTAGTTTTCGCGGGTGCTGGATACCCGGCTTAACACAATCACGAAATTTAGCAATCATGATTGCACATCATGCCTGTTCACCAGCACAATCTAACCAAAAATAGTCGATTTTTTGTCATCGATTTATGCTGGTGAACACGCTCAATTATTTCGGAGTTCGTTTCATTTTTGAGAACAAGCTAAAAAGTTTGAATAAATCAGGGTTTGAAAAACTATCAGCAAAATAGCAATAGCACTGAAATTTATGCCTTTGGCTGTGCTGTGCTTTGACAAAATCGTAGTTCACATGGAAAGCAAAAGCCCAAAACTTGAAAACCCGAAGCTATGCTGTTACTTTGCTGTGAGAATTTCAAAAGCATAGCAATATCATATTTGAAATTTCGTAGCAGTGCTGTGCAGTGCTGTTTAACATTTCAAAGCATATTTTAAAAGCACAGGAAATCATTACAAATATTGTCAAAATAGTTCGGTGTCAAATTAAAAGCAAAAGATATCAATTAATTAAAGTAATTTTGAGTTTGGCTCCACGCAAAACTATCAACAGTTTGGGAGCATTTTGCGAACAAAGAAGAAATTGGAAAAGCGGTGTGCAATCTGTGCCAAGTGGAACTAAAAAATAATCGGACATACAATTTGAAATCCCATTTGATTAAAGTCCACAAAATGTGCTTTTATTCCGATAAAAACAGGAAAGAAAGTCGGTCAAGCCCGACTATAACATACTCTGCACCCTTAATGTCGCAGCTCGCATTCGGTCACGAGTCAAACGGCCAGTTAACACACAACGCAGTGCACTCTCTAAGTCTCTCTCTCTCTTTCTGTCACTAAGATTGCTTCTGCTGAACGCAATGCCTAGGTTATGGGTGGGGTGGGTGGGGGGTGCTAACTGACCGTTTTTTGCTCATAACTTGAGTATCGTTCATCCGATCTTTATCATTCCTTCAGATCAAATCGATAAATAATTTTGAGTACTAGATATCTCTAGAAAGTACGAACCTTCTATCATCAAAACTGTAGGAGATATGACGTTTTTTCCAAATTGCGAGGGGGCGAGGGGGCGTGGCAAAAATTGAAAATAAACTTGATCTGCCTGGAAGTATAAGAAATATATGTCCCATACATGTCAAACCTCTATCTCTTACCATCTCTGAGATCTCTTCGTTCATACGGACGGACGGACAGACAGACAGACAGACAGACAGACGAACAGACGGACATGGCTATATCGACTCGGCTGTTGATGCTGATCAAGAATATATATACTTTATAGGGTCGGAAATGATTCCTTCTCCCTGTTACATACTTTTGCACAAACTTAATATACTCTCTGTACCTTCGGTACAGAGTAAAAAAACCCTATCATCCTTGGCTACTAAATCTTCCATGTTGGGAAAAAGTCACAGCATTAATGGTATACAATAAAAATAAAAAAGAGAAGGCTAAGCTAACTTCGTCCGTGCCGAAGTTTTTATACCCTTGCTACGTTCTTGTCTTCATCACGATCCCGCTCTACTTGACGAGATGCTAGATTTTCTTCGCGAATAGCGGCCAGTCGACTAGCATTTCAAGTTGATATCCGAGACGCATTTTGCTCGTAACGGATGCGAGCTCTATCACTGGACGCCTGGCGTCGTTGTTCCTGGGACATTGAAGACACTCGTGGTCTTTTATTGGTCACAATATTGGTTTCAACAATTTAAGCACATAAATAAACAAACGAATAAGTTCATTTCAGTCTCGTAGCTCAAACTCGACTGCCACATATCATACATTTATTTTACTAGAAAAGTTCCTACGCCTTCTAAAAAAGTTGTAAAATTGACTCTTCGACCGATCGTTTCTATGGCAGCTACAAGAAGTAGTCATCCGATCAGGGCGGTTCCGACATATTAGCAGCGTGCAGTCAAAAGAAGACTCTGTGCAAAATTTCAGCTCGATAGCTACAAAACTGAGGGACTAGTTTGCGTAGAAACAGACAGACGGACGGACAAAGCTTAATCGACTCAGCTCGTCGCCCTGATCTGAGAATATATATAGTTTATGGGGTCGGAAATGAATATTTCTATGCGTTGCAAACTCCTGGGCAAAATTATAATACCCTTTGCAAGGGTATAAAAATAAAAAGTTTAGTTTCTAGGCGACTTGGTTAAAGAACCGTCTGTCGCTCACCACCTCGCACCCTCTACACGTAGCCTAATACACCTGGCTTCCCGGGTCTTCCTCAGATTCCAGATCGTTCTGCCATGCGCTTTGGGTTTGACGATTATTTGCTAGCATGATTTACAAATATTATAAATAAGTACTACATTAATTAAAACATGATTTCCTTCTAAAATAATGTTTCTATTTCTATATGCTAAGGCTTAAAGCACATAACTCTGCAGCCTTGACCAGTCCGCGCCGTGGAGGATGTTTAATATTTCGTGAGGAAACAGGGTACATTTTTCGAAAATTCAGAGCCGGAGTTTCCGAAGAATCAGGCAACCTCCAATGAAATGGATGACATTTTCTAGCTCCCTCCTGTTACAGAGAGGGCAGTTTGTGTCACTCCTCGTGACATTCGGGATAAAGTTCAAGTTTAATATCTCACCTCTGGCCATAAAAACGCTTCTAATTCCTTTAATGGGGAACTCATCGGAGAAATAATTATTCTCTCCCAGATCGTAGTGCAGCTGCCCATAAATTATTCGCTCAGAGCTTCTCCGGGATTCTTCAACAAATTTCATCCTATATGCTGCATCCATTTTAATTGTGATGTTCTTAGCCCAAGTTTTCCATGTCGCGTTATCTTCAAGATTCAGTCGAACTCCATGATCCGCGGCTAGACAGCCCCACTCTCTGAAACTTTTAATATATTCTGCCAAGATCCTAGGTACCCTTCTTTCTTTCATGGTTATGGCTTTTTGCATATAATCGAAGTGCAGATTAACTGTATATGAATGAAGTAACGATGGTTCGGTCTCCAGATATAACATTCTGTTCGGTATGTATTGTGATAGACGAAAAATTTTCTTAAGAAATTATCTTTGAAGACTTTCCACTTCTTCGTATCGTCGTATCCCCCCATACTTGTGCACCATAACACATTATTGTCCTCACTGCGGCATCAAACAGCTTATACTTTGTGCTGGTAGGAACCTCTTTCTTGCCTAGTATCGTTCTCCAAGTACTTTTAATCGCTACTTTAGCATCTCTTACTTTTTCTCCCAGATGAAAGTTGAATTGGGCATTGTGATAAATTCAGACTCCTAGATATTTGCATGATTTTACCACCTCAAATCAATGTCGCCCAGTTGCCATTTTTCCGCAAACGCAAGCCTTCTCCAGTGTTTTTTAAAAATTAATATAAATTTTTATTATTTAGGTCTTATATCAGACTACTAACTGAAGACTCAGTGTCATTTAGAGTCCTAAATTCTCCCAATTTAAGGAACATTATTGTTTCGATTTGTCATGCTTTGATTCTCCTTGGGAATTTATGGAGTCCTATTGCGCCGTGTTCGCTCCTTTACAAGAAATATTAGTAAAATTTCAAGCGGAGAATTCACATTATGGAAATTTTTAGGCTAAAATTTAAAATCCGCACCGAAAAAATAATGAAAGAAAATGAAGCTAAAGAAATGATGCATAAAATAGGAATCAAAGTTTTGGAGAGCATGGAAAAGCGAACTGTGCTTGAAAATGCTTGAAAATGAAAGTCTAAATGCGAGCCTATTTTTGGATCCACAATTTTACCACAATCTAAGTTCTGAAAAAAGACAATATGCCGTTAATTGTTTAAAACATTTATGGGAAAAACTATGCTTCGACTCCTCTGTTTTGGAACTCAGCAATAATGAGGCTTCATCATCAAAACCAAACTCTTTCGTAGACGAACATGAAAAAATGCTGATGCCCTATTTGACCAATAAACATAAAGCATACTCTAGGGAGATTGTGTATACGGATGTCTACTCGAAAATTGGAAATCTGCATCTTCCATTTATTCACAGCGACAGCGATGTGTTAGAATTTTGAAAAGAGAGGAAGCATTCCGATCCTGAACTCTACAGATTAAGCAACATTTGTTTTGGCATTCCTCCAACTCAGTTAAATAATAATGCATTTTTAATTAATAACAATTTCACTCTATTAATTTTTTATGTATTTTTATATCTGACAGGTTACCATAGAACGAGCCTTCTCGTCCTTGAAGATTATTTTGACGGACAATCACAATAGACCGGGCCGTGATATCTTGGAGGACATTATGTTAGTGAAGCTAAATGCTTTCTTTTTAGACGAAGCGATCAACCATCTGCCGTTGTTTGAAGACGAGAACGAGAAAGACATAAGCATTACAATATAATTACATTACATTATGTATTTATATATATATTATTATTCTAACATTTATACAAACTCGTAAATACGTGTTTTGTTGCTTTGCTGAGCCATTGAGTTGTTCTTATACTATGTATCACGTCTGTCTATCTGTCCAAATCACGTACAGATCTCTGAAATGGTAAGAGCTGCAGGCATCCAATTTTGAATATAGACTTCTTTCAAATATATTAATATCTGATAATTTATGCATATTTTGTTTTTATTGCAGCGGCATTAATTTTATATTTTAGTTCTATGTAAAACAAAAAAATCATTTCTCTAAATTTTTGTTGGAATATGTGTGCTATTGCACTATTGCACAGCTAAGTGTGCTATGCTTTTAAAATATTCAACAGCGCTGCTACGAAAGTATTTCAGATGTGCTATTGCCATGCTTTTAAAATTCTCACAGCAAAGTAATAGCACAGCTTCGGGCTTAGAATTTTGGGCTTTCGCTTTCCATGTGAACTACGACTTCGTCAAAGCACAGCACACTCAAAAGCAAAAAGCCGAACACGCGCATCGTAAGAGAGCAAGCCGCCGAGCGTGCTATCTATAGAACACACGTATTCTCTCATTCTATACGTGTGTCGGCTGCCACACCGGCAGAATTATAAGTTCCTATCCCATAGCATATGCTTCTGGCATTTTGGACACCACTGGTCTATACCAAAGGTACATAGAGTACAGTACGGTACGGGCTACGGTTAGTAACCTTATTCGGTCTTGGATTTTGGTTACGTTTACGGTTATTAGTATAAATTATCACTTTGACAGTTCGAGTGTGTGTGATCTTTCTTGCAATATCTGCGCAACAACAATCAAAAAGTAGATTAGGTTAGGTTGTGATGGCAAGGGACAGTAAGACTGTCCCTTCACTTAGGCCAAGATAGGCCCATTGCGATACCATATAATTCCCTATTTAAGCCAGGGGGCGTTCCTCCCGACTGAACCATTGTGACAACGTTAAGAATTTCAGTAGAGACGGAATCCCTATCTCTGACACTTCCGAGAGGTTGAGTAGAAAGGGGTGGCCCAGAGTTTTCAGTCTCCTTCTACTAAGAGCTGGGCAGAAGATGCAGTAGTGTCTCCTCCTCTTCCTCACACTATCAGCTTCTACAGAAGTCGTTGTGAGCGACACCCAAGCGTGCTGCATGCCTGCCGATGAGGCAGTGACCCGTTAGGGCCCCAACCAGAAGGGAGATGTTTTCCCTACTTTGGCGCAGAAGACTGTTGGTTCGTTTCGTTGAATGAGTGCCACGTGACCCTACCTGCAGCGCAAACCGGAAGGTTATTCCATCGTTCCGTAGCCAGGCGCCAGATTTCATTCCTTGTGTTTAGCTTGTATGAGGCTAAGGGCATCCCTATCAAGCTCTTCTCCGGGAGGAGCTGAATGGTAGTACCCTCTCTTGCCAGTTTGTCGGCTGACTCGTTACCCTTAATGTTACGGTGTCCAGGTACCCAGATGAGGTGGATACGGAGATGCTGAGCGATCGCATTTAAGGATCTACGGTATTCCGTGAGCGTTTTGGCGTTATTGGTGTACGAGTCAAGAGCCCTTAGAGCTGCTTGACTATCTGAGTAGATGTATATGTACCCTTCTTCGATCATGAGTGTGGTGAGGTATTGGGCGGCCTCCTGGATGGCCACCGGAATGAGATTTCCGTATTTAAGTCGGTGGAGAAAACTCCCCCTCCTACTTTGTCATCGAGCTTAGATCCATCTGTGTAGATATTGATGGCATTTGCTCTACTGTGGGGCAAGTTATCCCAGTCGCGTCTTCTAGGGATATTGACGTCATAAAGTTTCTGGAATGACGTTGTGGGTATACAATAGTCTGTAATGGCGGGAACCGCGTTTTGACGATTTAGTATAGTTGAGTGTCCTGAGTTACCCGCGTTTCAGGCTTCAGACTCTCTTAATCTCATGGCTGTAATGCCCGCTAACTGTTTAGACCTCAAGTCTAGGGGAAGAAGATGAAATATGGTGTTTAGTGCTTCCGTTGGGGTGGTTCGAAGGGCGCCACTCATACATATTTCAGCACTTCTCTGTACCTTGTGTAAAGTGCTCAGTACTGACGATTTCTCGAGTGCTGGCCACCATACTAGAACTCCATAGAGCAGTGTGGGACGTACAATGGCTGTGTATGGCAAGTGAACTATTGCTGGGGAAAATCCCCATTTACGGCCTATTGCCTGCTTACATGAGAAGAGGGCAATGGATGCCTTCTTTACTCGCTCAGAAATATTGTCGTGCCAGAGTAGTTTCCTGTCCAGTACGACGCCTAGGTACTTGGCAGTGTTTTTGATTTCCAAACTTATAATGTTTAGTTTGGGAGGAATAAGATCTGGAACCTTGTATCTCCGTGTGAAGAGAACTAGTTCCGTCTTTTTCGGATTAACACCCAGGCCGCAAGAAGACGCTCAAAAGGTAAACATGTTAAATTTCGTTTAGCTAAGCACGCTTGCTACAAAGTGAGACAGACTGATACGGAAAAGCCACAACAACTGTCACTGGCCTATGCACATGTGAATGTTTGCAAACACACACAGCCAGTACACTTCTACACTTTATTTTAGAAGCAAAATTGTCCATGATCTGCAATTATGTATGTAGTTACTGCACTTACTGTAATTGCTCGTCATTTATTTCTATATCAAAAGAAAACAAATTTCCGGAAAATGCTTCTTTTTGATTGAAAAATGTTAGGGTAACAGCAGTGCTCACAAGCAAACTTGTCATGAATCAAAACGCAAATAACAATTGTTCATTCCTCTCTTCTATCCACTGTCAAGATTACGGGGCAACTTGTCAAGTTACCGGCGCCAAGCTGACAAGCTGTCAAGATGACGGCGTGCAATTGTTGCAATTGTATTGGTACACACTCGTTCTCGAGAACTATTGAACGCATCCACTGCAATTTGACGGCTATTTGACAAGTGACATTTATGCTATATTACTGCATCAAAAGTTTCTGGCGTCTGTTGTTTTGCAATCATGGAATGGGGCTCGCTCGAAAATCGTATTGTTTTAAGTGGCTACGAAAAAGGTGAAATCTTTCTGATCACCCGAAACTTTGTGTATCGTACCGTGAAGTTATTTGAGGATACTGACTTCCGCGCACTTTGCGAACGCCACAAACCTTTAAAGCCGTGAAAGATCGAATTCGTTGAAAGTCACTGCGCAAGCAGAGAATCATGTCTCGTGAGATGAATATCAGCAAGGACAGCAAAGTGACTTCGATCTCAGTGCATACAAGAGACACACCGGCCACTTGTTTACAACAGCATTGAAACAAAAACGCAAGACAAAATCGAAAGCATTGCGTCGCCAGTGCGCTAACAATGCCCACAGACGTATTCTGTTTACTGACATGAAAATTTTCACCATAGAGAAATCTTTCAACAAACAAAATGATAGAGTGTATGCTGTGTCATCAAAACAAGCGTCTCTGAACTCAATCTGAGAGTTAAGAGGGGTCACCATCCGGCATATGTGATGGTTTAACGGGAAGTCGCCTATGATGGGCTCGCCAAGCTCAATTTTTGTAAAAAAGGAGTCAAAACTTCATCGAAAGTGTATCAATCTGACGATTTGAACAAGATTGTGAAGCCGTGGACCTTTCAACAAGACTCCGCTCCAGCTCACAAGGCAAAAACGACTCAAGCATGGCTTCATTTCTACTGATGATTGTACTTCGTATATATACAAGTAGTTCAATTTAAGATCAGACCGAATAATGGACCTGTCAATTACTCGTTTCTTTGAATTGCAATTCCTAATGTAAAATGTGAGAATATGCGATTGCTTTCCCCTTTTTCGATTGCATTTGCTAGTCCAACTTGCATTTACTACAATTTGCTTTGACTTTATTGGATTCGAATTGGTGTGCGCTCAACTAAGTGCGAGTATATTGATGGCTTTGGCTTTGCTAGAAATGCTTGCTTCTGATATGCTTTGGCTTCATTTGCATATGCCTTAAGCTTTGAGGGTGGACAAACACACACACACACAGAGAGCGACGGAGAGACGCAAGGGGGAGGTTGACAGGACATAACGAGCGATAATGCTAATGCCTTTATGGTGCCACATATAAAATGTCCTTTTTGCGAACATTGTTGCCAGAGCCAGAAAAAGCAAAAAGCAAAAGGTAAAGCGACTAGACAAAGGGGGGTGGTGGGTAGAGTTTGACTGCCATTATATGGCCATAACATGCACACACACACACACAATCCCAAGAGAAGGATTCGCGAAATGGGAAATGGAAATGAAAGCTGAAAAACCCACCACTGGCCGTGTGACCAGCACCGGCTCGACCACCACCCACCACCACCACCATCAACACTTGCGCAAAAAATATATCTCCATTGCCAAAACCACCCGTCAACTTTGTTGGCCATATGTAAAAGAAGGCGAGGGTGTGTTTTGTTTGCTGCTGGACTGGCTTTCTTTCAGATATGTAAGTACACATGGCAATCCATGAGTGAGGTCCACCCTAAAATCGATCGGTTGGAGACTGTACTTAGTCTTAAATTATGGCTACTTTTTATGGCAACGATCTTGCACAGCATACTTTTAGGTGCTGATCGTTTTTTGGCTTAAAACTGACTCCTGCTGCTTTAGGTGAAAGTTAGCCTAGGCGAATTAACTTTGGTTCATAAACTGATTAAAATGGTTCATATACTGCAGCTGATCTTGTTGGTAAAGTCGTTAATGTCTCATAGTTGGATGGTTTATGATTAAATGATTTAGCTTCTACCAAACGCCCTCTATGGGCTGCTATAAGTTCCACGCTTGCTACACAGATGGCGCCACTTGGCTTATTGGACACGCGCAAACGTAAATGCCAATTGGAAGCCTCGAATTGGACACAATTGAGGGTGGTTTTTAAGGCCTACAGCAAACACACGCACACACACATACGCAAGCGCAAGCACACATATATGTGAATGTGTAGGGCACACATGTGATGTATGCATGTGCGTGTGTGTGTGTGTTTGTGTGAACATGCACCCTGTGAATATGTGATGCCATCAACTTTGGGTCAAGACACAAGCAAAACGATTTGTAAAAAAGTAAGAATGAAATTAATGGCGATTTGAGATCACAACTGAACTGAGAACTAGGCTAAGAAAACTACAGGAAGAAATCAGAGTTCAAGCTAAATAAGTTGGTATTAGCTAAAATATATGAAGAAGTTAAAGAAAAACAGTCACTGAGAGGTCGAACTGAGGTCGAACGAGGAAAATATGAGAAAAAGTATAAAGAACAAAATCCCAAAATTTTTAGAAAATTTAAATTGTTAATAGAATCACAGGAAAGTTAACGAATGGCTAGTAAAAATGACCGAAATAATGTATAAAGTATCCTTGAAAGGAATGGAGAATATGTAAATCGACTTGACAACTATCCGACACATTGCGTGGCTACTACTTTTACACTCTGAACAAAAACCAAGAACTTTATACTTGAATCAAGCACAAAAATATTTGAATCAAGTACAAAATTCTTATTTGAAGTAAAATTTTTTCAATCTCGCAATCAGTGTTGCCAAATCAGCTTTTTCCTGTAATTTCTAAAACCGGATTTGCGCGAGATATATAGAAACAGCGGGAATTCTGGCTTTTTTAAACATTATTTCGGCTTTTTTTCAGCTTTATTTTTATTTTGAAGTCATTTGCAGAACTTACATATAAGCAAATCGTCACCTCTGTCAGTCATTTATAGACTTCAATTGCCACCTCTAACGTTCGGGATGCTGTCATTTCTAAATGCTAGCCAAGTTTACAGATTGTTTAACAAAAATGACAATAGTTTTCAAACAAATATATCGTTGCCTTCGGAAGTACGAATTTAAAACCTCTCGAGCTTACTGCAGTTATTGAAAATGCACAATATGACAATGAAAACTTCTTATATTTGACTTTTGTTAATACATATTCTATTGAAAATGCCACAAATTAACAAGTTTTTTCAAAAAAATGAAGCTGAAAGATCTTCCAATGGCTATCAATACGCTAATAAAAGGGATTATTCCATCAGATACTATACAAAAAATCAAATCATTATTCCCAATTTGAAGGAATTTTGAAAAATACAGCTTCTTTTTCCTCTCCGTCCAGCAAAAAATAGCTTTTTTTCTCGACAAAAGGAATACTAGATTTAAGATTTAAGTTTGGGATGTATTTCGAACAATTTTAAAATCATTTTAATCATTCTTTTAGTTTGTATGGTCTTAAGTACAACCCAATTTACTCTTAAATTATGTGCAAAATATTCTTCAATGAAATCTAACAAATGCCAAAGTCAACCCCAATACATTTTTGAAACATAATAAAAAGTAAAAAAATACTTGGCTTTACAGCCTCAGAGAGCCAAGCCGAGCTTCTTTTAATCCCTTAGCTGGTGTGCTTGAAATTTTCGCACAAGAGAAAGGACCCTACTTATTGCCAATTTGTTCTTGAAACTCCAAAGGAAATGAATTAACCAAAGAACAAGATGATTACTGTGGGTCGTGCCACTGAAACCACTTCCTACCAAATTCACCAAAAATCTCCTTTGGTTGGTTTCAAACCTCTCGTGTTTCGATTTGAAAAAATTTTCCATGGCAACGTTTTTTAAATATAAATTTTTTTCATTTTTTTGGTTGGTGCACTTATATTTTAAGCCATTTATCACTTCATAATCGTCAGATGGAGCCAGCAAGATATAAATCGAAGTGTAATTGAATTGTCTATAATCGCGTAGAGCATTGTTTTCAAATCGGTTATGTAATTTGAATGTAATTAAAAAAAAAAAACGATTTTTTGCTCGAAACGCAATAAATGTTGTTTCCAAACGCCTAAAAAAAATATTTAAATATTCAAAAAAACTATCTATAGTTTTCTACTTAAGAACCGCACGAAGAAAGTAAGATGTCGATGAACAAAATCTATCAACAAATACAGAACCTGTGAGCAGTTGAGTGTTGAAAAAAGTGGTATATTTCAGATTTTTTCAAAAATAAATTTTAATTTTCTTCGACTTTTGTTCTCTTTTGGAATATTTTTTCTGATCTGGCTATTCTCCCACTTCTAATATTGACCAAAAGAAGAAGATGAGCTAAAAATTGATTTTTCTTAGTTAGTTTATTCACTTGAATTAATCCAGCTACTATATTTATTCATTGATTTGCTTCATCAATACCCTTTTTTCTTTGTAGAAGTGCGATTCTTAAGTCGAAAAAATAAAAATAATTTTTTTTTGATTTATTTTATTTATTTCTAGGCGACTAAAAATGAAATATCTTGAATTTTCGAGCAAAAAATCGATGTTTAAAAAAAATTCAAACTACTAAACCGATTTAAAAACAATGTTTTTCGCGATTATTGGCAATTCAATTACCTTTCGATTCATATCCTGCTTGGCACCATCTGACGATTATAAAGTGAGATATCGCTTGAAATGTAAGTGCACCTACAGAAAAAATAAAAAAAAATTCATAATTAAAAAACATTGCCATGAAAAAATGTTTGAAATCAAGTCACATTGTGATTTTTAAGATCACAAATCCAAAACTATACTTAAAAATAGTTTCAGAAGAAATGGGTCATTTAATTGTTTTTTTTTTGTATGCTAGTGTAATTATTAAATTTTGATTTATATTTACTTTACTCAAGTCATAATGATTATTTCCTGAGTTTTATATTAGAAAATCAAAAAATAATCATTAACCATAGAGCAATAAAATAAAAATCTAAAAAATAAAACTCATTGCAGAAATGATAGATTATAGAAATATAATCATATTTTATTATATTCCATTTTTTCATTTCCAAGTGGATGAGTTTTTTTAATATTTACTACATTTTGTTTTTTTGGTGGCTGAATTCAAATCAATTGTCCGTTTTCCCACAGCATTTAAGAGTTTAAGAGTTTTATAAGATAAAAACGGCTAAGTAATTTTCGAATTGTGCACCTCTAGCTATACTTTTAGCTAGCTATTTGGATTGTCGGAGTTCTTCCTACTCTTCCTATAGTGCCATACACACACATTCATAATGATTTTTAGGTACACTTTTCTGTAAAGTCCGGAAGGACATTCTAATCAAATTAATCTCAAGAAAAGCTTCTTATTGCTTCACCGATATACCGTCACTACAAGAGTTTATCAGACATAGCGAATTAAGATGTTGTTGTTTGTCGAAAAATAATAAAGATCGATGAACAATACTCAAGTTATGACCAAAAAGAAGTTACATCCCCCGCTCTGGCAGTAGTGACGGCATCATCTATTGGTCTGTTTTGAAAATCCCTCATTGTTCAATGCAAGTAGTGGCGCCATCTATTGTTCAGCAGCGTTGCTTTCAGCTGCTACTCCAGGTACAGAGTATATTACAGTCGGGCTTGACCGACTTTCTTACTTGTTATACCCTATTAAAATTGTCCAGATGTTTGTAACGCATAGAAGGAAGCATCTCCGACCACAGAAAGTATATATATTCTTGATCAGCATGACGAGCTGAGCTTATATAGACATGTCCGTCTGTCCGTCCGTCAAACTTTGCACGAAGTCTTTTGGTGCAAAGATGACCGGCCGGATCGTATGACTATATCATATACCTGCCATAGGAACTATCAGTCGAAAAAGTAGTTTCAGTTAGAAAAAATTTTTTGTCTTCAACGCGAACGTGCCCAAACCTCGTATTTATAAGTTTTCTATGCTTTTACACAATTCCACCAAGTTTGATGAAAATCGGTCAACTATATAGTATAGCTGCCACACAAAAGATAGGTGTGATAAAAGTCTTAGTAGGAAAAACTTTTTTGTTTTCAATGCTATCGCTCTCAAACTTGTTACTGATCATTATTATTTGCCTCCACACAATTCTGTCAAGTTTGATACAAATCGGATGACTATAGCATATAGCTGCCAAAGGAACGATCGGACGAAAAATTAGTTCTAGTGGGAAAAATTTTTCCGTTTTCAATGATAGAGTCTTTGTTCTTTCCAGTTATGAATTTGATCGGTTTGCACACAATTTTGGGTAGTTTGGTCAAAATCTGATGAATATATCGTATAGCTGTCATAGCAAATGGTCACCTAAATGGCGCCACCTATTGCTGAGTGTGGGAAATGACTCAGCCAAGAATGTTCGACGAAAGTCATTAAAAATCTTAATTTATATAAATTACTAGCTGAACCCGCTGAACCAAGATAAAAAAAAAATGGTCCTTTATGGGAAAAATTGCTGTACGTAAATCTGTAGCTGCTTTGTTTTTTTTTTGTTGTACACACACACATCCTACATTTCTGTGTGTTACTCCCGCTCCCGCACCCCCTCTCTCGCGGTCACTCTCACAGTCTCGTTTTGACTTTGTACAAAAAACGCATTAAGCACATACACACACTGTGGGAAACTTTTTTTTTGGCATTTTCACCTCTCCTGTGCCATATTTTCCAAATTTGCTTTCTTTTATGCCAATTCTTAGATCTCTAGGATAAGCCGTTTTGGCTGGGGCTTGAGCATATGTCAGTCAGTCGGGCCTACAGATTTATAAGTATCAAATCAATCCCAATCGGTAATGAAAACAACGTAGTCCCGGATATTCCTGACCCGATCCGAATACAGATTGAGTTGGTCCGACTTTTTCAATCCTAAAAAAGATGACCTTTATCCCGGGGTAATCTTAAAAAAGATTGAATTAAGCAACAAATTCGAGAACGATTTAATCATAATGCAGGATCATTTTAAGCATGTTCGTAATTATTTTTGAGCTCGATATGTAATATTGATATGATCCCAGGAAAGATTATTCTCTTCTTCCTTTCCTCCTTCATATTCCATAAGACATCCTTATGCACTTCAAAGAGACCACACAAGTTTTGGTTTATTTAAGACTTCTGAAAATCAAAGAAATATAAAGATTTTTTTGCGCTCAAATGGGATACGAACCCACGACCATGCGCACTGAACACGAATGCAATTGCATCTTATTGCATATTTACTTAAATTTTCTCGCTCTCGCTCTCTAATTTATGAACATGTGATCTCGAAAGGGATTGTGAGTAAGCACGTTTGGAATGAAACAAGTTCGAAAGGCTTGGGCCAATCCCTGAAAGCTTGAATTGTGTAGAATACAAGCTCATGCCGGGCTTACTCCAAGATTAAAAAGATTGAAAATATTCTGTTTTATTTTTTCTGTGTAGCTTTCCTCTATTTTTTGTTTGTTTTTCAATGTTATAGGCTGGTGCAGGTCACTTTTTTGGCGAAATAGTTCAACGAAATTGTTTGCAATGAATCAAAGCGATAAGATTTTCACCAGCCGGTATTTGAATTCGCATATGGGTGCAGTCGATAGCCCCAACAACCTTTAAAACTGAAGGATTCTATTAAGGCCATTGACCATTCTTTCCACATCTTTTGAAATATATTACTTTAACAGTAATGCAATAGCGTGGAACACTTTTTTAAATGACGCCACAGAAGTCATCAAAAGATTAGTCACTGACAACAATGCATGATTTCTGTTAACAAACCGAGTTATCATAAATTGAAGCGCAACTAAAATAAGGTTGTACTTGTTACTTTGAGAAGTCACTTGATCTCTTATCTTAGCAAGATTTATTTAACTTGTTACTTTTTGTCAAACTGACTTGATGACAATGAAATAAAATGATTATTACTCTTCCTGTACTCAGTTGCATTATATATTCATTGCTCTGTCTCTTTCAATTCCATTTCTATTGGATGGAATCAGCTGTTTGTCTAACGCTCAAAATATCGATAAGTCTATCAAGACTAAATTAGAGTTTAAAAGTTAAGATGAACATGAGGCTGAAGTTAGGTTTGTTGCAGCGGAAGACACTTAAATTTGGCTAAACTCAGGTTAGTTTGTCTAACCGCACATTGAGGAATCGGGCTTAAGCACATTTAGTTCAAGCTTTTATAAATATCTTGTTGAAATTTCAGCTTCCAAGCTAGACCTTTGAACAAATGCTTGATTTCTGGCTCTCAGTACAGTAGGGTTTGTAAGCTGGGGCAAAGTCTACTGGTGATAGAACTGCGAGCTTCTTAAAACAGCTGAATAGACCAACTGCTTTCTCTTGGCTGAGTCGGCTAAGACATAAGAAAGGTCTTTAAAAACTGAAAGAAACACAAAATAAAAAGAAAAACCTTTTTCCAGCTTCTTTTTCCCAAACCTAAGTTTAAAAGTGAAATTTAAAAAAAAAATAAGTAATTGAACAAAGGTCAAAAATTGAGTAAACTCCAAAATATACAGCTGCCTGTTTTCATTTTCGATTGGCCCAACTTCTTACAGTTTCTGGATCAAACTTAACCCATTCCCTAGAATTTTGCTACACTCTGGCTGTTATTGTTATGATGCGGATCAGAGGTTCAGCTAAGACTAAACAGCTGTGTACGTGCAGAAAACGATCATATCCCTATATGCCGATTTCATATTAAACATGCTGGCTCGCTTTTTTTTTACGAGTATTTGCGTCAGGACAATGGCCAAGCCGAAAGGTCAGCTCTCATGTGTGTGTGTGTGTGTTTGTTGGTTTTTTGCTTCCTTTTGTTTCGGGCATATTTTGCGGTTTTTTATGTAATCTCACGTTTGACGTATTGGTTTCCATAAAGCATATTGGGTGGTCCTCTTGTCCAGATCCTGGCAGCGGCAACACGTTCGCCACTCCAACTCCAACTGCAGCATTGCCCTCATGCCTCAATAATATCAATCAGCTGGCTCTTTTGTATGCCAAACGGTCGGATTCGACATGGGCCGTGCGCTGCGCTGCTCTGCGCTGCTTTGCTAATTGAACAACCACAATATATCGAGGAAAATATGGAAAAAAGGCGACAGGCATATCAACCTCGACATCGACACATCATCGTCAAACACAATCAGGACTATTGTCTTTGGCTATGTGGCGTATGCAAATTGCCGCAACACTTGCTCAACAAATTCGTTGTGCTTGATGCACAAATATCGAGGTTCCCACATGTCTAGCCACCCCCACCCCTTCCTATGCACAAGAGAATGTAGTGGTGAGAAAGGTCTGTCAAAAAGGGGATTGCAAGCGTGCTCTATAAATTAAGGAAAATCAAATTGGGTCCATCCTTTCATCTTCCACATAACTGTACACAAAAAAATAACAAAATTAAAAACTCTGCCTCAGGAATCTGTGTGTGTGTTGCTCAAGATGCCATAAATAAAACGCTTGAGCTCGGCATATTGGAGCGTGTGTGCGTGTGTGTGTGTGTGTGTGTGATCCACCCCCTGTGAACCAATTCCAATGACAATGATAAACATCCTGCAGTTGGTCGTGTCCATCGTCGCCAAACGGCGCCTTCGTTGTAAGTTCGTCCACCATTCAGCTCGATCACATAATGCCGCTCCATTTCAAGTGTCTTTCAACATGAAAATAAGAAGACCCCAAAACAAAAGAAACAACAAATCTGCATAGGAAGCCACCGACAAATGGAACTGCACGTGCAGTTCGAGTGTTTTGTAAGGGTTTGATGATGGAGGGGGGGGGGGGGGGGGGGGAACCATAGTTTATGGTTTCTTCATAGTCCATAAACCCAGTTGCTGTTTAAACAATTTGTTCGTATCTAAGTAAAATTAGATAGAAAAGGATTAGAGTAACCCTAGATTCGGGATGAAGATTCAGATACAGAAATATTCTAAAGAATTCTATTTTTAAAGAAATATTTCGAGAGGTACCTTGGGGTACCCTTAACGCAAAGTTGTTAAATGTTTAAAAAATCCACAAAATTCAACTTTTTTTAGTTTAGTTGGTAAAAATTCTAGATGATTTTCGTGTACAGAAAACGAATTTGTTTTTCAAATGTACCTAACGTCTGTTTTTTTGACCATTTTAGCTTCAATTTGCTTAAAATTCCTTTTGGGACCCATTTTTAGGCGGGGCACCTATACTTTGGTTTTCGACTCAGTTTGATATTATAGTTAAATACTATTTCTTAGCTTTAAATCAAACTATCTCAAGCAATTCTACGATTTTTGTAAGCAACAATATACCCTTTTTGAAAATATGTGTTTGAAATGACAGTCTTTTGGACTGCCCATAAGTATGCAATGGATTTTCAGTACTAATTTCGCCTTGCATACTTTTGGGCAGTAGAAAATTATGCAATTTTGAGATATTTTCAAAATTGTATATCCATACTTTTTAGAAGTTAAGAAAAAGTACTATACATACGTTCATTTCAGGAAAAAACCATCCGTGAAAGGGTCAAAGTAGGACAATGCCTAATTTTGACTTACGACAACTGGTTCCAAAATTTTCAAAACATGCAATGAGGCACAACCGAGTTACTAGAGAGAGGAAACACTGAATAAATTTCAAAAATTGCTCAAATTTGCTCTGTTTGTTTGTTTGTTTGTATATTAATATTATTATCTTAGTGCTACAAGTACATGGAGACTTATGTTTATTATGCACTAATCACAGGTTGACATCGATTTAAAAACAATACAAAAATATACTAACTTAAGCTATGGATAAATTATATAAATAATCAATATTTACATTAGAAAATTAAAAAGAGGAATGGTTATATTTGTGCTATTGCTTGAGATGGTGTTCTAAACTTTTCTTAAATAGTGGCGCGCTTTTGATCGATTTAATATTGTTTGGTAAATGATTCCAAAGGCGAATAGCAAATGGGAAATAATGGAAGTCTGAGGTAGTGAGTTCATTTTTAGGGCAGATTAGATTTTTAGTTCGTTGAGACGCTGCAAAACGTTTAACGGAATGTCAAAAATTTTCTCTGCAAATTCGAATATGTGATCCGATCGCTTTTTGTTGTAGACATACCTAGCTATGTTGTTGAAAGCAACATTAAGTTTAGATTTAGACTTTGCACTACAACTACCGAACACTTCCACAGCGTATAAAAGCGAAGGTACTATGTATGTTTTTGCAACCAGATGTTTAATATGTGTTGGTATGAAACTTTTTGCCGGATTAAGGAGTATGTTTTGCCAATTGCTTTGTTTATGTGATCATCCCATGATAAAATATTGTTAAATGTAAAACCTAAATTTACTGCTTCCTCAACGTAGTCTATACTGATACCATCAATCTTTAGATTTGGTAAGCAACCTGTATCAAATATTTTTTTATATACAACAATGCACTTGGACTTTGTTGGGTTGATTTTTATACCATTTTTCTTTGCCCAGCTCCGTATCAGTTCAAGTTCACTATTACAAACATCAACACATTCAGAAATTTTGTTCAACGGAAGACTGACATACATTTGGACATCATCTGCATACATTTGAACATCACATTTAGACAGAACATTGGGAGGTCGTTAACATATATCGAAAAAAGTAATGGTCCAAGAACTGATCCTTGTGGGACGCCACAACTTAGTGACGGAAAGGATGATCTTCTATTTACAGTAGCTACTGCTTGCAGTCGGTCATCCAGGTACGAGCTCATCAATTTTAATGCTGAACTGGAGAAATTATATAATCTACTAAGCTTTTTGCAGAGAATCTCGTGATTGACTAAATCGAACGCTTTGCTATAATCTAGCAAAGTCAAAAATGTTACATTGCTGTTGTCCATATTTCGTCGTATATCTTCGCTGATTTTAGTTACGGTAGTAGTGCAACTTCGATGTTTTCTGAATCCTGATTGTCTGTCATTCAGCAGAGAGCTTTCCTGCATAAACTTAGATACTTGACAAGACATGACTTGCTCAAATGCTTTAGATAAGAACGGTTATATGGAGATTGGACGATGTTCATTATTGTTTTTTGGAATTGGAAGTATTTTTGCCATTTTCCAGGCATGAGGAAAAGTGGAAGTCATTAATGCTGTGTTGTATAAATGCATAATATGGGATAGAATTTGAGGAAGAAGAATTTTAATAAATTTGGGGTCCATTTGATCTAGTCCACTGGCATTTGACTTTACTTTTAGAATAGAAGATAGGACATCCTATTGATCAACACACACAAAGTTAAAACAAGGACCTAAATTATTAATTGCTTTGGATGTCAGGTACTTCAGATGGTGATAGCACGAATTTTCAGTTAAGATCATTGGGATCAATATCTTTAGATACAGCCGGCCTTGGTTTACCTAATCCCAAGCACTTAATTTCCTTCCAAAACTGGTTGGATGATATTGCACTTGTGAGTTTGGAGGTATAGTAGCATCTTTTTGCAAAATTGCATTTATATAATATGTTACCACTTTCCGTTGAGTCTGGTAGTCTCTAAATAGACGGTCTGTCCTGTACCGTTTCCACTTCTAATAGGCTTTTGCCCTTTGTATATCCGCATTAAACCACGATGTTTGTTTTGGTTTCACGATTTTTTGTCTAAGGGGTGCATGCTTATTGTATAGACTTTCAATATTTGTGTTCCTGTACTGAAGTTGGTCGTCTACATTTGGCATCGTATAGATAATATTCCAGTTGAGGGAATTGAAATCTTGAAGTAACTGATTATAATCAATTTTTTTCAAATCACGGTAAGTTATGGAAAAGTCTTCAGATTCAGGGATTAAATTATATACCAAGAAAAGTAGATCATGATTTGAGAAAGCAGGTACTGAAAGTTGATCATATAAGATAGCCTTACTCGGATTATTTACAAAACTAACATCAAGTAGAGTGTCACTGGTGTTGGTGAAGTGGGTCGGTTGGGGATTGTTCACAAGTGTCAGGTCGAGAGTTTCCATATTTGACGAGAGGTGTGATTCAGATAACATGTCACTGTTAAGGTCGCCAGTTACAATGATATCTGTAAACTCTAATGAAACAGAAGTCAGTACATTAAAAGCTTCAGT
This sequence comes from Lordiphosa magnipectinata, assembly GCA_037044535.1. Taxonomy (NCBI): domain Eukaryota; kingdom Metazoa; phylum Arthropoda; class Insecta; order Diptera; family Drosophilidae; genus Lordiphosa; species Lordiphosa magnipectinata. The sequence goes on along the minus strand of JBAMBO010000108.1, from coordinate 29,599 downwards.
AAAGTCAGTCCTTCGGTGTGGCCTATACATGCATCCAATTATCGTTTTTGAGGTGAGCGTGGAATTAACAAGTTCTAGAAATAGATACTCTATTGCGCTGTCAGTTGGTTGTTTTGTTACTACTTAGGCATGTAAATTTTTATTTAAATATATAGCTGTCTAGTTTTAATCACCTAGAAAATGCCAAAATGGAATACTTTTATTTAAGTTAATTTGTAAACTTAAGTAAAGTTTGATTTCAAACTTTTATTCTTTTAAGCTTTTCTGCTCTTACAGACAACATTTTACAGTTTCTACTTATAACACTTATGCACAATGCCTGATTTTGACTTAAGACAACTTGTTCAAAAATTTTCAAAACATTCAATGATGTACAACATTCGAGTTACTAGAGGTCGGAAACACTGAATAAATCTAAAAAATTGCTCAAATTGGCTCTGTCTAGTTTTTAGCGCCCAGAAAATGCCGAAATGGAATACTTTTATTTAAGTTAATTAGTAAACTTAAGTTAAGTTTCATTTCAAACTTTTATTCTTTAAAACTTTTCTGCTCTTACAACCAAATTTTTAAACTTTTTACTTATAATACTTATGCTTAATGCCTTATTTTGACTTAGGACAACTTTTTCAAAAATTTTCAAAACATTCAATGAGGAACAACCAAGTTACTAGAGGTCGGACCCTCCAAGAGTACTTAAACTTGTAATCAGAGAACAAATACAGTATTTCTCAAGTTACTTAAGCTATTCTGACAGCAACTTTGTCCTTTTTTGTTCAATCTTATGACCTCACAGCATTTGCTTAATGCTTGATCACACATTTATGGCTTAGCCCCCCCATTGACTTTGACTAAAACAAAAGGAACTCGCACATACACACACACACACATACGCACATAAAACGCTTACAAATCGCCAAACAAAGGACGAAAACGGACCGGCAAATTGTTTTATTGGCATTCGCATTTTGTTGCGGCGATAAAATCAATTTGAGGTTGCGCTTTTCTATTTCTCTCTCTACTGTTTGGTGTTGCGTCCGGCAGGCGTGAGGTTTTTGCGTATGCAAAATTAGACGCACGCACGATTTATCTAATCCATATTCAAATTTCGGACAATCCGCACCCCAAAAACAGCAGCCGGCCGCTGTCCGTTTGAATGCCACTTTGTTTGCGGTTGAGATTTATTTTTATTGAATTGCAACAGACAGAAAAAAAAGAGAAAAAATTAGCAGCCCTCAAGGGCTGAGCGCAATTGTGCAAATAGTTGGGCCCGAAAACGAAAATCGTCTATGTACATAAGTGGAAATTTTGTTAGTTTTCCTTCTTTTTTTTCGTCTGGCATATGTTTAAAGATTGGACAAGGAGAGGGAGCGAGCGATTACTGGATATAACCATTCTAGGTGACTTTTAATACTTTTTGGATTGAAGCTTTGTTCATAGTCCGAGACTGCTGTACTTAAGAAACGAAGAAGTCCAAGATCAAAAAATAAAAAATATTCAAATGAATGAGGTCAGTATTTTTGAAATATATTTTTGGATTCCAGCACAAAAACGTTTGACCACAAAGTGGAATAGTTACACTAGGCAAGCATGTCTAGTTTATAGAAGGGTTGATTTTCATGTGCTAAAACGAATCGGTTCTGGGAAAATTGACTTAAAATCTGAACGAATAGTACTTTTTCTTAGCTTCCAAAAAGCAAAGATATACAATTTTGAAAATATGCTTTCAAAATTACATAATTTTCTACTGCACAAAAGTAAGCAAGGCAAAAACAGTACTGAAAATCCATTGCATACTTATGGGCAGTCCAAAAGACTATCATTTCGAACACATATTTTCAAATAGGGTATATTTTTGCTTTAAAAAATCGTAGAATTGCTTGGGATAGTACGATTTAAAGCTAAGAAATAGTATTTAACTATAATATCAAGCAGAGTCGAAAATCAAAGTAAAGGTTCCCCACAAAACGATCCTAAAAATGGTCACAAAATGAATTTTAAGCAAATTTAAGCAAAAATTACCAAATATCCCCTACGTCTGGATACATCTGGTACATTTCCCAAACAAATTCGTTTTCTGAACACGAAAATCATCTAGAATCTTTACCAATTAAACTAAAACAAGTTTAAATTTGATGCCTTGTGTTATGTAATTTTTGGATTTGCCTCTCGAAATTCACCTGGCATCTTATTTTCTTTAAATATTTTACTAAGGCGCCTTTTTTTCCAATAAATTGCATTTGAAATATTTTTATAATTGCCATTTTGTTTATGTTATCTGCCTAAAAGTAGGCAATGTTTTTTTTACGATTTTCCTGATATTGGCGGAAAAACTTTGCTAAAATTATTAATTTAAATTAGCTTTAACTGTATTTTAATCAATTTTAATGCAAAAGCTTCTTGCTTTTTAACGAAATTTTGCTTATTAAAATGTGTAGCATACTTACAAAGACTCTTTTTATACTCTGTACCAAAGGTACTTAGAGTATAGTGAGTTTGCGCAAAAGTATGTCACAGGGAAAAGGAATCATTTCCGATATAAATATTCTTGATCACCATCAACAGCCGAGTCGATATAGCCATGTCCGTTCGTCTGTCCTTCTGACTGTTTGTATGAACGAAAAGATCTCAGAGATGGTAAGAGATAAAGGATTGACATGTATGGGACATATATTTCCTATACTTGCAGGCAGATCAAGTTTATTTTCAATTTTTGCCACGCCCCCTCCCACCCCCGCAATTTGGAAAAAACGTCATATCTCCCACAGTTTTGATTATAGATTGTTCGTACCTTCTAGAGAAATCTAGTAATCAAAGTTACTTATCGACTTGCTAACGGAATGATAAAGATCGGCTGAACGATACACAAGTTATGAGCAAAAAAAGTTAACCGGCACCCCCCACCCCCCCTACTTACTGCCAACCACCGCTGTATTCAAACAAACTAAATCTTTGGGAGAGAGAGAGTAATAGCCTATTTCCACTGGCTTCATTTCTTATCATTTTCATTTCTAAAAATGATGCTGTTTCCATTGACAAATCTTCATCATTTTGATATTCGCAATGCCACGTTGACAAAAACAGCTGAATGGTTTGATTTAAACAACAGGCGCCACTTTCAAACTCACGGGGAGTTTTTGCAATATTTACCCAAAAAAAGACATACCCGTCGGGAAAGCAATTACGCGGGGCGAACGCATTGTTAACGCCCTGAATAATCAGCAGAAAGCTAAATACACAACTTATTTTGACTAAATTATATTATAAACCAAATTGCGCCTTATTTTTAAATTCAAATCAATAGTTTATTGGTGATGACACTTTCTATTTCCAGAGAGTAACGAGTAGTGCCAGAGAGTAGCGAGTACTTTTTAAAAAAATACCAAATTCCTTCGTGGGGAATGCCATCATTTTTGAGAAATGAAGGAAATGAAGGGCAAAATGCAACAACAATTTGTATGGAAGAAATGATATCATTTTCTTCATTTCTTGTCATTTCAAGAAATGAAGCTTCATTTCTTTGGTGGAAATAGGCTATAAGAGAGAGAAACTTAGAGATGAGCCGTATAACAGCGTATAGCGCATAGAACTCATAAAACAGCGTATAACGCGTATAACACGTATAACGAGCGAGCAAAAGCGAGCGACAGCATTAACTGGTAGAGAGCAGTGTTGCCAGAATTCGAGGTGCGAAAGTTGATAAATTTGCAAAAAAAAACTATTGCTAGAAATAGCTAAAAATAAAAAAAAGTTGCTAAAAGTCAAAACTTACAAAATTATTGTTTTTAGAAATAATTTCCAATAAAAACATTAAAAACATACTTTTTAAGGAGTTAAGACTACAAAAATACTTAAACTGCCTTCTGCAAACAGCTCTAGAGTCAGATCTTCTAGGTTAATTCGGAGGTTCGGCTCGAACTGAATCGCCGCACAAACAATCATAAAATAGATTAGTTCTAAACAAAAACTTGCTAGTCTCAGTTTTGAGCTGATCTGATGGGAAAGTTGTGATTTTGTCATAATCAGGAAATGCATCTTCTGTGAATTTTTGGCTCGTTAAAATGTAACCTTAAAATGTGGCCGAGAAGTCAAAGAGGGGGATCATTTGCTATATCAGCGAAGTCCATTGTTCAAAATAATATTAAATTATAAAAAAAACTAAAAATTCTATCAACCATCCTTATGCTTTAAAACAGGGCTTCACATCGGTTATAAGCCGAACCGGATTGAATCCAAAATTCCAACTTTATTAAATAGTTAATCGAACCTTAAACGAAACCAAGGTAGATAAAAATGCTGAACCACAACCTGTTACGAATCTCATTTTTCGGTTCGGTACAACAGAATTAAAGCCATCTTGAAAAATTGTTGTTATCTGTTCAATATTATGCGACAAAGAATCGAAATCGTCAAGTCTAAAAGTCGTTTAAGATAAACAATAAAATCGTCCACAATAAGCTTCGTTTTTTAGATCCCAGATTACACGTTCAAAAGATGACGGAATTTATATCTCCGACTTTGACGCTTATCAAAGTGTTTCATATAATAGAGAACCGACTAAATCGAATATGAAACAATTTTAAGCTATTGCGCTAGCTGTCTTTCAGTACCATCCAATGAATTCTTAGTTTTTAGAGCCTTCAAACTTATTTTGTCTGATCAAAAGTACAGAAATTCTGAATATCATTTTGAATATTCATTACATAAATTTCGTTTCTATTTAATTTAAAGTTGAACCGAACCAGAAATCGAAACAAAAACCCTTCCCAAAAAATTTCAAATTAAAATATTGCGAATCATTACCATTGGCCAATGTCGGTCTAAGCCCGCGAATCGAAGTTAAAAAAAAAAACAATAGTTGGCTAAATTCTGTGGAGCAATTTTGTCCTCACCAAGTTCAACGTATTCATTGGATCAGAACCCTGCAGGTGGGCCTTCGTACTAAAATAAGCCCCGAATTGAAACTTTTTCTAAAGATAATGCCCTAATTCTTCAGTGCTTACTTCTATTGTACTGAGGGGAAGTTCTTCAGTATAGAATACGAAATTATTAGGCAGTATTTTGCATTACAACTCAAAAGTAATAAAATAGCTAAAAATAGCGAAACATAATTTAAAAATTGCCAGATTTGTAGCTAATAGCATTTTCAAATAATTAATAGCATTTCCACTTTGACCGACTTTCTCACTTGTTTTGTTTTCGATGGTTCGCTCTTTTTAGACCTGGGTCGGGTCAATAAAATTGATCTTGAAAACAAAATTGCATTCTAAACTCACTTTTGATAGCGAAAATGCATGATCCAAGTATGAAATTCTCTATTTTTATATCCCTGCAAAGTGTATTCTAATTTTGCCCAGAAGTTTGCAACGCATAGAAATATTCATTTCCGACCCCATATATATATATATATATATATATATATTCTTAATCGGGGCGACGAGCAGAGATGATTTTGAGATGCTTTGTCCGTCGGTCTGTCGTTCTGTTTCTAAGCAAACTAGTTTCTCGGAGTCTCCTTTTTACGGCACCCGGCTAATATGTCGGAACCGCGCCGTTTGGATAACTACATCTTATAGCTGTCATAGGAACCATCGGTAGGAAAACTGATCTTAGTAAGAAAACTTTTTTTGTTTTCAATGTGAGGGTCCTCAAACTCCGCCATTTTTAATATTAAATGCTTTCAAACAGATTAGCCAAAATTTGTTCAAAATCGGATGACTATATTTTATGGCTGCCATAGGACCAATCAGTCGGAAAATGGGTCTTAGTGAGCAAAACTTTTTTAGTTTTAAATTTTATCGTTCTCAAACTTGGTTTTTTTTAATTTGATATGCATTCAAAAAGACTCGCGAAATTTGGTCGAAAAACGGATGTTTATCTGTCGGAAATTGGGTTTTTGTTAGAAAACATACTTGATATTAATGCAAGCGTTCTTTAACTTTGATATATCAAAACCAGCACTTGCAAAGATACAAAAACTTCGGCTCGGACGAAGCTCTGAAGTTACAGATTTTGATCTATTTTGATCCTCGGCCAAGTGAATGATGAAATATTGGCATCTGCATGAAAATCAAACTGAGAATTGAAGGAATTATGTACCAAGATCTCAGACTTTCTGCCAAAGTATCAATAGCAAGATGGATAAATTACCGCGTGACAAGGTGGCAACACTGTTAGATTAATTAACATATTTCGCTACTCAAGTCGGGACAATCTATTGAAACAGCTGACAAGTATTTTGATTATGGAGTTTGTGATTATAGTTCAAAAAAATACAAATTTTCTTGCATTTTCCGACTGGCTGGCCGTTGATCGTCGTTGAACTTGACTTTGGCATAGCTCGACCCTCGCATCATTTGGTTACCAAAAATAGACAACAAAATTTTCTTATGACGGTATAGCACACACACACACACATACACACACACACACTGATACATGCAACTGCAAGTGACTAAAATAAACATGCGCATCCGTTGGATATGTACTAAAAGACTGCTTTTTCTGTCAGCAGAACGTGGACGGTGACCGTGAGGATGCCACTGAGGCGACAAACTCCTGACTCTGACGCTGACTCTGGATCTGGATCTGAGAAATGTGTGTTCGTAACAGTGGGAGAGGTAGAGTGGAAGGGGCAAGCGATGCAAAGAATGGGGCGACGCAATGTAGTTCCTGCACCAGCAGGCGGTGTCCGCGCGCATCTTTCCCGTTACACACACACACACACACGCATATGCGTGCACTCCCGTCCACGGCGTGGGCATGGCGAGTGCGTTTGACATTGACATGGTTGCTGCTAGTCTCTGTTTACTTAATGTCATTTCGAATGTGTTTCATTTATCCAACCGTCCGGCAGGGCTCCGCGACCGGGGCCCATTCTCTTAGCTATTGATGCGCCACAGCCGCCGACGCCGCCGCCGCCTCTGCCGACAAACGTCGCGGAGGGTGGCTATTTTTAGTGTCCGTTTCAATTTGTGTTACTGTACTTGTTTTACCATATCGTTTTCCATTTTCCAGATTTCATTTGGTGTTGGAGAAGAATGCCAGCAAACAGCATGTGGGGGAAAAATCAAAAATGGGAATTGTTTTGGAAACAATTAACTAATAGAAATATTTAGTTTTGAATTAAGTTTCGGTGTCTCATTGAAGAGGCAAAGGATCAGGCTGACGGGTAATAAATGTTCTTGTCTAATCGATCATTCAGTCAGGTATGTTAGTGCGGTTTGTATTTAGTTGAGGCTTAGCATTTCGACTCGGGACTCTTTTCAAGTCCAAGTTCCATATCATCACTGACCCAAATCTATCTTGGATGTAATTGTTTTCCAAGTTCCTCCAAGCGCTCTGTCTTGCTTCATTCTCCCGCCTGTTCCTCATGGTGAACTCGAAACTTTTAATAATTTGAAGGTGTTGGTTCTCCCATTGGCTTCGATCCCAAAGAAAGGAACTCTGCGTTATATTACCTGTATAAAAAAGTTTGAAGGGATTTTTTAAAAGTTCTTTTTCATTATGTGTCATTTCGCTGAAGTGTAAACAACATAGTTTTTGTGTGCTCCGAATGTGTTAACTTCTGTGCCCACCCAAAAACAATTTGCGGGAAAGTTTAATTTTCTGCTTTTATTTAAAGAATAAGTTAGAAAGTCGGTCAAGACCGCCTGTTATACACTCTGTACCTGGAGTAGCAGCTAAAAGCAGCGCTGCTGCATAATAGATGACGCCACTACAGCCAGGGCGTGGGAAGTAACTTTTTTTTGTAACTTTTTCTTTAAATCTGAATCTAACTCGGACAAATATCGACCTAGGTTAATGTAACTAGGCCTTATGAGTTTCATAAAACCTGTATTTGAAGTCTACAAACCGACTTTATCTAAAATCGGATTGTTAAGATCCTTAAGAAATTGAACCTTCGAAAAAATTGAGGAAAGCTAACTTCGGCTCGACCGAAGTTAATATACCCTTGTAGCTTGTATAATTTATATAAATTAAAGTTTTAAATGATTTTCGTCGAACACTCTTAGCTCAGTTATTTCCCAAACTCAGCAATAGATGGCGCCACTACTTTGACCATTGTGGCGGCCCTGGCCACCTCTGGTCACACTATTCATCGACCACCATCCCTAACGCGATAGCAGAGCGACAACACGCGCCATCCCTGGCGCTCAGTTTCTGGCTTGGCTTCGGCCAGCGCGGTTCGCGCCCGATCGCTCCGTTCGACTCAACTATATTGTTAGCTTAAGTATGTTAAATAAAGTTAGTTACTAAAGATAACTAAAGTGGTGACCCTCCGACTAAGTTAAAGACAACTAAAGTGGTGACCTCCGACTAAGTTAAAGAACACAAACAATAAACAAAACAAATTCATAGCAGTGTGTTAAACAAATTAATTTCAACCTCTGACGAAATTCACACACACACTCACAGGCAAGCAGCCTGCTCTGGGACGCAGCCCGTACTCACACACCCATACAGTGACGCGATTCATTTCGACATGCAGCTCTCGATCATCAAAATCAAACAGTATTAAGTTAACTATTTCGACAACAGCGAGCCAGAAACTCAAGGACAGCAACATCTCTAGCCTTTTTGGCCAAGTGTGTCCCACACACACACGAGTGACGCCGGCAAAACACACACACACACGACAAACGCCGCGACGGACGCCGCGACAGGGCGGCACACACATACACACATGCTCACGGCGTCTGCAGCATACAATCACGAATTTTCGCGCGTTCTTGCAAAATACACACATACACACGACAGACGCCGGCAAAGCGGACATACAGAGGCGAGATTTTTGGCGCTGAGAATGCACATTTGGGACAGCACACGGCCGGCGATCATCGAGCAGGCCTTACTCCAACCAGGAGTCGCTCATTCGTACTTTTGGCAGTGGATTTTTTTTTTCGCAATTTGTGAAACACCATCGACAAACCTCCTGGTTAGAAAACGACGCCGGCAACGCCTACACACATTCACACACACAGACACCAACGCATGTGGTCATATGTATACATATGCTTTAGCGCTCATTTCGCTTGCATGACATCGACCTCTGCCCACGCAAATTGTCCACAGACCTGTCTGTCGCCTAACCGACTCATCAACTACATGTAACCGATCTCACGTTGGTCAAGCATCCGACCAATTTTTCAGATCTTACATTGTACGCAGCCTGCCAGACGATCGATTATACTTATGGAAGTACGTCGCGCAGCTGAATTCGGATCATCATCACATCTTTCGTCGTCGCCGATGCTCAGGCACAGCGATCCGCTCACCTGACCGACCACTAGCAACATGCTACGACTCGAGACGCTCTTTGTTTGGCAATTGATGCCAGCCTGAGTCTGTCTACAAGTTCTCGACCTCAAACGAAAGTCCACAACGCGTGGCAAACGAAAGTCCACAACGAGTGGCAAGCGAAAGTCCACAACGCGTGGCAAACGAAAGTCCACAACGAGTGGCAAGCGAAAGTCCACAACGCGTGGCAAACGAAAGTCTCTACTCGGGGTACAATACCCAGTACTATTGACTATTCAACTTCAACCCCGATCGAACGAACTTGCTTATCGATCCCCAATCGAAGCAACGACCTCAACGCGAGGCAACCTCAACCCTGCATGGGCGAACTTGCTTGTCGACCCCCACTCGAAGCAACGGCCTCAACGCGAGGTTTTCATCGACCCAACTTCGACACAACCATCACAGCGAAAACTATACGCAAGCATTCCTCCATTTTGGGACTTGCAAATCCTGTAGATGATCATCACTCACCCCGGACAGACATCATCCCGGCTATACTCAAAACTTTCATCATTCGTTCCCACATGGTCTCTGGAGGGGGAGTACTGTGGCAGCCCTGGCCACCTCTGGTCACACTATTCATCGACCACCATCCCTAACGCGATAGCAGAGCGACAACACGCGCCATCCCTGGCGCTCAGTTTCTGGCTTGGCTTCGGCCAGCGCGGTTCGCGCCCGATCGCTCCGTTCGACTCAACTATATTGTTAGCTTAAGTTACATTCAATAAAGTTAGTTACAACGATAACTAAACCATTTTAGTTATCTTTAGTAACTAACTTATTGAATGTAACTTAAGCTAACAATATCGTTGGCGACGGAGCGATCGGGCGCGAACCGCGCTGGCCGAAGCCAAGCCGAAACTGAGCGCCAGGGATGGCGCGTGTTGTCGCTCTGCTATCGCGTTAGATGGTGGTCGATGAATAGTGTGACCAGAGGTGGCCAGGGCGCCACACCATACATGATATATTCATCAGATTTCAACTAAACTCCCCAAAATTGTGTGGAAACCGATAATATTCATAACTGGAAAGTATAAAGACGCTACCATTGAAAACAAAAAAGTTTTTCTCACTAAAACAAGTTTTTTGACCGATCGTTCCTATGGCAGCTATATGCTATAGTCACCCGATTTGGATCCATTTTGGCAGAATTGTGTGATAGCATTTAATATTGATCAGTAACAAGTTTGAGAGCGATAGCATTGAAAACAAAAAAGTTTTTTCTACCAAGATTTTTTTTCAGAACTAACTTTTGTATGGCAGCTATACTATATAGTTGTTCGATTTTCATAAAACTTGGTGAAATTATGTAAAATCATAAAAAACTAATAAATACGAGGATTAGTGGCGTTTGCGTTGAAAACAAAAAAGTTTTTCTCACTAAAACTACTTTTTCGACCGATTGTTCCTATGGCCGCTATACTCTATAGTCATCCGATTTGAATCAAACTTAGCAGAACTGTGTGAAAGCATAAAATATTGACCAGTAATAAGTTTGGGAGCGACAGCATTGAAAACAAGTATTTCAGAACTATATTTTGTATGGCAGCTATACTATATAGATGGCCGATTTTCATCAAACTTGTTGGAATTATGTTAAAGCTTAGAAAACTTATAAATACGAGGTTTGGGCAGGTTCGCGTTGAAGACGAAAAAGTTTTTCTCTTTAAAACTACTTTTTCTATATATATGTTATAGTCATCCGATCCGGCCGGTTCCGATAAATGTGCAGCGTCTTTGTATCAAAAGACTTTGTGCAAAGTTTGGTTAAGATAGCTTTTAAACTGACGGAGGAGATCGCATAGAAACAGACGGACATGGCTATATCAACTCAGCTCGTCATGCTGATCAAGAATATATATAATTTATGTTGTCGAAGATGTTTTCTTCTATGCGATACAATCATCTGAACAATTTATGTGGACAATGTTGTATCAACGCAACGTGGAACAGCTTTTTAATGAAAAATGACATACATTTTACAGCAAAATGGAAACCATGTTTGGCTGTATGTAGATCGAACCAGAGCTTGGAGACACGGATCTTTTGATGTGGTAGTTATGGTACAGACTTTCTTCCTAAAACGGTCGCTTAAATTGCCACCAAATACTTACTGAGTAATGCTAGAAACTGGTCTTCCTCTTAGCCATATGTACACACTTGAATTACATTTGATATATACTTTTATACAGAAAACACTATTTGACTAAGACGAAAACAGATTACCAAATAAGTTGACTAAAACCGTACTAAACGAACAAATAGTAATTGCATTAGCACGTTAGGATGCTATCAACTAGGAAATCTGGGATATAAAGACTGAGAAATTAGTTCGCCGACTAGAAAATGTACGAAATATGTACGAACTCATACAGAGTCTATAAAAAACTCGACCATAGCATTGGAAGAAGTTATTTTAATGACAATTATAATATCTATAGAACCCAGATAATATGGATTTTCAAGTCAAGATGTAGTCTTATGTACCTAAATGAAACGGTTCCATATGTAAAAAAATGAAGTTTTAGATGTTTCAGAAAACAAACCCTAAGCTATGACGAAAATAAATGAATTTGCCTATAATTTCGACAAATATTGACCTAAGTTAACTTTTAGATCCTTAAGAGGTTGAACCAACGCAAAAACAAAAACCAAAAAACTCTTTATGAACTGAATCTGACTCTAACTCTGAAAAATATTGAGCAAGGTTAATGAAACTGTGCGTTCTGAATGCCTTGGAACTTGTATTATACTTTTACAAGCTGAAATTTCTAAAAATTGGAATCTAAGGTACGATTTTCGGGCCTTAAATGAGTGTACCATTCTTTTCCTAACCCTTGAAATTGAGTATGTGTAGGGAAAGTTGCCCAAGAAGTACAATAGGCAGACACACAAATGAGTCTAGTTTTTTCCAGTTATTACTTTTTTCATTTAAATTGTTGTGTAATTATAAAGAATTTCGAAATTCACAAAATCCACTTTTCTTTCAGCCTAGCTTGAAAACCACAACTCGCTTGTTTTTTGGCTAATTTGTTAACTTCAAAATATATATTTTAGTGTACTCTCATTTTATTTCCATCAACTGCAATGTTTCCTACATTTGAACTTAGATGTTTTATGAGTTTTGGCCCCCCCCTCGGGGCATATTTTTCAATAGGAAACAGACAAAACCGACAGACAGGCAGGATATGCATGTGCAAGTACACCAATTGGGTTTTTAGGGGTTGGATGTACCAATAAACGCATACTCCAAGCAGGGCATTGGACTTGGACCATCAGCATCTTCAGCATCATGTGACACATGTGTGTCCATTTGTCTGGCTCGGGGGCCATGCCGGGGTTTGGTTTACGTTTTCGAGTGGAGCCGCACTACTGAGGCCTGCATCCGCTTTGCTAATGAGGCCGCCGTTGCATTTGTATCTGTAGCTGCACTTTGATTTATTTGGTCGCATTTCAATTCCCACGACAGACCAAATACTCGTATATAAGTATGTACATACATATATATATCACTTCCTGTACCCGCGAATATTGCATTTCTTCTTTTTTTTCAATTTTTAAATATGCATCCTCGTCCTGGCGAAAGGGCTGCAAAAAAAGTTTACCCCCTAATAAACCGGAACTAATAGAATAGAAAAAAAACTCACACACAAGAGGCATAAAAAGGTCGCAGACAATTTTTTATGAGCATTTGACATGGATCTTCCGCTTCTCTTTTCATTAGTTGACTATAATTTATTAATTTACATGCGTCCTTTGCATACAAGGGTAGCCGTGGTAGGGGTAGGGATGCGGCTAGGGGTAGCCACCATCATCATCATCATCATGATCATCATAGTGGCAGACCTCGGCTGACCCCGCCATGCCATTCAACTTTGTCAAAGTCAACCAATTCTGGCCACCCCATTGAAATCAGGCAGGTTCACAGGTCATGTAGAAAAAAAGGAACACAAAACTAAACTCAACCCCCCGGAGGTTGTGATTTTTTGTTTTTTTTTTTAGTGTCATTGAATTGCATATGGAAATGATTTTGATTGAGCAATTTATGCTGGTTGAACTAACAAAATTGGAAATATTTTTTGATTTGAAAAGAAAGTGGGAATTTCCAAGCCTCTCGTTTACAGGATGGAGAGTGACTTTGGAGTTAGTGAGCTGGCAACAGCTTTTAGTTACTGAAATTAGTTGGCGTAACTAACATTATTTGATAAAGCTCAAATACTACAAAATTCTCTTTTGGTCTCCGATCTCCCAGCTTCACAATGTTGCTGATGTGTGTTAACGATGAATAGTAGTAGTTCTCCTCCAGTGACCATTTTTAAAAATTTTATGTATGTCTGGTCGATCATCTACAGGATTTTCACAAGTTCCAATATGGAGATATATTTGTTGGTCTCTTAGTTGAGTCGACGAACTGTTTCAGTTGAGTGCAAAAACTGTCGAGTTGTTAGTACTGAGCAAGTGCATCGAGTACAGATTTGCGTCGATGGTTACCTCTCTTAGAAGTTGTTGCTTCAATAAGTCGTCAATAAGCAAGTTTGTTCTCGCAGGGTTGTGAGGTTGGCTCTCGTTGAGGACTTTTGTGGTGCCTCGAAGTCCTACGTGCTAAGTTCGAGAACTTTTAGGTAAGCTCAGGCTGGCATCAATTGCTAAGGAAAGAGCGTCTTGAGTGGTATCAGATCGTTTGTGATCGATCTGGTAGACTGCATATAATGGAAATCGGCATACAATGGTGAATGTTTAACTCACTTTCGATTGGATACACTTAAAAGCGAAATCGAAAACATGCAGGCGCAGGGCGACAGACAGCGAGTCGCAGGCTAGCGATGAACAAAGCATCACAACCTTGCAGAAGCGTGTTAACGATAAATAGTGTGGCCAGAGCCGCCAGATGCAGATGCAAGTGACTCTCCCCCCCCCCCCCCCCCCCCCCCGCCTTCTTTCATTTCATTTATATCTTCGTTTTACCGATACATTTTTAAAGATATTTTCTCATTTCATATTGAAATTATGGCACTTTGCCTCAAATAAAGATATGGATTATTTTCAAAAGTGAAACCAAGTGTGTTTTTATACCCTTGCAGAGAGTATATTGAAATTGTCCACATAGTTGTAATAAAAAGCATCGCATAGCAAAGGATATAAATTCTTGATCAGCATGACTAGCTGATTTGATATAACCATAACCATAACATATTCCATCTCCTTCGTCAGTTTTACAGATATCTTCACCAAACTTTGCACGAAGTCTTAAGGTACAAATAAGCTGCACATTTGTCGAAATCGGACGGATCGGCCGACTACAGCTTATAGCTGCCATAGGAACCATCGGTCGAAAAAGTAGTTCTAGTGAGAAAAACTTTTTTGTCTTGAACGCAAACGTCCCCAATTCTCGTATTTTTAAGTTTTCTATGCTTTCACAATAATTCCACCAAGTTTTATGAAAATCGGGCAACTATATAGTATAGCTGCCATACAAAAGCTATGTCTGCAAAAAAAGTCTCAGCAGGAAAAACTTTTTTATTTTCAATGCTATCTCTCCCAAACTAGTTACTGATCAATATTATATGGTACAACACAATTATACCAAGTTTGATCCAAATCGGATGACTATAGCATATAGCTGCCATAGGAACTATCGGTCGAAAAAGTAGTTTTAGTGAGAAAAACTTTTTTGTTTTCAACGCAAACGCCCCCAAAAATCGTATTTCTAAGTTTTTTATGCTTTCACAATAATTCCACAAAGTTTTATGAAAATCGGGCAACTATATAGTATAGCTGCCATACAAAAGCTATGTCTGCAAAAAAAGTCTCAGCAGGAAAAACTTTTTTATTTTCAATGCTATCTCTCCCAAACTAGTTACTGATCAATATTATATGCTACAACACAATTATACCAAGTTTGATCTAAATCGGATGACTATAGCATATAGCTGCCATAGGAACCATCGGTCAAAAAAGTAGTTCTAGTGAGAAAAACTTTTTTTTTTCCAATGGTAGAGTCTTTATACCGTTGTAACTATTATCAGTTTTCACACAATTTTGAGGAGTTCGGTCAAAATCGGATGAATATATCGTATAACTGCCATATAACAAGCTGGCAAGCAAATGCTCAAAGTAGTGACTCCATCAAGCTACAAGGGTATATAAAGCCGATGTTAGCTTTCCTCTATTTTTGATATTTGATTTCTTGAGCGGAAAAACAAACAGTAATCGCGAAAACTCTCATAGTTCAAAGCTTAAAGACAATCAGACAATCTGGCAAACAGATTATAATATTATTAGTTTCATGCAATGGGTGCCAAGCTTTAAAAGAGTATAACTCTGGAACGGTTAGGGCAAATTAAAATGTTTTTGTTTAATTAATTTTAAAATTTACCCATTTTTTAAACTGCATCACTAGTTATTGTGATTTTCATAGAAATTTTAAGAGTTATAACAAAATTTATGCAAAATTTTCAAAAAAATATTAAATTAAGGGTACCTAAATGAGCAAATGCATAGCCAAAACTTGTCGTTTATGCTCATAAAAGTACAATTTAAACGTTTTTATTTAAAATTGCTAATTTGAAAACTAAGAAAATCGTGATTATTGACAAAGTTATAAGTAAAATTCAATAGCAGTACGGAAAACCCGATTTTTGGGGAACATTTGACTTGCGCGACCTCTAAACGTTTTCCGATAAATCTGAAAAAAACTCAAAAATACTTACCCCTAAAAGCATTCAGAAAATGCCTGAGCACCCGTAAAAATTAAAAAAAAAATTTTTTTTGGTTCACCCTAATGGTGACCCCTTCTAAAAGTAAAATTAATAATTAATCATTAAAATGGTACAAATACATGCAAACGCACAAAATGCGATTCGGCGCTCATAAATCGCCGCCTTGCGATCGCCAAGGAAGCTTCGCTCCAATCAGGACTTGCGCATTCGCATCCTACAACAACAGTCAAGGTGTGGTTTTGCCAATGGAATTTGTTCTACAAATGATGCACACACTCACACGCCCGCAAACACACAGGCAAACATGCTGTCGGCGTCGTACTGGTTGGCAACAGCTTCAACCACAGCCTTTCCGCCATCCTTCTATGGAAAGTGTTCCGGACCCAGCCTGCAGCCACGCCACATCATATCGGAGTTCAAGGAGTTTCTTCAGCATGGCATATATAGCCACTCATGAACTTTTGGTCCAGTCCAACCCACCTTATCAAAAAAAGACCGATGGTTGACGGAGCTTCAGACGTAAAGCACACATGTCCGATCCACTGCATTGACGACATTAGCTACACAGACAGACAAAACATAAGTCCGATCCTCTGCATTGACGACATCAGCTTTAGAAGCAAATGCCCGATCCACTGCATCGACGACATCAGCGTACAGCACATATGTTCACGCCACACATCCATTGGATGTTCGAGCTAACGAAACAAAAAACGTCACTCATACATTTCAACCAAATATGGATCCCTAGATCCTGCGCAACAACCAGGCAAACATCCAGTTAAGCCAACCACGTAGAGCAACCTCTTGAGCCCCCGAACACTGGAACCACAACTTCCCGGATGAGCCAGTCAACTCAACGCATCATTTAGGCGGGGGAGTAGCTGTGGCTCCAATCACAGATACTGTTTATTCAACTAGTTCGCACATCACTAACAACAATCGATACTCGATAGGAACTGCGCTTTTTATACATACATCTCGAACTCACACACGCACACTCACTTAACTCTTTGCCTTTCTCCTCAATCGGCAAGACGCCAACTGCAATAAACCGAAACAAAACCTAATTTGTGTTTTACATTAAATAATTAAAGTGGCTTTAATCGCCAAATGGTCAGCTAGCATATAGCTGCCTTCAAGATGAACTTGGATTATTTGTCAGCATTTGCCGCCTTCCCATGTTACATTCTAGTTTCAATTCAGTTTCGCCAAATAGGATAACAACATAAAGCTATCAAGCTCTTCGTGCACTATGCCTCATCAATCGCTGTTTATTGTACAACCAAGTGTCAAGAGTTTCAATCAATGCCACATAAAAAAAATTATGAAAGCTTGTGGGCAGCAGCAGCAGCAGCATCAGCAGCAGCAGCAGTGGCAACAGCCAGACAAGGTATATGCCACTGCCACTGCATTGTGCGAGATTTCCCACCTCTTTCAGCTTGGCTCGGGGGCGATCGCCAGACCAGTCGGCTGACAAAGGCGCAGCCAGACATGGGCAAGCCCAAAAATGTTCATAATTTTCAAGTTGTCAACAGGAGCGGCCACGAAAGATGCTGCTGCTGCTGCCGCTGCTGCTGCCATTGCCAGCCAATAAAAGCAATTGTGCCATTTGGCTAATGGCTAAGGTCCATGTTAAAGACGCTCCTCAGTTTTAAGTCAGTCAGTCAGTCAGTCCACGTCCAAGCCTCTCTCTCTCTCTGCATTCAACCAAAATGCCATCATGCGCCTTCGACTGCAGCCGAAGTCATCGTCAGCATTTCCTACTGCATCACGTTTTCTTCTTGGCCAGAGCCACCTCAGATTTTGACTTTTGATTGTAGAGGAAACAGCTGAGGCAAAAATCATTGTCTGACCGCAGCGAACCGGACTGGTCATAGAACGATTTCAATTCCAATTCCAAATTCATGACCGCTGGCCATGCCTGACTGGCACTTGGTCATGGCGTGCCACCCGCCTCCTCCTCCTCCTACTCCGCCACAACAACAAAAAAAGGGACAACCTGTAAAGCAGTAAGCAGATTTTGTGTTTTTTTTTTGTTTTGTTTTTTTTTTTTTTGGTTTGGTCCAGCTCTCTGTCCTATTTGGAACACCATAAAGTTCAAGCAATTTGAACTTTTTCTGTTTTTGTTAACCAAAAACCCATGGAAATCTTTGGTGCAGGCGGCAGCAGCTAAACTGGTGAGTCGTGAAACTCACAGCAGTTGCCAGAGAAAGATAGAAAGAGAGAGGACAGCCAAACATTTCTCACTTTAACCCTGATCAATAATTAGGATTGGCCAGACTTACGGAAATTCTTACATAATTTACAAGTTCAAGTTGAAAAGGTAATCTGCATGGATGCATGGATGCATGGATGATGATGATGTCGTGGTAGAACCAATCCTGCATGCAAATGCATAACTTTATACGGCTTTCACTTCACTTGTGTGGAATAGATTTCTGTATAAAGAACTGTCGAACTTTCCTTACAAAATGTCTAATCCCATCATATTGATCTCACATATCTAATGGATTTTGCACACATTTTGCTCAACAGATGTCCCCTGATGTTATCTCTCAGCCCAGCTGAGCCGCTGCTGCACTGAAGATCGTTTTTAGCAAATAACATTACCGGCTCGCCCTCGCTCCTGTTCCTGGTCTCCAATTAAAATCAATCACATTTTCAATGCGCAACGGACCGCCTTGCTCCGTAAGCAGATAAGCCATTGAAAAAATGATCATCATGATCATCGTCAGGACAAACAGCGGCAGCATCTTCATGTGGTTAGTCCTCTTCATCTTTTTATATCCATTTTCCTTTTCTTTTCTATGAGGGATTTTGTTTTTTTTTTTTGAGGGTAGGCGGCGTGCGAAAATGAATAGCTGCTTGGAGCTGCGGAGGGGAAACCCTAGAGTATTGTATAATATTTGTAAAAAAAAAAAACCGCTAGGTTTTGTTTCTCAAGTATGCGTTCGTCCCACGTCCGTCTTGGGTCCGTTTTGCTATTTTGTTGTTGTTGTTCTGTTGTGTTGTGTTCTGTGTTGTGCTAGGATCAAGGCCAGCTAACAGCAGCATGGGGGCAGGATATTGGTACCGCTATAAAAACGGTCGAAGCGTCTTAAGTTTCCTTTTCTTTTTTGTATTTTTTTTAACGTTTTCAATAGAAAGCAGATACCGTAGAAGATTGCCGTGTATGTAGGTGGATACCCGAAAAAAGGATCGCACGAAATAAAAAACTGAAATGAGGAGAGAGGGGTCATTGCCATTGTTATAACAAGAGCCTTAACCCATTCAAAATATCTCAAACAACTTAACGGTTTAATCTAAAGATATTAAACTAAGAACTTTCTTCGACATTTCTTTAGGTTTGGCTCGATAAATAATTTTCTTATTATTTTTAAGCTTTTTAAGCTTTTTATTCTACGTTTGTCACAGCCTAAGAATCTTAATTAAAAACTTTCCGAAAAATCTGTCGAGAATTTTTTGCTTAATCCATATAAAATTGAGTTGTACATGTAATCGAAGGGTATAATCCAGGGATGCATACCAGTTTGGATTCCGATTTAGTGGTTTACAGAAATTTAAAGCCCCCGGTTCGGTTCATACCATGGTTTTTATAGCTAGACAAACCCTGATTGTTCCCAAATTCCCAAAAACTTTTTGCGTCTTTTCCCATTTTTGCATTTACAATTTTATTCCTAGGTTGTAGTTTTCACAAACCGAGAAATATGCAAGCTTGATCTGTTTGGAGTCACTGGGAATTTAAGCTGACTAACTCGAATCAAAACAATTTCTTACTTTATTTAGTTGAATCTTTTTCTTAAAACATGAATCAAAGGGCCCTTTGACTCCATTCATGAGGGGCTCAAATTTGTAGCCTGTATATAAATTTCCAAAAAATTTTTAATATATCGAGAAATATGTACATATATGGGGTTTAGTGACCTGTTCTGATTTGAGTCAAAGTCGAGAAATAATCGTTGAAGTTTTTACAAACTCTACATTAATGTTTGTTTTTATACTCTGTACCGAAGGTACATAGAGTATATTAAGTTTGTGCAAAAGTATGTAACAGAGAGAAGGAATCGTTTCCGACCCTATAAAGTATATATATTCTTGATCAGCATCAACAGCCGAGTCGATATAGCCATGTCCGTCTGTCCGTCTGTCCGTCCGTCCGTCCGTCCGTCCGTATGAACGAAGAGATCTCAGAGATGGTAAGAGATAGAGGTTTGACATGTATGGGGCATATATTTCTTATACTTGCAAGCAGATCAAGTTTATTTTCAATTTTTGCCACGCCCACTCCCGCCCCCGCAACTTGGAAAAAACGTCATATCTCCTACAGTTTTGAAGATAGATCGTTCGTACCTTCTAGAGATGCCTTGTAAACAAAATTATTTATCAATTTGCTGAAGGAATGATAAAGATCGGATGAACGATACTCAAGTTATGAGCAAAAAACGGCCAGTAAACACCCAGCACTACCCCACCCATCACCGCAGCATTCTATTGAACGGCAATCTTAGTGAGAGAGAGAGAGAGAGAGAGAGAGAGTGAAACTTAGAGATGAGCGCGTATAACTCGTGAGCAAATGCGAGCTGACATGTTAAGGGTACAGAGTATGTTATAGTTGGGCTTGGCCGACTTTCTTTCTTGTTATCTTAGAACACTATAAAATGATTTTAAGATAAATCTGTATATTTGCACCTACGATCCTGCCACAGATCGGATATATAGGAGGATTGCGAATCGTGTCAGAAAGATCTTGACAAAGATAAAGAAAGATTCTACTGACAAACTTCTTGAGGATGCCACTCGCTGACTCCTGAAGAAGACTTCAAATATGTCCTTTGGATGCTTACAAGAAAATACAAGAGGCAAGCGCAACCAAAGTTTCCGCATCAGGAATCCTGACGGGTCATGGGGCAAAACATCCTCGGGATCGAGAGGAAGCCTTAGCCTGCAACCTGGAGGAGAGGTTACAGCCTTACTCCACTGCCTCTGCCAATAGAGCTCAACTGCTGCAGGAGTCATTGGAGGTCCAGACTGCAAATGGCACTACCATCTGATCCAATTACCTTTGAGAAGGTTAAAGGAGAAATAAGCTCTCTGAAGAACAACAAAGCCTCTGGTGAAGATGAGATGGACAACAGAACAATAACGTTGCTCCCTCGTAAGGTAATATGGTTCTTGCTACTCATCTTCGATGCAGCGCCGCCTCAGCTATTTCCCCAGCGCCTGGAATGCTGCACAAACCAGAAAAAAAACCAGACGTGCTGGAATCCTATAGGCCAACAAGCCTACTCCCAGCCTTTGGCAAATTACTGGAAAGGTGCCTTGTGCGGAGAATCTTGGAGACTCCCGCAGTCAAACGGAAGATTCAAAAGTTCCAATTTGGATTTCGACTGAGACATGGCACACCTGAACAAACTTCACAGGGTTGTCAACTTCGTACTTGGATATCCAACAGGCATTTGACCGCGTCTGGCACGACGGCCTACTCACTAAGCTGAAGGGAACGCTGAATCCACAAATCTTCTTAATGGTCAAATCATTCCTCTCTGGCAGGACCTTCAGAGTTGTCCAGAATGGCCTTGCATACCAGAAGAAGAGGATTCGAGCAGGAGTGCCTCAAGGCAGCGTGCTAGGCCCAACCTTATTCAGTCTTTTCACCTCGGATATGCCCACATCGCATGATATACCAATAGAAGACCCGCAGGACCTGCTTATAGCCACGTTTGCTGATGACACTGCTATAATGGCAAGAGACCCGTGTATTAACAGGGCAACTGATACTTTGCAGGGGTATCTCAAGAGGTTCGAAAACTGGGCGCGCCGTTGAAACATACATATCTATAAATCCTGAGAAATGTGCCTGTGTCACGCACACACTCAGAAGAGACATAAGTCCTGGTGTCTTCTTGCACGGAGAAGTCCTTCCACATAAGACGGGCCATAAGTACCTTGGAGTGACATTGGATAAGCGACTCACATTCAAACAGCATGCCGCCGATGTAGCTGGCATACTACGTAGCAAGGCGACGAGAATAAGTTGGCTCCTCAACGCCAACAACAACTTGTCACTAAAAAACAAAGTCCTCATATACAAGGTCATCCAATCTCCGATCTAGCGTTACGGTGTACAGGTATATGGCATTGCCGCAAAAACCAACCAAAAATCAGGGTTTTTCAGGCCATATTCCTCAGAAGAATCACAGGGGCTGAGTGGTACATTCGTACACGGGACATCGAGCGAGAATGCAGTGTTCCTATGGTTGGCGACACCCTCAACAATCAGGCAGAAGGAGAATAAACGGGATCAGGGCAAGAAGGAGACTTCAAAGGATCCACCCCACTGACCTTGCTAATCGAAGAATCTAGCCTTAATATGACCACCTACAGCACTACTAATGTATACTAAGTGATACAATTATAAAATACTATCACATAAGCAATAAAAACAAAACAATTAGAAAATCTAGAAGTTAAAATCTTTACAACAAGAACTACACGATAAACAAACATGTACCACAGCAAAAGCTTAACAAATGAAATTACACTTAGGGCCGTTTTCTCATGTGGGTGTTTTTGCAAATCTAGGTGGATTTGCTGCATTTGCTTTGCTCATGTTCAATGCTAACCGTCTAGATTAATTTCGTAGCAATCTACTTCATCCTCATTGATTTCAAAAAGATGTACATGCTAATGCAAATTAAGTATTTTTATGTATTCGCGCATATGGTCACACTGAAAAATGTTTGAAAACAAAAAATAACCAGGGAATCAAACCGGAACCAGAACCAGAAGCGGAACTGGAACCGATATTTGAAATTGATTGTGTACCGGTATACGAGTACAGATATTTTTGGAACCTAAAAGACCGAAAAGAACCTAAACATTGTACCAGTACAGTTTTGCTTCTGAGTGCAACGACTAGACTTCAAAGCTGACACTTAGTTTTGAGGATCTTTTGAGCAATTTCCAACAAAAAAGAGTCTGGTCTTTCAAAACTTTTATATTGTAAAATAGAAAAACACGAGACCAGTTTGTTGAAAAATATTGCATCCTTTATTCTTAGGCCCACATTATAATGTCATGCTAATGCTAACCTCGAAACTGAAAAGTACTTGTGTTATAGATTTCTGTTTAACTTAAAACTTAATGAGGAAAGCAGCACAAATACTTTTGAAGCAGGACACTACAAATAGTTCAGTATTTTCACAAAACTGATTAATGGCATCAATCTTGATCAATTTTTCTGAGCTTAAAACGATTTCCAAACTGAAGACTTTGGAATTATTTGAAAATGTCCGCGAAGACGTATAAATGTATCGATATTTAAGAGTTAAGGTATTGGTAAAAAATCGAATGGTGGTCACACTGTATAGAGAATGGACGATGACGAAACCGAGAGTAGAACGCAGTAGATAGTAGAAGACGGACGAAGACAAAAGCTGTAATTAAAATGACAAGCAGACAGACAGAGAGACAGAAAAAATAATCCATATCGGACAAGTAAGCGTATAGCTTTTATTAAGTCTTTGCTAAGAAATCGAATGAATGCATAACCAATGACCGCTCTTTCTTCATATTTTACCATACCGGTACGTACCGGTATACAGAAATAAAAAATCAGGTACCGGTACGGAACCGAATACCGAAATATTATTGGAATTAAAACAGAACCTTTTACCGAAACACAAATTTCGGTACGTACCAAAACTGGAACCGGAACCGAAATACGATTCGGTTTGATTCCCTGAAAACAACTGCTGCTAAAAACAGAAAAGTCTGAATTGTTATTAAGTAAACCAAAAATGGAAAATATTGAATGTGCCTTTAATATACAAGAACCCTGCATTTTAATGTCCCTAGTTCATTTCTTAATCTAAGTTTACACATTCAAATAATTTGGCTAAATTTTGATAAAAATAGCCTTGATTAAAGATTTAACAGGATTAAAAAATTAAACTATGTTTCCATACGCAAATAATTTGATCAAATATGACCGAAAATTCCACAATTTGGCGTATATATAGCCCAATTTTTATGAAAATTTGTCCAAATTATTTGACTGTGTGAACATAGCTTTCGACCTACTGCTTAATCTCCCATCATAGTAACATGTCGTTCCAAAAGAAAAACCTTCTCCTTCTCTGTAGAATTCTTGCTTTAATTTTTAAAATTGGCGCGCAATAATAAAAACAATAATCAGCCGAGTGCAGAGGTGCTGCCAACCAGTATTATACCATTCCAGCCGTCCCGCTGTGACCGTGGCGCAAATGCCCGAATTTATAATCAACCTACATAAGACAACCAATTGAACAAAAACCTAGTTGCAAAATCTAGATGGATTTCGATTTGAGCAAAAACATGAACATGAGAAAACGGCCCTTACACTACAATATAGGTTATTCAAATAAGTAACAGTAAATTGTAACAATTCAGTAGTAGGGCTACTAAATAAATAAACAAATCCTATTTAAAAGAAAAAGAAAAAAAATTGGCCTAAATACAATGTAGACCATTTTTCAGAAAAATCTGTAGAGGTATTTTAGTTTATAATGAATCGATACGCGTTAATCTATGGAACTCTGATAATTGAAATTGATATTTATTTCAAAAAAAGCTTAATGGAATAGTTTTTAAAACCATTTAAAGTGTGGAAAAACTGCATTTGCCCAAATCCCATGAATTTTTTGTTGAATGCTTATCATAGCTCAAATATCCTACTTTAAGAAAACTCTGTCTTAGTCCTTAACTAAGCATGTCAATTTATGTCAAAGATTTTCATAATAAGAAACCATCGAGAATGCGTTCCCAAATATGTTTTTGTTGTAGTAAATCTCATTAACCTTCACTGCGATCGATCACTTGACCCCTTGACCAAGCGTGAGAATATTTTAATTTTCAACTTTCACTCTTGTACAACCTTTTTATTTTTTTGCCTCGATTTGAGATTGAGGAGAAACGCCAGGCGGTCAATGGACAGCAACATGTGTGTTACAAATTTCCACATGAAAATTATGAAAATGGACAAAAGGTAGTGGAACGATTTCCGGTGTTAATCACAGCCTAGTGCACACCCGCATTACAAGTGCGGCTGCTCAGGATGCTGCTCGCGTTCGCATTTTTTTTTTTGGTATCTGGGGTTTGATCTATTGTTCTATTTTCAGCGTGTTTACAAACACATCACAGCTCAGGGGCCTACCTGAGCCAGGGCCTGTTGAGGCACAGCTGGTACCGTTAGAGCGCAGGCTCAGCAGGTTGCACTTGGCAGGCGATTCATTTTCGTGTCGACTGCGGTCAGTACACTTCCTGGTGCCCAATCATCTCACTCTCTCTGTGTGTGTGTGTGGTTGTGTGCGTGGGATGGGTATCCTGGTCGGCGTGTAATTATGGGACGGCGAAAATCAAAAACCACAAGCAACCAAGTGTCCAACAATGATCCTTTTTTTGCGGATCTACACCTTAATTGCTTTTGAACAAAGAATAATAGTAATAATAATCGTATGTATAGAAAAAACCCCGTGTAACTAATGAACTAACCGGAAAAGTCAAACGATTTGGTCATTGCAAACCAATTGCCTGGCAAAAACAAAAAACCAAAAAAAGGAAGCACACAAATTTGTTGTGCGGAAAGAGTTGCAGGGATAAGCCGAAAAGTGTGTACACAGGCAACAAATAGGATCAATTAAATTTGTGTGTTTAATGATGGCTATTTGGAAAGATTAAAATAAGTGAGTAGAAATGAAGAAAGACAGGGGCAAGACTGAGACAAGAGATGCTTCAGTATACTTTGCCCAGCAGAAATATAATAGTTTAACTTTCATTAGGCAGTATGAAATCTTTTTAGTCTTGACAGACGGACAGTAGGTTTTGCATATAGAGAAGAAGCCACTAAGATATTGCGCAAGACTCTTCCTGGTCAGCATCTAAATATGCTTCATTCTCCGTTTCAAACTCCACGACTACATAGATTCATTGTTCGCAGTTTAACAAATTCATCCTGACTGCAATATCCTCTTTTAAACTGAATGTAGGTGACCAGATCAGAAAAATAATACCAAGCAGTTTTGATATTAAAAGTACGGTATCAAACAAAACACCAATTTTTGAAATTAAAATTCTTGGTTTTAAAGTTTTAAATTAAGTGGGCTTTATATCAAACATTAATCTTCTTGGTGGTAAGCATAAAAAGTATCTATATCTATCATAGATCTTCTTGGATTTAAGTAGAATATCCTGATATGGAATGGGCCGTCAAATTCATACTTGTAAGAATGTAAGCAGTTGGCACTTTGCCACTCAGCGAACAGAAAGGACCGTGGTCAAGTGGACAAAACATTCTTCTCGAATTCGAGCAGGTTTCGTATAAAAAACTGAAAAAGAAAAATAGAAAAAAGCTAACTTAGGCTCGACCGAAGTTTATATACCATTGTAGCTTGTCTAATTTATATAATTTAAGGTTTTAAATGATTTTCGTTGAACATTCTTAGCTGAGTTATTTCCCAAACTCAGCAATAGATGGCGACACTACTTTGACCATTTGCTTGCCAGCTTGTTATATGGCAGCTATACGATATATTTGTCAGATTTTGATTAAACTTCCCAAAATTGTGTGGAAACCGATAATATTCATAACAGGGAAGCTTAAAGACGCTACCATGGAAAACAAAAAAGTTTTTTTCACTAAAACTACTTTTTCGACCGATCGTTCCTATGGCAGCTATAGTCATCCGATCTGGATCAAAATTAGCATAATTGTGTGGTAGCATATAATATTGATCAGTAATGAGTTTGGAAGCGATAGCATTGAAAACAAAAAAGTTTTTCCCACTAAGACTTTTTTCAAAACTATATTCTGTATGGCAGCTATACTATATAGTTGACCGATTTCCATCAAACTTAGTGAAATTATGTAGAAACATAAAAAACTGATAAATACGAGGTTTGATGGTGTTTGCGTTGAAAACAAAAAGGTTTTCCCACTAGAACTACTTTTTCGACCGATCGTTCCTATGGCAGCTATATGCTATAGTCATCCGATTTGGATCAAAACTGGCAGAACTATATGGTAGCGTATAATATTGATTAGTAACAAGTTTAATAGCGATAGCATTGAAAACAAAAAAGTTTTTCCTACTAAGACTTTTTTTCAAAACTATATTGTGTATGACAGCTATACTATATAGTTGACCGATTTTTAAAAAACTTGGTGGAATTGTGAAAAAGCATAGAAAACTTATAAAAAAGAGGTTTGGGCACGTTCGCGTTGAAGACAAAAAAGTTTTTCTAACTAATCTTTTTCGACCGATAGTTCCTATGGCATCTATATGCTATAGTCTTCCGATCCGGCCGGTTCCGACTAATGTGCTGCGTCTTTATACCAAAAGACTTCGTGCAAAGTTTGGTTAAGATAGCTTTACAACTGACGGAGGAGATAGCATAGAAACAGACGAGACGGACGGACAGACGGACATGGCTATATGAACTCAGCTCGTCATGCTGATCAAGAATATATATACTTTATGTGGTCGGAGATGCTTCCTTCTATGCGTTACAAAAATCTGGACAATTTTAATATACCCTCTACAAGAGTATAAAAATATCAAAATGAAAGCCGATTTCAGGTTGGCCAATTCGTGCTAGATTTCTCTGGGTGTAGTATTCGAAACCATAGAGAGTTTGTATTTAGATCATGAGTTTTTTAGCACAGGCAAAAAGCTGAGAGCGACTGGTCGCTCTCCCACTTAAAGCGTGGCGTTGTCATATATTTCCTAATAACCCTTTTAGTCCCGAGGGGGATCAATACTGAACCATTGTGTGGACAGAATAAACTTAAGTAGAGCTGTGATCTCTAAGTCGGATGTCTCCGAGAGATTGTTTAAGAGGGGTTGACCCAGAATTCGGAGTCTCCTTCTACACAGAGCGGGACAATGACACAGAAGGTGTTGTACCGATTCCTTCTTTTCCTCATATCTGCAACTTCTACAGAAATCATAGTGTGCTACGCCTAGGCTTGCTGCTTGTCTGCCAATAAGACAGTGGCCCGTCAGGGCATCTACCAGACGGGCTATGTGTTCCCTTCTGTGACGCAAAAGTGTGTTAGTACATTTTAGATTGAATGCTGGCCACGGTAATCTTGCCACCGAACAGGAGGAAAGGTTTTCCATCTTTCCGCAATGAGACGCAGTGTATTGGCTTGCAAAGGCCCAAGACTTTCGGTGGTTTTTATTGGAGGCATCTTCCAGATGACTATATCGACTTTAGGAACAGTTTGTGCTTGGTTAATGAACGATTCTGGCTTGTTTGATAAACTTTATGAGCCATGCGATTTGGGAGCAAAAGTGTACCAAAAACCGGTTTTAAATCGTAAAATATTTACGAAAGTGAAAATAGCAGCAAGGCTGTATGGTTTGTGCTCGTTTCAAGAATATTTTATTCTCGCTTTGGTAGCCGGCTTGTGAACGGTTTGCTCTTGATCCAGAAAATAAAACAAATATTAATCATGTTTATAGGAGAATGGGGTCTCGTCCATGGTGGTTCTCGGGAAGAGCGGGGGAGGAAGGAAGTAGAGATGGGCGCGTTCCGACTCCTACCAACCATTTGTAATTCCAACCCGTCTCGTCCGAATGCCGCACTTTTTTAGCGTCCCACGCCCATCTCTAGAAGGCCACACACAGACAGGCCCCTAAGGGCCTATTTCTGTTCTTCCATATAGCTGCTACATATGTGTCTGATAAACTTTCTATTTCCTCTGTTATTTCTCAGTTTATGTGACAGATAGCGCTTTGTAGATGATGTTAAATTGGCCAATTTTTGTTGGCACTTCTTTAGTTTCAATAATTAATTTTGTAATCAAGAATGTTTTCAGTAAGTCAGTAGCAGCCTTGGCAAAACATTTTTCTTAGTTCGATTCCCAATTTTCTTTTCATTTCTGTACAGAAAGGCTAAGTAGGCTTCGATTTATGCTTTCGCTTTAAGCTGCTTGACTTTCTGGCTAGTTATTTCATTACCATTTGGGACTTCAACCCGAACAGACCTTATTTTATTCTGTATTTCACTCTTTTATTAAATTTATTATGTCTTTCTGTTGGTATAGAAATACAGCTTCTGAGCTCAACAATTTTTGTTGTCTTTCTGTTGGTATAGAAATACAGCTTCTGAGCTCAACAATTTTTGTTGTCTTTCTGTTGGTATAGAAATACAGCTTCTGAGCTCAACAATTTAAGTTTCCTGCATTTTCAGATTTCAATACAAAAATTTGTAATTCTTTATTTGAAATCACTCGGAATAGCTTTGAGATAAATTTTGAAAAAAAATGAGAATTGGTAATAAATATGTGCAAATATTATTTTTCTAATTCTATTATTGACACTTAAAACATATATTTAACGCATCCAAATCGGTTAAGCGATTCTTAAGATAATCTAGTTTTTTTTTTATAAAACTTTTCGCCCTCAAAACTCTACTCCAATACCGATTAGGGGAATACAAATTTAGGAGTGTGAGTTTCTCATTGATGGTAATCACCGTTATTTGGTGCTGATTTATTTATTTATTTATTTATTTAGGGTTGACAAAAAAAGACT